>QVTF01018842.1:0-600000 GCA_003573665.1 Oxygymnocypris stewartii
TTACAATCTCCCATCGGATGCTGCCAGAGCCCCCCCAGTTCCGGGTTTCTCTTCTCCCTACTCGTCGGCGAGACTATCCGTCTGGCAGCGTAGCCTTGGTCTCATGTCATGACGTTGACGCTGGTCTCCCGGTGAGCTCCTATGCTTGCCGTCCGCATGCGACGCTCATCCATTCGATGCCGTGAGTCTCGATCTCCCGTCGGATGTTGTGAGAGCCTCCTTGTCGGGCGTCCCAAACTCTTTTTATCTGCCTAGCCGATAGGACCCATCCGTCCGTCGGAGGGGTATTGTGCCCTATCGGAGGCTTCATGGGTCCTCTCGGCCAGATACTGCCCTCTGTCCTCTGATTAGCAGGGGCTGATGGCCAGTAGGGCCGGTACGCCGACTCCGTGAACTATCCCACTGCAGGCAACTCGGGTCCTCCTGGCCAGGGCTCCAACCACGCTGCTCCTCCATCGGCAGGCAGGGCTCACCCGTCCCAATGCGGTGAGCCATCGCTGGGCCTCGGTTGAGCCCTCCCCGTCCGGTCGCCCCAAAACCACGAAGTTCACTCCGGCGGTCGGTGGGGCCCACTCATGCATGCGAAACCGCTCCCTCAGAGCACGTAGACCCCCCCGGCCTGCCACACAAGTTACTCCTCGGAACTAGCTCCCGCCAGATTTCAAACGCGTATTTGGGGGGGGTAAATCTTAGTCTGGCGGCTGTCCTACTTTCTATTGCTTTTTGGGGGTTCACTGGGTTCGGGCCTTTCCCGGCCAGGAGCCCTCCCCCAGGACAGCACGCCTACAACGTATTACCATACACGCCAAATACGCATTACGTTATCGTGCTAGTAGATGTAAGTGTGAAATCGTGAAATGAAGTTTAGAAACGTAGTTTATAAACTAAGTTCGGGAGGAGCACGTCAGATACTCAGGCTAATTAGCACAGGTGGTACACAATCTAGGTAATCAGCCCTTGGACATAAATACAGCTGTCTTACCTCCATCTAGTTGACGGTTAAGCAGCATCCCTCCACCACCCCTTCTCCACCAATATCACTAGAATTCTAATCACACGGGGGGGGGGTTCACTGGGTTCGGGCCTTTCCCGGCCAGGAGCCCTCCCCCAGGACAGCACGCCTACAACGTATTACCATACACGCCAAATACGCATTACGTTATCGTGCTAGTAGATGTAAGTGTGAAATCGTGAATCCATATTCTTGAAAGATATGGCCTAGGCTACAGGAGTAACCTGGTTGGGCAAGCCTATGATGGCGCCTCCGTAATGAGTGGTAAACACTCTGGTGTTCAGTCTCGTATTAAGGAGGTGGTCAAGCAGGCATTTTATGTACATTGCAATGCCCATTGCCTTAATTTAGTGTTAGTTGACACTGAAAGCAGTCCCCCAAGCTATTTACAGTTTTGCAGAGACTATATTCATTCATGTCTGGTTCCTATGTTCATAATAAGTGGCTTAACGTACAGAAAGAAATGTTTGACAGCACACCCAGAGAGCTGCAAAAATTAAGTGACACAAGGTGGGCTTGCCAGCATATGGGTTGCAATATTGTACTTAAACCATTACCTGCCATGATCCGTGTGCTAGAGGAAATATCTGAAGAAAACAATGGAGATAGAACTGTTGATGCACGTGGACTACTTGCTCAAATAGACCTGGAATTCATTGGTCTTTTAGTAACCTTCACTGAGCTCTTTGGTGAAACAAAGAGATGTCAAAGAGACGTCTCTCTGATATTCTTCAATCACCATCACTTGATTTGGGTTCAGCCCTAGATTTAATTGAAGCTCTTATGCATCGCTTTCATAATTACAGGGATGAATCCTACTTTGAAGGACTTTGTAAAGATGTCTTAAACACTGCTGAACAATACAACATTGAAACAGAGCCAGCTCCTAAACGAAAGACTAAACCGAGCTCAAAGCTCCAAGGATATGTTACAATGTCTCAATTAGCTGGTCGTTCTGAAAGTACCAAAGACACTTTTTACTTATTTGGTAAGTATATTCTACCTTGTACTTGACACTATACTTAGTGTACTAAACAGACTATTCTCAAAACCAAACTGTGAAATTATGATAATAATGAAATTAAGCTCTAAACCCCACAAGTTCAACATTTTCCCAGGAGGAAGCCCTTTGTACATTTGCTTCTATTTATTCTTGCAACATAGATGACCTAAGACATTGTAAGGCCCGCCTCGATTCGACCCAATGACGGCAGTCGTTCCGCGGGTGAAGGGCTTTGCGTGTTACAGTCTTTCCTTTTCACGACACAACAAGAACATTAAAATGGAACACTTTTTCTTATTATATATTTTGTCTCGTTATTTCATCTGACTCCATAAAATGAAAAGGGTTTTAATGATATCTGTGCATCATTAAAACAGGAACGAAAGATCGGTTATTCTTATCAGCTCTTTTTAATACTTTACCCGTCCAGACATAGGGAAACTATATCGCTCAGAGGTCCTGTTTTCCACAGGTCTCACGGACACAATCTCGTCAGGCCCGGTCATCAGTCAGAGGTAAATTATGATTACGTATCTAAGATTTGCCGTAAATTCACACGTACACAATCAGAGACATCAATAACCCTCATGGGGCACCCTCAGAACTCGAATTCAATCGTTTACTTCAGTAAAGGGTTTTGGCCACTATCAGATATGTTAGCAGATCAATATACTACACTCGTAATAGCTTTGGATTGGCCAAATCTTTGTTTAAAGTAACATTAAATCAAAGTCAGAGGTGTGGACGTACCCGAATTCAGTCTGATCAGACGGCGTTCACCGTCACTGAACGGAAATTAGCCCGTCCCTACACCCAAGCACACTTAAAAGATGCCGGATATTAGCCGTCGCTAAAACTGACGCAGGCTTGCGGAAATATACGAATCCACTAATCTAGTAGAGAGAAAGCACTCTTCAGAGGCAGTTAGAATAGAATCAAACGTTACAATTTATTGACCAGGTAATCAAAACAATAATTCTAAGCTCCAATGTTACAAGAATAGAATCAACGGTTAACCATAACATAACAATAACTCAGGAATTGAAGAATTTGTAGAAATTACTACCTGGCAATGAAAAACTACACACAAGTGACATGTGCGGGCAATCAGCTTACTGACTCCTAACCATAGCTGGAAATGAAAACTACACACAAGTGATCTTGTGCGGGCAATCAGCTTACAGACGCCTAACCATAGCTGGAAATGAAAACTACACACAAGTGATCTTGTGCGGGCAATCAGCTTACAGACGCCCAGAACTTTGTGTCCCTTTCCCTTATATACCCAGATAATTCAATAGACCCACCCAGGTGGGTACCCAGGTGGTATCTTGTCATTATAATTAGTCTTTAGAATTTTGCAACCAAATGGCTTCTGGAGATCCTGTGGCCGGGAATACTTATTTACATACAGGAGATGTTTTGAGTAGGGGATCAGGGGGAGGGTACGTTCCCAGGCTGTACACTATACTTCTCAGATTTTAGAACTTCTTTTAGCTTTTCATTATGATTGGGAGAATGAGACCATTTTACCAGGCGCACTGAGACATTTCAAAAGATATCAAACATGTATGGTTACTTATTTGTACATATTACATTGCATGGATTTTTCAGTGAATTTGAGGTGATGAGGGGAGGGGGAAATGATGTCTGTACCAGGCCCATCGTGTAGACCGTCAGTACAGGGTGTGAACCCCCCAGTGTGCTGCGTCCTGGATGACGTATGCAAGGGACAGTTTTGTGGATTCCCAAGGGGGCCTTTTGTCCTCTAGAAGGGGGGGCCCAGACACATTGGCACCAGTCTTACAGTTTCCTCCCTTTGGCACTGTTTGGGCCACTCACAGGCTTCCCTGCAGTGTCACTTCAGTCGTTGTAAGGTGGGTAGTCTTAAGGGGCTGAGGGTTAGGATAGTGTTGGTGGATGCTTTTACTGATCTGATGAGGTGTCGGAAATAGCAACATTGGAATAGCGTGAAGGAGAAGATGAGTGTGCTTCCAACTGCGCAACCTCGAAGTACCCAGTCCCACCAGGTATATGCGGTCTGTGCCGATCGGGTGGATGAGCTAGACAGAATCTGTGCAGTCTTTCGCGCCAAGTTTGTCTCTACCTGAGCTTGAGAAAGGTGGTACTCTGTTTGGAGGATGACGTTCTGTACCAGGTCCATCGTGTCGATCAAGGCTTGTGTTCCGTGTTCATAAAAGGTGTCGTCCCACCATGGGGAGACCTCTGCGTCCTTTGGCATCCTTCCGAGGATGTCGATCTGGCCCATAGAGAAGTCCTCTGTCACTTCCAGACAAAATGAGTGATCAACAGCACAGGTCAGTCCTCCATATGTGAACGAGTTCATTCACTGATGACACACCACTGTGTATGAGACACCTGAATCGCATTTGAATGGTCATGCAAAGATTCAACACTTATGAGTTTGCTATCATTGGGAGAGAAAGGTTGTAATGCATCACATGTACAGACAACATAATTGTGAATTTCATGACAAGTGCGACTGGTAAATAAGGTCTCAGTACCCTTCAACGTAGGTGATCCCATTTAATTACCTGATCTTTAACTACCATGCCAATGGATCGAATATTAGTGGAATTTGGATAAACTTGATCTGGGTGGATTAAAGGAAAAGTGGCAAAAAATCCAATACAATCAATACATTCGTTTCCAGTATACATCACAATTGTGGTTATTAGTTCTGAATACTTTACATTTTTCATTTTTTCTGAAGAGAACCATCTATGTAAATCTAAAACCTCAATTAAATCGTTCAAAACATGTCTCGGGGTCTTGTGAAGACGAAGATCTAAAATTTTCTGTCTTGTTGCAGTGAATAAATCTTGTGCATATGATCTGCAGGCTAAGTCACGTTCGATGGTATGGGTCTGATTGAACAATGTGTGGCTGATCGTTAGAAGCGCCTGCGCCTCGGAACGAACCGCTTTGATAATATTATCATTGCTATTGCTGATGTGTTGGAAACCAGTGGCCATCTGATCTGTCAACTATGTGGAGAATTGAGATTGTTTGGTTATTTTATAAGTGTTGGCTGCTGAATTAATTGATCTGAACAGGCCGGCTATACTGCTGAGCAGGTCTCGTTTTGAGCGAGCAGGTGGAATTTGGACGGCAAGTCTGTCTTTGTAATCAGAAAATTAAATCATCGATTTGTGACTGTAGCCATGCATACGACTAGTAATACAATGTTTTGTATAGGCAGAAATGTTATAAGTTACATGTGTCATTACCAAATTTACATCATGTAATAAAGTAACAGTTGTGTGGATTGGTGATATTGTCTATGCAATGCAAACATTCCCCGACACAATACATCCCTTCCTTTCGGTTGGTCCAGACAAGTACATTAGCTCGGTGAATCTCATATGTGTGTTATTATGTGTTTCTGTATGTGTGCACCTATATGTTGCAGGTTCCAAATTTTTAATATAGTGGTACAATTTTGGGTCTATGCCATTGTTTTAGATTTTTCGTGTAGTGTATGCATGTTACCTATTGTGTCACCTGGATCTATTTTAAGTCGATACCAGGCAGTGAGGTTGTGCATGAATTTGGTGTTCGAGTGTGTCCTGAAATGTTTCTTTGTAGGTGGGTGGGTGTTACCTGAACTACAACAAATTTGTGGTGTGCAATTTGGATCCGGTACTAATCCGGGAGGCCATGTAACTGTCCCTTTTGGTGCGACTGTGATTTTTTTGTGTGGATGGCCCCTTAGAGTGTTACGCAACACCCACCTCTCACATTTCAGGTTGTGTGTGAGTGATTGGTGCTCCCCAGAGTGGGAGGATTTGATTCGCTACTACTCGTGCCACTTTGTTTGCACTGTTAAATTGGAAAATTTGTCAGTTATCACAAGGCAATAACGATATCCCCCTTTGGCACTAGGTAGTGGGCTTATGAAATTCAATTGGAGTAACTGTGTCTACACAGTTTTGTACGGCCAGGCTTGCCTTGGTTAATGGTGGCACATACGATGCATGTCACACCATCTTTGAATGTCTGATGCCATTTTGATTGTATGGTGTCACTGTCACTTCTCCAACACAACACTAGGGGGAGCACTATCTACTCTCAGGCCTAAGTAAAGAGGACTTTACATTTTTATGCATTTATTTAATTTTAACTTAATAAAGTTATTTTAATTAATTATTATATGTATTTATTATTTTTATTTTTTTGAGTTAACCAGATCACCTAGGGAAATGAAGTATGGCCTACAGGTAGTGCCAGACTTGTGTTAAGTCTGAAAATTAGAATTTGTGGTTTCTAATTAAAATTTATGATGTTGTAATTAAAATTAATAGGATCACTTAGGATTATAATTTACACGTGTAATTTGCAATTGAGTTGATAAACCAATATTGTTGCAAAATGTAAACAGGAAGTGTAATTAATTATTAAATGTAATTAGAATTTTCGAATTCATAATTAATTATTACATTAATTTACGGCTCCTAAATCACTAGTTTTGGATTCCCATAATAATAATTAAAATAGTTTCCAAACTTAATCATTCCTCATTGTGTTATTAACATCATCATCAAAAAAATAAAATAATAATAGTTTAGTTTAGTTAGTTTTTAGTTTATTTGTTTAGCACAAGTACAAAACTATGCAAGGAGAGAACGAAGCCGCTCTAGGCTTGTACAGAGTTCCACTCCTGCTCCTCTTAACTCATGAGACATGCAGACTAAAACACTATTAATAATAATTTGTATTCTAATCATTTGTGGACGAAATTAAACATTTCTGTCCCTCTTGATAATAATAAAGGTTTTGCTGTGATTGTCAAATTATAAGTTCGCTTGTGATTAATTCAGTGGATAATGTTGAAATCATTTTATCAATGAAATTAAATTAATTTGTAATCAATTATGACGTTTAATTAACAATTAAAATTTCCTAATAATAGCAACTCATCTACTGAAGTGTTTAAAATCAGAAAAGCGGTTATAATTGAATGAAATCAAAAATCACCATATTATCAAGACGATGAGGTAATACTAAATTATCTTCTAATAACCCACCAGTTATTAAGCTGGTAACGTTACCCGCAAAATTTAAAAGACTTTAATCAAATGTTAATTCAACCGACCTGTGAAATTTGTGTCTAGAGCGTTCTTCGCATGGATACCGGGCGGCTGATTGTTGTGATTTCATCATCCGCATTTTTCATGGTTTTTAACACTGCGATTTTTAACTGCTTTCTTTGGTGAGTCGTTTGATTTTGTTCGGGTCTTTATCGGGCTATGCGGGCTCAGCTTGTCTGGCCACAGGCTCACAAGAGCTCGGTTACGAGTTTCTCTGTATGGCCTAATGTTATACGCTAACGCAGATCTTGATTTTAGTTTGAGTCTCTAACTCAGTTTCATCCAGTGCTGCTGTGCTTTCCCTGAAAATACATGTTTTTCGTCTAATTCTTATCACCACCGGGTTTTTCGGTTCCGGTCTCTAAAATGGGTGTTCCGACCCGTACTACAAATGTGTCTATATGGTGTAAACAACATTTCCCTCAACTTCTAGAAGGCAAAAAAATATATACTTACCACAGCAGTTGGATAATGATGAGAAAGAGATCAAACCTCATGTCCCAAGGAGAATTCAAGTCGGATGTCGCGGCTGGAATGACGTATTAGTCTCTGCGAGAATCACGTTCTCGTCTTTGCGAGATCACGTCCTCGGGGTCACCACTGTAAGGCCCGCCTCGATTCGACCCAATGACGGCAGTCGTTCCGCGGGTGAAGGGCTTTGCGTGTTACAGTCTTTCCTTTTCACGACACAACAAGAACATTAAAATGGAACACTTTTTCTTATTATATATTTTGTCTCGTTATTTCATCTGACTCCATAAAATGAAAAGGGTTTTAATGATATCTGTGCATCATTAAAACAGGAACGAAAGATCGGTTATTCTTATCAGCTCTTTTTAATACTTTACCCGTCCAGACATAGGGAAACTATATCGCTCAGAGGTCCTGTTTTCCACAGGTCTCACGGACACAATCTCGTCAGGCCCGGTCATCAGTCAGAGGTAAATTATGATTACGTATCTAAGATTTGCCGTAAATTCACACGTACACAATCAGAGACATCAATAACCCTCATGGGGCACCCTCAGAACTCGAATTCAATCGTTTACTTCAGTAAAGGGTTTTGGCCACTATCAGATATGTTAGCAGATCAATATACTACACTCGTAATAGCTTTGGATTGGCCAAATCTTTGTTTAAAGTAACATTAAATCAAAGTCAGAGGTGTGGACATACCCGAATTCAGTCTGATCAGACGGCGTTCACCGTCACTGAACGGAAATTAGCCCGTCCCTACACCCAAGCACACTTAAAAGATGCCGGATATTAGCCGTCGCTAAAACTGACGCAGGCTTGCGGAAATATACGAATCCACTAATCTAGTAGAGAGAAAGCACTCTTCAGAGGCAGTTAGAATAGAATCAAACGTTACAATTTATTGACCAGGTAATCAAAACAATAATTCTAAGCTCCAATGTTACAAGAATAGAATCAACGGTTAACCATAACATAACAATAACTCAGGAATTGAAGAATTTGTAGAAATTACTACCTGGCAATGAAAAACTACACACAAGTGACATGTGCGGGCAATCAGCTTACTGACTCCTAACCATAGCTGGAAATGAAAACTACACACAAGTGATCTTGTGCGGGCAATCAGCTTACAGACGCCTAACCATAGCTGGAAATGAAAACTACACACAAGTGATCTTGTGCGGGCAATCAGCTTACAGACGCCCAGAACTTTGTGTCCCTTTCCCTTATATACCCAGATAATTCAATAGACCCACCCAGGTGGGTACCCAGGTGGTATCTTGTCATTATAATTAGTCTTTAGAATTTTGCAACCAAATGGCTTCTGGAGATCCTGTGGCCGGGAATACTTATTTACATACAGGAGATGTTTTGAGTAGGGGATCAGGGGGAGGGTACGTTCCCAGGCTGTACACTATACTTCTCAGATTTTAGAACTTCTTTTAGCTTTTCATTATGATTGGGAGAATGAGACCATTTTACCAGGCGCACTGAGACATTTCAAAAGATATCAAACATGTATGGTTACTTATTTGTACATATTACATTGCATGGATTTTTCAGTGAATTTGAGGTGATGAGGGGAGGGGGAAATGATGTCTGTACCAGGCCCATCGTGTAGACCGTCAGTACAGGGTGTGAACCCCCCAGTGTGCTGCGTCCTGGATGACGTATGCAAGGGACAGTTTTGTGGATTCCCAAGGGGGCCTTTTGTCCTCTAGAAGGGGGGGCCCAGACACATTGGCACCAGTCTTACAGTTTCCTCCCTTTGGCACTGTTTGGGCCACTCACAGGCTTCCCTGCAGTGTCACTTCAGTCGTTGTAAGGTGGGTAGTCTTAAGGGGCTGAGGGTTAGGATAGTGTTGGTGGATGCTTTTACTGATCTGATGAGGTGTCGGAAATAGCAACATTGGAATAGCGTGAAGGAGAAGATGAGTGTGCTTCCAACTGCGCAACCTCGAAGTACCCAGTCCCACCAGGTATATGCGGTCTGTGCCGATCGGGTGGATGAGCTAGACAGAATCTGTGCAGTCTTTCGCGCCAAGTTTGTCTCTACCTGAGCTTGAGAAAGGTGGTACTCTGTTTGGAGGATGACGTTCTGTACCAGGTCCATCGTGTCGATCAAGGCTTGTGTTCCGTGTTCATAAAAGGTGTCGTCCCACCATGGGGAGACCTCTGCGTCCTTTGGCATCCTTCCGAGGATGTCGATCTGGCCCATAGAGAAGTCCTCTGTCACTTCCAGACAAAATGAGTGATCAACAGCACAGGTCAGTCCTCCATATGTGAACGAGTTCATTCACTGATGACACACCACTGTGTATGAGACACCTGAATCGCATTTGAATGGTCATGCAAAGATTCAACACTTATGAGTTTGCTATCATTGGGAGAGAAAGGTTGTAATGCATCACATGTACAGACAACATAATTGTGAATTTCATGACAAGTGCGACTGGTAAATAAGGTCTCAGTACCCTTCAACGTAGGTGATCCCATTTAATTACCTGATCTTTAACTACCATGCCAATGGATCGAATATTAGTGGAATTTGGATAAACTTGATCTGGGTGGATTAAAGGAAAAGTGGCAAAAAATCCAATACAATCAATACATTCGTTTCCAGTATACATCACAATTGTGGTTATTAGTTCTGAATACTTTACATTTTTCATTTTTTCTGAAGAGAACCATCTATGTAAATCTAAAACCTCAATTAAATCGTTCAAAACATGTCTCGGGGTCTTGTGAAGACGAAGATCTAAAATTTTCTGTCTTGTTGCAGTGAATAAATCTTGTGCATATGATCTGCAGGCTAAGTCACGTTCGATGGTATGGGTCTGATTGAACAATGTGTGGCTGATCGTTAGAAGCGCCTGCGCCTCGGAACGAACCGCTTTGATAATATTATCATTGCTATTGCTGATGTGTTGGAAACCAGTGGCCATCTGATCTGTCAACTATGTGGAGAATTGAGATTGTTTGGTTATTTTATAAGTGTTGGCTGCTGAATTAATTGATCTGAACAGGCCGGCTATACTGCTGAGCAGGTCTCGTTTTGAGCGAGCAGGTGGAATTTGGACGGCAAGTCTGTCTTTGTAATCAGAAAATTAAATCATCGATTTGTGACTGTAGCCATGCATACGACTAGTAATACAATGTTTTGTATAGGCAGAAATGTTATAAGTTACATGTGTCATTACCAAATTTACATCATGTAATAAAGTAACAGTTGTGTGGATTGGTGATATTGTCTATGCAATGCAAACATTCCCCGACACAATACATCCCTTCCTTTCGGTTGGTCCAGACAAGTACATTAGCTCGGTGAATCTCATATGTGTGTTATTATGTGTTTCTGTATGTGTGCACCTATATGTTGCAGGTTCCAAATTTTTAATATAGTGGTACAATTTTGGGTCTATGCCATTGTTTTAGATTTTTCGTGTAGTGTATGCATGTTACCTATTGTGTCACCTGGATCTATTTTAAGTCGATACCAGGCAGTGAGGTTGTGCATGAATTTGGTGTTCGAGTGTGTCCTGAAATGTTTCTTTGTAGGTGGGTGGGTGTTACCTGAACTACAACAAATTTGTGGTGTGCAATTTGGATCCGGTACTAATCCGGGAGGCCATGTAACTGTCCCTTTTGGTGCGACTGTGATTTTTTTGTGTGGATGGCCCCTTAGAGTGTTACGCAACACCCACCTCTCACATTTCAGGTTGTGTGTGAGTGATTGGTGCTCCCCAGAGTGGGAGGATTTGATTCGCTACTACTCGTGCCACTTTGTTTGCACTGTTAAATTGGAAAATTTGTCAGTTATCACAAGGCAATAACGATATCCCCCTTTGGCACTAGGTAGTGGGCTTATGAAATTCAATTGGAGTAACTGTGTCTACACAGTTTTGTACGGCCAGGCTTGCCTTGGTTAATGGTGGCACATACGATGCATGTCACACCATCTTTGAATGTCTGATGCCATTTTGATTGTATGGTGTCACTGTCACTTCTCCAACACAACACTAGGGGGAGCACTATCTACTCTCAGGCCTAAGTAAAGAGGACTTTACATTTTTATGCATTTATTTAATTTTAACTTAATAAAGTTATTTTAATTAATTATTATATGTATTTATTATTTTTATTTTTTTGAGTTAACCAGATCACCTAGGGAAATGAAGTATGGCCTACAGGTAGTGCCAGACTTGTGTTAAGTCTGAAAATTAGAATTTGTGGTTTCTAATTAAAATTTATGATGTTGTAATTAAAATTAATAGGATCACTTAGGATTATAATTTACACGTGTAATTTGCAATTGAGTTGATAAACCAATATTGTTGCAAAATGTAAACAGGAAGTGTAATTAATTATTAAATGTAATTAGAATTTTCGAATTCATAATTAATTATTACATTAATTTACGGCTCCTAAATCACTAGTTTTGGATTCCCATAATAATAATTAAAATAGTTTCCAAACTTAATCATTCCTCATTGTGTTATTAACATCATCATCAAAAAAATAAAATAATAATAGTTTAGTTTAGTTAGTTTTTAGTTTATTTGTTTAGCACAAGTACAAAACTATGCAAGGAGGGAACGAAGCCGCTCTAGGCTTGTACAGAGTTCCACTCCTGCTCCTCTTAACTCATGAGACATGCAGACTAAAACACTATTAATAATAATTTGTATTCTAATCATTTGTGGACGAAATTAAACATTTCTGTCCCTCTTGATAATAATAAAGGTTTTGCTGTGATTGTCAAATTATAAGTTCGCTTGTGATTAATTCAGTGGATAATGTTGAAATCATTTTATCAATGAAATTAAATTAATTTGTAATCAATTATGACGTTTAATTAACAATTAAAATTTCCTAATAATAGCAACTCATCTACTGAAGTGTTTAAAATCAGAAAAGCGGTTATAATTGAATGAAATCAAAAATCACCATATTATCAAGACGATGAGGTAATACTAAATTATCTTCTAATAACCCACCAGTTATTAAGCTGGTAACGTTACCCGCAAAATTTAAAAGACTTTAATCAAATGTTAATTCAACCGACCTGTGAAATTTGTGTCTAGAGCGTTCTTCGCATGGATACCGGGCGGCTGATTGTTGTGATTTCATCATCCGCATTTTTCATGGTTTTTAACACTGCGATTTTTAACTGCTTTCTTTGGTGAGTCGTTTGATTTTGTTCGGGTCTTTATCGGGCTATGCGGGCTCAGCTTGTCTGGCCACAGGCTCACAAGAGCTCGGTTACGAGTTTCTCTGTATGGCCTAATGTTATACGCTAACGCAGATCTTGATTTTAGTTTGAGTCTCTAACTCAGTTTCATCCAGTGCTGCTGTGCTTTCCCTGAAAATACATGTTTTTCGTCTAATTCTTATCACCACCGGGTTTTTCGGTTCCGGTCTCTAAAATGGGTGTTCCGACCCGTACTACAAATGTGTCTATATGGTGTAAACAACATTTCCCTCAACTTCTAGAAGGCAAAAAAATATATACTTACCACAGCAGTTGGATAATGATGAGAAAGAGATCAAACCTCATGTCCCAAGGAGAATTCAAGTCGGATGTCGCGGCTGGAATGACGTATTAGTCTCTGCGAGAATCACGTTCTCGTCTTTGCGAGATCACGTCCTCGGGGTCACCACTGTAAGGCCCGCCTCGATTCGACCCAATGACGGCAGTCGTTCCGCGGGTGAAGGGCTTTGCGTGTTACAGTCTTTCCTTTTCACGACACAACAAGAACATTAAAATGGAACACTTTTTCTTATTATATATTTTGTCTCGTTATTTCATCTGACTCCATAAAATGAAAAGGGTTTTAATGATATCTGTGCATCATTAAAACAGGAACGAAAGATCGGTTATTCTTATCAGCTCTTTTTAATACTTTACCCGTCCAGACATAGGGAAACTATATCGCTCAGAGGTCCTGTTTTCCACAGGTCTCACGGACACAATCTCGTCAGGCCCGGTCATCAGTCAGAGGTAAATTATGATTACGTATCTAAGATTTGCCGTAAATTCACACGTACACAATCAGAGACATCAATAACCCTCATGGGGCACCCTCAGAACTCGAATTCAATCGTTTACTTCAGTAAAGGGTTTTGGCCACTATCAGATATGTTAGCAGATCAATATACTACACTCGTAATAGCTTTGGATTGGCCAAATCTTTGTTTAAAGTAACATTAAATCAAAGTCAGAGGTGTGGACGTACCCGAATTCAGTCTGATCAGACGGCGTTCACCGTCACTGAACGGAAATTAGCCCGTCCCTACACCCAAGCACACTTAAAAGATGCCGGATATTAGCCGTCGCTAAAACTGACGCAGGCTTGCGGAAATATACGAATCCACTAATCTAGTAGAGAGAAAGCACTCTTCAGAGGCAGTTAGAATAGAATCAAACGTTACAATTTATTGACCAGGTAATCAAAACAATAATTCTAAGCTCCAATGTTACAAGAATAGAATCAACGGTTAACCATAACATAACAATAACTCAGGAATTGAAGAATTTGTAGAAATTACTACCTGGCAATGAAAAACTACACACAAGTGACATGTGCGGGCAATCAGCTTACTGACTCCTAACCATAGCTGGAAATGAAAACTACACACAAGTGATCTTGTGCGGGCAATCAGCTTACAGACGCCTAACCATAGCTGGAAATGAAAACTACACACAAGTGATCTTGTGCGGGCAATCAGCTTACAGACGCCCAGAACTTTGTGTCCCTTTCCCTTATATACCCAGATAATTCAATAGACCCACCCAGGTGGGTACCCAGGTGGTATCTTGTCATTATAATTAGTCTTTAGAATTTTGCAACCAAATGGCTTCTGGAGATCCTGTGGCCGGGAATACTTATTTACATACAGGAGATGTTTTGAGTAGGGGATCAGGGGGAGGGTACGTTCCCAGGCTGTACACTATACTTCTCAGATTTTAGAACTTCTTTTAGCTTTTCATTATGATTGGGAGAATGAGACCATTTTACCAGGCGCACTGAGACATTTCAAAAGATATCAAACATGTATGGTTACTTATTTGTACATATTACATTGCATGGATTTTTCAGTGAATTTGAGGTGATGAGGGGAGGGGGAAATGATGTCTGTACCAGGCCCATCGTGTAGACCGTCAGTACAGGGTGTGAACCCCCCAGTGTGCTGCGTCCTGGATGACGTATGCAAGGGACAGTTTTGTGGATTCCCAAGGGGGCCTTTTGTCCTCTAGAAGGGGGGGCCCAGACACATTGGCACCAGTCTTACAACATGAACTGCACCAAATGAAGAGAATTCTGAAGAGGAAAGTGCAAGCTAGAATACAAAAGCCCACTTGTATTGTGGATTTGACTGTGCTCATTGAACCATTTAAAGAGGTATTCCACAAGCTGTTTAGAATAAGCAAAATTGCTGTGCCATACCCGTGAGTACAGCTGCATGTGAATGCAGCTTCTCTACGCTCAAGCTGGTAAAAAGTTACCTGCGATCAACAATAAATGATGATAGACTGAGCTATCAGTCTATCATCTGGGTGTCTCAAGTGTTGAGTCCAGGCGAGCCAAGTCTCTGAACCTTGATGAATTTGTGAATTTCTTTGCTTTAAACCACAGTAATCGCAGACTCCAATTAATGTAAGTTGTTTATACTAGTAGCACTAGTGTTATGGATTTTGGAAACAGCTTGTCAGATTGCTGAAGTTTTATTGTTTGCATTTGAAATAAAATGTATTTCAGTAGCCTACACAATTGACATGATTTTCTGGTCTTTGATTTTTTTTCAGCAATGGGAGATATGAATTCTGGTTTTCAAAGTTATTTTCATAAGTTTATTTGATTATAAGTTTTATTTTATTTTGTAAAACATGAGGGTAAATTATGACTAAAAATTGTATGTGAATTTTACAATTTTGTTAATTGTTAAATGTTAAATTTTATGTTAAAAATGTTACGTTTTATGTTACATTTTAATTTAAAATTAAAGTATTGTAGCAATTGCACATTATACTTCATTGTGATTTAGGCACCTACAATACTTTAAAAAAAGTATTTTATGGTGCTATGTTTGTTAGCATATTGAAATTAAATGTGCCAAACCAGAGTAACTGCTGGCCCCTGCCTGGCCACCCCTATGAAAACTTCTTGTCTCCGCCACTGCAACCACTAGCAATTTAGCACCCATATGAAGGTAGAATGTGGGGCCAGGCTATGAATTATATGCAAATGTCAAAAGGCTAAAAGGGTCTCATAAGGCAAAAAGCTCAAACAACCATCAAGGATCATAAGCAGATGTTACAGAATCCCCCCTTTAGGCTGAAGATGTTCACCTAGAGACATCTTCATGCAACAGTGGATCATGATGGTCAGGTGGATCAGGAAGGACGGATGACAGGTGGTTTCTACTTTTCCTCAACCTCTGGATCCTCAGCTTTGGTGTTAACTTTGGTCAGGTCCAGCATTGTCTCCGCCTGGGTCCCTCTTCTCTGGTGGTTCCATTTGAAGGTCCAAGGAAGTGCAGCCATGCACCTGTTCAAGGACCTTTGCACCACATTGACTCTCAGGACTGGATGTGTGTCTGAGGAGGTGTAACCTGTTTCTGTCAGTCGCATGAGCTTCCACTTCTGGATATCATGGCCTTCTGTAGCATTCGGTCAAACTGGGTGATGTTTTAGTCAGTTTGTCAAGGTCTTTAAGTGTCGTCTCATGTGCAGTTTCGGGGTCTGCATGGATGGGCTTTCTTCTTTTGTTTGAAGAGAAGAGTTTCTGTGGTGAAGGCTGGCGATGCTTTGATTTGCGGCCATTCACTTCTTCCATTATGTAGCAATTCTTGGATGGAGGACTCCAGTCCGTTCTGCTCAGCGGTGGTGATGCTGATGAAGGCTCTGCTTTTTAGGCTCTAATTCCTTATCAGGTAGTCTTCCAAAGCATTTATTTTAGAGTCTTTGTTTTAAGGTCAGTTTTGGCTTTCTCTATTAGCTGATCTGCAGACTGTATATGTCTTCCCATGTCTTTCTGGAAGCCTTTAGTTCTTGTCGGTCAAGTTGGGCAACTGCAAGGGCTCTGTGGAGCTGTTCAACTTTTTCCTCTGTTTCCTGCTTCACTCCGTCTGGTACCTTGAGTTTATCCTGAGTTTTCACTTCGAGCTTGTCTGAGTAGCGTGATATGTGCAATAGCTCTTTCAGGAACTCAGTGGTCTGATGATTGTCACTTAGTGTCTGCTGGGCTATGAAGGCGTAGCTCAGGGAACCGATGGCCTTGTTTAGCCCCCGTGGTGGTGATTCTTGCTTGAGTTGTGTGTCATGAGTCTCTTCCGAATCGTGACTATAACTCACAATATTAAAAGTTAAATGGTCTTGTGGGTGAGGCTATCTGTCATATCTCTTAGCCAGGTGTTTACCTCTCCTCCTTGGGTAGTGGGGTTTGCAGTAGAGCCCTGCAGAGGCCTAAAATATAGGCCCTAGCCCGTCCCTGGCCCGAGACGCTCAGGCCCTAGCCCGGCCCCTGTTTTGACAGCTTATCAGAGTTACCTACCCGAGCCCGTATTTTATTTTTCTCTTCTCCCAAAACAGCTTATACTATACTGTTTCAGCAATTAGAATACTTCAGTTTTGTATGAAATGGCAAAGAGGTTGTATTTCGTTTCGTTATTTTATTAAGGTAATTTAGAAAAAACATTGAGCATTTTTTTATTCGTTAAATGTAAGTTTTTGTTTTTTAAAGTAGCTAACAACCAGCGGCCAGCGGCAGACAGTGAGCTGATCATAGCGTGTTTGATCAATTTAGACATGATAAATATATCTATAGAAAGCTATAAATTAGTACTTAATGAAATAAAACATATAGAAAACAAAAATCTTTCATTATAATCATAATCCGTAGATGCATAAAAAGGCGGGTCTAATGAGGAGATGGCAAGTCGGGATCTGCAACTTCATCCTTGTGACACCGACATAGAAAACACTAGTTTATTAATATTAATATAGAATTTCCCCCGAACACATTCATGCCGACCCAAGACCAACATCAATATCACTTTAGGCTCTCTGACACGTGCTGTCTCTGCTATACACAAACACACACACACGTTACTAAGAGGTAAACTTTCATTATAGGCCTCAAACATAAATACCACCACCAACAATCATGCCCACAAATATCAATACAGACAAAACTCTGCCAAAATGCAGCTTTTCCCGAATCATTGGGAACTTTTAGTAACTCCCCACGCTCCAACTTCTCCCTGATGCTCTGCATGGTCAACTATCACCTGTATGCTAATGCGTGCGTATATGCGTTGCGTACTTGCCTATTGCATAGGCAATGTATAATATTTATAATAAAATTATTATAACAATATTTCATACAGTATGCATTAGCATAGTGTGGTGTGCACATATTTGGGCACAATAAAAGGCGAGAAGCTAAATGAACCCGAGTCCGATCCGAGCCTGATCTGTCAAAAAAAACCGTCCTGAACCCGACCCGAATGGACTCAGCGTGTCGGGCCCCGACGGGCTTGCAGGGCTCTAGTTTACAGTCTGTGACATGCTGGCAGACTGGAAAGGTAGGACTGACACCGATCTGTGTGGTGTTATAGGCCCATATGTGGTGAAATCGCTAAGTGCCATTTCAGTGATTGCAAACCCAAAGTGGAGTGTGTTGTAGTGGGGCTTTGTGGTTTAGGTTTGCTGTTCTGAATTGACAGAAAGAGATTATAATGAAACGGAGTTCTTGCGACCAGCTGAGATGTCAGGCCTTATCTTTGTGACCTGGCAGTGCCCTTCAGATGAGTTGGCTGGCTGGAAGTGTGAACGTTCCCGCACTTGAGGCCAATTCTATGAATGCTTAAAGTCCATTGGGCTCAAACCATGCGGCAGGTCCATGTTGGTGAAATGAGGGCCTGTTTCCATTTGGGTTATATACACGGGGTGTACAGTCTCATGGAGCTGATGGTCAGGTACAGGGGAGTTGGCCGTGTGTGTATTTTGGCCTGTCGTGGGCGATCAGCTGTTTGCCGATGTGCTGTTTGGGTGCCATGACCATATGGCATTAGCATGGATGTCTCTGTGGTGAGATACTGTTTGCCAAGATCTGGGCATTTCTCTTAGTAGGAGGGATTTCTGGTAGGCTGTTGGTTTCTCATGCCACTTGTAGTTAAAAGGAGTTTGATTTATCCTGTTTGCCCTACTGGGGAGGTCACTCGCAGGATCTGTTCCTTTTATGTCCTCAGGATCTCTATTGCTGGCCCGTGTGTTCTCCAGAGTCAGTTCTGGGTGTTGTGCAGAGATAGGCAGGATTTTAACAGTCTCTATGGAGGCAGCGCTGTGTTCTCTGTAGGCCATATGGGCTGAGTTCCGCAGATGTCAGGTGGTCATTGCGCAGGGGAAGGCCATGGCACTTGGGTGGTGACTCACAATGTGATGCGGATTTTGGGAGAAAGGAAGGATCTGGAGTTGAAGCCTTCCTCCCTTGTGGCCTGTTCTGTCGTCTGCCGTAGACTCAGAGCCGGCTGTAGCAGGCTTCTTGTAGTTTTTGTAATCCGCTTTGACAGTTTCAGACTGCTGGTACAGGATGTTGTGTTTCAAGGCTGGAGATGATCCTGAGCAGATAGTCTGTCTCGTGTGGGCACATTAAGCAGAGTTCAAGCATAAAAATTCATGTTTTGCTGGAAGGCAAGTGTGGTGGCCTTCTGCAGTATTCAGGTTGAAGTTGTATTGTCTCTGGCCAGCTTGTTGGGGTCTGTGGGGCCACACGGTGTGTGCGTCTGCAGTGATCCTCTGGAAGGGTCCCTGCCCCACCCCCCTGTGGTTGCTGGCTTGGGAAGTGTGAACAGTGGGCTCTCGCCCCCCCTTCGCAGGTTTGGACTCTTGGCTGAGGGGACCTGGGCCTGCTTGTCAGGGAAATTCTGTGTTGTGTTTTCCCTTTCTGTTCACCTTGTGGTCTGCAAACATATTTCAGTTCATTTGTGACATTGAGTTCCCCTTGGCTTGTTTGACTTTACCCGATTGGTGTTTGAAGTTGCCTCGCTGCTGAGCAGGGACTTGGATTTCAGCTCGGGCTGCTTACAGGTGGCATTCACAGGCGTTGTTTTGGTTCGCCTGGGCCATTACTTAAGAGAGCTTCAGCCTGTTGGAGCCTCTCTGGCTTTTTATTCCAGCTGCTCTTTGTGCTCCGTGTCTGTGTGGGTTTTGTAGAGGCATTCTCAAAATTTCCACTTCCTCCTGTAGGTCCTTGTCCTCTTCATCCACTGTCACTTGCTGGTCCAGCTGGTCTGGCAGTCCTGCACACGCTCCCGGTCCTCTGGGCTTTCTTGTGTTTGAAGCATCGTTCGCTCTGCGTTAACTGGATGATGCGGTTGTAGGCAAGAGCACAGATGATCCTGGCTCTGTGGCTGTAGCCTTGGTTCGATCATAGTCTGTCTGCCAGTTCAGGTTGTCATCCAGCTGTTTCACTGAGGTGCTGTAGATCAGGAGTGCTCCTGGACCGGAGGGCATCTGTGCAGCGCTTAGCTACGCCTCTGGCTGATCAGGTGGGTGGCAGGGCTGGATGATCTGGACACAGGTGGAGAGGGAAAAACACAAAAAGCCAATGCAAGTCTGCACAGATTTAGTGAGTTAAAATATTTGGGCTATATGTTGCATGGTTAACTAGGGTGATCAGTTAGTGACGCAAACTAAACGCTTAAATATCATGGCTGATAAGGCAGGAGTGGATAATTGGTGTGAGTGAGCACCTGAGTAACACTGTTGATGGGTGATAACCTAGGGGGTAATTTAATGACTTAGGCTATTTGGTTTATAAATGTTATTACCAAGAAATTGCTGATGGTTCAAACATGTTTGGTCTCCAGGCACACAAAAACAACCAAAACAAACAGAACCAAAATTAATTAAACAAATCAAAGTTCAAACCTAGAAAGGCATAGTGGGAAATCAAGGGCTTACTACAACCTCTAGGGGTTGTGACAAGGACTGCAGAGCGGGGCTCTCCGGGGTTGTACTGCCTAGGGAGGTGATGAGAGAGATAGCTGGACAGACCAAGCACGCTAAATCAGAGAGGCTCTCTAGTCCTCTTCAAGTTTCATATTGAGTGAATGGCTATATCTTAGGTGTTGTTAGGGTTGGTGGTGAGCTGAGGTCATCCGGGTGAACCCCAATGGTTGGGCCATCTCCCTTGACTCTCCCGAGCACGCAACTGTAGGCGCTCCCGATCACTCACACCCATGGCACCCGGTGGCAACCACTCAAACAGCAATGACTTTTGGCACAATGTTGCATCACTCAAGTGAGGAGAGTCAACGACTAGCTCGCACAGCCATAATTGGGTTTCATCTGTGGGTCCCAATTTACACGGACCCCTTTTGGGCCTCGAGATATGGATGAGTACGCTCCTCTCAAAAGTGTGGACCACTGTGTAACTTCACAGGGTAATTAACCAAAATTGCCCTTATGTGTTAGTCAGTATGGTCGAGTCAACACTTGAGTGCTGATGTTGCACTACGTGTTGCCTCCTGGAGTACAGGGTCAGAGGTATTCGAGCCCCCCCCCCCCCAGTACATGTTGGGTAGGTCAGGCAGACGAGTCCAGTCACCGAGAATTCCCGTGGATGACTCATCAGCTCACTGCCCAAGCACCAAGGGGCATGCTACCTAACAGGGAACATTGCGAGGGGACAACAGAAATATTAAGCGTCTATGATACATGAAGCAGCTTGATGCCAATGAGCTAGGGAGTCAGACGTGTGACGGTGGGCCACTAATAGATTTGAGAGCTCATTGTGCACCACAGTGGCTAGCGTTACCTATGCCTATAGGGTAAGGAGTGGAAAAGGGTAAGAAAATAAAATGAAAAAACATTAGAAACAAATTTAAAATGTCCTATTTGCTTAGGAAAGTAAATGGAAAATTGTTTTAAATTCAATTTTGCTCAATAGGTGTAGCTAGACTTAACTACAGACTGGAGTAGATGAAATAAAATAAGCCCAAATAAACTAAAATAAATAATTGCTGTAAAATAACACAGTAAAATAAATTACACAAATAAAACAAAGTATGTGGGGGAGACCAAAGTAATTGAGAGCCCAACAGAAGATGGAACAGAAAGAAACTGTAGAGGGAAGAAGGGAACTGTTACACTTTACACACACTGTCTCTAAGTGTTAGTCAGATGCTAACAGCTGAGGTAAGGGTCTTTAGCTTCTATCCATGTAGGGCCGTTAATGCGGTTCAAGAACCCCCGGTGGAGAGGGAAGTGACGCGCTGGTCCTCCCACTCCGAAGCTACGCTACAGGCGTCTCTTGATGACGTCGACTGGGACATGTTCCGGGCGAGTTCATCTGACGTCAGCGAATTCACGGAGGTAGCATTAAGCTTCGTAAACACACTAACCGAACAGGCCACCGGAACGGTAACAATAAAGACTTTCTCAAATCAGAAGCCGTGGGTGGACAGAACAATTCGTGACGTGGTTAACCATCGAACTGCCGCATACAATGCCGGTATTCTGTCAGGAAACATGAGTGAGTACAAGGCATCTTGTTATGCTCTCCGTCGTGCAGTTAGAGCCGCTAAACGCCGATACAGTGAGAGAATTGAGTCACATTTCCAGCTCAATGACTCTCGACGCATGTGGCAGGGACTATAGACCATCTGTTCCTCTGGAAACAACTCCTCTGTGGAGGTGAGAGCAGATCCGTTGCTAGCCGAAGAGCTAAACACCTTCTACGGCCGCTTTCAGCAAGCCGATCAGCGCGTCAGCAAGCAGCAGACAGAGCAGCGTTCATGTAATCACCGTGTCAGAGGATGACGTTCGGAGGGAACTAAGGAGAGTGAACGTCAGAAAAGCAGCAGGACCCGATGGGATTACTGGCCGCGTTCTGAGGTCCTGTGCTGATCAGCTTGCTGGTTTGTTTACATCCATATTTAATGAGTCCCTCGCTACCTCTGTGGTTCCCACCCCCTTTAAAAAATCTGTCATTATCCCTGTGCCTAAGAACAGTAAACCCTCTTGCTTGAATGACTATCGTCCAGTTGCCCTCACATCGACAGTCATGAAGGTTTTTGAGAGACTTTTAAAGAAACACAATTGCTCCTCCATCCCTGCTACTTTGGACCCTCTTCAGTTTGCCTATCGGCCAAATAGGTCTACTGATGATGCCATCTCCCAGGTACTGCACTCCTCCCTCACTCACATCGACAGCAAAAATGGCAACTATGTAAGGCTGCTATTCATTGACTATAGCTCCGCTTTCAATACTATAGTCCCCACCAAGCTGGCTGTTAAACTCTCAGATCTCGGCCTAAACACTTCACTTTGTGACTGGATTCAAGATTTCCTCACCGCCAGACCACAAGTGGTGAAAGTCGGCCAGTTCACCTCCAACTCCATCACCCTGAACATAGGAGCCCCACAGGGCTGTGTCTTGAGTCCCCTGCTCTACTCTCTCTACACACACGACTGCGTGTCCTCTCACAGCTCCATTTCTATCGTTAAATTTGCTGATGATACTGTGGTCCTGGGCCTCATTAACAACGATGACGAGGCCACATACTTGGATGAGGTGGAGAGACTTACATCATGGTGCCAGGACAACTGTCTCTCTCTGAACATGAGCAAAACCAAAGAGCTGATCGTGGACTTCAGGAAGAGACAGCAGCAGCCCTACACTCCTCTTATGATCAGTGGGACCCCTGTGGAGAGGGTGAGCAGCTTCAAGTACCTCGGTGTAAACATCTCCGAGGACCTTTGACATGGACTACATACATTCAAACTCAGGTTAAGAAAGCCAGGCAAAGGCTGTACCATCTGCGACAACTGAGGAAATTCAGGGTCTCACCAGCTATCCTGAAAACTTTCTATTCAGGGGCCATAGAAAGTGTATTGACTCAGTGCATCTCAGTGTGGTATGGAAATTCCTCAAACCAGGACTGCAAAGCTCTACAGTGTCGTGCGCTTAGCTGAGCGCATCTCAGGGTCTGCTCTCCCCTCTCTGCAGGACATCTACCTCAAACGCTGCAAAAGCAGAGCTGCTAAAATCATCAAAGACTCAAATCACCCCGGTAACCATCTTTTCCGTTTACTGCCATCTGGCAAGCGCTTCAGGAGCATGATGGCAAAGACTGAGAGACTGAGGAGGAGCTTCTTCCCTCAGGCCATCAGGCTCCTTAACACAAACTCTGTTTCATAAACATAAAAAAAAGCCATTTGCACATCCCTCTCATCCCTCCTGTCATTTGCACATCCCTCTCATCCCTCCTGTTTATAGTACTATTTATTAAGTCCCATATACTGTTTTTGCACATCCTACGCGTTTGCTTGCATATTCTCATTTGGCACTCAACGGAGGCAGTCGCTTTCACTTCACTCCCCTCCCTACCCTTTTTTTTCCCCTCCCTGCTTGCTTCTTCTGTCTCGTCTCATCTCATCTATTGAAGAGACTCTCTCTGCACGGTTCTCCAAACTAGAAAATTATGGATTTGATTAACTGGTCTCTCAGCGCGATTGATACCATCTTCTCAACGAGAAGTCTGGGTTCTGGGGAACCTGTTTGTCCTGACGGGACGTTCGCGGCCGGATATACGAGGGATGCATGGGAGAAGTGGCAAATCGTGTGTCTGGCGGCTCTTTCCGTTGAGGACGCTGAGGATATCTACCTTTTCGGCACCATGATAACAGGTATTCTGCTGATTGGATTAGGCTTTGCCCTGGGTTATCGAAAAATTCGGAAGACGGGAACAGCTGTCCAAAGTCTCACAAGGCTGCCCGTTTTGATTGAAGCTGTGGGAAGAGCGGTCAGCAATGAGACTGAGACTATAAACCGGAATATGGATACCATCATGATGAAACTCGCGGCTTTGGAAGTGAAACTTGATGTTTTCAGAGATCAGAATGGACAAAGAGAATGAGCTGTTGAAATATGCAGCTGTTCGCCCCAAAAGTCACAACAATTCAATCTTATCTTTTCTGGCTCCCCGTACCGGCGCCTTGGCCAAGGCCGTCTGGATAACCACCCTGAGAGAGTGATGCAGTGGGACTCTCTTGCTCCCTTCCCCCGATTACAGACATTACTCCCCTCCCCCATTCAACTGCCTCTGTAACGCTTTGTACCGCCACCTGTCGAGCAGGTCTGCGACCGGCGCCGCAAATGGCACTGGACCGGATGGCTGCTTGCCAGAGCTGGATATGTTTCCCCTGTTGCAAGTCATGTGTTTATGGTATATGTGCTTTTGTGCTGAGGTGTTTTTTTTTCTGTTCTCAGACTGTACTCCAAATGGAGCATAGTCTGGGGGTTAAAACATTTTTTTTTTTCTCCTCTCTCATGTAAAAAGCTGTATTTTTCTTAATACCCTGTCTTCCTGTTCTGTCTACCCCGTTGTCATATGTATGTTGTGTATGTATGGACAGGTTGATGGCTAATTTCGCTGGTACTTGTACTAGTGACAATAAAGGGCTACTACTACTTACTGTTTTGCACTTTTCTTTATTCTACTGCACATTTAACTTTTTATTTCTTTTTTTACCTATATATATGCTCTTGTGTGGTGTTACTTTTATATATTTTTTATTCTTTGCACTGTCCACTGAGCGGACCTGATTTGACCTACATTTCACTTTTGATTATACCCTGTATAATTTATTATGTGACAAATAAAGAAACCTTGAGCTTCAGCTACATTCAGTGGTCTGTTTACATTAGTCTGTGACGTGTGCGCTGTCTTGAGTTTAAACCGGAAAAGAGCTCGCTCTTGCCTTCCGGGGTCAGACGTTGCTAAGAAACCGATGTATGCCTAACAGCAGGTGTGTGCGCGAAGCACGTGAGCTGGATGTAAACATGCATGGGAATCTCGCGCTCAGCCAGTCATGACCTATATCGTTCACATATACAACTATACGCGCTGCAGATCTGGGATTTCTTCGCCAGATATATGGGACTTATGTGGTTGTTACAACAATTACTTGATCAAGATGACTCCCAGTTATCATTAATCCGATACCGATCTGCAGTATTCTAAGATTCATTTTGCTCCATGATCGGGCGAGGGGGTATGCATAGTTAGCTACACTAATGGTTAAACCCACGGGAGTAATAGTCTAGTTGTATGGCATTGGAACACCAATGGCATCAATCTAGCTATACATAATATAAGGCCTTCATCTTAAGATAAGCGAGGAACATCGCTCGCTATCTTTGTGCTAAAAGAGGGTTTCGTCGCTCAATTTATGGCAGATTAAATAGCATTAAGACATTTTATAAAAGGTTTAGTTGTTTTATAGGGTCAAATTTATAAACTGCAGTTATTAAGTCATTAACAGTAGCTGGTTTCTCAGTGAGAAACGATAACTGTTAAGACACGGATAGTGGGCGTGTAGCCTACTCATTCATTCACAAAAAGGCGCGGCTGGATAGTTGTCTGGGTTTGAATAAACACGCATAAGAAACACACCATTGTTACGGAGTCTGCTCACAGAACTAGGTTTAAAACGTTGCCCTAAATTCTCCACTATTTCTGTAGTAATCTTAGCTCAAAGTGAGATGAACATAATTAATCATAACAGGTTTGTGACAAGTGGGGCCGGGCCGAGAGCCAAGGAAACGGAGCAAGGCCGGTGGAGTAAAGGATAATAAACGACACCTGCGCCAATCACCGGTCTTGAGTCCCATGGAGGAGCTTCGGAAGGATAAAATGAGGAGTGACAACAGTGAAAGACGAGACGGACGACTGCCGCACACAAAACACACTCTAAAATCCAGGCCTGGTCCTTTCTCGTCTTTCAAAGTCGCTCCTCCAGTGAAAGACGAGACGGACGACTGCCACACATAAAACACAAACTAAAATCCAGGCCTGGTCCTTTCTCGTCTTTCAAAATCATCACTTCTCCTTTTATCCTTCCAAAGCTCCTCCGTGGGACTTGAGACCGGTGAGTGGCGCAGGTGTCGTTCATTATCATTTACTCCACCGGCCTCGCTCCGTTCCCACGACTCTAGGCCCCGACCCACTAGTCACAGCTACACTGACAAACTGATGCATGCTTATTAACAGTGGCTTGTTATGTAGCCAACAAAATATATACTAACTAAAATATAAACACTAGAAAAAGAGGGGACAAAAATCTTTGTAATTCCATTGAATTTTCTAATTTCATAACTGCTAAACAATGAACGTCTCCGTTAAAAATGCAGTGTTAACAAGATGTACAGCATTGTCATTAGCTTGATCTGTTCGTTAGCTTGATGTACTCTGTAATTATTAACAGCCGATTCACGAAGTCATTTCATCGATTTACAATGTTTAATCTTTTAATAAGTCAGCCGTTTACTTTGATTATTTTAAACAAGTGCAATTTAACCACAATGAGTAACGTTTTTCCCTGAGGTACTTACAACTTAAAAAGAGACGTGTCTCCTGTTTTCGCCATTTTTCGAATATGTCGCCTCCTCTCCCGTGGCCTCATAGGGTAGTAAAGTGTCCATCGTTTGCCTACTACAGAATTCGGGCGGAAGCAGTAGGTCATCCAGGTACTTCTCGCCTACTGTTTTTCGAATACTATGAATTCGGACATACTACTCGCCTCGCATACTGTTTTTCGCATATTATAAAGTAGGGAAGTATGTGATTTTGGACACAATCTGTGACTTTTTATACTAAATTTGAGCCCTCGTGTCTTCTAATCCAGCATTAACTTTTCATATGGTTTCATATCATTTCATATTTGGATTTTTTTCTTTACCTGCAATATGCACTTTAAGAAGCTTTTTTAAGTGTATTTGTTGTAAAAACTGACAAAACATTTGCCAAATTTGATTGTTTCACTTTCAGAAATCATGAGATTGATTATGATTATTTTATTGAGCCCTATTTTTAAGAGTAAGAAATAACTAAATCTAATTAATACTGTAGAAAATCCATGGGTTATTGTGTAATGGTTCTACTGCAAATGCTGTGGTAAACCATTTTGAAATTACAATGGTTTTCTACTAAAACTATAGATAAATCATGGTTACTGCAGTAAAACCATGGTTCATTTTGTAGTTACTATGGTTTTACTACAAAGAAATTGTTAAACCATGGTTTATTATGTAGTTACTATGTGTAACAGGGCGAACGAGATGTGAGGCGTGCGGATCCATGTGCAAGCTTTTATTAATAGACATGGTCAAAACACAGGCAGGGTCGAACAAATAGCAAACAGGTATATTGAGGGCAAGGCAGATGAGTACTCAAGTAAATGGGCTTGGTCTTCGATCGGCGAACAGAGGGCTTGACAAGAGGGGTAATCCAGGAACACAAGTAATGGTCCAGGCAGGAGCAAACAGAGTCCAAATGGAAGGCAAAGAGTTAATCCAATATACAAGGCAGAAGGACAGAAACCAGACAACGAGGCAACACGAAAAGACTAGACTAAAACTAAAATAAGAAACGGAAACTAGGAATGGCTCTGTAAAACAGCTAACACTCGGAGAGTGAAAAACGCAGAACAATACAGGAGACTGAACACAAAAACAAACACAGAAAGGATTGGTAAGTAGCTAACATTAGGAGAATGCTAAACGCTAAACAATACTCGGCGATCTGACTAAGGAAGCCCATGGTTTAAGTAAGCTGTGTGATCAGTGCAATCAGTTGTGTGTGTCGTCAGTGCAATGGATGATGGGAATTGTAGTCTGAGGTGGAGTGCAACAGTTAGTGTAGTGCAAGAGTCCATGTGGTGAGCTAAAGGAAGTTCATAGACCAGATTCGTAACACTATAGTTTTACTACAAAACCATAGTTTAACTATGGTTACCGTGGTAAAACTAGTTATTTTGTAGTTACTATGGTTTTACTATAAAAACCATAGTTAAACCATGGTTTATTCATGTAGTTACTATGCTTTTACTACAAAGACCATAGTTAAACCATGGTTTATTTATGCAGTTACTATGGTTTTACTTCAAAAACCATAGTTTAACTATGGTTACTGTGGTAAAACCATGGTTTATTTTGTAGTTACTATAGTTTTACTATAAAAACCATGGTTCATTTTGTAGTTACTATGCTTTTACTAAAACATAGGTAAACCATGATTACTACAAAAAAAACACATGGTACATTTTAGTAAGGGTAAGGATCACATGAACATCCACACTGGAGAAAAACTGTACTCATGTGATCAATGCGGGAAAACATTTTTGATAGCTTTAATCCTGAATAATCACAAAAATTAAGTAAATAAATAAATAAGTTATGTTGTTCTTGTACTATCTTCAGGTATGTAGGATTTTAATAATTTTCAAATCATTGCATCCTTTTTTTATTTACACTTTACACAACATCCAAACTTTTTATTTTATTGTTTTGGAAACAGTGTTGTAAATATGAGTGTATAATTTGTATAAAACATACTGACAATTTACTTTTCTTTGAAACAGTGTTTAAACAATAGATCAAGAACTGTAAGTGTACACCTGACCCAGGACATTTATTGGATGTTATTCCTTGTTAGTAAAAGCATAACCAAATCATGGAGAAAATATCTGTAAATAAAGTGAGACACACTAGTTAGTGAAATTGGCTCCTGATTAATTTATTTTGAGTTTTGACAGGTGAACAACTGTTGTCTTACAGTTCCCACGTGGTAATTATTCAGATTTTTCTCATTGTGTAGCACTGTTTTAAGCTTGGTGAATATTATGTAAGCACAGTAAGTAGAAAGTTATGTCAAATTTAGGGAAAACCGGGGTGAAAGTAATGCGGTACGAAAGTAACAAAGCCATTTTCTCAGAGACCTGATTACATATGCATTCCAAGCTATGACAGCACGTTCAGCACGCAACCCTTGAAGGAGCTGCCAAAGATCACGTGATTTCTTCATCGCTTCCCGCGGTTAGGTCCGGAAAGAAGTTTTCGAGTACGTAAGTAAATTACTGAAGCTGTACTTTTTTTGTAATTACACTTTGTGTTTCTCATTTCATGTGTCACAGTAATGATCAATCAACGTGTTATTTAGTGCTGTAATACATCCTAAAGTTTGCCTCATTAGAGTTTTTCAGTAAAAAAGTAAATCGGGTTTAAATGTCAGGAGTTTCTGTCGGGACGAAAGTAACACAAGGTTTCTTTATTTGTCACATAATAGTTATACAGGGCATAACTAGAAGTGAAATGCAATCGAATCAGGTCCGCTCAGTGGACAGTGCAAAACAATAAGAATACAAATTATATAAGTAACATAACACAAGGGCATACATATGGTAAGAAAATGAGAAATAAGAGTAAAATGTGCAATGAAATAAAAAAGTGCAAAACAATAAGATGAGCAAAAAACAATAAGATGTGCAAAGACAATGAGATTTGCAAAAGACAATGAGATGTGCAAAAAAACAACAAGATGTGCAAAAAAAACAATAAGATGTACAAAAAAAGAAAAAAAAACAGTGTACTGGGACTTAATAAATAGTAATGTGAATAAGAGGGATGTGCAGACGGGTTGTTCATGGTATTGTACATAGAGCAGCAATGATGAGAATGTGATGATATTTACAGTTGACAATGGGTCTTGTGAGTGTTTATGAAACAGAGTTTGTGTTTAGGAGCCTGATGGCCTGAGGGAAGAAGCTCTTCCTCAGTCTTTCAGTCTTTGCCATCATGCTCCTGAAGCGCCTGCCAGATGGCAGTAAACAGAAAAGATGGTTACCGGGGTGAGTAGAATCTTTGAGGATTTTTGCAGCTCTGCTTCTGCAGCGTTTGAGGTAGATGTGCTGCAGAGAGGGGAGAGCAGACCCTGAGATGCGCTCAGCTAAGCGCACGACTCTCTGTAGAGCTTTGCAGTCCTGGTTTGTGGCATTATTATACCATACTGAGATGCACTGAGTCAGTACACTTTCTATGGCCCCTGAATAGAAAGTTTTCAGGATAGCTGGTGAGACCCTGAATTTCCTCAGCTGTCGCAGATGGTACAGCCTTTGCCTGGCTTTCTTCACCTGAGTTTGAATGTGTGTAGTCCAAGTCAGGTCCTCGGAGATGTTTACACCGAGGTACTTGAAGCTACTCACCCTCTCCACAGGGGTCCCACTGATCATAAGAGGAGTGTAGGGCTGCTGCTGTCTCTTCCTGAAGTCCACGATCAGCTCCTTAGTTTTGCTCACGTTCAGAGAGAGACAGTTGTCCTGGCCCCATGATGTAAGTCTCTCCACCTCATCCAAGTATGCGGCCTCGTCATCGTTGTTGATGAGGCCCAGAACCACAGTATCATCCGCAAATTTGACAATAGAGGTGGAGCTGTGTGAGGACACGCAGTCGTGGGTGTATAGAGAGTATAGCAGGGGGCTCAGGACACAGCCCTGTGGGGCTCCTACATTCAGGGTGATGGAGTTGGAGGTGAACTGGCCGACTTTCACCACTTGTGGTCTGGCGGTGAGGAAATCTTGAATCCAGTCACAAAGTGAAGTGTTTAGGCCAAGGTCTGAGAGTTTAACAGTCAGCTTGGTGGGGACTATAGTGTTGAAAGCCGAGCTGTAGTCTATGAATAGCAGCCTGACATAGTTGCCATTTTTGCTGTCGATGTGAGTGAGGGAGGAGTGCAGTACCTGGGAGATGGCATCGTCAGTAGACCTATTTGGCCGATAGGCAAACTGAAGAGGGTCCAAGGTAGCAGGGATGGAGGAGCAAATGTGTTTCTTTAAAAGTCTCTCAAAAACCTTCATGACCGTCGATGTGAGGGCAACTGGACGATAGTCATTCAGGCAAGAGGGTTTACTGTTCTTAGGCACAGGGATTATGACAGATTTTTTAAAGGAGGTGGGAACAACAGAGGTAGCAAGGGACTCATTAAAGATGGAAGTAAACAATCCAGCAAGCTGATCAGCACAGGACCTCAGAACGCGGCCAGTAATCCCATCAGGTCCTGCTGCTTTCCTGACGTTCACTCTCTTTAGTTCAACCCAGGCTCATTGGAAATACGTGACTCTGCCTACATTTCTGCAGAACCTGAAATACGTATCTCCAGGTACAATTCACTGCACTTTTCGGGTGAAACGTCCACTAGAGGCGCTGAATGGTTTCAATGTTTCCCCGTTTCAGATTGAGGTTAGAAATCAGACATTTTTAGTAAATAATGTTCTGTTGTCTCCGTGTACACTAATTTTAATATATATTCATTAATTCTAAGCTTTTGAGTTGCCAAGGATGCGTGTCTGGGGATAAACGTGCAGTGTTATTTCGTACTTTCAGGGTGGATCGCACTTCGCGGAAGCAAACACTAACGTTAGGCCTATGTTAGCTTAAGGCAGATATATAATTAAAACGGGACTTTGACCGAGGTAAGTTGTTTACCGAAAGAATATTGACCCGTTAATGGAACAATGAACGATTCAATATATGTGTATGTTTTAGTATTTCTGTGATTTAGCGAAGTTAAAGTTGGGAATTCGCGCACATATAACCATGTTGGTTAACGTCAAGTGCCAAATTTGCACTAAACTAGTTGGCAAACTATTATTATACGCCAGCGATTAATTAGTATATGTGTACTCTCTGTTGCCTCGAGAATGAGTTAACTGTAATTCGAACATATATTAGATGTAAAATGATACGTGGAAAGCAGTAATTGACTTTGCCAGAACGTACAGTATTTAACGTTACGTTTAGTTCAGGTGGTTTTGTTATGCACTCTGTGAAACGTACAGTAAGTTTACTAGCGGATACTCATTAATTTGCCCCAAGTAAATTAAATATTACGAATTGACCCTATAATCTCAGTTAATATGTTCTTTTGTTTTTATCTTGCTTCTCAGCAATTAGAAAACTGGGACATTTTCGAACTTTTAACACAATTATAAGCCCTTCAAATAGAGGGCGTACTCCTCAAATGTAACCACTGATCTCTATAGCATATATTTTTGTTGTTCTTTGTTATAGATCAGTGAATGTAATAAAATGTACGCATTGTACAATATTGAGCATTCTGTACTTTTACCATACACTGTCTACATTGTCAGAATAATGGCCACCAAAGATTTTCCTGATCCAGCTGCAGAAGATGAAAAGGAATTAGAACTTGACCTCGATGAAATGATGGCTGATTTGCAAGAGTTGCAGGTAGGAAACGGTCTGTCAAACTGTTTAATAACAATGACACTGTTCTTATTGTGTAGGCAGTTTAGTCTGGTTACAAGGTTATTCTGATCATTATGGCTAGGAGGAGACTGTTCCTAAATCACAACCTAAACAGAAAAAGAAAGACATTCCAAGGATCAGATGGAAAAAAAGAGACAAAAACGGTCTCTTGTTATATTCAAATAGAAAAGCCAAACACGGAAAAGGAGGCAAGTGACAATATCATGTCTTATTTTCTCTCTCTCCCCCTCTCTCTTAATTGTCCTGGTCTCACAAATTGTGTAGAGGCTTATCACTACTGTATATGTACAGGTAAATCCAGAGCTTCAGTGGTCCATTCATTAGCAAGCAACCAAACTTTTAATGATCCTGGTAAGCCAGTTGTGTTACTTTAGTAGGAAAAAAGGAAGAACATTTAAAATATACAAGAATGGTTTACCCAACACATGCTTGTATTTTATTCTAGTAACTACAAGTGACGCTGAGTCTTCGTTGAATTATGTTTCTTCAGATATAGGCACCCATGCACAGCGTGCTATTGGTACGATACAAAAGACCTACATTTTGACAGGAGTTCCCTTATCATTTTAGCACAATTAAATTATTTAAAAAAATTGTTTCCTTATATACCGCTTTTGTCTTTCAAGATACACAGTTACAGCAGCTCCATGATGCTCTTATCTCTGAGAAAAGTACGTCTGCATCTCACAACTGGACTTTAAGACAAATGGTGTCTGAAAACCATTGGATAGCAGCTAGACAAACACTCTTGGATTGCTCGCTCGCCTCAGACAGGGTATATTTCCTAACTTGTGATCACTGCAGAGTGAAAGCAGCAGTGATACGGTGCAAGGACTGTTTGCCAAAACCACATTACTGCGACAGCTGTGATGTGTCAACTCACCAGCACCTTGTTTTGCATAATAGGGAGTGTTTTTTAGATAATTTCTTTAAACCTATCCCTCCATCAAATATTGTCAAAGACGTCAGTGGCCAACAAACAATATGTGAGCAAGGTAAGCAACAGTTACTTATGAATACATAAGTGTAAGTAATACATTAGTGTTAATATGTTTTTCTTTTTCTTTAGCATGTTTGTTACCCATCAAAGAGCCTCAAAATGTTTGTGATTGTGAGTCTCAGAACATATCTGTAAGTGCTGGTCGATTAGTACAGCTCATCAACATAAATGGTATGTACTGTATGTACTTCAAAAAATGTAAATATTTATATAATCATTTTTTGTATTACTATTCAAGGTTGTCATTGTATGTTATTTGGTTTGCATTGTAGGTCGCTATGACATCACTTTGCCTATTTGGAGCTGCATTACATGCCACAAATCATGTAAACCTGAACTGCAGGACCTTATCCAAAGTGGTTACTGGCCAGGCTCAATTTCATTTCAAACTGTATATCAGATTGACCTGTTCACATCTTTTGAGCAGTTTAAAGTCACTGCACCCGGTCTCTCTAGACAAGCGTTTGTAAAGATGTTAGAGCATAGGTCACGGACATTTGGACGGGTAAGAATGCTTCAAATTACATCTTATTTTATTAATGAACTTCTCCTTACCCCCATTAATTAAGTGATTTCTTTTTTCAATTGCTAGAGTGATACCATTTGTGGCAAAACATTCCAAAAAGCATTTTTGGAATGGACATATTGTCACCATGAAAAAGAGAAGCTCAGTGGAATTGATCACTTCTCATGCCCTGCATGTGTCCCAGATGCAGTTGCAGTGTCTGCAGATGGAAACCGCAAACTATACCGGTTTAACAAAGCCAGAGAGTAATAGCATAACCGATATTTCAAATTATTAGTGTATATTGGCCTTATAATATTTTTTTTGCATTGTAATTAATATAGAGTAGAGGAGCAGCCTTACTTTGATGGAGTATTCATTGCCAAGAATGAAGATGTGGCAGCATTTGTCAGTGTCATTCAGCAAAATACCAACCCAGTAAGCTTCCATAATTGTATTAGTATTTTTGTTATTTAACTGAAAGATTACACTTTACTGATATTGTTTTGCTTATTACAGGTACAAGGACGAGGCACATGTGGAAGATCTACATGGGCTGCTGCAAGAGAGACCTCAAAGAAATCAAGCAGCAAATTGGATGAGGAAGGGTTGGAGGTGGCGGTCTGCAGACACAACATCTTGCTTAAAGGCCTGAACATGCAGAGGGGTGAAATATTTGCTTATCCAATGTTTCTGCAAAAAGAAGTTGCGTCAAAAACAAACTGCAGATTTTTCTGCACCGACATCATGTGCCGATATTGGCCCTACTTGCAAAAAGTCGCAAAGGTAGTTCCATGCATGCAGCAGTTAACAGAGATGAAGCCTTTTCTTTCTGTTATGCACGCAAAAGGACACTCTACCAGCTGTGAGGTAACTTTCTGTTTTAAATAACTTAACATTGTGCAAGGCCTTCAATCTTGCTTTGTCTGTTAAATTGTGCTAGTTTGTTTTATAGGTCCAGTGGAGTGGTAAAAATCAAACCGGAGCTGGCACTACTATAGGAGAGGAAGTTGAACAAGTTAACAGTTTTTTATCACGTGTTGCTCTTACAACAAAATATATGAGTAAGGCAGGTAAGTGTCATATGAACACTGCATATTTTTGTAATCCATAGGTTGAGACAATGGCATGTGAAATTCCGTAGTCCCAAAAAAAAAAGATTTTTGGTGAAAAATCATAAGCAATTGAATTAATTATGTTTACATATGTGAATACCATTCTATTAAAACATTGCTTAAGATTAAAAGATTCCTGCCCAATGAATAGGCATGTATGTGTATTCAGACAACTAATTTGCATATCGACATGGTTGACAGCTGTTAATGCACAATCACCATTTTAGATCAACTAACTGTAATACTGTATAAGATTTCTATTCAAACTGAAAGCATAAATCTAGACTACACACTGTCAGTTTCAGAGCAAAACACAAAACTGACATTTCATTCACTTATGCGCACCTTCACTTTGTAGCACTTAAACTGGCAGTGTATATACTTGCTAGCAACCCATCAAAATAAAAGCTTGCTGATTTATGTTTGAAAATGTTGCAAATACATATAAAAAAGTGAATATGTAAATATTAGCATTGTATTTTTCAGTGTACTATAAAATAATTGTATTTTTATTTAACACTCATTTTATATTGTAAAATATAATTCACACTTTATTATTTTGTTTATTTTATTTAAAAAATAAACCAAACTAAATAAAGAGCATTAATATTAATACTGTTATTAATTGTTTTATTATTTATAGTTATATTTAATGGTTCACACTGTGCAGTGAGAGCACCAAACCAAATCTACAGGTGCTCTCATGAGAACCAGACCCGAAATACTTATGTCTACCCATATATACACGTGTGTGTGTGTGTGTGTGTGTGTGTGTGTGTGTGTGTGTGTTCTCATTTAGCACGAGTGGATATGATCACACTTCATGCCAAAGGATGGAATGAGCAAAAGAAGAAAAACTTGCACACGTACTTGTCTCAACGGTACATCAAGGTACTACACCTTTAATATGGGGTTGTTTTAAGCCATACATTGGAGACATTTCTTTTTATACAGTCTTATCCAATTAAGTGTATTATCTCACCTAAGACTGTGCAAAAGATTAAAGAAGCCAAAGAAGATATCGAGGCTGTTAAGGCAAGCTTGGGCAAATCTAATGAAGAGCTGCAGCAATGGGTTAGCGATGTTAAGCAATGGGCAGCTCAAGGTGCATGCTTAGTTTTGCTTTCCATCTTTGTATAGCTTCATTAGAAATTAAATATGATTATTGTTTATTAGGCATTTATTTGAAATATTTGAAAACTTAAAAGACTTTTTCTTGGTTAGTTAAACTAGTAATGAACAATTGCCCCGATTCGGTGGTCTGATATGCTTTTTTGAACAGTTCCCGATGGCAACAGAACAGATGATCCAGTGGGTTTGCAGCGTCTGATTGAAGGGCTGTATTTAGGAATTCAGCAGAAAAAGAGAAATTTGTATCGCATCACAGGTAAATAAAATGCTTTATATATCCAATTTTTCTTATTTATATCATCATAATAATTACTATTGCTCCTAAAGGGGTGTTATAATTAACAGCTCTGTCAATTATTCCTTGGCATATGACCCAGATCGCAACAAGCAGCGCAATAAAATCAGACGACGAATAGTCGAAGAGAAGAAGAAGTTATCTGACGCAATATGTCAGTTCAATTCTCTTGTGACAAGTTCAACCAAAGCCTTGAATTCCGCTGATGAATTGCTTGCTGTAGAAACACCTATCTGGCCATGGGAATGTGGTATGACCTAAACTTTTTTTGTAAGATATTTATTTAGCATCACAAAGCTACAAGTTACCAAGCTCACTTTCGGTTTTAGTTGATGATGCATCATTGGGCCTGAAAAAGACTATCTTTGACAAGTTGATGCAGTTAGAAAGACTCCAGGAAGAAGAAGCTATACTTGTTGAAGAAATGAAAAGGCACTGGAGTCATATCTGCAGAACTATCAAAAATGTAAACGAACAGACTGATGCATTGTCAGATGGCCTGGCCACCAAGAGTAAGTGCTTTGTTTTCTCAGAATCATTGCTCATTAAATGTGAATAATTGTGCTTCTCTTTGGGGGTTCTAATAAAGAATTTTGACATGCTTGGCAAATTTAGTGTATTTATATACATTACTAGGTTGCCTTCTCAGTGGACCCTTTTCACGGATTGTGATGATGCTTTTCCACAGTTTTTAACATTTAATTTCTAATAAGTTTATAAAAAATGTATTTTAAAAGAATGTAAAAGACCTTTGGCAGTAAATGACAAAAATAATAAAGGCTGCTGCTAGGTGTTTCTAAAACAACAGCTGATAGGGTGATGAAAAATGTGACATTTTTCGCTTCTGACCATCGTAATTTATCTCTCTGTATTTTTTCCCTCTTTTGGAAAGTCATGGAAACGCTATTGCGGATATGTTCTCTTGCTGTTTGTGCAAATACAAATATGCTATAGAATTCTAGCTAACTATGATTACTCCTGCTTCCATGAACCCATACTTGAGATTTCATATATAGTTTATAATGCCTCCCAATTTATTATGGTTACTCATTATTGTAACATTTTTGTGGTTCTAATTTTATTTTATTTTTATATTTTATTTAAGCGTATCCACCAGGACTTTCAGAGCAAGCGTACTGTGGCCTGCTCTGTGTTCTTGGAAGGCAGCTACATGAATGTAAGACAGAACAAGAAAGGGTGAAAGAAACATACCACCAAATAGTGACTGGATGGGATAGTTTGGCTGTCCTTGAAGAGGATAATGACTGCTATGAAAGCCTATCTACAGATTCATATGATTCCGTTGACGAAGACATGTAAATATATCGATTAGTATTTTTTGTTCATTAGCTTTTTTTTTTTTTTTTACCTGAAGGCCTACTGTCATCACAGTGTACAACAATGTAGATTGCACTTTTAACAAAACAATGTTTTAACCTGAGGTGTCCAATCACAAGAAGAGTTAAACATTTCTTCTTTTTTAATACATATAGTATAGCAGGGGTGTCCAATCATGCTCCCGAAGGGCTGGTGTCCTGCAGAGTTTAGCTCCAACTTGCCTCAACATACTTGCATGGAAGTTTCTAGTATGCCTTGTTAGACCTTGATTAGCTGGTTCAGTTAATTGGGGTTGGAGTTAAACTCTGCAGGGCAGTGGCCCTCCAGGAGCAGGATTGGACACCCCTGCCATACTATATGTATTAAAAAAGCTGAAGAAATGTTTAACTATTCTAAACACTCAAATATAAATACCTTTTTAACCCTATTAATTCTTTTACATGATAAATGTACTGTGTGGCTTCTAGAAAATTATTGTACAGAACAATGTTATCAAAAGCTAACTTAAAATAAGGTACTTCAGAATGAATTAGTATGTAGTGAAATGTATAAAATGTAATTGAATTTCATATGTAATTCTGTTCCTGAATGCTGACTGTCCAATAAATGTGTTTTATATATGAAAAGCACAGGCTTACACTAAAGCCCTTTTTTCCTATACTGTGTGTAGCACTGCAACTCGTGGCATATTTTCAAAGCTCAGAATCATATTTTTACCAATTCTGTCATAAAGTTGCTAGTATTAACAGGGATCTTGAACTCGAAGCTCCCAATGCTGATCTTGAAGAAGCTGCCAGGGCTGAACAAGTCCTTGAGAGGTTCAACCCTTCGCACGTAATGTTGAACACATTTACTTGTAATTGATTTGCTTTAATGAATGTATCCTAATTGTATGTGCTTTGTTTAACTTTCCTTAAAGTCCTTGCTCTCAAATATTTTGGTCACAGATAATTTTTAACACTAAACATGACACTCAACTTAACGTCGCAATGTGTATCAAAACATAACAAATATTTTCTTTTCTTTTCTCGTTGTTTCAGCTGAAAAGGAAGACTTGAGGGAAGTCTGACAAACTCTTTTCAAACCAGCCTTTTTTCCGGAGAGGGATGAATTTGGCCATCTTGCGCATTTACAAAAAGCTGCAAAGGCAAGCATTTCCAATGGTATTTCTGTGTTGGTCTTAGCACCTTGACTGAACATTACTGTAGTTACATTTTGCACAGAATTGAAGTTTCTTAAACTTTGTCTTACATTCCCCACAAAAAGTGTCAAAATGCATACAATTTACAAAGTCAGCAAATTCAAATGGTGCTACCACTGAGCCGCAGGAACACTATTATTATGTCTGTATTCAAACAATATATGTAGTACAACAGTTGATGTTTATCTCTCAAAAGACTATTCAAGTCAGCAGTTATCATTTTTCACATACATCTTTTTATAGCTACTAGAATGAGCAAATCAGATGTGCAATCATCTTTTGAATTTGGGCAGGAAATGACTAAATATGGGGAGTACTGACACCTGAACCTTTATTCACCAAAACCATTTTTCTGTAGTTATCTATGACTTATTGTTTAAAATAAGCCATGTGATGAAGAAATAGGCACTTATATATGTACTGAATACTTTTCAACACATTACTAATTTATGACTGCTTATGTTTTTATTTTCTACTTGTACAGGAAAAATTCCCCCCATGGGTAGAAGTGGTAGCTGTTACTGAAAATCAATTCTCAGGTCAGTCTTCATGCACTTGGTCAGTTTGCATGGACCTGAGACCAGAGACTTATGTGGCCACCAAGTGCAGCACTACAGCCTGAAACCATCAATTATCCTTAGCAAAGACTGCATTCCCAAACAGCTGTACTGTGACAACTCAGATGTTATGGTAAGTCCAGAACAACCGTTATAAATAATATTTTTTGTTTGTTGATTTACCATACCCTAAATATTTTTTTTCTTATGTTAGGTCTTCATCCCCTGGTTGAGAACAAGCTACACTGCATCAGTGGTGCTGATTAACAATTTTAGCTGCTTCAAGTTCCTCTGTGTTCACATCACCGGGGACCTCACATGGCCCATCCATGCTTATGCGTCTTTTCTTCCTTAGACAGTGGAGGAAATTCAGTTTGAGCTCCAAAACCCTCAAATCCTTTTATGCATGCACTGTGGAGAACATCCCGATTGGCTGCATCACTGTTTGGTGTAGGAACAGCACCACCCTTAACTGCAAAGCACTGCACAGAGTGGTACAATCTGCACAGAACATTTCACAGAACATCTTGAGAAGAGCATGGAAGGATCATCAAAGACTCCAGCCACCCGTGCTGTGGACTGGTCTTACCATCAGGCAGACATTATCGCAGTGTCATAACCTACACCAGCAGGGTTCTTATTTCCACAGGCCATGAACTCATACTGGTAACACCACACACAGCATATTCTTACCCCATCAACCTCATATGCAGTGCACATTATCAGTTGCATCAGTTACACATGTGACTCTGGCTCGCTATTATTCCTTCTACACCCTTACATTCGCTTTGGACTAACTCATACCATACTGCACTGTAAAGGTACATGTATACTGTGATTATTGTTTATTTTTGTTTTCATTTCATGCTCTGTGTATAATACAATATCGTACCATATATCGTTTTAAACCTGTATTGAGTCCCTTACTGTGTGTATATTGTTAATCCTGTATATATGTCATCCATACTGTCATGCTTCAGTTTGCACAATCATTTCACCACCTGTACAGTGTACACTTTTTTCTTCATCTTATTGTGACAATAAAGTGATTTGATTTGGTCACGTCTTTTGTTTGTCAGTTGTACTGTAGGGTGCTGGATAACAATTGCAAATTGTTTATGACATTGAAGAACATTGTTAGGGACATGGACCAGCAGGCCAGAAGAAGAGAACCATGACATCTCTTATGCTGAGCAGGAAACCGGATGTGATTCTTTGGTGCTCAAGGCATTTAATCATGCATGCATTTAGGTGGCTTCATCAGTTGTGACCTGATTAACATGATATGGTTTTAACATAACCCATATTTATTTATCTTGAATATCTTTTGTCTTGATATGCTGTATTCACATGTAAAGTTTTGTACAGTACTGGTCAAGTTTTGAGTAATTAAGATTTTTAATGTTTTTGAAAGCAGTCTCTTTAGTACTCATGAAATCTGCATTTATTTGATCAAAAATACTGAAATACAGTAATATTGTCAAATATTACAAAAATTTAAAAATGGTTTTCCATTTTAATATGCTTTACAATTATTGATTTATTTTATACAAAGCTGAATTTCCATCAGCCGTTATTCCAGTTTTCAGTGTCACATGAAATCATTCTAATATGCTGATTTATTATCAATATTGGAAACAATTTTGCTGCTTAATGCTTTTTTCCCCCTTTTTTTTGGTAACCTGTAATACTTTTTTTCAAGAGTCCTTGAGGAATAATAATAATCAAAAATGCATTAATAGTAAAAATCTATTTAAAATTGTGTACATGACAATAAAGTCATGGACATATGTAAAGAATGGTGAATATTCTGTATTAGGGATGGTATTTGGTAAGTACACAATTTGAATAAAAAAATTTACATGATTGTTCTATTTGAGAAAATGTAATGATATTAATGGCATTTGGGATAATAAAGTGCTACAATGTCATCACTGCATAAGCTTAGTGAGATAGATTCTGTCACCAATACAGTAAATTCGCCAAATTTCAATTACATGAAGGGAAGCCTGAAAGATGCAATACAAGAGATTGCAGGGGCTATATTGCTACTGACATTCAGACTGAGGATGATGTACCAGGGAAAGAGCATAGATCCTTACTAGAATGTAAGGAAGATGAGCATGCATATTTCTATAATAATAATAAATAATTTCTTGTCATTGTTATAAAACAACGAGATTACATTAGAGCCTCAATCGACAGTGCTGTTAAAGTGCAAATACATAGAATGTAAACATTATAAGGTCCAACATGATCAAAAATGTTTAAAAGTTTAAAAAATGTAGTCTTTTATATTTTTGATTCTTTGTACTGCATTCATTTTTGCACCATAAACCACACACGGTCTGTACCTTGTCTTATTGAATGACACACTGGCTTTCTGTAATAGTACAATTAAGTGTCACAATGTGTACTGGTTGTTTAAATTAATGTATTTGTTTACTGTCAACACTGTATTTTTGTTCTTGTTGTAACGAATAAATGGACAATGATATTTAAGATGGGCACTGATGTCGATTTTTTTTTTGGGGGGGGGGGGGGTCTATTCTTATTCTGTATTGCAAACTACTTAATGGCAAGTTGTTGAAAAGACAATCTGACAAAATGATCAGATATAAATGTGACAGCACAGTTTGTTGTCCATGATGAGAATAGATCTGTGTATGTTTTACTGCCCTTACATCCCCAGGGGCCAGGTAGAGTCCCATGGAAAAGCAAAAAAACTGCACTTTTCAAATGGCTATATATCAAAGTCTGATTATAGTATAAAAAAGACATTTGTCAGGACAACTACTTATGCTGTTTGGTAAAATATTGTTGGACACAATTTTCAAACATAAATGTAAAGGTGGTAGGCATGGAAAATGGAAAGGCATTTTAAGAAGAGCTTATAGTAAAATACCAAATGTTGGCCTGCCTCTCAAATATGTCATAGAGGTTTGCACAGTGAGCATGCTTAGATAAACCTTTATTAAATAAAGATAGTATATCCCCCCATTTTATTATCAAACGTTTTAAACTACATTACCCACAAGCCTCTGTCATTATATCAATGGAAATATGGTGCCATCATTTGTAGTTCAATTAAGTTATGCTTAGTTAGGGTTAGGATCTCGGTAAAGAGGTCATTTCTCACAACACAGCAACACAGCATTATTATCTGAATGTATTACTAACGTAATGATAACAGTAAAACTTACTATGCAACATTACACGGTTTTTAATGCATGTTAAAAGATCGTCCAATGACAGCGAGTCCTGTGTCTGCTTGCGCAAGTCTAAGCCAACGACAATGTAGTTGAGCAGAGGCGTCAGTCTTACTTGTCCATATATGGTCATGTGTGACAGACTCTTCCGAGTTCTTGTGGTAAATGGAAAGATAATCTGTTAAACATGTCCCCATTAAATATAAAACAAAAATGGCATTGTATTTTGGGTTAAAACCTGTTGCAGCAATAGATTTGCTGATTACAGTGAAGCAGTTTTCCCCCAAACAAGAACCAAATGGTTTCTATTGTATTCTATTGTGTACTCTATTCTTGCTCTATTTAGTCTTGTATTCTATTAAGCTAAAACAAGTGTGCAGTTGTACACTCCTCTGATAATTATTCAATCGTGCAGTATTTTCTGAACAAAGATAAGTGCATCTACTATTCAAAAGTAGTGCTTCTGTAACATTTACAGTATATACTGTATATATATAGTGTATTAATGGTTTAGACTACATTTAAACACTTCTGTGTTTCCTGGAAATGAAACATAAAATATTGCCCTTTTTAGCGCTACCAGTTTAACTAAAAATAACAAAAGCAAAGAGGCATAATTAATGCACAAATTTTCCAATGTTTATTGATATGTCAAACTTTTTAAAGATAAACGTACTGCCCAGAACAGCTTCCTCTTTCACCCAGGTACCACCATTTTGTGCCACTATGAAGTAATGAAAAAAAAACCTTAATAAAATTGTATTCGCATAAACATAATCAATAATAACTATATAACAACTAAAAAAAATGATAAAGTAATTACTGGTTAATTGGAAAACAAATATGTAACTTAGAATTATGTAACGGAAAACCCCTATAAAACAACATAGTGTAATATTCTAAATAAATACATAAAGCAATCAAAAAATTATATTTTAAATTATTAACCTTAACATAATAGTAATATTTAATAATAAACGCATAAGAGTATATAAAAAGCTAAGTGTGTGTACCTGAGTGGCATGCTGGTATGAACAAGTATGACTAATCAAACTATGCATGTGGATTACTGAGCAATATGACTAAACGCAGCCAAACAGATGTATGTGAACTTAATAAGCATCATCAAATACATAACATATTTATTTTATTTTTTTGTGTATCAAATTTTCTAAAAATCAATCATATCTCTAATTATAAACTAGATGTAAAAATACCTGAAAAAATCAGAACAAACATTTGAAGTTTTCCTTTATTTTTGCTCTTATGATGACAGCAGTGTGATTCACACTTCAAACTGCAACAAACAAGCCATTATAATTTTACTAACTATAAATAATAGTAGTAAAGGAGATGAATGGGTGAAAACATCAATCTTTAGAATCAATATTAAAATTTAACTTTACCTGTTTTAGCTGAGATAACATCAGTGAACATTTTCAGGTAATAACATTTAATAATAACATAAATTGAACAGCTGATACAGTTGACAATAACATAACAAATATTACAGTGTTTTAAACACTAACAATTAAATTCTTTAAAAAAATACATACAAACTGACTATATCCCAACAAAAGAAGATGGCTCCCATGAGTCTTTCCACTTGATTCCACTATAACAGAAAAAGAAAACAAGAAAAAAAAAATTGAATTTAGGTCATATAACTTTTGTAAAAGTTGATGTCAGCACAAACTATGACTGTTGAAAATGTATTGAATGATAGCAGAATATTAATTTCACAATTAAGTACATACCATGATGTGCAGGAAGCCCATTTCACAAGAACTTCTATATTACCCTGTGTGGTACAAATGATAAAACAATAAAATAAAATAATTGTGTATTAGAAAATGTCATTAAGCAAATCTGATGGATATAATATCAAATGTATGTAATGTGGACAATGACATCACTGTTCTCTGCAGAGTTACTTTATCGCTAAATTGAGCAAACTTCGTAATTGATTATCTATACATCTGACCTGAATGAACACTGAACTGACTTCATTAAACTCTGTTTGCATCATTAAATCATTATTTTTCTGTTGTTCACCGTAAAACTGCTTTGTAACAATCTGTATTAAGAAGAGCTATAAAAATAAAGGTGACTTGAATGTAATCAGTGGAATTGAAAAGGTGTTTTTTTATGCACAAAAATAACAGGCTAGTTCAACACAATTAACAGGAAATAAAATGTTGAGTTAATGCTATTTTTAGACCTTTATGTGGAGTAGTATATAAAACTGGCAAAACTGAGAAATATGTATTGAAGTCAAAAGACTTACATTTTTCATTCTCTTTTTTAATATTTTCTGGTATGGGAAGCTGTTGTTCTCCAGCCGATCCATGCATTCAGCACATTTGTCTGTATTTTAAAGGAAACAAAAAAGACAATATTTTCAATCTCTTTGATAAATCAAAATGATCAGCAACATAACAGTCACAGAGCAGTCAAGAGAACAGAGCCCGAGCTGAAGCCTATCTGAAGCAACTGCAGTCTTCCATAATCTTGCTTTATTTAAAACACAATATTTTATTTGAAAAAAATGTATTGGACCTCTAATACATGCCAACTAAACATCATATTTGTGTACTTATAGTATCTTTGCCTTAGATGTATTTCACCTTTAAGTTTATTGTCTTCTTTCCTTTGTTTAGTTGCCTCTAGAAATGAAAGATTAGATTGTTAAATCAATATGGGAAGAGACATTTCACATGGGTTAGTTAAAGGGTTAGTTCACCCAATAATGAAAGATACCCCATGATTTACTCACCCTCAAACCATCCTAGGTGTATATGACTTTATTATTTCAGACAAATATAATCTGAGTTATCTTTAAAAATGTTCTGGCTCTTCCAAACTTCCAAGCTTTATGATGGCAGTGGGCAGGTGTTGATATTTTGAAGTCAAATAAAGTGCATCCGTCCATTATAAAAAAGTACTCCACACGGCTCCGGGAATACATTTTGAGTGGAATCGATGTGTTTGTGTAAGAAAAATATCCATAATTAAAACTTTATAAACCGTAATCTTCTGTTCATGCGAGAATGGCGTTCTGGCGTATTATGTAGGCATAGCATAAGCTCCGATGAGAAGTGATGAATGCGGAAGAGCAAAGGAGAGAGAAAATAAAAATGGTCAAGAATAGAAGTACAAAATGAAGATTTGTAAAGAAAAATGTGGAGGATTTCGATATAAGCCAAAAGGAGACTGGTTTTCCTTTTTCTGTAAAAAAAACATGATTCTTGCGAAACTAGCATATTCTCACTGGAGCTTTCGCTACACCTACATCCTACGTCATCTGCTGGAATGCCACTCTCTAGTGAACATGCGTACAACAGTTAGCGGAAGCTAAAGATTACAGTTTAAAAAGTTTTAAATATGGATATTTTCCTTACAGAAACGCATCAATCCCATTCAGAATTCATTCATTCACCCCCAAAGCCTTGTGGAGCGCTTTTTATGATGGATGGATGCACTTTAATTTTCTTCAAAATCTGGACCACTATTCACTGCCATTATACATTTTGGAAGAGCCAGGACATAATTTAAGATAACTCCGATTGTATTCGTCTGAAAGTAGAAAGTCATATACACCTAAGATGGCTTGACGTTGAGTAGATCATGGGGTAGTTTCAATTTTTGAGTGAACTATCCCTTAAACTAATTGTTTAAACGTTTTTTTTAATAATTTTACCTTGTTTTCTTTTGATGGCATTTGTTGATTTTGCCTCGTGGAATGTGAATGGGGAAGTTGCAGACTGTGGTGCAACAGCGGTGCTGGAGGAGTCCACCTGTCATGCAGCAGAGGTGTTAAAGGAGTCCACCTGTCGTGCAGCAGCGGTGCTGGAAAAACTCATACAGGTCTGGGACAAGTGCAAGCTATGTAAATGATGACAAATGATGGCAAACTATCCCTTTAAATTACATTATTCACATTCAAATGTATGCATACAATAGTATAAAGGTATATAAAACTAGAAATAAGTATATAAAATCATAATTATTTGTTAAGAATTAAAAACACTTACTCCTCTATTTCTCTTTTTTAGTATCTTCTGGTTTGGGAAGTTGTTGTTCTCCAGTGTTTCCATGCCTTCAGCACATTTTTCTGTTTAAAAGGAAACAAAACTGATAATTTCCCCTCTTGATAAATCTAAAAGAACAACTTCAACCATTCACTCAGAGAGCAGTCAAGAGAAAAGAGCCAGTATTGTAGTAAATACAAGCTATGTAGCTTCCACAATCTTGCTTGGTTTAAAATACAATATTTTATTTAAAAGAAATGTTATTTGAACTGTTTAATATGTCAATTAACATCACATATGTGCGTTAGATAGGATTACTACCATACTTTACCTTTGAGCTTACCTTTTTCCACGTGTGGTGCAGCAGCGCCGGAGGGCTTCACGTGTGGTGCAGCAGCGCCGGAGGGCTCCACGTGTGGTGAGGCAGTGTTGGTGGACTCCACGTGTGGTGCAGCAGCGCCGGAGGGCTCCACGTCTGGTGCAGCAGCGCCGGAGGGCTCCACGTCTGGTGCAGCAGCGCCGGAGGGCTTCACGTGTGGTGCAGCAGCGCCGGAGGGCTCCACGTGTGGTGCAGCAGCGCCGGAGGGCTTCACGTGTGGTGCAGCAGCGCCGGAGGGCTCCACGTGTGGTGCAGCAGCGCTGGAGGGCTTCACGTGTGGTGCAGCAGCGCCGGAGGGCTCCACGTGTGGTGCAGCAGCGCCGGAGGGCTCCACGTGTGGTGCAGCAGCGCCGGAGGGCTTCACGTGTGGTGCAGCAGCGCCGGAGGGCTCCACGTGTGGTGCAGCAGCGCCGGAGGGCTTCACGTGTGGTGCAGCAGCGCCGGAGGGCTCCACGTGTGGTGCAGCAGCGCCGGAGGGCTTCACGTGTGGTGCAGCAGCGCCGGAGGGCTCCACGTGTGGTGCAGCAGCGCCGGAGGGCTCCACGTGTGGTGCAGCAGCGCCGGAGGGCTCCACGTGTGGTGCGGCAGTGTTGGTGGTCTCTGGATAGTCTGTATCTGGAGAAGGAGTCTGCAGGCTGCTAGTCCCCTTCTTTTTCTCTCTCTGAAAATGAACTAAAGGACATAACAACCGAGTTATATTATAGCAATAACAAAAATGTATTTAAATTATCTTAACATTTATTTTAGTGATTCTGCACAGCATGTATTTTAACAGTCTTAAGATCATTAAGAAATTGTAAACGATTCCTTTGTAAAACTGATACATTGCCAAGTCTAGTGCATAATAAAAAATAAACACAAACACAGCCTAGAATAAATGACTGTATGAAAGTATTATACAATTATTAAATGTAAAAAAATGCAAGAAAACCAACTTTTTAAAACTGCTTCATAAACAGTCTTTAACCTCTGGAGGAGATCATCATCCAAAAGATGGTCATCTCCTAAAATGGCATCGGCCACGACTGTATTTTCAGAGTTCTTCCCAATAAGGAGTATGGGATGGAGGTCAAGGGCGGCCAACTTATCAAGCTGAAATGAAAATTATAATAATAACAATAATAATAAATTAACTAACACAAAACTTAATACAAAATGCAACAAGAAATAAGGTTGACCAATGTTAATACATCAGTCTAAAGATAACGGGCACTGCACATTATCTATGAAAAATGAGAATAACTTTTTATGTAATTTAAATTGTTCATGAAAACCATTCTTTCACATTTCACATTAAAGGTTACTGTTTACAATCAAATGGTTTTATGAATTATTTATGGATTTAAGAAAAAATGTATCTGCTTGTGTTTCATGAGCAAGGTCCACTGTCTCCATTACAGTGTTACTTATGTAGCATGCTATTCATGTTACTCACACATGTAACAGCTAACATATTTTACTTTTTTAAATTATACTAATATTATTAAATTATTAAGTAATAATAATTGTCATTGTCACTTGTCATTTTAAACCTTAAGTTAAACACTTACCAAACAATGACTGCTGTTGACAACTACAGTCCTGTTGCAGTTTTTTTGGATGGAAGCAACCCAATCAGATTTTGATAATTTAAATTTTTCCCTTCTTTTCTGTAATTTTGCCTTGTATGGCTGACCAGTCTTGCATGCAGGACATGTTTTGAAGGCCACATTTATAATGGCTTTGCAACATGCACATGTCTTTTTTGTGCTCCCGGGCATTCCTGGAGAACAAAAAAAAATATTGCAGTAGTATAATACAGTATATGGTATTTTATAATATAGTACATTTGAATTATTCCAGTCAGCCACAGTAAAGTAACTAAATAAATATACTATTTACATACGATTTTTAAGGGTAGTAAGAGTTGTATACATTCTATTTATTAATGCGAGGTGATTTCTGCTTGTAAAATAGCTGTCATTCCAATAAAATCAATAGCAGAAATTCCAATAATCTGATTAAATGAATATATTGTAGTATTTACTTAACCACTTTAAGTTTTTGATGACATGAAACTGGAAATGTTAAAGGGTGATAACCCAAAGCTTATCTTTAATGATGCCACTAAAGACATTCTCTTTTTTATATAAAACTAAACATATACCTACCGTAAATCCTTATAAAGTTGCCGGCTTAAAATAATGATAATAAATCATATAAATGTAAATGTAATTATAAAAGATAGAGTTAAAATGACACGTGTAGGTTAAAGATGTAATATGAACGTTCACACGCAACAATACTTACGACAATAAATTACGACAAGACGTTTTCCCACCCAGCGTGAGCTGTGACGTCAAATGCTGCAAACTTAGAAAATAAAAGGCAATATTGAGCTTTATAAAATAATCTTAACAATACTACTCTTCAAAACTCAAAAAATTTTCAAAATACTAAAGCATACGAGTTTCAATTATTTTAATAGTTATAAAAATAAATCAAGCATGACAAACTAAATGAATAGGCTATTGGTGGTTTACATCATTAATAAAAACTCAAAGCTAATATGTGTAACGAGGCATTTGTATCAAAATAGTTATTACGATTGCTATTATTATTTATATAATTTCTATTGTAAAATGACTCGTGTTTAAGTTGTTTCTGCCACAGATCCAGATCTCCGACAAATGATGCATACGTCATCGTCCAAATTCGATAAATTCATTCAAAATTTAAAATTAGTATCTAAAACGCATCTCTTCTTTTTATGGTATTTTTGACAATTCGGTAAAACTCAAATAGGCCAGTGAACTGAAAAGAGGGGGAAAACTATTTATTATTTTAACAAAATTAATCAGTAAAATGATCTACTTGTGTTCCTCTTGTAAAGCCGTATGTACGTTACAACCCGTACGTTTCACCTAGCCTAACAAAACAAGCCACCTGACTGAAACGTAATGACGTTCTGGAAAATATATTTTCGATGTACAGATAACTCATACTCGGTAATGAGACACAAAATCTGGGTATACATACGAGAAAATAGAAATTCTTGACGTACCTCGGCGAAGTGCGATCCATCCTGACGAGACGCGTGTCCTTGGCAACTCAAAAGCTTAGAATTAATTAATTTATATAAAAATTAATGTACACGGAGACGACAGAACATTATTTACTAAAAATGTCTGATTTCTAACCTCAATCTGAAACGGGGAAACATTGAAACCATTCAGCGCCTCTAGTGGACGTTTCACCCGAAAAGTGCAGTGAATTGTACCTGGAGATACGTATTTCAGGTTCTGCAGAAATGTAGGCAGAGTCACGTATTTCCAATGAGCCTGGGTTGCTTTAGTTCCCTCCGAACGTCATCTTCTGAAAAGGTGATTACATGATCATTGCTGCTCTGTCTGCTGCTTCCTGACGAGCTGTTCGGCAGATTTGCGCCGCCATTGCAGTCAAAGCGACCGTAGAAGGTGTTTAGCTCTTCGGCCAGCAGCGGATCTGCTCTCACCTCTGCGGAGGATTTATTTCCAGAGGAACAGATGGTCTTCAGTCCCTGCCACGTGCGTCGAGAGTCATTGAGCTGGAAATGTGACTCAATTTTCTCACTGTACCGGCGCTTAGCGGCTCGTATTGCACGCCGGAGAGCGTAGCATGATGTTTTGTACTCGCTCATGTTCCCTGACAACAGACCGGCATTGTATGCGGCAGTGCGATGGTTAACCGCATCACGGATTGATCTGTCCACCCACGGTTTCTGATTAGTAAATGTCCTTATTGTTACCGTTTCAGTGGCTTGCTCGGTTAGCGTGTTTACGAAGCTTACTGCTACATCCGTGAATTCGCTGACGTCAGATGAACTCGCCCGGAACATGTCCCAGTCGACGTCATCAAGAGACGCCTGTAGCGTAGCTTCAGAGTGGGGGGACCAACGCGTCACTTCCCTCTCCACCGGCGGCTCGCGAGCGATCCTTTGTTTGTATTCCGGCGTGAGAAAAATGGCGACATGATCTGATTTGCCAAAAGCCGGCAGTGAGTGGGCTTTGTAGGCGTTATTGAGCGGAGTGTAGCAGTGATCCAGTGTATTCAGTCCTCTGGTTGGACAGGATATGTGTTGATGAAAGTTCGGCAGGACTTTCTTGAGGTTGGCCCTGTTAAAGTCCCCAGCGATGATGCATGCAGCGTCGGGATGTTTGTTGATATATCCGCTGATTTCATCGTGGAGATTTGACAAAGCCACGCTAGTGTCTGCTTGTGGAGGAATATAAACGGCAGACACGAGGATCGATGTAAATTCCCGGGGCAGATAGAAGGGGCGGCAGATAATGGAGAGATGCTCCAGATGAGGCGAACAGGAACGCGACAGAATGGAGATATTCCTGGGGTCACACCATTTCTTGTTAATAAAGAAACACACTCCACCACCTTTGTTTTTTCCGGCCTCGGCTGATCTGTCCATCCGTAAAACAGAGAAGTTATCAGACGGCGTTACAGCGGTGTCCGGGACCGTTGGCGTGAGCCATGTTTCGGTCAAACAAAAGATGTTGCAGTCCCTAATGTCTCGTTGGAAACTAATCCTGGCTCTAAGATCGTCCAGCTTATTCTCCAAGGATTGGACATTAGCGAGCAGAATACTTGGAAGAGGAGGGCAGTGAGCCCTTTTCCTCAGTCTGCTGCGTATTCCAGCACGTCTCCCACGGTGTTTCCTTCGCCTCCTGCGGTTGTTCAGGTGGTCATTGTTCAACTCGGTGCTCCGAAGTATCTCCAATGGCCACGCTGGGTCCGTGGATAAAGTATCCTTAATCAGGTTAGTGTAGCGATGTCCAATGTCCAAAAGTGTTCTTCTGTCGTACATAATCATTGCAGACATACACGTATCAAAAGAGAAGTAAAAAAAATAAAAAAATAGGTAAGAAACACACATAAAAGCACAATTCTGAGCGGAGCTAATTCACAGGCGACTGAACTCAGCAGCGCCACCGGAAGGTTTTTTCTGTTACTTCACCTGTTACTTTTGTCCCGCTGCTAATGTGGTGACTTTCCGGGTGTTGCAGCATTTATTAAAACATGTTTATGTCATATTATATCAACAGAATATGCCAAGAGTTAGGGTCAGAAAGACAGACAGGGGTCTGATTCAGCCAGATATTTATGAGAGGGCGTTTCTGGACATATCTGTCAGAAACATCAGCCTCAGGGCAGCTGCTAAGTTGCATGGCATATGCCATGTCACTTTGTTCAGATACTGCAGGAGGAGGGCAGAGACCAGAAGGGAGAAGACCAGACCACCAGGGTACAGATCACATTCCAAAGTCTTCTCTGTGGACCAAGAGAGGAAGCTGCAGGCTTATATTAAGAGGGCAGCTGATATTTATTTTGGCTTGTCTCCTAAGGAGGTCAGTGTAGTACAGAAAAAACAACACTCAACATGCAGCTCACTCACACTGCTCTTACTAAAACAATTTTAAATGCTTATCAAAATGTGAGATTTGTACATTATTTGAATATATGTTTTCATTTTTATCTTAATTTTCTTTTTTTTGACATTTTTGTCCTATCTTTCAAAATTATGTTTCCTTTTTCACTATCTCTGAAGCTGCTGCAACATATAAAAATCTCTAGTGCAGGATCAGTAAAGTCTTATTTTATCTTAATCATGTCAAAAACAATCTCCCTCTAAATTGTTTTTTATGTTTTAGGTGCGCAAATTTGCATACGAATTGGCTAGCAGATACGGCTGCAAATATCCAGATGGATGGGATGCCACCAAGATGGCAGGAAAGGACTGGCTCACCTCCTTCCTTGAACGCAACAATACATTGTCTATTCGCCGACCTCAAGCCACCAGCATGTCCCGTTCCACCAGCTTCAATAAAACAAATGTGACTGCTTATTATAACAACCTGCAGACAGTTCTTGCCCGCTACCTTTTTGAAGCAAAGGACATTTGGAACGTAGATGAAACAGGTAAAGTTTACAATTCATTAAAACTAAATAGAGTGATTCAGTGTTTTTAAAATACACGAGACAAATTCATTGCTATATAAAATTTAACAACAGATATAAACTATAGACCTTGATTATACATACATACTGTAGCCTATACAGATAAATATATACAGATTATAAAACTATGAGGTGAATAAATATATAATTATATAAAACACTACACACACACACACACACACACACCCCTAGCTATAATAAATACATAAACAAATAAATAAATAAATTAATAAATACAGATATAGAGATAATAAAACAATAATGTAAATAAATATGTAACTATATACAAACACTAACTATACACACACACAGCTAGGTATAAACACCTACAAATGTTCATGAAAGCTTATCAGAGTTTATAATTACTTTTCAGGTACCACGACAGTCCAAGTGCCAGATAAAATTATCGCCACCAAGGGGAAGCACCAGGTCGGTGCAGTGACCTCTGGGGAGAGGGGGACATTGGTCACCATTGCCCTTGCAGTAAATGCACAAGGCAATTGCATTCCCCCGTACTTCATCTTTCCCAGGAAGAAGTTCCAGGACCACTTTGTGAGAAATGGTCCCATTGGCTCTGCTGGTTCTGCAAATAGCTCAGGCTGAATGCAGGATACAGACTTTCTGGCCTTTCTCCAGCACTTTGCCAGACATACCCGTGTGACCCTGGAGTCAAAGATGCTTCTCCTCCTCGATAATCACTGGTCACACCTTTCTGTGACAGCAATTGACTTTTGCCGGTCAAACGGCATAGTCCTACTATCGTTCCCACCCCACTGCTCACATCGTCTTGTTGTGAACTTGGTTCTTCTAAAGTGTAGGAAACTCAGAAGAGAAGACCAGGAGACTTCGGATTCGATCGTAGGATTCTTTATTGAAAAACCCAAGCTGATGGTAGCTGTAGTCATCGAAAATCTCAATCTTAAGTAATTTTACATGGTGTCTTATAGGCATATTTTGGAGGAGGGACTTTTTGGAGGTGGAGACAAATTCAAACAAAGCAAGCACATGTTGGTTTGTTACCAGACTTCCCGTGGTTCTAATCTCATCAACATAATCAAATGCATAGACACTAATCCAATCAGCCTAGCGATTCCACGTCTGGGCCAGAAAGCCAGGAAGTCTGGGCCAGAAAGCCATTTGCAGAACAAACGTTGAAAGCCTCAGTAGTCTGCCTCATTGAACTTACCATTATCATAGAGACAAAGGCACAGCTGTCTCAAGCTCAATGGTCAGGAAGCGATCTCAAGCACCTGAATTTGCCTGACACTTCTTAGTCAGGAAGTGAATTTAAATTAAATATTGTAATCCCACAGTCTCCAGCCACTTGACAGGAGTGTCTTCGGTCCACTGAAACGATATATAAACATGGCAGCAGATCACTGGATGAGAACACACCCTGGAAAAACTTTGACCATCTATGATATTCCAAGCCTAGTGGCCACAGCTCTGCCACGAGCAGCGACACCCAGCAACATAATATCTGGCTTTGTGTGCACTGGCATCTGCCCCTTTAACCCAGATATTTTTGAGGAGCAAGACTTTTCACCTTCCTATGTGACCGACCGCCCTGTTCCTGCACTGGTACCATGTGGTCCCACACCACATTCCAACAAACAGCCACTCAGCCAGAGACTGTTTGAGGGAGGGCTGCTGCCAGAGTATCCAGGTGGTTCAACCAGGGACACCTGTTTAGAGTCTGCCATCCCTGACCACCCAGCTGTCTGTTCAGGTAAGATAAAATAAGATAGAACTTGGTTAATCCAGAAGGATTTTAGTAAAATAATAACTAAAATAGAATTGTGCACGATATTGATATTATTGTTTGTGTCTGCTGATTAAGCTGTCCCACCTGAAGAAGGGGAAAAATGTTTGCTTGATGCCCCAGGGGGGGCCGACAGGCACATTAGTCTAGGCCCGAGTTCCAGGACTTTTGTCCAGGCATTCAGTCCAGAAGCTGTACGTCCCTTTCCTAAGGCTGGTCCGAGAAAGGACACCAAACGAAGAGGCAAAAAGAGGTGAGTGGCGTTTGGTTTTTGCTTTGTCCTGAGTAATTTCTTTATACATGCTGCTACCATGTGGACAGAGGATGAGCAATAACTGCCTGTAAATTTATACAAATGTTGACAACAATTTTTCTCACTTTGAATGTTGCAGGTCAACGGCGATCCTCACGGACTCTCCTGTGAGGGCAGTTCTGGAGGAGGAGCAAAATAAGAGGATACAGAAGAAACTGCCCGCTCCAAAGAAAAGGCTCCTCAATATCGAAAACACTGCACCCACCGCTTCCCAGAACAAGGCTGAGGAATGTCTTGTGTGTGGGGAAACATTCAACTCATCCTTGCCTGGGGAAGTGTGGGTGCAGTGTCTCTTTTGGCAGCTCTGGTCACATGAAGCATGCACTGAGGGTGCAGAACATTATATCTGTCACAACTGTGACAATGAGTAGGCAAATGCCTTTTGTTATGTTCCTGTTTGTTTGTACTGTTTATCTTTTAACGCCTGTTAACCTTAGTCAGGATTCCATCCAAATGATCCTCTTTTTGCCACTTGACTCTTCCAGATCACAGTGTTGTTTCAAACTTTTCCACTGTCTTCTGAGAATATGCCATGGTTTCTCAAAGGCTCTGTCTAACATTTGTTTCTGCAGCCACTTATACATGGCGTTTCTTGGCTGTTTTTGTTTGTTTCTTGGATTATATACTGTCATACTGTTGAAAAAATGTTTTATAAAATGAATTGACATTGCCAATAAACTATCTAAACAATTCAAGTTTGTACTATCAGGTTACTTTTGATGAAACTGTAAATGTAAAAAATTTAATTTAATAATGTTGCAGTTACATATTAACAAGGTCATAGTCAGGTATATTTAATTAAAAAAAACAAGTAACACTAAAAATCTAGCTTGTATTGTTGTGTTACTTTTGACCCACCTGTGTGTTACTTTCGTTCCAACAGACGGGGTCAAAAGTAACAATGTACAACTTATGTTCAAAGTGAAATTATACCGAAGTCGTTTTACATTTGTAAAAAATACCACTTGGTATTGATAGACCACACTTGTGAGTTATTGACCACAGCAAAAATATATCTCTGTCTAAAACATTATCTTTTAAACTTACGTTTTTCTGAAAAGTGGTACTTTCGCCCCTGCTCTCCCCTACTCTAATGTCCTTTTTTATTTTTACTGTATGTTTACAGTGAAGTAGTGACTGCTCTGTTAGCACTAACTTTAGATTGTGAGGTGGTATTTTATTCATTGCAGTAGCTGTTTATGTTTAAATAAGTACTCTCAGATTTTTGTTGTCTAAGAGTTTTTAAAATGTGACAGAAAATAATAGCAGCATGAGTGAATAAGTTACATAATAATGTAGAAGAGAAAATGCTTGAAATTCTAGATGTATACTATTTGGGTGTGTGTAAATATGTATATAAAATGAACTGGCCCAGTTCTGGTCCAGATGCAGAGAAACGGATCCGTGCCGGTATTGGCCTGTTGTATTACAAACACTTATGCAGCAGCATTGACTAATTTTGTGTAATTCAATGGCAAGGTAAGAAAACACAAAGTATAGTATTGTAAATGTACATTAATAAAAAAAAACGAAAATATAAATGTCTAGATTTGCCATGCTTAATTGTTGTGGAAATGCTTTGTCATAATAGACATCAGTGTGTAAACGGGACTTCTATTTTGGTCTGTTGAGATTCGGCTGAAGACAGGTTTGTGGTTTTTAAATTAATGCAAATACATTTTTGTCAATTTACACGCTTTACAATCTAAACGTTTATTTAGTGTAATTTATGTGAGTAAAGTGCATCCCCGTATTAATAACAGAGCGTGACGTGCGTCTCAATTCGCTCTCAATATCGTGAATAAGTACCATCGTTAAAGTAAAGAAGACTCAGTCACTCCAGGATTTTGCGATCGCTGAATTAAAAGAAAAATCCAGCTAACTCCGCAATTTTCGCAAGAGCTCGCAAATTTTCCGCAGATTTTGGGCTTAGACTCGTCCCGTGACGTCATCGCAACGCGCATTCAGTCAAAGAACGGTTGTTTCTCAGTTTGTAAAATAGAATGAACAGTTTGTGTTCTCATCATGATCGATTTACAAGAGCTACACCGGACAAGCGAACCGAAAGGGGACCGAATCCGCGCTACTCGTTTGGGCTACAGACCGTTTATCTGCTTAGAGCGGAGCCGCGGGCTGCTCTCGATCACGCGACACCGTTATACACAGCGCTGGGAGATACAGAGAAGAAAGCAGTCTCAATAACATCTGTCAAATCCTGTGAGAAGCATTCAAATTATTTTAAAGCTAACGTTACAGACATCAGAACAAACACCACTGATGTGGAAACCAGGAAAAACATTGCTCAATAAACTCAAATCTCCACCATTCACCATGGATTTATCATAACTACAGGAACTTGTGTCAGAAATGGTCTAATGCTTTCGAGTGTTTTTAAATGCTTCACACAACTTTTCCCAACACTTCAAATCTTTAAGTATTAGCCTACCAAATTTTAATGTGATGAAATTATTTGTTCATCCTTCATAGGTTGCCTCCATTTATAAAAACTAAAGGTTTCATAATGTAGGAAAGCAAACACTTATTTAAAAATAAAAAGGACATTGAATTACCACTATATGGCTGCAGAGAAGTACTTATAGGCTTATTAGCCATTTCCACTCCATATATTTATTTTTTATTTATCAAATTATATTTTGACATTATGAATGACAGTAATAAAAGTATTTTGTCTGCATCTCAACTACCCAGACAGCACAAGTAAATATGCAAGACATCTGCTAAAGATCTGGGAAATATCTGCTTGTCATCTGATAAATGTCTCAGAAGCAGTTTTACATGCATTCTGATAAATGTCTATTTGACATCTGACAGGAAACGTCTTAGAGACGTATAACAGATGAACAAACACCCTAAAAAATATGTCTTGAATATGTAAAGGGCAAAGTCATGGCCTAATGGTTAGAGAGTAGGACTTGTAACCTAAAGGTTGCAATTTCGAGTTTCGGGCCAGCGTTAATTGTAGGTGGAGGGGAGTAAATGTACAGCGCTCTCTCCACCACAATACCACAACTGAGGTGCCCTTGAGCAAGGCACCGAACCCCCAACTGCTCCCCGGGTGCCGCAGCATGAATATCTGCTCCAGGTGTGTGTTCACTGCTGTGTGTGTGTGTGTGCGCACTTTGGATGGGTTAATTGCAGAGCACAAATTCCAACTTTTTTTTTTACTAAATGCAGACATCAAATAGACATCTCTGAGATGTGCATGTGCGATTAGGGTGAGTGCTTTACTGTCAGGTGCTGATGCCACCTTCTGTTTAACTTAATGGCACTGTGTCCTCAAATGCCCTACGATGGTTCTCGAAGTCAGAAAAGTTATAACAATATTAGAAGGATGTTGTCCATGGTATATTTTCACTGCAAAACAATAAGAAATGCTGCAAATATCACCACAAATTTTGAGAAAAGCTGCAGCAAAATCAGTCATTTTAGGCCGCAAAAATCAGGAAAAAGTCTGAGAATCCGAATAATCTGAACCGAGTCATTCGTAAATGATCCAGTGAATCGAATCAACGTAGGGACGATAAAAGAGGACAATTAACACATCTTGTCATGACAACTTTTACAAATGTTTCCATGAAAGTGGAATCTATCACATATTATATACAAATAATTGATTACCAAATATAAATAATTAATACCTAATATAAACTTTTTGTATAATATGTATTTTAATCAGATCATTTAATGCAGGGGTGTCCAAACTTGGGCCACTGTCCTGCAGTATATGCCTAGTAAGAGCTTGATTAGCTTCAGGTGTGTTTTTAATTAGGATTAGAGCTAAACTTTGCAGGACACTGCAGTTTGGACAGCCCTGATTTAAAGCCATTAACTCTCTCTCTGACTCCCTTCCCAGTGCGCTGACCACTGAACTAGGGAGCAGATTGAGATACACTCGGAGGTTTAGTTTGCATTCATTCTTTTGTGTTATTAATTTAATAAATGACTTTCTGTTCATCTTAAACAGGGCAAAGTGTCCAAACAGAAAAACTCCCAGTGAAGCGACTGAGATCCACGTGAAACACGATTATAAAGATGGTGTTTATTAAAGAGGAGAGTGAAGACATGAAGATTGAAGAAACATTGAGAGTCAAACAAGAAGATACTGAGGTACAAACAGGTTGGTTTTCATTCTCAAAGCTGAACTCACTCATTTCATCCTTATTAAAATGTTCAGATCTACAGAAATGAATGAGGTTAATGAAGAATGTCACGTGAGTGTAGAAATTAAAGCGGTTTGTTGACAAACCATTCATTTCTAGCACTTAATTATGAAACCTTGAATTGTGAGTGAGTGATTTCATTTGGCTACTGCATGCTGTCTACATTTGTTAATTTAAAGGTATTTGTTGAGCAAATAAAACCTCAAGTGGACACTAAGGCTACATCTAAATAAATCCAGATACACGTGAAAACGTGTATCTGTTCAAGGTTTCTTTATTCGTCACATAATAAATTATACAGGGTATAATCAGAAGTGAAATGTTAATCAAATCAGGTCCGCTCAGTGGACAGTGCAAAAGAATAAAAATAAAAATTATATAAAAGTAACACAACACAAGAGCATATATATAGGTAAATAAAAGAGAAATAAAGAGTAAAATGTGCAATAGAATAAAAAGTGCAAAACAAATAAGATGTGCAAAAACAGTATACTGGGACTTAATAAATAGTAATATGAGCAAGAGGGATGTGTAAGCAGGTTGTACCGGGTATGTACACATAGCAGCAATACGGATGATGAGAAGATGAATGTTTTACAGCGTTTTCATTTTAAAATACTCATCATCCACACAAACGTTTTCAAGCGTTTTTCAAAAGTTTATCATCCACACTGAAACATCCCACTCACTTCCTGTTGTGTTTACACTGTCCCATCAAGGAAAAATGCAAAATGCTGCTTTAAATGACGGGAACAGTATCAAGCAAGGTGTTTTTATAATCATTGGAAAAAATTAAACTAAGATTCTTTTAATTGCACAGCTGGTGGTTCGAAGGCCGTATGCAATTGAGTACTTAGCGCATTAGGAGCACTGGCACTGATGTATTCTCGTTTCAGATTGAATTTAGCAAATGTTGTGGCCGGTAACTATATTCCCTGTGCAGTTAGTCCTCCAGACTAAGATGATATAGACACTTGCTGCTTTTCCATTACAGAAATTCAATATTTTATAAATGTCGATTAAAAAAATCTATTGTGACAGCATTTCCATTAACCGTTTCTTTGTGTGATTAAAACATAATTTTTCATCTCGCAAGAAGTCATGCTGATGGATGTTGGTAGGTTTACAGGTACATCTCAACAAATTTGAATATCGTGAAAAAGTTCATTTTTTTTGTTGTAACTTTTACCAAAAAGTGAAACTTTAATATTTTAGATTCATTACATGTAAAGTTTTTGTTTTGATTAGAGCTTACAGCTCACGAAAGTCAAAAATCATTATCTCAAAATATTAGAATATTTACATTTGAGTTTCAATAAATGACCATCCATACAGTATAAATACAATATCTCTTGTTCTTTGAAACCACAATAATGGGGAAGACTGCTGACTTGGCAATGGTCCCGAAGACAATCATTGACACCCCCCACAAAGATGGTAAGTCACAGAGGGTCATTACTGAAAGGGGAGGGGGGAGGGGGGCTGTTTACAGAGTACTGTATCAAAGCATATTAAATGCAAATTTGACTGGAAGGAAGAATTTGGGTAGGAAAATGTCCACAAGCAACAGGGATGACCGCAAGCTTGAGAATACTGTCAAGCAAAGCCGATTCAAACACCTGGGAGAGCTTCACAAGGAGTGAACTGAAGCTGGAGTCAGTGCATCAAGAGGTCACCACGCTCAGACGTCTTCAGGAAAAGGGCTACCAAGCCACTTCTGAACCAGAGACAACGTCAGAAGCATCTTACCTGAGCTAAGGAGAAAAAATAACTGGACTGTTGCTCAGAGGTCCAAAGTCCTCTTTTCAGATTAAAGTAAATTGTGCATTTAATTTGGAAATCAGGGTCCCAGAGTCTGGAGGAAGAGAGGAGAGGCACAGAATCCACGTTGCTTGAGGTCCAGTGTAAAGTTTCCACAGTCAGTGATGATTTGGGCTGCCATGTCATCTGCTGGTGTTGGTCCACTGTGTTTTCTGAAGGCCACAATCAACGCAGCCATCTACCAGGAAATTTTAGAGCACTTCATACTTCTTTCTGCTGACAAGCTTTATGGAGATACAGATTTCATTTTCCAGCAGAACTTGGCACCTGCCCACACTGCCAAAGGTACCAAAAACTGGTTCAATGACCATGGTGTTACTGTGCTTGATTGGCCAGCAAACTCGCCTGACCTGAGCCCCATAGAGAATCTATGGGGTATTGTCAAGAGGAAGATGAGAGACACCAGACCCAACAATGCAGATGAGCTGAAGGCCACTATCAAAGCAACCTGGGCTTCATTACACCTGAGCAGTGCCACAGGCTGATCACCTCCATGCCACGCCGCATTGATGCAGTAATTCATGTAAAAGTATTGAGTGCATAGAAACGAACATACTTTTCTTATTGATATTATCTAATATTCAAAGACACTGAATTTTTGGTTTTCATTATATGTAAGCCATAATCATCTAAATTTCAAGAAATAAAGGCTTTAAATATTTAACTCTGTGTTATGAATCTTTATAATATATGGGTTTCACTTTCTGAAATGAGTGACAAATAATATTGACCTATTTCATGATATTCCAATTTTTTTAGATGTACCTGTAAGTACATCACAGCCACCACACTAGCCATTATTTTTATTTCAAGGAAAGTAGGTGTATATGTTTAGCGAAGCAGCACAGTTCATCCAAGCATTATTGGCAAGGAACGCCCCTCATTCGTGAGCGCAGCCATGTATGAGGTGTTTCTTAGAGGATATAGTACATTAAAGAATGATCATGTGACTTTTACATACACCAGATGATATGTAAATAGGAATAAACTGTTTCCAGTGCAGTTTTGCTAATTATTCGTTTTTCGAATTGCCTAAAAAACACCTCATGCAAGCAATGTCCCCTCTATTTTTTTTTTCTTGCTGAGCAAAACTTTTCTCTATTGGGCGGACATTTTGGCCTCCTGAGCAAAAACACAGCGCGCGCGCAAAAAAAGTGTGTAACTTTTTACTTTAATCTGCTATTTATATTTGATTTGACCCTTGATGTAACTAAAAAATGTACATTCTAGGTTACTTGAGAATTTTTTTTTACAGTACAAATACACTGCCATTCAAAAGTTTGGGATCAGTAACATTTTTAAAGAGGTTTCTTAGGCTCATCAAGGCTGTATTCATTTGATAAAAAATACTGAATATTATTTCACAAAATAATATTGTGAAATATTATTGCAATTTAAATGTTTTCTATTTTAATATACCTTAAACTATAATTTATTCTTGTGAAGCAAAGCTGCATTTTCAGTGTCACGTGGTCCTTCAGAAATCATTCTGATATGTTTATTTACATTTAGTCATTTAGCAGATGCTTTCATCCAAATTGACCTACAAATGAGGACAATAGAAACAATCAAAACCAACAAAAGAACAACAACATGCAAGTGCTATAACAAGTCCTGGTTAGCCCAACGTAGAGAGTGATACGGGAGTGGATTTTCAAACCTCTCCCGTCCCACTCCCACAAAAAAAAATCTTGTCCCGTCCCAATCTCATGAAAAAACTGGGGGAAAATCCCGTTCCGGGATTAAGGCCAAAGTATAATTCGTTTTTGCACTTAAGTCAGCGCATAGACAGATGTTCAACGCATGCGCTTTGCGCCAAGTTGCAATACCTCTCCTGGCCTAACGGGACCAGTGTTTAAGCAATCTCTCGCCACGAGTTAAAACCCACATAAATATCTTTGTATTTTTTCATGCTACACTTGTAGAAATTATATTTTCTAACGTATTCACACAATCTCTTGTCTATGTAGGCCTCCATTGTGGCTGTACCTAAAGCGCATTACGGTTTGTTCTGTTTATGCACCCCCATGGCAGTGTTGCCACCTTGTGGATAAACTAATTGCTGCAAGAGAGTTAATAGGACAATAGTTCTTATGGTCAGAGAAAATGGTGTCCGTAATTTTCACCCTACTAACTGAAAAACCCAAAGATAATATGAGGTCAAGAGTATGACCACGGTCATGTGTTGGACCAAAAACACACTGTAAAAAATCAAATGGCTCCAATAAATGTAAAAAGTCTAACCAGGGGCTTTGAAGGGCAACACAAATGTATGTTGAAATCCCCCAAAATTAAAATAATATCAAAAGAAGGGACAATAACACATACAAATTCAGAAAACTCCTGAATAAAATCCACATTAATAATTGGGGGTCTATAAATTAAAACACATAACACAAATTTAAAAGAATTCAACATAATTAACTCAGTTTCAAAAGTACAATGAGACTCAGAAGGTAAAAGTCTGCATTTGAACCTGTCTTTAAAAACAACAGCAAGACCCCCACCCCGGCCAAAAGTCCTGGGTGTACTAAAAAAAATACAACCAGGAGAAAGTTTAGAGAGAGGAGTTTTTTCACCAACATTGAGCCAAGTCTCCGTTACAAATAAGAAGTCTAATTCATGTAAGAGAAAAAGATCACTCAAAATAAAAGACTTATTAGCAAGAGATCCTGCATGAATCAATGCCATTGTCACTGAAATGGAGTCAGGAAAAGGTGCAGTTGTGTGAAAAGTGTTTCATTTGGATTTGTCTCTTTTTGCATTAGACCTGAAGACACTGAAAGAGGAGAGTCAAGAACTCAATGAAGAAGATAACATTCAGCATGAGAAAGATGGTGTTTATTAAAGAGGAGAGTGAAGAAAAGAAGATTGAAGAAATGTTCAGAGTCCAACATGAAGATACTGAGGAACAAACAGGTTGGTTTCATTCTGAAAGCTGAACTCACTTGTGATTATTATTAAAATGTCCAGCTCTACAGAAATGAATAATATTTTCAGGAATATCTTATCAGTCTTGTAATTAAAGTGGTTTTATTTGCGAGTGGGTTGCCTCGTGGACCAGAGTATGTGAGCGGAGTGGAGCGGTGTGATTTGTGATTTTGACTGGAGCAAGGAACAGATTTTTTAAAAGTCGGAGCGTCGTAGTTTTCACTCGCTCCAAGAGCACTCCACCACCGCTCCATAGTACAATTCATGTCAACGCCCCGTAATTAGGTTTGGGAACCTAACTCGGTACTTTTAAAGGTACAGGTTGAATTACATCGGTATTACCGAGTACCGATTCACATTAAATAATTTGGTACCAAATTTCGGTACCTGAGAACGCATTTGACCACGCATACGAGAGAGAGAGAGAGAAAGAAAGCATTTGGGTGCGCATACGAGAGAGAGCTTGAGTGCATTTAGGTGCGCATACCAGAGAGAGAGAGAGAGAGCATTTGGGCATGCATACGAGAGAGAGAGAGAGAGACCGACCGACCCTGTGACATGATGTCACCTCTGCAACTCTTTAAAAAATACACACAGGGCAAACCGAAATCTTCTGAAGTGGACTTACACTTCTAGGGTCATTTGGTTTCCCCGAAAACGTGGACAGGATGGCAGAGTCCATTCATAAAAACAGAATTTACTCTATTGTGCGGAATGCCACGTAGTTCGTATATTTGTGGTTGAATAAAAGAAGGTCTGTCACTTAATTCGAATCACGATATGAATTAGTGTATGTGAATATTAAAACACAAAAAGACTGTTTAAATATGAATCCTGCATGTTCCATTAACCTCGGTGTGTCTGAATGGCAGAGACGTGGTTTTGTTTACTGAAGCACATGTGAACTCGTGGTGATTCTCCGCCTCTGCATCTCACTACATGACAACATGAACACACAGGCTGTGAGAGTCACTTCAAATCAAATCACTTTTATTGTCACATCACCACAGCACAAGTGCCTTGGTGAGTGAAATTCTTATGAGCGTGCTCCAGACAGTGCAAAAAAAACCAACAATTTACATATGGACAGTACAAATTTACAGACTGTACAGAAGACAATGTGCAAAATACACATACATATACTCAGTACACAGTGCACTATAAAGACATACTTAGTTATCAACTACACATTATACACCGTATGGGCACATCTACATTATGTACACTATCTATACATTATGTAGTCTATACATAGTAATAATGTGAAGGTGCAACAGATTATAAATTAAAAATTAACAGCAGATGGTTGTGCAACAGATAGTTGTGCAAAGGTGCAACAGATTATACACATGCAGTGTCGTGGATGTACATTGTATGGTGTCCAGTGATAGCAGATAGGTTGTGTTAGTGCAGTGTGTGCGTGTAGTCCAGTTGAACTGTGTTAAAGTGCAGTGCATGGCATGTTGTGTGAGAGGGAGTGTGTTGTAGGGTGGGTCATTTCTGACTGTTCATTAGCCTGATAGCCTGAGGGAAAAAGCTGTCCCTCAGTCGGCTAGTGCGGGATCGGATGCTACGGAAACGTCGCCCTGAGGGCAACAGAGAGAGCAGTCTGTGGGACGGGTGGCTGGAGTCTTTGATAATCCTCCGAGCTTTCCTTGTACACCGCCTGGTGTAGATATCCTGGAGGGAGGGAAGCTCACCTCCAACAATGTGGCGGGCAGTTCGCACGACCCTTTGCAGAGCCCTGCGGTTGCCAGCGGTGCTGTTTCCATACCAGGCGGTGATGCAGCCGGTCAGGATGCTCTCCACAGTGCAGGTGTAGAAGGATCTGAGGATTCTGGGGCTCATTCCAAACTTCCTCAGCCGTCTCAGGAAGAAGAGACGCTGATGTGCCTTCTTCAGCACTGCATCTGTCTGAGCAGACCATGTGAGATCCTCGGTGATGTGAACTCCGAGGAACTTACAGCTGCTCACCCGCTCCACAGGTGTCTTGTCGATAGTGATGGGTGTGTGTTCTCTGCTCTGTCTCCTGAAATCCACCACCAGCTCCTTGGTCTTGTCGATGTTGAGTGAGAGGTGGTTCTCCTGGCACCATTTAGTCAGGGTACTCACCTCCTCTCTGTAGGCCGTCTCATCGTTGTCGGTGATCAGGCCTATCACCGTTGTGTCATCAGCAAATTTGACGATGACATTCGAGCTGTGTGTAGCTGTACAGTCGTGTGTGTACAGGGAGTACAGGAGTGGGCTGAGGACGCACCCCTGCGGTGCACCAGTGTTGAGGGTCAGGGGAGATGATGTGTTGTTGCCCATTCTGACCACCTGACTTCTGCCTGTCAGGAAGTCCAGGATCCAGCTGCACAGAGATCTGTTCAGTCCCAGAGTCTGGAGCTTCGCAACCAGTGTGGCAGGCACTATGGTGTTAAATGCTGAACTATAATCCACGAACAGCATCCTCACATAGGTGTTCTTATTTTCCAGGTGGGAGAGAGCAGTGTGCAGGGTGAAGGCAATAGCATCGTCTGTGGAACGGTTACTGCGGTATGCAAATTGTAGTGGGTCCAGTGAAGCAGGCAGTACAGAGCAGATGTGTTCTCTGACGAGCTTCTCAAAACACGGCCTGGTATACCATCTGGGCCTACGGCTTTACGGATGTTCACCCGTTTGAAGGATCGGGTTACATCCACGACAGAAAGCGTGAGTGGACTCACCTCTTCTGCGGCAGCCGCGGCCGCGCTCTCTGTGTGTGCGGTGTTATCAGCTTCGAAACGAGCATAAAAGGTGTTGAGCTCGTCCGGTAGAGAGGCGGCAATGTTCACAGTAGCTGGTTTATTCACTTTAAAGCCTGTGATGTTGTTAATGCCCTGCCACATGCTTCTTGGATTATTGTTGTTGAAATGTTCTTCAACTTTGTTTTTATATGTTCGTTTGGCTGCTTTGATGGATCTCCTGAGATCGTAACTGGCTTGTTTCTGATCGTCAGTGTTTCCGGATTTAAAGGCAGATGTCCGCGCTGACAGGGCTGATCGAACATCGCTGTTAATCCACGGTTTTTGGTTGGGGTAGATACGGATTGTTTTTGTCGGCACAACGTCCTCTATACACTTCCTGATGAAACACGTGACCGTATCTGAATACGCTTCTATGTGGTCATCAGATGCTGCCCGGAACATGTCCCAGTCCATGTGATCAAAACAGTCCTGTAGTGTAGCGTCCGATTGGTCCGACCAGCATTTGACTGTCCTGAGGGCGGGTGCTTCACGTTTCAGTTTCTGCCTATAAGCAGGTAGAAGCAGAACGGAAGAGTGATCCGATTTGCCGAAAGGTGGGCGGGGGAGGGACTTGTATGCGTCCCGGAAGGGGGAGTAACAATGGTCGAGTATACGATCTCCACGCGTGTTGATGGTGACGTGTTGAAAGTATTTTGGAGCTATTGTTCTGAAGTTGGCTTTATTAAAGTCCCCCGTGATAATAAAAGCTGCATCTGGGTGTGCGGTTTCCTGCTCACTTATATTCCTGTATAGTTCCTTGAGTGCCTGGTCTGTGTTGGCTTGAGGAGGAATATAAACAGCCGTAATTATGATGGCTGTAAATTCCCTCGGTAGCCAGAATGGTCGACACAGAAGCGTATTAAATTCCAGATCAGGGGAGCAGAAGGATTTAATAGAGTGTATGTTCCTTTCATCACACCACAAGTTGTTAATAAAGAAACAAACAGCTCCACCTCTGCTTTTCCCTGTGAGCTCCTTTGTTCTATCCGAGCGGTGCACGGAGAAGCCCGTGAGCTCGATGGCTGAGTCTGGAACCATTGCAGACATCCAGGTTTCTGTGAGGCAAATAACACAGCAGTCCCTTGTTTCTCGTTGGTATGACATGCGCGCCCGCAGTTCGCAGAGTTTGTTATCCAGTGACTGAACGTTAGCCAGCAAAATTGTTGGGAGAGGAGGTCGGAAAGCACGGCGTCTCAGTCTGACGAGAACGCCAGCTCTTTTTCCTCGTTTTCGGCGTCGGCGGCATCCGGTTTAAGTTGCGCGATGGATGAACCAATGTTTAAAAGCGTGTCCCTATCGTAGACAGTTATACTAACAACATCTAACACGTAAAACAACAAAAAACAAATAAAACATACGAAAAACTGCAAAGTTTTCCCGGAGCACGCAACACGGCTGCCATCCTCGGCGCCATCTTGGTCTGGCTTCATGAGAATTTTACCGTTTCATTTGAGAAAACTAGCATCATATCATACTGTATACATACACACAGAAACTTCAAGGCAACCTGTCAAAATAAAAGTGCGGCTTAACATGTAACAGAAATATATTACTCGTATTACTTTTGTACAGTATAATATACGTCTTTATATATTCCATTTACTGTCAAATTTAATAAAACAATTAAAGTATAAAACACAATTATTACAACCACATTAACCATTTAATTATAGAAAAAATACAATTATAATTAACTTTTTTAAAGGAAAATTCAAACAATTTTTTTTTACCATGTATTAATTTGAACAATAAACCAGTTTGTTTGCTCCAAAAAGGTTTTCATTTTAATTTGATTAAAAATAAATGAATTTTTCATGCCTTCATTTGATTATCAGAAAAAAAGAAAACAATTACAAAATTTAAATAATAATTGTAGGGCCCATTTGTTCAAAATGTTGAAATTGAGAGAATCCTGTTATTTTATTTATTTTAATATACGTTATGAACAGAACTATTATACGTAAAGCATACTGAAATACTTTAGCCGTGAAGTCGGAGCGGTGTTTCTGATATCAGTTAGCATGAAGTAGAACGAGAGCGGGAAATGGTGAATCCAGAGCAGAGTGATTATTAAGGCCAAAGTATAGTTCTTTTTTACGTGTATGTCAGCATAGACAGATGTTCAACGCATGCGCTTTGCTCCAAATTGCAATACATCTCCTGGCCTAACGGGACCAGTGTTTGCACAATCTCTCGCCACGAGTTAAAACCCACATAAATATCTTTGTATTCTTTCGTGCTACACTTGTAGAAATTAGGATATTTTCTAAGGTATTCACATAATCTCATCTATGTAGGCCTCCATTGTGGCTGTAGCTAAAGCGCATTCCAGTCTGATCTGATTATGCAGCCACATGGTAGTTTTGCCACCTTGCGGATAAACTAATTACTGCAAGAGAGTTAAATGCGCATGTGCGAATATGTGCGTGTACAGAGTACATGAGGTTACAAAAATTTGGCGGTGAATGTAAAGTCCACGCGCACTATTCTAAAAATGAAATTTGTGTCATGGACACTGTACGCTGTCCCTCGCGTATGCTTAAAAAGAGAAGTATACTTTGGCCTTTAAATGCTCGGGTGCGGAGGAGAAATTGTTACCGCTCACATACTCTGTGGACAGACATGTTGAGATCACATGACCCATTATCTTGAAATTGAGCAGTAAAACAAACTAAGATTATACAATTGCTCTTTTTTTATCGAAACAAGGTTTTGAGATTACATTTAACACCTTTAATACCGTAGTGTGTGTATAAGATCTACATAATGCTGGTTTTGATGTTTGTTCTTTGTGCCAATTTAAAAAAAGGTGTTAATTTGGATTTGTCTCTTTTTTGCATTAGACCTGAAGACACTGAAAGAGGAGAGTCAAGAACTCAATGAAGAAGATAACATTCAGCATGAGAAATATGATTTCATGACTGGAGAAAAATCATTTAGTTGCTCACATACCGAAAAGACTTCACAAAAAAGAGCTCCAAAGACAGAAAACAGAAGTTATTTCACCTGCCAACAGTGTGGGAAAAGTTTCATTCAAAAAGGAAACCTTGAAGTCCACATGAGAGTTCACACTGGAGAAAAGCCTTACCCTTGCCAACAGTGTGGAAAGAGTTTCACTCAAAAAGCAAACCTTAAAATCCACATGAGACTTCATACTGGAGAGAACCCTAACGCATGCTCTCAATGTGAAAGGAGTTTTAATCATAAACAATACCTCATTGACCACATGAGAATTCACACCGGAGAGAGCCCTTACACCTGCAAACTGTGTGGAAAGCGCTTCATTCGAAAAGCAAACCTTAAATTCCACATGAAAATTCACAGAGGAGAGAAACCTTTCGTATGTTCTCAATGTCACTCGAGTTTTACTCACAAACATGACCTCAATGTCCACATAAGAATTCACACTGGAGAGAAACCTTTCACCTGCCAACAATGTGGAAAGAGTTTCTCTAACAAGGGCAACCTTAAAAAACAGAGTAAACCGTTCACATGTGATCAGAGTTTCAAACATAAAGTAGCTCTTTAACTTATTCAATCACACCGAAATGATAAGTGTTCAGTTTGTCATGTGATTAATTGCTAAATTCAAATATGCTTTTGTGCTTTGGCTGGTGCTGCGCCAGAGATGGACGTACTCAGCGCTTATGTAACGGGTCAAAATTTGCTTCCACTTGCTATACTTGTTTTTGGGTTTGGCCCTTTAATTAGACTCCACCTGCACTCTCTGCCCAGATCTTGACATTTAATGAACTGATTCCAGTAGGGTAATTTAGATGAGATGAGAGAGTGAATGCCTGTGTCGAGCAAGTGCTCCATGAGAAAAATATGTTGTACTAATTGTATGAGCGTTTCATGAATTAATGTTGAGATGTTTAGAAGTATATTGTATTATTTGTGTTTGTGCCACTATTACATGTGTGGTAAAATCAAGTTTGATGTTCACCGTCATAATACAACATGCACATGTGATTGCCGAAACTGTCATGTGTGCTTTAATAAAAACAAAGGGAAGTGTTAAAATGTGCCATATAATGTTAAGTTGAATTAAATTCAGAAACTGCAAGTTGTTAAAAATAAAAAAACAAATCTATCTTTTAGGCAGCGCACAGCTGTAACTTGACACCTTATTAGAGTCACACTGCTTGTACAGTGCCACTCTGAGTAAAAAGAGTGCATGTGCGTAGAAGATTGTTACAACATTTTCCCGTTATATATAATTAAATACTGTGAACTTGCTTCAAACGGGTACATAAATTGTACTAATAACAACAAGTGTAACTCTAACACTCACAAGATTGAAGATATTTATATAAGCTTATAAGCAACAGGGTTATAAGCACACTTATTATGAATGCATGCTTACGTACATTGATATCGTTACTCAAAGGCATAATCACGTTCAAACTCGTATCAGTCTTCGACGCAGGGTCATGACAGTCCCATGAAGCATACATGTGCATTCCTCTACTTACAAACAAGGCACAGCACGTCCAGGTTCAACGTCAGAAAGGAGGCTCCTGCGTCAGAAGCATTGTACGCATGCGTCATGATACTCTTCCGTGTCAGTCAACGCACGTTCACCAGAGAACCACGACTTGGGAATATGAAATGTTGTGGCCACAAGATACAAAGTCTACATAGAGGGAAGAACATCCTTTTCTCATGGCCACAACTTCTTATGATGAGGGAACAACTTCAGGTTCTTGTGGCCACAAGTTTAGTGTTAAGAACAGACCTTCTTTATGTGTCTATTAAATTAAATTAAATAATAAATGGGCTCTTCATTTTACATCAGTAATAACATTTGTTTATTTGCTTTTTGCCCAAGTCACCTGATTGGAACATTAAATGCTTAATTAGCTGCTTCAGGTGTGTTTGATTAGGGTTGTTGCTAAACTCTACAGGACAGTGGGTCCCCAGGAACAGGGTTGAAGACCTAACCTTTAGGAGGTTACTTGAGGTATACCTTCTTACATGCATCAGTGCTGTCCATGGCTGTGGTGCTGAATTGGTTCATATCAATGTACTGCGGGAACTGTTTACTTAATCGCGATACCCCGATTTTAGTGTTCACTCATGCAAAATTCTTATTTTGTAAATAATTTTCGCTCGTCGGGGAGCTGCTTTCGTTATGCAGGGTTTTTAAATTCGCTTTTAACTGAGCAGTCAAATGTATTCTGTTCACGATCAAGAAATGTGAGTTTGCCATTAGGCCTTAAATATGTTAACTATAACGTTAAAAATGAATTAATAATTTTTACTTTTTTTTCTAAATATTTTTCTTCATTACACATCTTGATTTATTTAATTTCATTGAACGTTAAAAATAATTTATTTTGTTATGCAGACGCAAAACTGCAATCTTATTAGCAGCCTGGCTATTTATAGCATTTTTATAAATATTTGTGCAATATTATATATTCATCATTTTATTTAACCTGTTATGCATCTTAATGATTTAATCCATAAATGTGGTCCATAAATCAAAAGAAGGTTTTTTTATAAGAGCGACATCTATTTAATCTTGATTAACAACAATTGATGATCAACAAATTGGAGTGGTATCGGTCAGTTAGATCATATTAAAATGTCTAAAAGCCTTCATTTTATAGGTTATAATTACATCTCTGGTGAAGATTTATTTGAATAAACCTATAGGCCTATAAATACTAAATACTTTTTGGAATCTGATTACGTAATCCAGATTACATGTAATCATTTACTACCCAGCTCTGATTATTGGCCCATATTCAAATGTTTGTGCGGAGTGTGAAAGGCACTTATTTAACTGTATGACAGGGATACCACTTGCATTTTTGCTGTTGAAGAAAGTGTTACAAGTTTTTTTTTTTTTTAAAGGGTGCTTGCTAGCAATGTTGTTTCTTAAAATTGTGTTAAATCTTACACTAAAATTTGATTTAAAAAATACTTTTGCATCAGTTCTATTGACAGTTGATACTCATTGCAAAATATAATTTAATATAGTGTGATTAACATTTTAAATTCCTGTGGGGGGCAAATTTTAGGGCCAGTGAAATCAAATCCTCCACCTCAACTGACTTCAGTGATTTAAAATGTATCTTTTTTGCTCCTAGAATTAGAATTAAATAATAAAATAATAAATCATCCATGCACATTGTACATTTGTACAGTGCTCAGCGTAAATGAGTACACCCCCTTTGAAAAGTAAAATTTTAAACAATATCTCAATGAATACAAAAACATTTTCCAAAATGTTGACAAGACTAAGTTTAATATAACATCTGTTTAACTTATAACATGAAAGTAAGGTTAATAATATAACTTAGATTACACATTTTTCAGTTTTACTCAAATTAGGGTGATGCAAAAATGAGTACACCCCACAACAAAAACTACTAAATCTAGTACTTTGTATGGCCTCCATGATTTTTAATGGCAGCACCAAGTCTTCTAGGCATGGAATGAACAAGTTGGCGACATTTTGCCAGACCTATCTTTTTCCATTCTTCAAGAATGACCTCTTTTAGAGATTGGATGCTGGATGGAGAGTGATGCTCAACTTGTCTCTTCAGAATTCCCCATAGGTGTTCGATTGGGTTCAGATCAGGAGACATACTTGGCCACTGAATCACTTTCACCCTGTTCTTCTTCAGAAATCCAACAGTGGCCTTAGATGTGTGTTTAGGATCATTGTCATGTTGGAAAAGTGCACGGCGACCAAGGGCATGGAGTGATGGTAGCATCTTCTCTTTCAGTATAGAGCAGTACATTTGTGAATTCATGATGCCATCAATGAAATGCTGCTCCCCGACACCAGCAGCACTCATGCAGCCCCACATAAGGACACTGCCACCACCATGTTTCACTGTAGGCACCATGCATTTTTCTTTGTATTCCTCACCTTTGCGACGCCATACAGTTTTGAAGCCATCAGTTCCAAAAATATTTATCTTGGTCTCATCACTCCAGAGTATAGAGTCCCAGTAGTCTTCATCTTTGTCAGCATGGGCCCTGGCAAACTCTAGGCCGGCTTTTTTGTGCCTGGGCTTTAGGAGAGGCTTATTTCGTGGACGGCACCCATGCATGCCATTCCTCTGCAGTGTACGCCGTATTGTGTCACGGGAAATAGTCACCCCAGTTTGGCTTTCTACTTCTTTAGATAACTGCAGTGAACTTGCATGTCGATTTTCTTCAACCCTTCTCATCAGAAGACGCTCCTGACGAGGTGTTAACTTCCGTGGACGACCTGGACGTCTCTGTGAGATGGTTGCAGTTCCATCTTTTTTAAATGTTTGTACCACTTTTGCTACAGTATTCTGACTGATAAGTAAAGCTTTGCTGATCTTCTTGTAGCCTTCACCTTTCTTGTGTAAATAAATTATTTTCTTTCTCAGGTCTTGTGACATTTCTCTTCCATGTGGTGCCATTGCTGACAGCATGAAATGGGAAGGGGTTTTCTTTAAGTAACACCCTTTTAACTGTCAACTGTCTGCTGAACACCTGTGTAATGAATAATTAGACTCACCTGTGGTTGAATTCTTGTTAAATTAGACATTTGTAGTCTAAAATTTAGCTTTGCTCCAGAGACTTTCAGTGGGGTGTACTCAATTTTGCATCACCTTAATTTGAGTAAAACTGAAAATTTTGTTCTCTTAAGTTATATTATTAACCTTACTTTCATGTTATAAGTTAAACAGATGTTATATAAAACTTAGTCCTGTCAACATTTTGGAAAATGTTTTTGTGTTCATTGAGATATTGTTTAAAATTTTACTTTTCAAAGGGGGTGTACTCATTTACGCTGAGCACTGTATATACATTTAGGGTTTTTTGTTTTAGATTGAGTAATCTCCAATTGTTTTGTTAGACTAAAACTTACCTATAATAATGGAACAAATCCTGAGGTCTTGGGAGGCTAGTTTGGATTTCTTTCCCCTATGGCTGTATGCACCCAGGACTTCATTGGTGGCCACCTTACGCAGCATTTTCCAAACAGCTGCCCCTGGATTTGAACCCCCAATTGACCGTAGATAGTTCACCTAAAAACAATAAAATAAAAAATGTGTATATATATATATATATATATATATATATATATATATATATGTTCTATATATATACATATCATGTCTTTATTATTCATCTCAAGAAATTGTATCTTTATTTAATAATATTTAGATATTGGTCTAGGACAACTATATAAAAAAAATTATTGGAAAATTATTATTTGCAGTGCATGGCAACATTTAATGCCATGATTTCATCATTTTAATAAAATACATTTTCCTCCGATCTAAGAACTTTATTAAGGCCAGCAGGAACCCTGTAGATTAGGGGTGTTCAAACTGAGCTCTGGAGGGCCACTGTCCTGCAGAGTTTTGCTCCAACTTGCCTCAACACACCTTTCTGGAAGTTTCTAGTATGCCTAGTAAGACTGCCAAATAATTAAGCATCTGAACTGCAAACAGTAAATGTTTTGTGAATCATTTGACATTAATTTACAAATAAATACATCATAAATTGTTTTGCAGAGCAGATTATTTTCATAAATTAACTTTTTTTTGTTTCAAATTCAATTCAAATCTGTTAAAGGATTGTTAGGCTGCATTAATTAGGTTAACCGGAACCGGGAAAACTTCCCAAAACACCCGATGTACTTGTTATATTGTTAGAAAAATGGCATCTACGCTATATTAGTCTGTTTCTTTCTTATTCTGAGGTCACTGTAGCCACCCAGATCCAGATTGTATCCAGATTAAACGGTCAGTGCAGCCACCCAGATCCAATCCGTATCCAGATCAGATGGTGGATCAGCACCTAGAGATTACCTGATCCCCACTGAAGACCCTGTCTCCTAGACGGCCATCGGGACAAGACCACAGGAACCAGATGAGTCCTCTACACAATCTGACTTTGCTTTAGCCTAGATTTAAACTGACAAGAGGAGAATGACACTAATTCGACACACTATTTCCCCATCTAAATACTGTAAAGCTGATATAAAGCCACCTAGATTTATATCAAGCTGATGTAAAGCTGCTTTGACATACTTTGTATTGTTACAAGCGCTAAAACTGACTAAGCCAGGATTAGGCCATTGTTCAATTAGGAAATTTTATTAATTTTTTATTAACATACCTTAGAAAAAAAAACATTACTTGTGTGCATCTTGAGACAAGACAAAGGCACTGATATATTTTAAGATCAGTCAGTGCAAGTTTCTTTCAGTTAAAACAGCTCAGACTTAAATCTGGGACTAGGTTTAAGCCTTGTCTGTGAAACTGAGGGATTGTCTTTTTTCACCATTATTCACTGTGGAAACATATTTCACCCGATTGCAAATTGCACCTGTGTTTCAATAAGGAATACCACTAATTACAAACTCGGATCAATTTTCTGAGTGAAAGTGTTTAATAAGTTCTTTGTGCTTTTACCTTACTAACCTTGTACCTTACCTTACTTACTACCATAATGTACAACTATATTTAGATATATAGGCCTACAAATTGTAATATGTGTGTTTGCCTCACCTATGAGGGCGCTATAGGTAAAGGTTCTAAAGAGAGAGGAGCCGAATAAAGTTCAGTTGTTGTTGACATTCATGGCATCCAGTCACGTTTATTACATGGTGTCAGAAGTATCGAAATTCCGCCCAATATGGAAGGACTAAAGCCACCACAACCACTGCAATTTGAAGGTAACACGGCAGAAAACTGGAAAAAATTGAAACAAAAATTTGGACTGTACATGACCGCATCAGGCGTCGAAACAAATGATAAGACAATACAAAGCTGCACACTGCTACACGTCATTGGTAACGAAGCCCTAGAAATCTACAACACGTTCGACTTTGCAGAAACCGAAGACAAAAAAGACGTTAAAGTCATAATAAAGAAGTTTGATGACTATCTTGAGCCGCAAAAGAATGTAACGTTTGAACGGCATATCTTCAATTCGAGAGTGCAAACACTGGGTGAAAGCATCGATCAGTTTGTTACGCATCTCAAAACCAAAGCCAAGTCATGTGAGTATGGACAACTATGTGACAGTCTAATAAAGGACAGAATCGTTGTAGGCATTCGCGACATCGCTCTCCGTGCCAGGCTGCTGAGAGAAACTGATATAGATTTGCATAAAGCAATTCAAATGTGCTGCGCTGCAGAGGCGAGCCACACGCAGCTTTCCCAAATTCAAGTTGCATCAGACACAGAAGTTCACACAGTAAGACAGACGCGAACAAGACACGGAGCACAAGCCAATGATCCAGACATGTCATGTTACATCATATGAAACTGTAAGTACTGTGGAAGAGATCACAACAAATGCAAATGTCCAGCATATGGAGTAAACTGCAGAAAATGTGGAAAAAGGAATCATTTTGCTAGTAAATGTATGTCTACCAGATCTCAGAAAAATATAAATACTGTGTCTGAAGAGACTGAGTCAGAAAACGAATTCTATGTTGATGCTGTGAATGCAAGAAATGGAGAGGATTGGATGGTAACCATCAAACTGAATGGCCATAAAACAAAATTCAAGATAGACACGGGGGCTCAATGTACCATCATTCCACAATCAATACATGCTCAAAGCTGTTACAAAATAGAAAAATCCAAAGCAAGGTTAGTGACATATGGTGGATAGTGCCTGAAACCTAAAGGTAAATACTTGCTGTTGGGTGAATACAAAGGCAAATATTACGACATTGAATGTCAGATTCTGGAGGATGATGTACAGCCCCTACTTGGACTAAAAACATGTATACAGATGGGGCTCATCAAACGTGTAGCAGCAGTTACATCACAACATGGCAACATTGAAGACCGATTTGCTGATGTTTTCACAGGACTGGGCTGTATAGAAGGGGAACAACACATCAAACTCAAACCCGATGCTCAGCCTGCCGTACATACACCTAGATGAGTTCCGGTGGCTCTCAGGAACAAAGTCATGGAAGAGCTGGAACGGATGGAAAAAATGGATGTCATTGAACAGGTGGTAGAGCCTAGAGCGTGGGTCAACAGTATGGTCACTATATGGAAACCGAAAAAGAAAAGTCAGAATACGCATGGACCCGAAAGAATTGAATGCTGCAATTGAAAGAGAACATTATCCAATGACAACAATTGAGGAGGTGGTGACAAGAATGACTGGTGCTAAAGTGTTCACCACACTCAACACACACAGTCTGGTTACTGGCAAATAAAATTGGACAAAGAGAGTTCAAAATTATGCACCTTCAACAGTCCTTTTGGAAGATTTGCTTAAAAAACACTGCCGTTTGGAATCAGCTGTGCTGGAGAGATGTTTAAGAGAATTATGTCCCAAACATTTGAAGACTTGGAAGGTGTTGAAGTGATTGTGGATGACATATTGGTCTGGGGAGAGAATGAGCAGCAACATGACGAGAGACTGGAAAAAGTAATACAGCGCACCAGAGAAAGGAACATAAAGCTAAATCCAGATAAATGTATTTATTTGGAACACATGCAGGCTTAAATGGTGCCAAAGTACCAATTAAGCCCATGCCAGACTTTTGACATTATTCATAAAATCTTAATTTGATATTTTAAAGTCTACAACTAATTAATAAATGTTAAAATGAAAGATAAATCTAGCATTTTAACAATTTATTTTCTTATAAGCCACATCAATAAAAGAAAAACACATACAATTAGATTTTGGTGGGCTTATACCCTAAGTGTTTTACTCATAATGAATACTCCAAACCCCCACCATCTAATATACATGTTAGTAAAACAAATGTGTTAAGAGCCATCCTGTTTATTTCTTTATTTCTAAATAAGAAATAAAATTGAACTCAATATTGCAATGCATCAAGATCAACAGAAAAGTATCTTAAACATGCACACAGTCACACAGTGCATTAAATTAAGCGCTGTAGTCTTGCCTTATGACATTTTAAAATGTAATGTTAGTTTTAAAACCATGTCTCCAGTTTTCATCTACAAAGCTTGGATCTCTGCAAGGAAAATAAGCATGCAAATTGTAAAAGAACAGGCCAGTCAAACTAAACAATATTCCAGTCTGTCAAGCAAAACATACTAACTTGTCTCCTATTTTCTTTTTCAGTGAGCTGATTACAGATGTTTCACTGCTGTCATTGGAAGAATTTTGTGTAATTTTTTTCTTGTTGCACGATTGTCCTTTAAACTTGAATATTTGTATTAATTTGTTCTGGTTTGTTTTGTTTTTTCACGGCTATCCTTTTTAAATGCATATTAACTGGTAATGTCCTATACTGCTGTAGTATTTAGATATTTTGAGAATTTCATATCACAAATCATTGTGCTATACTTTCTCTTTTTTTGTACTAGATGTGTTATGGTAAATTAAATATGTTAATAAGCAGGTTTCTGTTTCATGCAACATTTCTGTAATTTCTGTTCCTTTTTCTTGTCTTAATTGTAATTTATGATACTGCATTTTACAAATAGGAGAAAACCCTTAATATTATTTTGACCAGTAGTGTGGACACTTACCTGTGATGATCATAAATGACTTAAAAATAGTATAGATAATAGGGGATTGAGTAAGTCTGAGCTTTTGACAAAGCACTACACTACTGTTGCAGGTGGGTGATGAATATACAGAAATGTCTGATACATAAAGTCTAAAAGTGTGTTTTGTCTTTATATCTTGCACATAGCAAATGTATGGCATACATTTTTTGTTGTATATTTATGAAATGCACGGGGATGTCTCCCTCTAAAGGAGGATTTTTGTCTCCCAGAAAATAATTTTTTAACAAGTCAAAATACTTGTTTCCATCAAGCGAATAAACGTGTTCCTTTATGTAAAACTATAATTTCTTACAAAAGTACAGCGTAGCAATAAAATATTTAAAAGAAATGCAGTTTATTTAAAATTATGGCATTTGTTGCAGACTAAAAACGCAACAAATGACATAATTACAGGCCAGTTACGTTGCCAGTAAGTCAAGAAATTACCAAGTTATTACGAATAGAGTACCTGGCTATCTGGAACGTTCCTGCTTATCTTGTTACGTTACTGACGACGTTGTGAGTCGGTAATGGTAATTAAATTACCAGCATATGACGTCGTGGTCTGTTGGTAAGTCACAAAATTACCAGAAAGTACGGATACGTTAAGTAACTGTGTCGTGTGTTACCTGGGGTTACTTTTGTTTAAACAAAAACATAAAATATGAAATAATATTGTGAAATATAAATTCTGTTTAAAATAGCTGTTTTCTATGTGAATACATTTTAAAATGTATTCCTGTGATTCAAAGTTGAATTTTCTGCATCATTATTCCAGTCTTCAGTGTCGCAAGATCTTTCAAAAACAACAGTTAGTGATATGTCCAGCAAATCGGAGTAGTTATAGTTAATGAAATTAAACAATTTTACCATTTGAGAGCATTATTTGTAAATTCCTACTCCTATTGCACAAAAATAATCAAGAATGAAAAGAATAACCTAAAACTGACAATGAGGGAATTTTTAGGTTATTTAAAAATAAAATAGCCACTCTGCAACTGTCAAGATCCGGTTCATGATCTTACGCCCACTCACCACCAGATGTCACCCGCTCACCACATGAACTCTTGCACTACACTCACTGCTGCACTCCACCTCAGACTACAATTCCCATCACCCATTGCACTGACGACACACAGCTGATTGCACTGAACACACTGCTGATTGCACTGAACACACTGCTGATTACCCTGAACACACTGCTGATTACCCTGAACACACAGCTGATTGCACTGATCACACAGCTTACTTAAGCCATGGACTTCCTCTCTGTTATTGCTGAGTTTTGTTGAGCGTTTAGCATCCTCCAGATGTTAGCCACATACCAAGCCTGTCTGTATTTTATTATAGTTTCTGTCTAGTCCTTCTATGTTGCCTTGTTGTCTGGTTCCTGACCTTCTGCTTGTTACCTGGATCATCTCTCTGCCTTGCCCTCTGGATATTGTTCGCCGATCGTAGACCACGCCAGTTTACTTGATTACTCTCCTGCCTTGCCCTCTATATACCGGTTTGCCATTTGCGCGACCCTGCCTGTGTTTTTGACCATGCCTCATAATAAAAGCCTGCATATGGATCCGCACGCCTCTCATCTAGTCGGTCCCATTACAGCTACATTCTAGGAATGTTATTTTATGGTTGCAAAAAAGTAACCTAAAATAACCACGAGGGAACTTTCTGTATAGGTTATTTTTTTAAATAACCACCCTTCAACGTTCTGGAAACGTTATTTTATGGTTGCAAAAATAGCAACCTAAAAATAACCACAAAGGAACGTTCTGTATAGGTTATTTTTAGGTTATTTAAAAAGAACCATCCTGCAACGTTCTGGGAACGTTATGATATGGTTGTTAAAAAGTAGCCTAAAAATAACAACGAAGGAACTTTCTGTATAGTTGATTTTTTTTAAATAACCACCCTGCAACGTTCTGGGAACGTTTTTATGGTTGCAAATTTTTTTTAAAAGAAAGTTCTATTAACATGTTTTGTTTTTTTTTTAATAACCAAATGGGAGCCAAAAACTAACGTATGGGCAACATTGTGTTTTCTGGGTGGTTTCTTGAACATGACATTGAATTCACTTTACTCAAATTGGCCTCCACAGTCACCAGATCTCCATCCAATAGAGCACATTTGGGGTCTCTTAACTAGTTGCTTATTAGCATGCATATTACTAGAATATTAGCCATTTATTAGTGTGCACATATTAATTCTACATTACCTTATTCTACATCCCTAACTCTACCCAATACCTTAACTTAACAACTACCTTATTAAGGTTCAAGGTTTTTTTTATTCATCACATACTCAATTATACAGGATATATTTAGTAGTGAAATGTAAATCAGGACAGGTCCGCTCAATGGACAGTGCAGAATATGTAACACGCAAGAAGAATGTGCAAACAGGTTGTGCATGGGTTGAAAACCATTTATTGGTTGAAAACCAGAAAACCAGTATTAACTATTAGTAAGCAGCAAATTAAGATTTTATTGAGGGAAAAGTTGTAGATAATAGTGAAAATGTGTTCCCTAATCTTAAGTGTTACAATTTTATGTATCCTTTAAATGAATCCATTATCTGATTGTTTGAATGTGTTTTTCTGTAAGTGAACTTCTCTTATAGTTTGTTTGCGTGTGAATGGGACTTTTATTTTGGCGTAGTGACGTCATAAGGCCGCGTCGCGCTCCTTGCATCCGTGTTTCTGCTGGAGAAAGGTTTGGTTTTAATCATTTAAGGAGTTTAAACCAGAATAAGTCTCTCTGACAGTTAAACAGAAAACTGTGAAATGAGTTAATAATGAATGTATCACTGTAATACTTTTAACAACAACAAGGGACGGTTTTTGTTTCAATCTGTTCATCACAAAAACGCTGTTTTCTCACTGAGTCATGATAAACAAATAGAGCTTAAAACAAACAAGAGCTTGATTTCAAGTTAAGATTAATATAATCAATCATAATTTGCATGATTGAGATGCACACCGAGATCTGTCTGTTAATTATTCTCATTTTAAACAGAAAAACTCCTGCCGGAGCACACGGTTATAAAGATGACGTTTATTAAAGAAGAAAGAGAAGACATTAGGATTGAAGAAGCATTTACTGTCAAACATGAAGATATTGAGGAACAACAAACAGAGATGGTGTTTATTATAGACGAGAGTGGAAAGGTGATAGAAGATACTGAACAACAAACAGAGATGATTTTTATTATAGACGAGACGATTGAAGTCAAACAAGAAGATACTGAGAAACGAACAGAGATGATGTTTATTAAAGAGGAAAGTGAAGACGTGAAGAATGAAGATACTGAGGAACAAACAGGTCGGTTTCATTCTGTGGCATGAATATCTTTATCTCACACATTAAATGATGATAAACAGTAAATAGACAAAACTAAGCAAGTATTTTGTGTAACATTAAGTCTAGTATCTACTTCTGAATTTAAAACCATTCATTTCTATCACTTAGTTTTGCAACAGTATCGGAGTCAATGATGTGACGTTATTTTGTTTGTGTCCATATGGTTTTATTAAATTTAATAGGGGTGAAAATTTCAAAATAAATGTGCAAATTAATTGCATAAATTCTCTTTTTTGTGGACATTTATGTTTTATCCTGGCCCACATAAAAGCAATCTATATAGATTTTTTTCTGTACATCGAAGACATTTACATGAAATGGTTCTGTAACATCTCCTAAGCTCCACAACATCGCAGCATAAACGCTCCCGATAAAATATTTGTTATTTAGGCTAAGCATCAACATTCACAAACCATTGTTATTTTTAACAGAAAAGCAAGCATGGGCTGCAAACCATTTTTTGGCATGATCAGAAAAAAAGACACAATCTGGGGCGATCATCAGCAACGCAGAGCCTCTCCTATGGAAACTAAGACCACGTCCACCCCAGCCACCCCATCCCCATTGGGCAAAGGGCCGAAATGATCACTTGTTTGTGCTTTGTGAACACTCTCGCCATGCGCTGCAGCACCATTGCGCTGCAGAGATGTACTGGGAGAAGCGCAATCATTAGACGGCCGATTGTCATTTCTAAAACACAAATATTCCCCTTCAGAGTCAGAATCGGCAAATAACATTTGCAACACATCCTCACAGTCCAACTTTTTATTAGTCTTTTGGCAATTTTCTCTCACAATTTACTCACACGCTATGAACTGAACTGCTTCCGCATCAATGACATGATAGCTCACTTGCTCTGCTATTTTTTTTTAACACTTTTGGTCTAGAGTCGAAGTACCACATGTCTGCCATCTAGTGGTAGGGAATACAAATGCGATATTACACCATATTAAGAACTACTGCCTATTTAATGAAGTATGAATTTTGCTACTTTGGCGCTTAAAGGGTTAAATGGATGCTGCCTTATTGGGACAATACGCCTTCCCTACCCTAACCCTAACTGATACTTTATTTTCAACTTTTCAATTATTTACGTATTAGTGAAAATAAATGCTATTCCAATATAATATTTGAAGTTCGCCAGAAGGCAGATTTTAACCCGGGTCGATCGCATCAAAAAGAGTAGAACAGGCGTTGTATCCTCTGCGCCATTGGAGCTTACAATTGACAGCCATCTTTTGTAGTGTTGACTAGCCCAATCACACATTGGTGGGCAGAGTTAGTGTAAATGGCCTCTGCCAATAAGGTGTATTTGCACTTAGTGTAAATAGGCACTATGTTTATGGAAAACTATGTGAGTGATGCTCTGTGGCGTGGCAGGATTTGGTACAGCGTTCGGAGTCGCCACAGACAGTCTTTAACTTTTTATAGCCCAGCGTTTACCAATCCCAGTCAACCCCCCCCTCCCCCACCACCTACTTATCTGAATCAGGTGTGTTATATATGCAGTGCGAGGGGGTGGGGGGAATAGGGGTTGGGCAGGGGTGCGCGAGGACTTGGATTGGGAACCGCTGTAATATGTTGTTAAACTGAATGTACAAAGCAAACTAGCTGGAAATATCCACAAATTAAAAAAATCAGTGGAGTCCTCTTTCAGGATCTTCCTGGGTCCAATTCAAGGTTCAAGGTTTCTTTATTCGTCACATAATAAATTATACAGGGTATAATCAGAAGTGAAATGTAAATCAAATCAGGTCCGCTCAGTGGACAGTGCAAAATAATTAAAAATAAAAATTATATAAAAGTAACACAACAAGAGCATATATATAGGTAAAAAAATAGAAATAAAGAGTAAAATGTGCAATAGAATAAAAAGTGCAAAACAAATAAGATGTGCAAAAACAGTATATTGGGACTTCATAAATAGTAATATGAACAAGAGGGATGTGCAAGAGGCATGTGCAAACGGGTTGTACCGGGTATGTGCACATAGCAGCAATACGGATGATGAGAATATGAATGTTTTACAGTTAATAATGAGTCTTGTAAGTGTTTATGAAACTGGGTTTGTGTTAAGGAGCCTGATGGCCTGAGGGAAGAAGCTCCTCAGTCTCTCAGTTTTTGCCATCATGCTCCTGAAGCGCTTGCCAGATGGCAGTAAACAGAAAAGATGGTTACCGGGGTGAGTTGAGTCTTAGGATTTTAGCAGCCCTGCTTTTGCAGCGTTTGAGGTAGATGTCCTGCAGAGAGGGGAGAACAGACCCTGAGATGCGCTCAGCTAAGCGCACGACTCTCTGCATAGCTTTGCAGTCCTGGTTTGAGGAATTACCATACCACACTGAGATGCACTGAGTCAATACACTTTCTATGGCCCCTGAGTAGAAAGTTTTCAGGATTGTTGGTGAGACCCTGAATTTCCTCAGCTGTCGCAGATGGTACAGTCTTTGCCTGGCTTTCTTAACCTGTGTTTGAATGTGTGTAGTCCATGTCAGGTCCTCGGAGATGTTTACACCGAGGTACTTGAAGCTACTCACCCTCTCCTCAGGGGTCCCACTGATCATAAGAGGGGTGTAGGGCCACTGCTGTCTCTTCCTGAAGTCCACGATCAGCTCTTTAGTTTTGCTCACGTTCAGAGAGAGACAGTTGTCCTGGCACCATGATGTGAGTCTCTCCACCTCATCCAAGTATGCGGCCTCATCATTGTTGTTAATGAGGCCCAGAACCACAGTATCATCAGCAAATTTAATGATAGAAGTGGAGCTGTGAGAGGACACGCAGTCGTGGGTGTATAGAGAGTAGAGCAGGGGGCTCAGGACACAGCCCTGTGGGGCTCCTACGTTCAGGGTGATGGAGTTGGAGGTGAACTGGCCGACTTTCACGACTTGAGGTCTGGCGGTGAGGAAATCTTGAATCCAGTCACAAAGTGAAGAGGTTATGCCGAGGTCTGAGAGTTTAACAGCCAGCTTGGTGGGGACTAGAGTATTAAAAGCGGAGCTGTAGTCGATGAAAAGCAGCCTTACATAGTTGCCATTTGTGCTGTCAATGTGTGTGAGGGATGAGTGCAGGACCTGGGAGATGGCATCATCAGTAGGCCTATTTGGCCGATAGGCAAACTGAAGAGGGTCCAAAGTAGCAGGGATAGAGGAGCAAATTTGTTTCTTTAATAGTCTCAAAAACCTTCATGACTGTCGATGTGAGGGCAACTGGACGATAGTCATTCAGGCAAGAGGGTTTACTGTTCTTAGGCACAGGGATTATGACAGATTTTTTAAAGGAGGTGGGAACAACAGAGGTAGCGAGGGACTCATTAAATATGGATGTAAACAAACCAGCAAGCTGATCAGCACAGGACCTCAGAACGCGGCCAGTAATCCCATCAGGTCCTGCTGCTTTCCTGATGTTCACTCTCCTTAGTTCCCTCCGAACCTCGTCCTCTGACAGGGTGAATAGATGATCGCTGCTCTGTCTGCTGCTTCTTGACGCGCTGATCGGCAGAGTCGCGCCGCCATTGCATTCAAAGCGGCCATAGAAGGTGTTTAGCTCTTCGGCCAGCAACGGATCTGCTCTCACCTCTGCGGAAGAGTTGTTTCCAGAGGAACAGATGGTCTTCAGTCCCTGCCACATGCGTCGAGAGTCATTGAACTGGAAATGTGACTCAATTCTCTCCCTGTACCGGCGTTTAGCGTCTCTAACTGCCCGTCGGTGAGTGTAGCACGATGCCTTGTATTCACTCATGTTTCCTGACAAAATACCGGCGTTGTATGCGGCAGTACGATGGTTAACCGCATCACGGATTGTTCTGTCCACCCACGGTTTCTGATTTGAGAATGTCCTTATTTTTACCGTTTCAGTGGCCTGTTCGGTTAACGTGTTGACAAAGCTCAATGCTACCTCCATGAATTCGCTGACGTCAGATGAACTCGCCCGGAACATGTCCCAGTCGACGTCATCAAGAGCCGCCTGTAGCGTAGCTTCAGAGTGGGAGGACCAGCGTGTCACTTCCCTCGCCACCGGGGGGTCCTGGACCATCTGTTGTTTGTATTCCGGTGAGAGGAAAATGGTGGCATGGTCCGATTTCCCAAAAGCCAGCAGTGAGTGGGCTTTGTAGGCATTTTTGAGCGGAGTGTAGCAATGATCGAGTGTATTCACTCCTCTGGTTGGACAGGATATATGCTGATGAAAGTTCGGCATGACCTTCTTGAGGTTGGCTTTGTTAAAGTCCCCGGCGATGATGAAGGCAGGGTCAGGATGTTTGTTGATATATCCGCTGAGCACATCGTGGAGATTAGACAAAGCCAAGCTAGTATCTGCCTGTGGTGGAATGTAGACAGCAGTAACGACGATTGATGAAAATTCCCGGGGCAGATAGAATGGGCGGCAGATAATGGAGAGATGTTCTAGATGAGGCGAGCAGGAACACGACAGAATAGAGATATTTCTAGGGTCACACCATTTCGTGTTAATCATGAAACACACCCCACCACCTTTGGTTTTTCCGGCCTCGGCTGTTCTGTCCATCCGTAAAACAGAAAAGTGATCAGACGGCGTTACAGCGGTGTCCGGGACCGTCGGTGTGAGCCATGTTTCGGTCAAACAAAGGATGTTACAGTCCCTAATGTCCCGTTGGAAACTTATCCTGGCTCTAAGATCATCCATCTTATTCTCCAAGGATTGGACATTAGCGAGCAGAATACTCGGTAGAGGAGGACTGTGAGCCCTTTTCCTCAATCTGTTACAAATTCCAGTGCATCTCCCGCGATGTTTCCTGGGATTATTCAGGTGGTCATTGTTCAACTCAGTGTTCCGAAGTATCTCCAATGGCCACGCTGGGTCCGTGGATAAAGTGTCCTGAATCAGGTTAGTGTAGCGCTGTCCAATGTCCAAAAGTGTTCTTTTGTCATACATAATCATTGCAGATGTTACACGTATAAAAAGAGAAGTGAAAATAGGTAAAAAACCCCACATAAAAGCACAATTCTGAGCGGAGCTAATTCACAGGCGACTGAACTCAACAGCGCCATCGGAAGTTTATTACGGAAGTTTAATCGGAATATTAAATTCAATTAATATTCAAATAAAGGTGATGCGTGATTAAGACACCCAGTTTATGGATTATGAATATGTTGGCTACCATAAGCGATACAGAAAGACGACATGGTGACGTGAAACTGCGGTGTAAGGTCTATCATGTTGTTGGGGGGGGGGGCTCTGCTGTTATCTCCCCACAATGAGTTCTGTTCTGTCTTGGCTCCTCCCTCTGCTCCACCGGAGCCTATCATCCTTGCTGCTCCACCAGACTCCCTCATCCCTCTGGCTCCACCTTAGTCAGACATCACCCTGCCTGTGTCATGGAATTATGGGCCTTCAGCTAAGCTTTGTATCTCCGATAGCCTCATGGGCAGCATGCCGACATGTTAAGTGTTGGGCGATATGCTCATTTTACATATTGTCCTATCATCAGCCTGTGAGATCAGCCAATACTCAATATTATCATGCTAATTTATTTATTTACCTTTAATTGCCTATTACCGATTAATTATTTATAGTCTAATTGCCAAATAGTGAACCAACTCCAGTATACGTCTAAAATTAGCCTAATGTTTCTAATATGACTGAATTTAACATAACAATTTTGCTTTTACATTTAGTTATTCAGCAGACACTATTTTCCAAAACGATTTACAAATGAGGACAATAGAAGCAATCAAAACCAACAAAAGAACAACAACATGCAAGCGCTATGACAAGTCTAAAATAGCCTAACGCGGTACAGTAAACGTTTTTTTTTTGTATTCTAAATAGAAACATTGTAAGTTGCTAATTATAAAGCGTACAGCTATTCAAAAAGCATCTACAGAAAACAAGCCAAGAACATTACATTACCAAAGAAGATAATAACTGAGTCTAGCGTGAGTATTGTGCACTTTAAAAACACTCCCGTTATAATCAGAGAAGCTATCGACACTGTATGATGAATAAATCTCTTGCCCCTTATTTACAGTGCACACGGCTGCGATGCATTATGGCTCCGACGCGGCCATCGGAGCTGATTGCGGCCACTCTAGTCAATGCCTGTTTATACCAGCCGCACCACGCACGTTTCTGAAGCATCCCAGAAGTGGCTCTCCACACTGCTTCACTAAACATTAGCGTCTAGCCCTAGTCTTTTTTTGACATATTATAATAATAATCGTCTTGCTATCGTCATAGGTATCAGCAACAGGCGATATCTCTGACTATCGTCGATACAAAATACTATCAGCACAACCCTAGTTCTGTTGCGTTTTGGGCATCCTAAGTTTGAGTCTTGCCTCGTGGATCTTTCCCAATCCTGTCCCCTTCTTTCTTTCCCACATCTCTTCCTTTCCATTTTAAATTTTCAATAACAAATTGAAAATGCCTTAAATCTTTATCAAACATGCTGTTTCATAACCTTGTCTTTTGGTTTTAATATTACAGGTTAAACCTTTTGTAGTTGGTTAGAGGATATAGAATCTAGCATACATGTTGGATTTGATGGTTTACTTTTTCATGTCTGTGGCTTTGTTCAAATAAACTGGTGTTAACTTGTTTTTGTTTATTTTCACATTAGACCTGGTGCCACTGAAAGAGGAGTGTCAAGACCTGAATGAAAAGGGAGAGAAAAATCAGGATGAGAAATGCCATGATTTCATGACTGAGGAAAACTCTTTGAGTGACTCGCAGACTCATGAAACAGAAACTATGATCCTTAAAGTCCAGATGGGAGGACATACTAAAGAGAAGCGTCATGCCTGCCAACAGTGTGGGAAGAGTTTTTCAATAAAAGGAAGTCTTAAAATTCACATGAGAGTTCACACTGGAGAGAAGCCTTACTCCTGTCAAGAGTGTGGGAAAAGTTTTGCAATAAAAGGAAGTCTTAACATTCACATGAGAGTTCACACTGGAGAGAAGCCTTACTCCTGTCAAGAATGTGGGAGGAGTTTTGCACTAAAAGGATGTCTTAAAATTCACATGAGAGTTCACACTGGAGAGAAGCCTTACTCCTGTCAAGAGTGTGGGAGGAGTTTTTCACTAAAAGTTAATCTGAATAGCCACATGAGAGTTCACACAAGAGAGAGCCCTTTCACTTGTCAACAGTGTGGAAAAAGTTTCAGTCAAAAACAAAGCCTTGAAAACCACTTAAAATTCCATGCTGGAGAGAGGCCGTTCAATTGCCCTCAGTGTGGAAAGAGTTTTGAACAGAAAAAAAATCTTAATGTCCACATGAGGACTCACACTGGAGAGAAGCGTTTCTCCTGCGAACTGTGTGAGAAGAGCTTCACACGAAAAGAAACTTTTAAGGATCACATGGCAATTCACAAGGGAGAGAATCCTTTTGATTGTGATCAGTGTGGAAAGAGTTTCAGATATAAAAGGAACCTTAAGCAGCACATGAGGATTCACTTCACTGACAGGAATCACTCTGAAGAGAAACCTTTCACCTGCCCTCAGTGTGGGAAGAACTTCAAACTTAAAGGAAACCTTAGGATTCACATTAGAGTTCACACTGGAGAGAAGCCTTACAAGTGTGTTCAGTGTGAAAAGAGTTTCACATATCACACAGACCTGAAACGGCACATGCAAACTCATTCTGTAAAAATCATTCTGATTTCCATTGCATGACAAGAGGTTTAGAAATAGGAGGTGTTACACCCCCTCCCGGGTCCACACCATCACAACTCGTTCGTGTTCCGAGCGGGTCTCGAACCCGGGATGCTGGCGTGGGAGGCGGGCACTCTACCAAGGACGCTAAAGGCTACAGCCTCTATCCTCAGTCGCTAGAACGCCTCTTTTTTGAGATCAGATCAGGGGAGTGAGGTTTACACACAACAGCCCTTACTGACTTACATCCGTTACACTCACCCCCCTAAGCCTCACTCCCATCCGGGTCACGGCACCAATGTTACACCCCCTCCCGGGTCCACACCATCACAACTCGTTCTTGTTCCGAGCGGGTATCGAACACGGGATGCTGGCGTGGGTGGCTGGTGCTCTACCAAGGACGCTAAAGGCTACAGGCTCTAGAGTCAGTCGTTAGAACGCCTCTTTTTTGAGATCAGGGGAGTGAGGTTTACACACAACAGCACTTACTGGCTTACATCCGTTACAGAGGCAATAGCAAATGTTGATCTTTTAGAAAAAAAATTATTTTCACACACCACAGCTGAAAGTGAGTTTCTTCTGATTTAACTTTTTGACTACTTTTTTATTTGTATTATATTTTTATATAATTTACATTTTTATTCTTCATTTTCTTTGCTATAGTTTCAAATATTAAGCAGACACCCTTTAATTTAGAACAGGGGATGGCAACCAATAAAGAAAACTGCATACCAGTGTTCGTTTTGAGGTCCTCTGCACAATCTGACCCGTGCTGCAGCCTGGAATTGAACTACTTGTTCATCTGGCCAGAGGAGAACTGCCGACCCCCTCCTCCGACTGAGCCTGGTTTCTCGCAAGGTTTTTTTTATCCATTCTGTCACCGAGGGAGTTTTGCTTCCTTGCCGCTGTTGCCTCTGGCTTGTTTAGTTGGGGACACTTCATTTCCAGTGATATCGTCGACTTGATTGCACAGATACTACTTAAACTGAACTGAGCGATGACATAACTAAATTCAATAATGAAATGCCTTCAACTGAAAATGTAGTGTTTAATCTTGTCATTTTACATTATTACACACTATTTACTTATTTAATACTGTAAAGTTGCTTTTACACAATCTGTATTGTAACATTTGGACAAATCAGACACAATTGTTCAGTAGTTTTAACAAATAAATTATTAATTAGATTAACATATAATCACAGACCCTCACCCAATAAACATACTGAGTTGCCAGGATGTCTGTGAAGGACCCCAGGCCGCTGATTATCATGGCAACCAGGGCACCTTAGCCAAATCAGATAAACTTTAACGACCTAAAAGTATGCCGGGAGAACCTTCCCCCCTATTCAATTCTCTCTAAAACAGACACATACTGCTATAGTAAATTACTTCTTTCACTAATTCAGAGACAGATTTTTCTATGACCTTAATTGCATATCCCCAGGTCATTGTGTATGGTTACTACCTTGTATATGGTCTTTTGTATTGTATTCTGTTTTATGCATGGTTATGATAGAACCCCTCATTCATGTAATCTTACCTATGCCATGTTTACTAACTCTGAATTTATCTTATGATGATCTAAATTAGAGTGTATATTATATGTTGGTATATATGCAGCATATTAGCATTCTAAGAATCTTTAGTAGTTTTTGCATGAACACCAAGTTGAATTACATATGCAAATTACCATGTTCGGAGACAAAGAGTTGTAAACATTCCCTCCAGAAGTGCAAGTCACCATTGGCTCTCCACAGAACTTAAAAGGCCTCATTTCAGTGACCCGCCTAGCTTTTAGTTTCTTCACTCATTTCTCATCACCTTCTCGTCTCAGAAGTCCCAGAGCTGGCGCAACCACACCTGGCAGGCCTTGACACATAGTTTTAGCTTCTTTTAGATTCTGAGAAGATGGGGACGTGAGCTAGAACTCTCCTGGAACAGTTAAGTGTGCCGGCTTTGGCCTTTACTTTCCATTCAACAAAGATCCATGGATCTCAGCTGATGTCTCTCTTAGCTCTTCTTCACTTCCTACCTGGGAATAAACTCCCAATCACCATCGAGTCAGGACATCTTTGGAATTCATCACTCTTCAAACCTGGCAGAACCTGACCACAAGTCCAAAACCTTGAAACCAACAAGACTTTCATCAAGGTTCAAGGTTTCTTTATTCGTCACATAATAAATTATCAGAGACTGCATCCGGACACTCGTCAACGACCAAGGCAATGCAAGTATCATGCATTTAACTAAGCGAAACAGAGGTTTAGTATAAGCTGTAGACCCTGTTTTAAATGGCGCTGATGATTTTACTCAGGTGGTTAACTGACTCTTTTCATAGTTTCATTCTCTGGTTTTCCTGATGGTTTCATCCATCAAGTCTCATCTGCTCTTTCCCCATGTATGAATCATTTTATGCTTGTTTGTTTAGATTAGTTATGTGTGTTGGTGTTTAGTTAATAAAACATTTGTGCACAAATTACATGACTTTCTGGTCCTGCTTGTGAATAATGTCCCTTTACGCTTTAGACACTTGCTACATGCTATAATGCATTACTACTGTAGGAAGAAATGAATTCATTCTGAAAGTCAAATCCGAATGTAGTGTTTACATGAACGCTATATAAAGTGATCGGGTTAATGTGAGCATTTATGTCACAAGCTTCTGATCGGATTTAATCTTTTGACATGCGCACTGCATACATATACAGTTTCCCGCTGTTATCGCATATTGTTTTAAAAAGCACACTGGGTATTTATCTACTTCGGGTCCGAATTAGGCCACGACCAGCACATTAACTATTGTGCAGTGCTGCTTACTTTAGAAAGCAGTAAAAGTGCCCCTTCCCGTGATCAAAACCAGTCGTCTGTGGATGAGAGTCTTAAACAAGGGCTGGTGGGACGTTGTGCTGCTCGACTTCACAGACGCTGAGTGAAAGCATAATTTAAGAATGACCAAATCTCATTTAATACACTTTATTCACCGAGAAGAGCAGCTCATTTCGCGCGTAATACGTCATCACGCTATTTTTTTACGTCACTGCACATGCAGTTCTTACCAGTTTCGGTCTTCAATCCGATCAAGTGTTTACATGTCCTCTCGTTCGGATTACAAAAGGAATAAACCACCCCTTACAATCCGATCAAAAGTCTAATCAGATCTGGCCAATTCGATCCGATTGACGTGTTTACATGTGACTTTTTTATTCCGATTGTGCTTCTAGTCCTATTACGATCGGATTACTAGGGTCCATGTAAATGCAGATAATGTCAAAATAATTCAGATGGCCAGTCAAATTAAAGTAGCCAATGTTTTCTGTTCACAGATGTAGAGCGCAAATGCCAGCGCAAAGTGTAAATTTAACCTTCAAAAAGAGTGAGGTAAAATGGAAATTTTCAAAACGTTAATCATTTAATATTAGTTAAATGGTTAGTTCACCCCAAAAGGAAAATGCTGTCATTAATTACTTACCCTTATGTCATTACAAACCCACAAGGGTTTCCCTTCATTCACCTTCAAAACACAAATTAAGATATTTATGATAAAATCGGAGAGCTCTCTGACCCTCCATAGACAACAACCAGTGGTGGGCCGTCAGGGGCAGCAGGACCTTCTCTGCTGGCCCTATTAAAAATACAATTGTGTGAAAAATGTTTTTTTTATTGATTATTTAGGTGTCAATTTCATTTGTGTAATGTCCATAGCATAACCTATGGTTAGTTTTGTTGAGGTTGAACTGGAATATCCTACATAAAAAAGTCTGAGGCCATCACTACAGATAGTGCTACCCTTTTGTTGTAAGACGTCACATCTGATTTATTATGAGCATTACTGACATAATCATCAGCCAATCAAATTTGGACATTCAACGACAGCCCGCCCTCTGGGTCTAGCTACGTGCCCAGTGCTACCCCCAGCATTAGACCGGTGCTGCATCCCAATTCGCCTACTTATACTATGCCCTAAAAGTATGTACTCTTTTTGTGAAGAAACAGTACATGCTTTTGAGTATATAGCAGAATGGTAGGCACACTTTGGGACATACTAATTCATCATAGCTGCGTCTTTAACGGAAGCTCTGTTGCTTAGTTACCTGCATCTTGTAACGGTTTAAACTGCCCCGTCAATCATCTTGTCACAGTTAACATAATCTACATTTTTTTCAATTTGATTTTCTACCGTATTGGAGAGCACATCGCAGGTCTTTCATGGAGAACTCTGCTTATGTGTTTGCATAATGATGCATTTCAAAGTTAATGACCAAACGTATCATTATAAAAGTTCACAGTGCTGCTGCAGATTAAATATAACGTGGATAACATTAAATTAATATTTTTTCAACAGGTTAGACATTGAATATTTATCACTCAAATCCCTTTCTCCCTGTCTGTTGGTCACGCATATCCGCCATTGTTTGTATTTTTTTTAAACACTTTTTATGTGTTTGTAGTTCTAATCAAAACCTCATCCACCACGCAATGTGTTGTGGGTAATATTAGCCATTAGAGTGTGCATCGATCTGCACTTCGAATTCTGACCGGAAGTAGTAGATCATCTGGGAATCTGGCATACTTTTTTAAACATACTATGATTTGGGACATTCTATTTTCGAATACTATTTAAGACGGATAGTATGCGAATTGGGACGCAGCACTAGGGATTTCCAAGGAACGAAAGTTAAACTCAATGAAAAGGAAATGACAGCTGCAGTCATCGGCGCCTACACCAGATCTCCTAAAAATGGCTTTATTAAGGCAAACTTTTATAGAGAATGGAGAATAACTGAGAAAAAAAGACACCATTTAAAAAATTCCAGCTATGAGTGGCTAACAGCTATTATAAGTTATTTTGTTGGCCAGGTTTACTTTTTAATACGAGTAAAGGGAGATGGAATGACAGACCCATGGATTTTATTTACAAGTGACAGGTGAGTGCTTTATTATTTGATGAGTATTGTATCATGCACATTGTTATGGAGGTGTACGTGGTGTGTTGATAATACTGTGGTGTGGTGTGTGGATGTCCAGCATTTGTACAGTTTTGCTGCTTTTGTCGCGTCATCATTTTAGAGTGACGTGAATGTGCATGACCCGTGTACTGGCTGATTACTTTTACAGAAATGTATTCTGCATTTAACCCACCCTAATCTAGCCTAATGTTGAAATTGATGTTCAGCGTCATTGTTGTTGAGAGCCTGTGTGCGGCATAATATGTGCATTGTATGCCTATGGCTGCGTTAGCTGTAACAGATGTGTAAGATGTGTGCATAGTTTAAAGTTGCTTACTGAAGGCCCTGACTGAAACCACACGGTACGCCACTGACAACAACACAACTGTAAGGTTCCCAGGTCCAGAAACGTAGCAAGGAGATCGGTTAAATAATCCATGTGACATCAGGGGTTAAACTGTAATTTGACGAAGCTACGAGAATACTTTTTGTGCGCAAAGAAAAACAAAAAATAATGGCTTTACTCAACTATTCTTCTCCTCATCCCGTCTCCAGCGACAAGCCGCCATTGTGGAGAGAGTATGACAATGCATGCGTTTGCTTCCGCTTCAAGTAAACGACAGATGGGTGTGTAAATTGATGTATTTGGAGATTCTGTATTATTCCTCAACATGTTTTTGACCAATCGGCTTTCTTAAATTAAAAAAATTGCTCTCATTGCTTGGTGCTTACTGCTTAACCCACTCTCTCCAAAAGTTCCACTCCTCACAAAAAACAATATATATATCAGTGGCGGCTGCTGGTCTTTCAAAGAGGGGAAGCTCATTTTTGGCCAACATCATAAAAATTTACCATTTATTTATACCTAAATTCTGCCCAACATTCCTTTTCAAGAAAATTTTCTAGCCTACTGTATGTATGAATGAATGAACAAACGATCTAAAAAAAGATATTAAACTCGAAATATGGGAATTAGGTTGAACTGAAACAAGGAATCTGGGTGAAATGTATGATGAAAATTGGCTAGCAATTTCACCAAGCAAATACCAAGAAATAGGTTGCAGCAGTTTGTCTTTCGACTACACTTGGGACTGGGACTGAGCTCGAATAGCTTCAGTGTCAGTGACTTTTATAGTACAAAATCGCTGTCAATCAAAAGGAGATGCAGTCTTTCGACAGACCCTCCAATCATCACGCAGACGCTCGGAGTCCGGGCCAGCCCACTCCTCCATTCATCCCAGAGACGCTGAGCGTCCGTGGGCAGGACATAATCGCAGCATTATCCAATGACCGTCTTGTTTCTAAGCACTCAAAAAAACTGTTTAAAGCAGCCCCATTGAAGTCAATGGACGCTGGGCTTCAACAGAGTAATGCACTGTACGCTACGGGAATGAATGAGAAGGAAATCGAGTCAGCCGACCTAAGTAGCTGATTCTGAACGAAATTGTTTTCGTTCGAGATGAACGTGTTTAACGCATTTTTAGTCAATAAAATGTTAACATAATAGTACATATATTTGACCATTCATTTTTTGACAATTATAGGGGAAGCTGAGCTTCCCTTGCAGTCTTAAAGAAATTGCGTCTGATATATATATACACAGGTGCTGGTCATATAATTAGAATATCATCAAAAAGTTGATTTATTTCACTAATTCCATTCAAAAAGTGAAACTTGTATAATGTATACATTCATTCCACACAGACTGATATATTTCAAGTGTTTATTTATTTTAATTTTGATGATTATAACTGACAACTAATGAAAACCCCAAATTCAGTATCTCAGAAAATTTGAATATTACTTAAGACCAATACAAAGAAAGGATTTTTAGAAATCTTGGCCAACTGAAAAGTATGAACATGAAAAGTATGAGCATGTACAGCACTCAATACTTAGTTGGGGCTCCTTTTGCCTGAATTACTGCAGCAATGCGGCGTGGCATGGAGTCGATCAGTCTGTGGCACTGCTCAGGTGTTATGAGAGCCCAGGTTGCTCTGATAGTGGCCTTCAGCTCTTCTGCATTGTTGGGTCTGGCATATCGCATCTTCCTCTTCACAATACCCCATAGATTTTCTATGGGGTTAAGGTCAGGCGAGTTTGCTGGCCAATTAAGAACAGGGATACCATGGTCCTTAAACCAGGTACTGGTAGCTTTGGCACTGTGTGCAGGTGCCAAGTCCTGTTGGAAAATGAAATCTGCATCTCCATAAAGTTGGTCAGCAGCAGGAAGCATGAAGTGCTCTAAAACTTCCTGGTATACGGCTGTGTTGACCTTGGACCTCAGAAAACACAGTGGACCAACACCAGCAGATGACATGGCACCCCAAACCATCACTGACTGTGGAAACTTTACACTGGACCTCAAGCAACATGGATTATGTGCCTCTCCTCTCTTTCTCCAGACTCTGGGACCCAGATTTCCAAAGGAAATGCAAAATTGACTTTCATCAGAGAACATAACTTTGGACCACTCAGCAGCAGTCCAGTCCTTTTTGTCTTTAGCCCAGGCGAGACGCTTCTGACGCTGTCTGTTGTTCAAGAGTGGCTTGACACAAGGAATGCGACAGCTGAAACCCATGTCTTGCATACGTCTGTGCGTAGTGGTTCTTGAAGCACTGACTCCAGCTGCAGTCCACTCTTTGTGAATCTCCCCCACATTTTTGAATGGGTTTTGTTTCACAATCCTCTCCAGGGTGCGGTTATCCCTATTGCTTGTACACTTTTTTCTACCACATCTTTTCCTTCCCTTCGCCTCTCTATTAATGTGCTTGGACACAGAGCTCTGTGAACAGCCAGCCTCTTTTTCAATGACCTTTTGTGTCTTGCCCTCCTTGTGCAAGGTGTCAATGGTCGTCTTTTGGACAACTGTCAAGTCAGCAGTCTTCCCCATGATTGTGTAGCCTACAGAACTAGACTGAGAGACCATTTAAAGGCCTTTGCAGGTGTTTTGAGTTAATTAGCTGATTAGAGTGTGGCAGCAGGTGTCTTCAATATTGAACCTTTTCACAATATTCTAATTTTCTGAGATACTGAATTTGGGGTTTTCATTAGTTGTCACTTGTAATCATCAAAATTAAAAGAAATAAACACTTGAAATATATCATTGTGTGGAATGAATGTATACATTATACAAGTTTCACTTTTTGAATGGAATTAGTGAAATAAATCAACTTTTTGATGATATTCTAATTATATGACCAGCACCTGTATATCTTATTTGAATCTTTCCTCTGTCGTGGTTCTTGTTTATTTGTTTATTTTGTATAATTGTAGAGGTTTTTATTTTGCTTTGGCAATTCTGCATGTTAAATATTTAAGCAAATCAAGTAGTTTTAAGTTCAATTGTCTATATACAGTATATTTTCAGTGTCTGCATCCCATTTTATGCATGGTGCCTCCAAAAAAAAAAACTGATAACAGTGATCTTTTTTTTTATTTCAAAGAAAAAAACTGAAAATATAATTGTAAATACAAATATAGATTAAGACTATAAACATATATTGCATCTACTCATTCTTAAATCCACCTCCATCAACAACTCCATAAAACAATTTTTTTTTGATAAAACAATCAACCGAGCAGTAGTCCTCAAATTCTTCGAATTAATAAAAGGACTCCTCTCCTACCATTCCTGACATACCCAGGTGGGCAGTCTTTAAATCGCACTTCATTGTAGGCACTGGGTCAGTGAATACGGCACCCGGCACTCCTGTCTGTATTGTGCAGAAAATGCACTCCAGTTCACCACACCTAATTTACATAAAAGAACAAACAATATTAAAGCAAATAATTTTGAAGAAAGGCAAAAGAGCCATACAAGGAAAATATTTTAAATGTATTTTTAAATATATTATAGGATGGTGTTACAAAAAGATTGTTATTTGCTTTGTCTGTAAAGTACCTAAGATATTTAATTGATAATAATCAGCATTAACATAAACTAAATAAGTTTGTCAAGTCAAAAGTTTTTTCCATTTGAAAGTTTTACACTTGAGGGCAATACATTCTATCAGGGAAAAAACAGATGAGAAGAGAGACAGACAGACACTCAAATACGTTTTACAGTACTCACTACATGTTAAGGAGTTAAAGAACTATCTGTCTCTCTAGCCACATGAAGTCGGCCTTTTCTCTGAATTTCGTCTCACTGACAATGTCCCTAAAAAGTCATATGAACATGAAGGTAAATTTAAGAGGTAACACGTAACAATAAGGTGTCATTGGTTAACACTAGTTAATGTATTAATTAGCATTAACTAACCATGAACAATACCTTTGTTACAGTATCTATTAATCTTTGATAATGGTAGTTAATGAAAAAGAAGACAAATATGAGATTATTATTTTTTTTTTGCAATGCATGCAACCATCAATGGCATTATTTTATAAATATAAATCTTTCTGCTCTATTTTAAGTCCATCACTGATAAAACAATCAACCGAGCAGGCACTTTGCGCATGCGCGGTAAACACATTTATTTATTTAATGTTTTATTTGTTAGGGACAGATACACTAAACTTAGATGAAACTGAAATCACAGTCCTCCTATGCATGTACAATAGTGCTTGTAGCCAAAGCTAATTCGCAACACTTATCCCTAGAAGGGCTTTATAAATTGCAAATTACAAAAATATATATAAAATAAAATAACAAGTAGTACACAGATTTATAATAGGAGTACACTAAACATGGTTTCTTCCGCTTCCGGCGCTGCGCTGTACAGTCGGCGTTAGGGATGGCTCCGCTCAATTTGAGCTTTAATATACTTTTTTACGTATTTTTACTTTCTCTTTTTACACGCATAACGTCTGCACTATTTATATACGACAGAAGAACACTTTTGGACATTGGGCACCACTGCACTAACCTGCTTCAGGACACTATCCACGGATCCAGCGTGGCCATTGGAGATACTACGGAGCACCGAGGTTAACAAAGGCCGCCTCAATAATCCCAGGCGGCGTAGGAAACATCGCGGGAGATGCAGTTTGCCTATCGGCCAAATAGGTCTACTGATGATGCCATCTCCCAGGTACTGCACTCCTCCCTCACTCACATTGACAGCAAAAATGGCAACTATGTCAGGCTGCTATTCATAGACTATAGCTCAGCTTTCAACACTATAGTCCCCACCAAGCTAGCTGTCAAACTCTCAGACCTCGGCCTAAACACTTCACTCTGTGACTGGATTCAAGATTTCCTCACCGCCAGACCACAAGTGGTGAAAGTCAGCCAGTTCACCTCCAACTCCATAACCCTGAACGTAGGAGCCCCACAGGGCTGTGTCCTGAGCCCCCTGCTCTACTCTCTCTACACACACGACTGCGTGTCCTCTCACAGCTCCAATTCTATTGTTAAATTTGCTGATGATACTGTGGTTCTGGGCCTCGTTTCCAACAATGATGAGGCAGCATACTTGCATGAGGTGGAGAGACTCACATCATGGTGCCAGGACAACTGTCTGTCTCTGAACGTGAGCAAAACCAAAGAGCTGATTGTAGACTTCAGGAAGAGACAGCAGCAGCCCTACACTCCTCTTATGATCAGTGGGACCCCTGTGGAGAAGGTGAGCAGCTTCAAGTACCTCGGTGTAAACATCTCAGAGGACCTGACTTGGACTGCACACATCCAAACACAGGTCAAGAAAGCCAGGCAAAGACTGTACCATCTGCGACAGCTGAGAAAATTCAGGGTCTCACCAGCTATCCTGAAAACTCTCTATTCAGGGGCCATAGAAAGTGTTCTGACTCAGTGCATCTCAGAGTGGTATAATAATGCCACAAACCAGGACTGCAAAGCTCTACAGAGAGTCGTGCGCTTAGCTGAGCGCATCTCAGGGTCTGCTCTCCCCTCTCTGCAGGACATCTACCTCAAACGCTGTAAAAGCAGAGCTGCTAAAATCATCAAGGACTCGAATCACCCTGGTAACCATCATTTCTGTTTACTGCCATCTGGCAAGCGCTTCAGGAGCATGATGGCAAAAACTGAAAGACTGAGGAGGAGTTTCTTCCTTCAGGCCATCAGGCTCCTAAACGCAGTCTCATAACATCATAACATCCACAGGACTCAATTTCATAAACTGTAAACACATCCATTATTCTCCATCATCCACACTGCTGCTATGTGTACATACCCGGTACAACCTATTTGCACATTCTCTTGCACATCCGTGTTTATATTAATATTTATTAATCCACAGTATACTGTATTGCACATTTTATCTCATTGCACATCTTACTCCTTATTTTATTTTATTACTTGTTCCTTTTTTCATTCTCACCTATATTTATACATATATTCTCTTGTGTTATGTTTCATTGTTTTATTGCTTTTTATTTAAATTTTTATTTTATTATTATAATTTTTTTTGCACTTTCCATTGAGCGGACCTGTCCTGACCTACATTTCACTACTGATTATACCCTGTATGATTGTGTATGTAACAAATAATAAAGAACCTTGAACCATGACTACAAGTTTGTTGATGTATCAACCAAGATTTCGTGGCTTTTTAAAAAATATTATAATTTACAATAGATTTTAAACAGTTGAATTAAAAAAAATTACACTTTTCACAGAGAGAGAGCAGTCTGAGCAAATGATGTTTTGGCTCTACTGCTTCTCTGCAATCTCACAAAAGAATTACATAAGGGCATAGGGGCAGGTCCATTTAAACATTTTAACACAAGCTTTACATAACGAAAAAAGACTGTGAACAAAGCTCAAAATCTTGTATTTACTGAGGCGTATGTATGACACATACGTGACATATGTACCTGACGTCACTGCGCTACAGTCTGCAGCTGAGGAGTACTTGCTTTTACTGTCGGCATTCAATCAAAAGTGTATGTGTCTCAAAAGAGGAGAGACAATCTCAGCCGGATTGTGAGAACAGCAGAGAAAATTGTTGGTGTCTCACTGCCACAGCTGCAAGACATCTACACAGAGTGTTGTGTGCAGAGAGCTGGTAGCATCCTGAAGGACTGCACACATCCATTTTATGGATTGTTCTCATTGATGCAGTCAGGAAAAAGATACCGCAGCATAAAAACCAAAACAACTCGGCTGTTGAATAGCTTTCTTCCCACAGCAATTAGGCTGTTAAATCAGAGGTTTATTCTTTTTAACACATTTAGAGCATTTTAAATAACTTTACTAGAATATTTATGCTTTAGCATTTTAAATAATATCATTGAATGTATTTATATAATGCTCTGAATTATAAGATGTGGACGTGTGAAACACAATTTCGTTTCTATGTGACACAGAAATGACAAAGTATCAAATCAAAATCACTAATAGTTACGCCCCCCACATTTTGGTACAAATCATATTGACTTATTCTGTTAAACCTTTAAAAAATATTACATGTTGAATCTTGTACAACTTATAAAAATGAAGCTAAAATTAGTCAAACTATTCTGATGAGATGAAGTGACTTATTCAATCGTTTGCATTGATTCTGATTTGTAGTCAGCTGTTCAGCAGTTCTTAGTCATGTTCCCACATCATTTTACAAGTTCTTTAAAGAAACAGCAAATACTTCCAGACATATTATGAGCACATTCTTTTCTGGGGTGTTTTATAATCTTGTCTGAGTGATTAACAGTAACCAAAGGGTTGAAATTTAGAGACGAGTGAGTTTACCTATATATTTAAAATATATAATATTTTTCTGTTTTCTGAAAAAAAAAAATTCTTTCTCCAGCGGTTCTTAGGCAAGTATCCAGATGTGTACTTCACAGAGCAACCAGTGAAGGAAGCCATAAATAATTTCTGCCACAAACTACATGAGGTGACCAACATCATCAAGAGCCGGAATGAAGAATTAGCATTGGCCTATTGTTATCTGTCCCCAGACAAAATCCCCAACAGTGTTGCAATTTGAAAAAATATTTGAAGAAACTTTTTGCCCAGCATTTATAGCCAATGCATGCTTGACATAGAAAGAAGGAAGAACAGCTCTACTCAAAATAGAAAGTATTGTAAAACAGAGCATTGTGCCTTTTAAGGCACTTTTTAGAAATTATGTTTGATTGAACGCTGCTGTTGGGGAGTAGGGGATATTATTTTGTAAAGCCTAAATCTGTGCATGTATGTATCTGAGAGTTGATTGTCAGGAAAACAGAACACTTAATTTGGCTATAATTTCAAAAAATACCCATAGATTTGTGTTACAGAAATAAATGTGTGTATTCATACATCCATACTATGGTATTAATTTATTCATTTTTGATTCAGTTATTCATATTATTTATTACTCATCATTAGAGTTGAGCCGGATACTCGGCTGAAACGAGTATCCGGTACGGATAAAGCACTTTTGCCGAGTACGAGTATCATACGAGTAATACGAGTCAATATCTGTGCTCGGATTGAATAAAAATTCTCATTGGGTAGCTGACTGTGTCTGCGTTCTGAGATAGGCTAGTCACAGCGCCCCTCCCCTACACACACAGATGTATTGTGTTGCTGTGTCCCGCTCTGCTCACTCACACACAGAACACTGAGAAGAGAACAGCGCGCGCTCGCTCTCTGTCTCTCCCTCAGTCACTCAGGTTCGCGGGTTTTTTCCGTTAACGTTTAGGGTTTCTTCAGCTTCAGGTTTGTATTTTACTTTGGTTTGTAGTACTTACTTATTAACCAGTAGAGTTTTGGTAAACGTGGGGTTTGTTCAGACGTGGTGCTTGGTAGAATGCGACTCGCGTCTCTGCTTGTCTGAGATTTTTTTTTTCTTTTTTAAAACCGTCAGCTGGCTCTAACCAGTTTTTTTTACTTCACGTACCTAGTGTCTGACACTTTCTTGCTGTATTTTATAAAAAAAATAAAGGTAGTTGTGGTATAAAACTATATTACAAATTAATTAACTACACACACACATACCTGGTGTGGAAATAAAAAAATAAAAAATAACCAAAAAAAATAAATCTCACTGATCATAAAAAATTAAAAGTTAAAAAAAGATAGTTATGTTGAGATGAAAACTCTTGTTCATTACATTTTACTTCATAATTGCAACCGCATTCATTGTTGCAAAACATGTTCTGTATATAGTTCGTTTGTTATCGTGATCAAAACCATTGATCTGAAGCTCAATGCTGATGCTGTCATGTAAATAGTTTTCTAATCAGCAATAAATATAACAATTTCTGATCAACCCATATCAATTGCATGCTTAAAATAACATACCAGTTAAAGCCCCGCCCATTTCAAGACAACCCGACCCACTTCCAGGTTACATCCCGCCCACTTCTGGGTTAGGCCCCGCCCAGTCCGAGTACAGATACGGATACAGATAATTCATATGGTTAACAGATACAGATAATGCTGTACTCGCTCATCCCTACTCATCATTATATATTGTTTGTGGTGTACTTTAGGTAATCGTTTCACCTTATTGATATCTAACATCTGTATGGATTTTGTACTGATTATCATGTTTTGCTGTTTGGAGGGAATATATTTCCTGCTTCATTTATTTTGGTATGTGGGAGGTTTTCTCTGATAGAGCTTAGCTGATGAAGGATTGTAGACATGAACATGAACAAATATTTTATGAATGCTGTAAAGGGACTGTTTTGAGACTGTGAACATCTCTGACTGCACTTCAAATAGTAGTTATGTTTGTTTCCCCCCTGGGAACTTTCATAATTAAAAATGCTTTAAAAAAGGTAAGAAATCATGTTTTCATGACATCTTATATCAAGACTGGTATTCTTTGTGATCTCATGACAACTGTTTTCTTTTTTCATCATAACGAAAGCATTTTTCCTGATCTTTGCCTTATAAATGTTACAGTGTGTTTACTGTAGCTTTAGCAGCGAATTATGCTAGGCCTTATATTCATTCATGTTTGTTCAACTGGAGTTAAACTACGCCTGCCATGTTTGAGAATGCTTTGTTAACTAATGCTAGTTAACTGTCATTATAAAATTACTATTTATATAAGATTTCTTATTCTGCTTACATAATGCTTGGGAATCCAACTTTGCAAATACAGACAATGTATTTCAGACAGACAAATTAAAAACAATTCCCTGCACACCTGGAGATGCAGTGGCCTGTGGATGGCTCTTAAAAGAGCCTTTGGGTTAGCTTTAATGGTGGGGTAGGGTGCGTCCACCTATTCTCATGCTTGCCAGAGTGAGGGTACGTAGGCCTGGCATCACTTGAAAAGGCCCCTGGAGCTCAGCATTTATTTTTATGGAGAACCAGAGTAGGGGGCGCCAACTCACTCGCACACCCGGGTTGTCACAGCCAAGGAAGGCCATGACATTCACACAAGTAAACGTGAGTGGGAAATGGGTTACATTTCTTTTATTTTATAAATGCGAGGGCAAAACAATGTGCATTGATGCACATTTGCCTCAGTGTGACTGCCATTTGGGTAAAGAGACTATTGGCCGCCTAATTAACCACTCCAGGAGGCGCTCAAACCTGCATGTGGTGAACTGCAATGGCGAAGTAGAGGATGTTATCCTTTTTTTTGGGTCACAAACAACTTGGACAAACTTTGAGTTATTTTTTAAAGGAAAGAGGAGGAGAGTAGTAGTGATGGGTCATTCTTGAAGGATTTGTTCACTTTGAACGAATCTTTAACGTGACTGGATGAACGATTAGTCTCAGGGAGTGATTCGTTCAGTTACGCATGCGCAGCGTCCTATAGGTTCTGTACTGGAATTAATTCACCTGTTTCGAGTCTTCAGGTTTTTTGAGTCGTTCGTTCATCACGTGACAGCTCCATAAGCGTAACCTATCCAGTCTGAGCTGGAAAAAGACTTCTTAGTTATAATAACCAACTCTTTAGTTTATTACCTTTGTTACCACATTCAGTGTTATAGATAAGAACCGTCATGACAGAAATTCACAATTTATAAACTGTAAGAAATAAAAAGCTACAACTTGAGACCAGAAACGCATCACGTAAGAGTAGGGATGAGCGAGTACAGCATTATCTGTATCTGTTAACCATATGAATTATCTGTATCCGTATCTGTACTCGGACTGGGCGGGGCCTAACCCGGAAGTGGGTCAGGTTGTCTTGAAATGGGCAGGGCTTTAACCGGTATGTTATTTTAAGCATGCAATTGATATGGGTTGATCAGAAATTGTTATATTTATTGCTGATTAGAAAACTATTTACATGACAGCATCAGCATTGAGCTTCAGATCAATGGTTTTGATCACGATAACAAACAAACTATATACAGAACAAGTTTTGCAACAATGAATGCGGTTGCAATTATGAAGTAAAATGTAATGAACAAGAGGTTTCATCTCAACATAACTTTCTTTTTTTAACTTTTAATTTTTTATGATCAGTGTGATTTTTACGGGACACAGCAACACAATACATCTGTGTGTGTAGGGGAGGGGCGCTGTGACTAGCCTATCACAGAACGCAGACACAGTCAGCTACCCAATGAGAATTTTTATTCAATCCGAGCACAGATATTGACTCGTATTACTCGTATGATACTCGTACTTGGCAAAAGTGCTTTATCCGTACCGGATACTCGTTTCAGCCAAGTATCCGGCTCAACTCTACGTAAGAGTAAATAATAATAATAACTATGCACCCGTTTGTAAGGAAGGCTGTAAATTAACTAATTTCTCTATTCGATGCTGTCACGTCACATGACAAAAGAACGAACTACTCGAAAGACTCACGAGATGAACTAATGAATATTCTTTCCAGCTCAGGTTAAGCTTATGGGGCTGCCACGTGATGACCGAACGACTCAAACCCGAAGACTTGAGAGATGAACTAATCAATTCTCTTTCCAGCTCATACTACATCGGTTTAGCGTATGAGGCTGTCACGTGATGAACGAACGACTCGGAAAACCCGAAGACTTGTCAGATAAGAGGTGAGCTAATCATAGACTGAAGACCCAGGTAAACCATGAATTAATCGTTTCTGTTTCTTATAGCATTATAGTTTTGTATTGTTTGTAGTGTGATCAACGTTTGCCTAAGTAGTAGATGTGTTAGGGAAGTAACACGTAACATTTTAATTATATTTTGCTAAAATGAACGAATTGACTCAAAAAAAGATTAGTTAATTTTGCTGAACGAGACTCAAAGGTCAGAGTCTGTAAAATGATCTGTACTTCCCATCACTAGAGAGCAGAGCAGACAGAACTCCCAACCATTTTAGGTAAATACAATTTATTACATTTTATTTGATATATCAGAATGACAACATTCAAAGCTCAGTAATAAATTGTGATGGAACATTGTACAAAAGCAAATTCACCCATACTCCACATTTGTAGGAATAAACATGGACAACATATAGCTTGTTAGCTAGACAGTTAGCATCAGCTAACAATATTTACTTATTTTCACTATGCTATGAATATACAATCATATCTGTCTACTAGGCTAGTTTATCTAAACAATATAAAAATGTATACTGTTGATAATATAAAAACAGATGTCACATATGGCTAAATGCGTAGCATTTTAATAAAACTGCTATTATTCGTTTTTTTTTTTCTAAAACACTTATGTTGATCTGTCTGCATTAAATTATTTAAATTGATTTAAATAGATCGCCCTTTACAGCAAATTTAGTTCACAAACACCTGACAGTTTTGACCTAAATATGATTTTCATTTACAATAATTAATCCTAAAATTCGACATTAGTAACTTACTTTTCGCAGCATCAGTTGCGCGTGCACAAGTTCAATTCACTGGAGACTCGCTTTAAATGGTTCATTTGAATCAATGAGTTGTCGACACGAGAACAGCTGCAATCGGATCATTGAAATTTGTGAATGAATTGTTTGTTGCGATTTGCGAACCGATTGAACAGGTTAATTGAAAATAATCAGTATGTTCATGAATCATAAACTGCTTCTGTGTCTCAGAGCGTGTGATACATTATAAGGAGTAACAATATGTTTTATGAAATGTAGTAAAGTTAAAAAGTACGATCTTATGCTTTGGAATGTAGTGAAGTAAAAGTTACTCAAAATAAAACTACTCCAGTAAAGTAAAGATACTTGAAAATGTACTTAATTACAGTAATGAAGTAAAGCTATTTCGTTACTGACCACCACTGACTGCTAAATACAGCACCATCTGTTCAAGAATAAAGTTCAACGTAAACATATATTTTTTGATAAACATGACTCAAAATAACATTGCGACTACAGTAGAAAAATATTTTACTGTTTAAAAACACAGATTTGTGAGGTTTATTGAAATTAAAATGTTGGAATAAACCTGAAACACACATGATCGTGCAGTCCTGCTGCTGCAGTCGCTCTGGAGAAACTGCTCTTGACTCTGAATATTTCTTCAATCATCATGTCTTCACTTTCCTCTTTAATAAACGCCATCTTTGTTTGTTCCTCATTATCTTGATGTTTGACTCTGAATGTTTCTTCAATCTTCACTTTTTTCTTTACAGTCTGTGTAAAATCAATTCTGAGAATTGTTTGTAAACCCATTATAAATGTTAGAAATGCATTGCTGAAACATGTTACAAAGACTGTGAACTATGTAGTAATTAAATGTGGAGTTAGACCGTTAAACAGCTTTTCACCACTTTCATGATCAGGATTTTAGGGCGGGGCTAAATCATGACTCTTGATGATGCAATCGAGCATGGCCTCTCACCCAACACTAGAAGTGTGTTTGACTTGAAGCAGCGCTGCAGAGCGACTGGTGTGTGACATCAAAGTACAGTGAGAGGGACAGAGAGCAAAGTCTCCTGATGCTTTCAAATCGCTCTGGTGTCATACACTGATCGATCTGCAGCACTGCTTCAAGTCGAATACACCTAATAACTAGAGTGCATTAGCATCAGTGGTTCACGGCTCAATCGCGAGTTACTATCATTACCGTTAGTTACTACAGTTTGCTAGCTAGCTATGCCTTCGTCACGTAAATGCATAATACATTTACAAAATAGCTCGGTCTCCTTATTAAATAAGCTGCTAGAGGAAGACAGTTGAGAGAGACGGCAGCTTTCCGGTGAGTGGGTGTGTTTTCAGCGCTGCCCCCAGCGTTTGAGAGCAGAGAATACGGCTTATTTTTTCAAGATTTTTATGCCTTATTTTATTTATTTCCCAGTTTTATTTTAGCATTCAAATTTGGCTGGGTGGTTAATAACACATTTTTCTGTGGTGTGACAAACTCAGAACACACATTTAATATTTATTTTACATAGACTTTAATAAACACCATCTTTATAATAATGAGTCACGTGGATCTCAGTTGGCTCACCAGGAGTTTTTCTGTATGTTTGAACACTTTGGAGAATAACGGCTTTGCAGTGGAAATGTGTATCCAACCGTCATTCATCATTCATTTTTTCAAATTTTGCAATCTCTACAAAAACAAATCTTGATTGTTCTTGTTGTGATTTATTTATTGTCTTTCTTTTAATTATAAGTTAGTATAGCAAATTAAATGTTTTTTTTCTGCAGTCAAAGAAAGTATAGCCTAAATAATGTCAGTGATTTCTCTCATTTAAATATTACCAAGAATAATTTTATTTTGATCTGCAGTCTAATAAAAGTTTTTTCTTAATTCAACTTAATTACCAATAGGCTAGACTAACATTTTTTTATAACAAATATATGAACATAACAAATAGCCAATTCTTCTATTCTTAAAATGAAGTTTTCATTAAAAAAAAAACATAAATCACAAATATGACTAAATAAAATTGCTAATGTGTTCTGTTAAAATAAGAACAAACTAAGAGAAGTAAAACGAACCTTAACGTTTCTATAACGTTGTCTTTGGTGGAACGAGCAGCTGCGGGAGTGTGGGCAGATAGTGTGGTTAGAGTGTTTTTCTTGTGGTTCGGCAGAATTTGTCCATTCGTGACCTGCAGTCGTTAAGTGTGTCGTGTAATGACTCAGTCATTAGGTTTGTGCTCCTCTCTGACTCTCAAAGACTAAAATCCACTCCAGTAGATGGAAACGGTCTTTAAGTTTGTTGAGGTCAGTCATACAATGTTTCCGCTAGTCGTGCAGTGTGTCCCCAGCTTAAGAGAGTCAGTCAGAGTGAAATATAATGGCCTTAAATCTCCTGATAAGACAAAAACAACCAAAACTAGCTCTCAGAACACAAATTATATACAAGTTTTGTATAAAGACGTATATCAGGTATTTACGGATTTGTGTGTTATATTTTATTTGTACTTTCATGAAAACATTTGCAGCTGTTTTGAAAAAGTTATCGCTACATGTTTATTTTTCTTGTTGCATTTACACTGCTTTGAGCAGTAGATTCAAGTGATTCAAATCAGTGAATCATTTAGCAATGCAGTTGATTCAGTTAACTCTGAGTTTAAAAAAAGCTCAGTTTCTCCATCACTACTCACCAGTGGCTGAATTCATGAATATGATAAACTGATTCACAAAATGAGATGCAGCTTTTCTGTTAATCATGTGCGGGAGCACTTTTACTCAACAGAAAATATCCTCAATTAATGTCTGATAGATAGATAAAGCACCAAAGTGTTAACTTACATTAGGTAATATTTAATGTTGCAGTTATATACATACTTCTCTAAATGAGTTGTATTGATTAAACACTTTAATGGTTGAAAGCACTCACTTTTCTTCAGCCGAATTGTTCACCAAAACCACCGGATTTACATCAGAAAACGAATGTAAATAATAAAGTATATGATTAACTGAAGGGAGCTTTATATCTAGTCTTATATCTAAATGTAAGTGACTGTAAAGTTGTAAAGTCATGATAAATTACAGAGAATTTGTTAAACTTCTGTATCTTGATTCAAATTACAGGATTGGAAATAACTTGTTAAATATTAAAAAATCATAAAGAAGTTGTATTTCAAAATTAAATTAGTTGTTGTAGAGATCTTATCTATTCAATTGAATAACTGAAACTGAATACTAATGACAATGTAAGTAGACCAGTATCATAAATGTAATGATTTTATGGTGTATACAAATGAAAAACATTGTAATTTTATTTTATAATTTTAATAGATGTGCTTAGTTACAGTTACGTAAAACCACATCCCTATTTGTATGTACATGAGTGGCTTTTCTCATGCATGAGTTTTCAGTAAAACAAGTAAACATGCAGAGCATGCTTCTGTCGTTCCTCTTCCCAAATCCACCTCCTATCAAAATATATTACAGTGGCAACGATGATTAAAAGTATATTTAGGGACTGTTAGTGGCCGAGATACACTGTTGCACTTGTCATAAAAATAACTAAAAGAAAAAGACTTGGTCAAATTTGGTTTTATATTCGCACATTCACACATTTCCGCATTCAATAACTTTCTAATTATATGTGCAATAAAGTTATTTTTTTGCAAATTGTAATCGACATCATTGTCAACCTACTAATGTTTTTTTCACAATCAATCAAATTGGGCAAGTATAGTTTTAATGTCATATTTACTTGCGAATGTCCGCTGAATGTCCAATGTAGTGTGGTTAACAAATTGAATGAGCCAATATAAAACCAACTTTACCCAAGTAAGAAAAAGGAACAAGGCACGAGTGAAAATGCAGCTAACAACGTAGCTGGGTGTTTCTGCAACTACGGGCACTTCTGACTCTCCAAAAAGTAAAAAAAATCAACCCCTGTGAATTCATGAAAAAATGACTTTACTGTTGCCTGAAATTTTGGAAATAAAATGCTCGATGTGATATTTTGCTGATATATATGTTCTTGTATCTTTGTCTAACACTTGTTTGTCTGTTATTGACTCAGTTCAAATACACTTAACTCTGCTCTTGGATGAACGGATCCCCTTTATTCTTTATGTGACCATAAGAGAGCTGTTACAAAGGTGGATCAACACCTGCAGACAATACAAGCAACAACTTAGGGTAAAGCGGGGAAGGAGTTGGGTTGCATGCAGAGTGACTAAAATAACACCTGCCAATGTCAAATTAATGATTAAGATTTAATTATGGCAAGTGTTCCTGTTGAAAGTGAATCAGAATCATAATGTGAATCTGATCCAACTTCCTACTTGTTGTGTGGGAATACACAAATGTTCTCTTATGAATATGTTTTATTGTCTTTTCATACATTAATTCTATATTTGATCAGTTTATTCAGTTATGTATTTGTGATCCTGTTTGTGAAATCCAGACTAAAGTCTCTAATAATTATGAGATTACAAGCATCAAAGTTTGATTTCGACCATTATTTTCACTATGATTAAAATCTTTGACATGGCCTTATTCAGTCAGTATTAAAGATATCAAGGTTACATTTTCACAGAATGTTCTTTACCTTATGATGAATGATTCTATGTAGAAACGTTAGTCATAAAAAAACTGACTAGCTGGGCTTTCACAGGCAGGGTCACATTTATATAGTATATTCATCTTATGATTCTGGCTATGATTTACAATTTCTGAATATTACATTTCATTTTTTATAGGAGTATTCGGTTATACTCATTTGTATCTTCTAGAATACTCCTTGAAGTGTAATTTAGGTCATCCAGTACCTGGTACATTTGACAAGACAACGGTCTACGTAATATTTTTTTCCTTCGTTTAACATATAAAAGGTACATCTTGTTATGGTAATGATGTCTGAACCGGATGTTGGAAACTTATGTTTTTGTTAGGTATTTTTATACATGCACGGATGTTGCTTGGTTTGTCTTTAATTGTATTGGTATTTAGCACTCGCTTCTAAGAGTTGATATATTTATAATTAAATTTAAATATTTACGGAGCTTGGTGTTTTTACTCAAAGGATGTAAAACCACAAACCATGTATCTATTTTTATCTGAATTCTATCTACTGCATTTCACAGGTCATGTCACTGTGACCTGGTCCTGAACTTAATTCAGCTTAGGTAGGGTAACAGCTGGTAAGACATAATGGATAAAATCATTTGACATTTATCGATTGGACATAAGCATCCCATGATGTAGTAAAAGGATGTCTCAAGTATATACAGTGCTCAGCGTAAATGAGTACACCCCTTTTGAAAAGTAACATTATAAACAATATCTCAATGAACACAAAACCATTTCCAAAATGTTGACAAGACTAAGTTTAATATAACATCTGTTTAACTTATAACATGAAAGTAAGGTTAATAATATAACTTTGATTACACATTTTTCAGTTTTACTCAAATTAGGGTGATGCAAAAATGAGTACACCCCACAACAAAAACTACTAAATCTAGTACTTTGTATGGCCTCCATGATTTTTAATGACAGCACCAAGTCTTCTAGGCATGGAATGGACAAGTTGGCGACATTTTGCCAGATCTATCTTTTTTCATTCTTCAAGAATGACCTCTTTTAGAGATTGGATGCTGGATGGAGAGTGATGCTCAACTTGTCTCTTCAGAAGAGGTGTTCGATTGGGTTCAGATCAGGAGACATACTTGGCCACCGAATCACTTTCACCCTGTTCTTCTTCAGAAATCCAACAGTGGCCTTAGATGTGTGTTTAGGATCATTGTCATGTTGGAAAAGTGCACGACGACCAAGGGCACGGAGTGATGGTAGCATCTTCTCTTTCAGTATAGAGCAGTACATTTGTGAATTCATGATGCCATCAATGAAATGCAGCTCCCCAACACCAGCAGCACTCATGCAGCCCCACATAAGGACACTGCCACCACCATGTTTCACTGCAGGCACCATGCATTTTTCTTTGTATTCCTCACCTTTGCGACGCCATACAGTTTTGAAGCCATCAGTTCCAAAAACATTTATCTTGGTCTCATCACTCCTGAGTATAGAGTCCCAGTAGTCTTCATCTTTGTCAGCATGGGCCCTGGCAAACTCTAGGCCGGCTTTTTTGTGCCTGGGCTTTAGGAGAGGCTTCTTTCGTGGACGGCACCCATGCATGCCATTCCTCTGCAGTGTACGCCGTATTGTGTCACGGGAAATAGTCACCCCACTTTGGCTTTCTACTTCTTTAGATAACTGCAGTGAACTTGCATGTCGATTTTCTTCAACCCTTCTCATCAGAAGACGCTCTTGTCGAGGTGTTAAGTTCCGGACGACCTGGACGTCTCTGTGAGATGGTTGCAGTTCCATCTTTTTTAAATGTTTGTACCACTTTTGCTACAGTAATCTGACTGATAAGTAAAGCTTTGCTGATCTTCTTGTAGCCTTCACCTTTCTTGTGTAAAGAAATTATTTTCTTCCTCAGGTCTTGTGACTTTTCTCTTCCATGTGCTGACAGCATGAAATGGGAAGGGGTTTTCTTTAAGTAACACCCTTTTATAGTCAACTGTCTGCTGAACACATGTGTAATGAATAATTAGACCCACCTGTGGTTGAATTCTTGTTAAATTAGACATTTGTAGTCTAAAATTTAGCTTTGCTCCAGAGACTTTCAGTGGGGTGTACTCATATTTGCATCACCCTAATTTGAGTAAAACTGAACATTTTGTTCTCTAAGTTATATTATTAACCTTACTTTCATGTTATAAGTTAAACAGATGTTATATAAAACTTAGTCTTGTCAACATTTTGAAAAATGTTTTTGTGTTCATTGAGATATTGTTTAAAATTTTACTTTTCAAAGGGGGTGTACTCATTTACGCTGAGCACTGTATATACAGTATATATATATATATATGTGTGTGTGTGTCAAAGCACCTGTTTGTCACTGCTGAGGGAGCGGCACTGGCCTGAACACACACTTACACACACACACGCATACACTCCATTCCCCCCCCCCCCCCCACCTGTAATTTCGGCGTTCGGCAAAGTGAGTGCACGCGCTGAACCGATTGCCCACGAACATTTCTCCACATCACAGTTTCCACCGTCGCATACCCTTTCACCTCACACACATTATCCGCGTCTTGTCTTTTGTCCTTTTGTCTACGTTTGAGTGTTTGTTTGTTTGTCAGGAAGTAGTCGGTCTTTCGGTGGGTGAACGCTGCGTCGGCCAAACCGAGCGGACAGAGGACGCCTGCTTTTAAAGGCACAGAGTGCGTTGCGTCGGCGCAGTGCCGCCGAAAGCCGGTGAAACCATCGTTTGTTTGTAACAGGGATTAGGTGTAAATTATGTGTTCATTATTTATGTGGTTATGTGTTTCAATAATGAGGAATATGTATGTTTGGATTTATTACCGGTAAATAATTATTATATAGTGAAGATTTAATGAATGTTTGAAGTGTGGGGAATATAAAATGTGTAAACATACCTGAATACTTACCTGTTGGTGAGTGATGCCAAAGAAGGGGTGGAGTCTGGCCTATAAAAAGGGAGGCCAGACTCACACAAAGGGGCTTGTTAACCAAGTCGGCGAGAGTGTTACAGCGGTACCTCAAGCAAACCCGTATTTTTTGTATAGTGTGGATACGGTGTGTATTTGTAAATATAGTTTTCATCTTTATTTTTCTATTTGTTGTTTCTTTGGTACTTTGGTATATTTTTGTGCACACCTGTATATATTCTTCACTGTGGACTATCTGGATTATTGGCACTGTAAATAAATTAAACCCTGCACGAAAGTGCTGTGCGAGTGAGCCATCGTATTTGGTACTTTCACGGACTCACATTCCCTTTTCCCCTCCCCCTGAAGCGAGTCGTGGTACTTGCTTCATCACAATATATATATATATATATATATATATATATTACTCCAATTGGCTTTTCAGACAGCTTCTTGTTTTTCCTCTTATTGCATGCTCTGAAGGTCTTCATCTCTCGGCTCTTCAAAATTACTGTTCTCAGATTACTCGGATTATTAGATTTTTATCTTAGTTTTAGCAGAATATGTTCAGTTTGGATATTGTATCTATTTTTTATATTTTCTTTCAATTTCCATATTATATATTTAATCATCTGTGATATTTATCACTTAAACTTATAATAATAGATTATTTGATAGACTACACTTTTACAGTGTGTAAACAGTGTGTTTGAACCCTGACCAGGCTAGTGGCCAGTATTACCATTTCAGAGTGCTGAATTCAATTATTAAATTACAGAGGTGCTTCAATAGAACATTGACATTCAGCGCAAGATTCTCACGTTAGAGCTTCAGGTCAACATTATCAGGATAATGGAGCCCGTTAGAAAGTAATACAAATGCGTCAGTTGTTGCCTTAGTAATGCAAGTGTAATGTAAACAGCGATATGTACTATAATCAGATATTTGACTGTCTCAGGCATTTCTTCTTTTTTATACTGAATGTAGCGTAGCTATTTACTTGGATGTTTGATCAAATAGCGTTCTTCTGCTTAGCCAGCTATGGAGAAACTGGTTGCCAGGCAGCAGAGTGGTGACTTCACGCACTCTACCACGGCTGTCGAGCCGTGCCAAGAATTCCGGGCCGAGAACGAATTGTAATCGTGTCGCACCAGACTCATGTGGAAATACAACTGGAACCATATCTGACAGTTCTTAGAACCATTCGGCCCGATAGTGGAAAAGCGGCTATTGTTGCTGAACTCTTGTAGAGAAGCAAATCATCACAGTTCTGGCCCGTTCTAGGAACGCTGCAAAATATCAAACAAGAGGAACCAGTAACAATAGGTTTATTTTGTGGCTTATGTAAACCTACAACACTAGCTGAATCTTAAAGACTTAATCTCTGAAGTAAATTAATTAGCTAATGGATTTGAATTTAAAGGAGTGATGATAAATTTTTCAACTCTCTTCAATGGTTTGTGATGCACCTGCCCGTGCATTCCTGAAAACTTTTAAAGGTTACACAGGTTATCATCGATATGAAAATGCACAGTGGATGGTGTGTACCTAGAAAACAGTATGAAATTTCCAATAAACAAAAAGCCTTCAAGAACTAATGAGTTTCAAAAACAAGACTGATCATTCTGCAGCTTTCAGCCAAGCCTGGACTAGCAATTAGATAGAGATTCACAATATTTTTCAAGTGTTTTTGAACAAATTAGGCGAATGATTCACTGAGCCATTCATAAAAACACAAATTTCCTTCATTCCTGAATGAATCAGCGGTTTTGAACAGATCAGTTAAAGGATTCAATGACTCAATCATCATATTAGCACAATACTGTAGGGCAGAGGTCTTAAACGCAATTCCTGGAGGGCCACATCTCTGCAGAGTTTAGCTCCAAATCATGCCTGCTTGGAAGTTTCTAGTAATCCTGAAGACCTTATTTAGCTGGATCAGGTGGGTTTGATGAGGGTTGGAGCTAAACCAGTGATGGGCCAACTTGGCCCTTCCAGCCTCTTTCCTGAAGAGATTTGATCCGACCTTGATAAAACTAACCTGCTTGTAGCCTTCTAGTAGTCTTGAAGGCAACAATTAGCTGGTTCAGGTGAACAGGTGTTTGAACAGGGTTGGAGCTAAACTCTGAAGGAAAGTGGCCTGGAAGGGCTGAGTTTGCCCACCCATGAGCTAAACTGTGCAAAGCTGTGGCCCTCCAGGGATTGAGTTTGAGACCATGGCCCGTATTTATCAAGCCTCTAAGAATTACTCTCAAGGACACTGCTAAGAATTGACTTAAGTGAAAAAAAATTATTGGCTCAAAGCTGCGCTTAAAAGTTAGTTATCAATCATCTCAGTCGTAATTTAAGTGAAGTGTAGGACTAAATCTTAACCCTCTAAGCGCCAAAGTCGCAAAATTGCGACAAGACGTCAGACTTCATGAAATAGACCTTAGTTCCTAATATCGCATTTGTATTCCCTACCCCTAGATGGCAGACATGTAGTACTTTGATTCTAGACCAAAAGTGTTCGAGGAAATAGCAAGGCAAGTGAGCTATCGTGTCATTGATGCGGAAGCAGTTCAGTTCATAGTGTGTGATTAAATTGTGAGATTTGTGAGAAAAAAATCACCAAATGTCTAATAAAAAGTTGTACTATGAGGATGTGTTGCAAATGTTATTCGCCGATTCTGACTCTGAAGGGGAATATTTGCAGTTTGGAAATGACGATCGGCCGTCTAATGATCGCGCTTCTCCCGGTACATCTCTGCTGCGCAATGGTGCCGCCGGGCATGGCGAGAGTGTTCACAAAGCACAAACAAGTGATCATTTCGGCCCTTTACCCAACAGGGATAGGGTTCCTGTGTGGCTCAGTGGTAGAGCATTGCGTCAGCAGCGCAAAAGGTTGTGAGTTTGATTCCCAGGGAACAAATATACTGACAAAAGCTGAATGCAATTGTAAGTCGCTTTTGATAAAAGCGTCTGCTAAATGCATAAACGTAAATGTAAGTGTAGGGGTCACAGGGGTGGACGTGGTCTTAATCTCCAAAGGAGAGGCTCTGCATTGCTGATGATCGCCCAAGTTTGCTCCTTTTTTTTTGATCGTGTGCGCTCAAAGTGCCACCGGCAGACAGTAAAGGTGCAGTCAGTGTTGGGTAACGTTAGGTCTGTGCGCTGTGCCATGCAATAAGAGGTACCATACTCTCAAGAACTATAAACGGTCACCTAGATACCTGATTGGGCAAATAGCTGGTCAACTGATCAAAAAATGTATAATTTTTGTATGTATAAAATACATTTTACTATGGCACATTAATATAATAATAATTTACTACTTTCTCCTGTTTTACTGTTATTTCCTCTTTTCCTGATCATTTGTAATGCAACATGCAAATAAGTTCAAACAACCATTCAATATTTATTATTTCCTGAATATTGCTGATGAATTGATCAAAAAGTAGGCTAGGGACAAAAAAAAAAAAACATGCAAATAAGTTCAAACATCAATATCTGCTATTTCCTGAATATTATGAAATTCAAGAGGGCCTCCCCATGATGACGTCAAACTATGCAAATTAGATGAGTATATTTACACCTCACATAAACTTTTGGTCATGCCCAACATTTTTCTAATTTACAGTAGATCTTGATCTTTAACCCCTTTCAAGCCACAAGCTTTTGAAATCTTGATGTCAAAATCCAGAATTTTTTCCAAAAAACCCTGGCGCCTAAAGGGTTAAGTGTCAGTCTTATGGCGCTTTTCCACTGCATGGTACGATACGGTTCGGTACGGTACAGTTCGGGTCGGTTCGCGTTTCCACTGCAGTTTAGTACCGCTTTAGAGTGGGCGGGATTATTCATGTGTCATTATAGCTGCGCCGCCTCTACTGCCGTGACATCATCGTAAACGCGCCACAAACAAACTCACAACAAAGAAAGGAGACGGAATAGTGTTCTTCATTCTCGGCATGTGGATGTTTTTAACAGCAATGGAGAGGTCTATTAGAATGCTTGGGAATTACCCCCATCAGCAGAGACTGTGGTGGCAGTGCCACCGGCTGTAGAGGAGTGCAGGTGTGCTGCGTTACTTGATTAGTTAACTATTCATGTAGCGTGTTCTGTGATTTATCAATAAACTTTTGAATATTTCAAAATGTACAATGTATCCCTTGTTTTTATATTTATGTGATGGTTTGTATCATTGTGGCATTAATCATTTGTCTTTTTCAAGAGGTTCATTACGTGCTCATACAATAATACTTTTTTAATATAGTCTGGAGGTACACTTATTCGATCAGCTTGTTTTTAATTGAAGCAAAACACAGATACAAAGGTAAAAATATAAACAGAAGACATACTCTTTCCTTCGGCGTCGCACCATCAAGCTCTCGCTGGATCCGCTCCTCGGCTATCAACGAGAGGAACGTCTGTGCTCCCTCAACAGACAACGAAACAGACATTTTTTTTGTTGATACAAAAAGGTTTTGTTTTGTTCAAACAAAAGTTGCGTCCGATCCTTCGCTGGCAGTGCTGATTTAAATCTAGCGGGTCTATGTTGGGTCTCATGTCGCAAGTTCAGTGACACAGTAATGATGATTTTCTCCAGCCAATCAGTGATCAGCAGAGTTTACACGTCATGTTTTGGTAACGGTACGGATCGCTTGGAACCCCGGCTGAGGTGGTACTAAAAAAGTACCAGGTACCAGGTACAGTACCCAGTGGAAAACCCCCCAAAAGTGAACCGTACCGTGCCGTACCATGCAGTGGAAAAGCGCCATTAGAGAAAATTCAGGACACTTTGGTGTGCCACAAATGGGATTTTGGATGATGACATACACATGGACCAATCACTGAATAGATTTCCTTAATTACGAATATTCTCAGAAAAATTAACATTGAATGGTGAAATTCCTAATTGGCGTTTACGTTCAACACACATTTGACTATAAATAATTTTTAAGAGAATCTGTAGCACGCCCCGTCCAGGTGGCAGTACTGAAGTTAAATCTGTTTGAATAAAACAATAATGCAGACACGTTATGCTGTTTTCATTAACAGAGTCGCTCTTTGTAATCTTTATTACAATAATGAAATCAGTGTCTTATATCACTGATATGTGAATTACTCATTATACTGAATTAACCAAATTTTGCCATAAATGGTGGATCAGCACATAGAGACAACCTCTACAGCCCTGTACGTCAGCGGAGTCTAGGACACATAGATGAGCCCCAGAGACAGATCTCCAGTGAGGAACTCGTTACCTAGACATGCATCGGGAAAAGACCCCTGGAACCAGTGGAGCCCTTACAATCTGATGTCTGATGAGATCTGATGATGATGGCGCCAGTGTACGTGGCATGCCGTCTGACCTCTCTGCTACTTCGTGTTGTCTCCGTTTTTCTATCCGTGTCGAACTGTTACTCCCCTCTGGTCTATGATCGCCAGTTACTTCTGGATATCAAAGACTCTGTTGTGACCACCTATAACTCAAAGTTAGCAAGCTCTGTGGTTAGATCACAATCGTGTTTTCCAAACTCTATCTTGGATATTCCTGATTATCTGCGCAGATGGCATCCTGTTATTTCCCGGAGATAGCGTTGCGGGAGACGCGGGAAGCGCGGAGGGGTTGCTGTCAAACTGAAAATGGAGTTGCGCACGGGCCACGTTTCCAGCTTCTTCCGTATGACGCGGAACTTAGGCGGTGGCCGCTGTGCTGTCTGGCGCTCGCTGGATCTTCCTGCTCGCTGGCTTCGACCCATTCACCTGGATTCTCCATCTACAACCTCTCATTACTCTCCTCTCCGTGTTCGCCGGGGTGGAGTTAATGTTCAGAATCTTCGCTCTTTGAACAGAGCCTCTACTCCCGTCATCTCTCCACCGCCTACCAGGATGGCTCTGATTAATGCTCGGTCGCTAGTCAATAAGACGTTTTTATTAAATGACTTTTTTACTACTCATGCCTTGGATTTTATGTTCATCACAGAAACTTGGATTAAGGTTGGTGATCTGAGTCCTTTCTCTGACCTTGTTCCAGCAGGCTGCGCATTTTTTTATTTGCCCCGCTCTTCTGGTCGCGGGGGTGGTCTAGCGGTAATTTTAAAAAACAGTTTAAGTATCCACTGCCGATCTGTTCCATCTGCTGTTTACAGTAGCTTTGAAGTACAGTCGCTGCGACTGGAATGGATTGATCCTGTTTTGTTAGCGCTGGTGTATCGCCCCCCTCACCTAGTTAAAGACTTTATAAATGAATTTACTGCTTTTATGGGTGATTGCATAACAAAGTATAACAATATTATTCTGCTAGGTGATTTTAATATACATGTGTGTTGTCAGTCTAAACCTCTGGAAATTGAGTTTCTTAGTCTAATTGACTCGTTCAATATGGTTCAGTGGGTGAAAGATCCTACACATACACACGGACATACTTTGGACTTGGTTCTCTCTCACGGTTTTTCTATTACTGATGTTCAGGCTTTTGATACTCTGCTCTCGGATCATATGCCTGTATTATTTACGTTGCCTTTCTCTCAGCTAAGTTCAAGCATTACTCCTACTGTACAACGGACTCGTTCCTTTTCTTCCCACTTTTGTGATGACTTCACAAACACCTTTAACAAGGTGTGCTTGTCTCTGTCCCTGGAGTCATTTTTACCTGACTTAGATGCCGAACAGCATCTTTGTCTGTTTAATACTGCCTGCTCAGAGGTTTTGAATACCACTGCTCCTCTTAAACCTAAGAAGTCAAAACCTAAAACTGAACCATGGCTCAGTGATAACATCCGCTCTCTGAGGCAAGCTTGTAGAAGGGCTGAACGGAAATGGAAAAAGGACAAATTGCAAATTTCATATGAAATACTTAAAGACTGCCTTGCAAATTTTCAGAAAGCAGTGAAATCCGCTAAGTCTAAGCATTTTTCAAATTTAATTGCAAAGAATCATCATAGTTCTAAAGTCTTATTTTCTGTCATAAATTCTGTGTTAAACCCTCCTGTAAATATGATGTCAAATCCCTCAGTGTCATTATGTGATGGTTTCTCAAAGTTTTTCTGTGACAAGATTACTACTCTGAGATCTCAGCTGCAACCACTTGCAAATGTGTCACCTGAATTGGGTTGCTCTTCAGCTATATGGAGTGATTTTGATCCAGTTTCTCTCCAGTCTCTCAAAGAAACTATTGACCATTTGAAACTTTCCTTTTGCTCTCACGATGTTCTCCCTCCACGTATTTTAAAACAAATTTTCGACTCGGTTGGAATAAATGTCTAGTTTCAGGGACTATACCTGATAGCCTCAAAGAAGCTACTGTGACACCTCTTCTTAAGAAATCTTCTCTTGATACTAGTAATGTTAATAATTTTCAACCCATCTCAAATCTTCCATTTATTACAAAAGCACTGGAGAAAACTGTGTTCATTCAGCTACAGTCTTTCCTTAGGGCAAATCATATATTTGAAACCTTCCAGTCTGGTTTTAAGCCTCTGCATAGCACAGAGTCTGCTTTACTACGGGTCCTTAATGATACTTTGTTGGCGACTGACTCTGGTGACCATGTTATCTTAATTCTGTTAGACTTAACCTCGGCTTTTGATACAGTTGATCATGGAACTCTTTTATCTCGACTAGAATACTTTGTGGGCATCCAGGGAACTGTTCTTAGCTGGTTCAAATCATATTTAACAAATAGAACTTTCTCTGTCAGATTGGGTAATTTTTCTTCATTGCCTGCTAAACTTGCCTGTGGAGTGCCCCAGGGTTCTATTCTCGCACCCATTCTTTTCACTTTGTATTTACTTCCTTTGGGCACTATTTTCAGAAAGCATGGTGTATCATTTCATTGCTATGTAGATGATACCCAAATTTATCTGCCTATCAAACGAAATAAACATGCTGCTCTGGAATCTCTTTTTGCATGCCTGGATGAAGTGAAGACATGGTTGTCTCAATTTTTTTTTATTTTTGAATGAATCAAAGACCGAGGTTATAGTCTTTGGCCCTAGTGAAAACTCAGGGAGCAGAAGTATCGATCTCGACTACCTTGCTCCTTTTACTTCTTCCTGTATTAAGAACCTAGATGTTTTCTGGGATCAGGGTCTTAAATTTGATAAACAAATAAATGCGGTTATTAGTTCCTGTTTTTTTCAGCTGCGCCTTCTCTCTAAAATTAAATCTTTTCTCTTTAAAAACTTTAGAGATTGCTATCCATGCACTCATTACAACTCGCTTGGATTACTGCAACTCCCTCTACCTTGGCATTTCTAAATCTTCCATCGCTTGTCTCCAATTAGTACAGAACGCAGCTGCTAGATTCCTCAAAGGACAACGTAAATTTGATCATGTCACTCCAATTCTGAAATCGCTACATTGGTTACCTGTACATCATAGAATTGAGTTCAAAATTCTTCTCTTTGTTTTTAAATCTATAAATAATTTGGCACCGAGCTATTTATCTGATCTACTTTATCCTTACAATCCCACTCGAAATCTGAGGTCTGGTGATCAAAGACTTCTCTCTGTCCCCAGATCACGGCTAAAGTATAGAGGGGATAGAGCCTTTGCGGTTGCTGGCCCTAGGCTGTGGAACAGCCTTCCAGCCTACATCAGATCGGCACAGTCTTTAACTGTTTTTAAATCATCTCTTAAAACCTATTTGTTTTCTTTGGCTTTTAATTCACTGTGAGTTTATGGTATGAATCTGTGGGTTGTACTGTGTTTTATGTTTTTGTTTGTTCAGCACTTTGGTCAGCCGTGCTTGCTGTTTTTAAATGTGCTATATAAATAAAACAAACTTGAAACTTGAACTTGAATCTGACTTTGCTGCAGTTGGAACAAACTACTGGTTCGTCTGGACGGAGGGGAACTGGCCCCCCGACTGAGCCTGGTTTCTTCCAAGGTTTTTTCTCCATTCTGTCACCGATGGAGTTTTGGTTCCTTGCCGCTGTCGCCTCTGGCTTGCTTGGTTGGGGACACTTCATTTCCAGTAATATCATCGACTTCATTGCACAGATATTATTTAAACTGAACTGAGCTGGACGATGCCATTCCTAAATTCAATAATGAAATGCCTTCAGCTGAAAATTGAGTGTTAAATCTTGTCATTTTACATTATTGACACACTATTTTCTTATTTTGATATTGTGCAGTTGCTTTGTTACAATTTGTATTGTTAAAAGCGCTATATAAATAAAGGTGACTTGACTCAAACAAAACACCAATAAACATGTTTGGCAGAATCCTAGTCAGAGTCCTACATCTTATACTCAAATAATATCTTTCTCAGATGACTCAGTACATTTCCCCCAAAAACCTACTTCACAATGTTTTATAATCTCTGTTATATGTGTACTGATAGCCACTGCAAACTTAAATAGTTGAACGTAATGAATACAACAAGCAGGCCCCATCAGAAAAAATAACATTAAAATGTCATAATGTACACCCATCAACAGTCTATAACATTAATATTTGAGAATTAGCTATATGAACAATATAATAGACCAAGATCACCATAACCATACTTGTAAATCTTAACTCAAATGGTGATTACTCAACACCTCGCTCTTTCCATTACAAACACACAATTATAAAGCTTAATCTCAATGAGCTTCATATTATTATGGGTAATCAGTTTGCTGGAGCTTTTAATTATTCAGATTGCATTAAATTAACACCAGATCTGTCGCGGCACATCCGCGATTGAAACGCCATTTCCGTAAACAAAAAAACATCTCCATTAAACATCTTAATTCTACACAGAAAGTGTATATTATCCTCTTAAAACAATGTACACAAATTTTCAACATTTTGTTTCATGTTTTATGTCCTTGGGGATAGCTTTCACCCACCTGTTTGAATAAAACAATAAGACAGACATGTTGTGCTGCTTTCATTAACAGAGTCGCTCTTGTAATGGCTTCTTCTCAGCGACTTACTGTTAACCACTCAGTCTCTGTTCAGCACAGTGTCTCCCCCTGCTGTCCACTGGGGTTATACCACAACATTCCATATAATCACAGTACTTGAAACATCAAAAACACCATAAAATAATCAAATACATGAAAAACTAATTATTCCTGTGACTAGACATACAGGGTGTCACAAATACATTATAGCAAGGAAACGAAGCGTCATCCCAACTCAGTTTAGGTTGCTGATGGACGATAGTGTATCGACGATAGTCAAAGATATCGATTGTTGCTGATGTCTTCAAGGACGAGACGAAGATTATATTATTATCCGTCAAAAATAGACTAGGTGCCTATCTTAAGCAATAAAGCGTGGAGAGCCGCTTCAGAAACTTCCCACGGCGCGGCTGATCAGCTCTGGTGGCCGTGGAGCCGTAACTGTGTCTTAAATAAATGTGAGAGTTAGAGTGATTCTTAGCTTTAAGAAATTTGATAAAGTGCTTTTATAATTAAGTTTGAAAGTAGGAGTAAATTTCATGAATTCCCAGCTCTTAAGACTAAAATGGCGCTTTGAGAAGCTTGATATACTGTATACAAGCCCAGTGCTGTAGGGTCTCATGATACTACTTGATATCGTGATACTTCAGCTTGTATAGTGTCGTAAGACCTAACCCTAGTGCACTGCAATGCACTTCTACAACGAGTTTTCCAATGACGCTTCAGGTCTCTTTGATATGTGAAACTCTCTTTAGACTAAAGACACATGAAAGGTCTCTCTCCAGTGTGCTCTCTCATGTGAGTCTGAAGGTTTCCATTAGATGTGAAACTCTTTCCACACTGAGTGCAGGTGAAAGGTCTCTCTCCAGTGTGAATTCTCATGTGAGTCTAAAGGTTTCCTTTAAGTGCAAAATCCCTTCCACACTTATAGCACATGAAAGTCTTCTCTCCAATGTGACTTATGACATGATTCTCAAGGTGTTTACTGTCTGTAAAAGTAATTCCACACTGATGACATGTAAAACAGTTTTCTCTTGAGTGAAGCATCATATGCCGTTTAAAGTTTGTTTTGTGTCTCAAACTCTTTCCACACTTATCACATGTGAATGTCTTCTCTCCAGTGTGACTGTTCCAGTGATACCTTAGGTTTAGTTCTGTTGTGAAACTCATTCCACACAGTTTGCAGGTGTATGGCTTCACTCCATTGTGAATCCTCATATGCCTTTTAAAGCTTCCATGTCGAGAGAAACCTCTTCCACACTGAGGGCAGGTGTGTGGCTTCTCTCCAGAGTGGATGCTCATATGGCTTTTTAGGCTTCCTTTTTTTCTGAAACTCCTTCCACACTGCTGGCAGGAGAAGTCACATATAGTTTTGTTTGTTTTAGCTGTTTTTCGTGAGGAAGTCTTTACAGTCTGTGAGCAACTAAATAATTTTTCTCCAGTTGTGAAATCATGATGGTCTTTCTCTTGTTTTTTAATCCAATTCTTCACTCTCCTCTTTCATCGCCATCAGGTCTGAAGTGAAAAGATACAAATACAAGTTAACAATGACACAAAACAAAAGACATCAAACATTTAGGCATGTATGCTGAATGAAATACCCACTAAGCTCAGAACCTATTATACCTTATTCTTTATTCTTTAATTTGTTATCAGTCAGGATTTAAGCCTCATTGTTTATGTTTATTAAATTTATAAAACAAATAACTTATTTTTTGGCATCTAGTCATGGCATCTTTCTACAAGTGCAATTAGATTTTTCAACAACTCAGACTATGACATGTAAGGGATAATCAACGGCTAGATCTTTTAATGCACTACATGGAGGCAAAAAAACACCCAACGTGAAATCCTTTAATGCACAGCTACCCGTTGATTATCCCGCTTATTCCATGGCCATTTGCCAAGTTATAGACAAGTTAAAACTAGTATTGCTCTTTGCAACGCAATATTTGTCAGAATGAGTAACAATGAAAGTTATTTTCGTCAGTTACGTTCGTTAGCTCTGGCATTCTGCCTGCTTCAAATCAGGAACAGAAATGAAATTGTGTGGTAAGACCATTTATTTGAATTAATTATAACATGTATTTCAATTAATTAAAGATCGAGAGAGAGAGAGAGATGACAGTTGTGTGTATCGGCTTGCTGCGTCTCTCTCTAATAACAATTACTTCAAAAACAGCGATTTTAGCACCTCGTTTCTGGGGAATATAATGTAGCGATCTAGTATCTATTTCTTATTTTATTAATAAAAATCACGGGGAAGCGTTGACAAGTTTATGTGTGTGTGTGTGCAGCGCAATCTGCGATCACCGACCTCTCTCTCTCTCTCTCTCTGTGTGTGTGTGTGTGTGTGTGTGTACAAGCAAGTGATGTGTGTTGGTTACTGTGCATCAATTAAAGCAAGCGCATTAATATAGAACGGTGATTAACGGTGATGCATTAAACGGTTTTACTGTATACCTGCCATCCAATCAGAATCCAGTAGTCAGACAGTCCATGGAATAAGATGTTTTATCAGACAAATATGGAGTGCCACAGGGCTCAGTATTAGGTTCTCTTTTCTTCTTGTATGCTTAACCTGGAAGTAATTGTCCTTATGTTTTACTATTATGGCAATGATACTCAACCTCTTCCAACGTCAACAAACTACATAGGCTAGGAATTTTTGTGTACTAATTCTGACAAGACAAAAGACCCCCCAAAAAATCTCCACACATCTAGATCCCAATGGATTGCTGTAAAAGTACAGTATTATTATTTTTTTTTTTTTTTTTTACAATCCGTTCCCAAGATGAACCCATCTTACGGGGTTTGAACGACACGAGGGCGAGTAATTAATGACAATTTTTGGATGAACTATCCCTGCAATGATGTTTAAACTTTATTATTTAGGTTAGTAGTTTTTGCTGTGATATCGAAGTACTTGGTTAAAGTGTGCTTTAAAAGGTAGGGTGGGCGATTTTGGAAAGGCTAGCGATAGCAATCTAGCTTTTAAAGCAAGATCCCCAACTTCCCTGCATGATCACAATACAAAGCCGCGCCTCCTCCAAAACACATGAGCTCTCTCTGGCAGACCAGAGACTAACCTGCAACACATTGGGAGTAGGGTTGTAGTTCTCAAGTCCGGTCTCTGACTCGAGTCCGGACTTGAGACATTTTTCTGTCGTCTCGGACTTGTCTTGGACTCGCCAAATGTTCTAGTTATTCTCGACCGAGTCCAGCAATATATGCTTTTTTTCTCTTTCAAAACAAAACCATTAATATGGCTCGCTTGTTCCACAAATGGTTAATGTAATTGGTTTAACTCCATCTAGAACGGGCATTGCCATTGGTCGCCTGTTAAATGCACAGCTGCGTCATATGAGTGTGCACCTGGCTCTGAGTGTGCGCGCTGCGTGGAGGCATATATAATTTTATTTTGGCCACAGACACACTGTCGGCAAGTTGCATAATACAGTTTGGTTTTACAAAGTTTGTTGGAGTTTTCCCTCTCACTTTCTTTCGCTTTTAAATACCTTATTAATTAAATACCCGTGCGCATTTTGCTTTCACTTTCATTTCAGGTCAATTGCTTATCTATAACTTACAACGGCACATTTTCTGCAATAAACATGGGACTTTAATTAACAAAACAAATAAAATTACACCATTACCATGCTATAAGCCTAATATAAAATTACAAACTTACAAAATGTTTAAATGTAAAAAAAAAAGAAAAGAAAATCATCAAACGCCGTGGCACCAAATGAATAAGAAAAAGAACGAATAAGAGCAAAACGAATAAAGCCTGGAGGCACGGCATACACCTGGATGTAAAATAAAATAAATTACACAAAAATGTAAATAAAGTAAAAAATAAGCAAACACTGTGGCAATGGCTGGGCGATTGATCAGATTTGTATCGATTCATTTGAATTTAATGTTTTGCCACAATTAGATTTTTTATAAATCGAGGAATCGCGATTTTGAATAGAAATATTACCAAACGTTATAATTAGACACTTTGGTAATAACAGTAAAGAGAAAAGAACAATCCAACCGCATGTCACATGATTAACCGCTCACGTGTGATGCTCTCTAGGTGCCATTCACACAGAGTGTGTTTTTGTGTTGATGCGGGCAGTGGAATAGGAAAAATGCAAGAAGATGTGAGTTAAACATCTTTTAATAACAAGAGTGCCGCGTTTTTAGAAAGCCGTTTCATGCACATGACACTGCAAGAGACGCGAGCGCAACCGTCAATCGCGTCCATGTTTACATAGAAAAAAACTATGGAAAAGCAGCGTAATCGAATACAAAACATGTAAAGAACTCCTATTGTATGTCTGATATTTCAGGTTTGCATCAGGGTGACAGGCTGAAAACCACTGTTCATTGTTTTACAGAGCCTTTATAGTTAATAATAGCACTCTGTTTGTTATACCTTCAGTCATTTTTAATTTGAATTACTTGAGTTTTTTTGAGCATTTGTCTTGTATTGTTTCAGAACATATAGCCTAATATGCATTATAAAAGTGTATACAAGATGTAGTTGTAGTTCATGCATCTTTTCTGCAAAGATATTTAGTGATTTGTTTAACATTTACATCATGTGTGGTGCACTTAGAATATACTTTTCTTTAACTAGAGGGTTAATAAAGAAAAAGTAGCTTGAATCATGTTGTAGTTACATTTTCAAGTTGACTAGTTAAAATCACACAAAATCGAGAATTGGTCAAATATTAGTGAAATTGCTAAACCTAAAATATCCTCCTGAGAACCCCCCCCCCAAAAAAAGTTATGTCATTACATTGTTTAGACCAAAGCTATATTTTATTCATATTTGATTATATGTCCTCTGTAGAGGACACAAGGACTAAAATGAAATGGCATGAATAGACATCAAAACGGCAAAATCAATGGGAGTTTTTTTAAATCACCAAATACATTTTTAGGTTTCAGGATTTTTTTATACTAAACTTTGTTTAAGGATAATTCTCAACTATGTTTTAAAATGTATAACAAAATAATTTGATATACCATTTTGTTTTATGCAATATGTGTGTTAAAAATTCCATAAATTGGTTTACCATTAAACAGTGTACCTATTGAAAGATTACTAATTTTATCTTAAATGTTTAATTTAGATACACTTCCTGACCATTTGAGCTTGAGACAGCTGAGCCTTTTGTTTCTATGATAATGGTAAGATCAATGAGTCAGACTACTGAGAGATTCAACCTTTGATCTGCAAATGGCTTTGTCCTGGCCTAGACGTGAATTCGTGGATTAGTGTATTAGAACCACGGGAAGGGAAGTTTAGCAACCAACTAACGCCTCCCTCAGATGCTTGTTTTATTTGATGTTTTGTCTCAACCTCCAAAAGTCCCTCCTCCAATTCTGTCTATAAGATACCCTGTAAAAATTACTTAGATGAGATTTTCGATGGCTACAGATAACAAGACATGTCATAGAATAAAGAAATTCTGCTGACGATCCAATCCGAAGTCTCCTGGTCTTCTCTTCTGAGTTTTCTACACTTTAGAAGAACAGAGTTCACAACACTATACACTGTATCTAATTTGCATATTAATGTGTTGCTGTTGGGACAGAATGTTGAAAAATTATTTTCATAATGGGAGTAATACATGGCCAGATTTTCATAATAATATATAATATTTCATAAGCAAACTGATATATAATTTATTTCCCTATTCAATTGTTATGTCTCCCAAAATGCATAATAAACATGCTTTTAGTCCTGGTGTCCTCTACAGTGAACATGTATGAAATTATGTCCTGTTTCATAACAGGAAGTCATATTTGAATTTGAAAACCCATAACATTTTCCTGAGATGTTGCTTTATGACAAACAATCTGAAAATTATTCAGATTTAAATGACAATTACAGAATATAATCATATTTCCATAAGGATGTACAATTTTTCACTAAATTAAAAATAGCCATCTTTAAAGACGTAGGAGAGGGTTTAAAAAAACATTTAGTATCTCTATAAAGCCCTGAATGTGCTCTGTACAGGACATCCAGGCTTATAACAGTGACGTGAGGTCTCAGAGAAATTCACCAAAATAGAATTTCCACTACTGCGGCAAAAACTCCACAGCTGGGTCTCAGGAGGATAAATAAAATAGCCTAATTGGATCCTACAGTGTTGCTGCACATGCTTTTAGATCATTACAAACAATGATGCAAAATTATTACATTAGAATAGAAGATATGCTGTCTCTCGTATCACATAAATTATCAATAATTAAAAATATTATTTCTCATTTGGACTTGACTTGGACTCGAACCTGTCACGGTTCATGAGCTCTCGGTCCCATCCTCGCTCTGTTATGTGTGTGTGTGTGTGTGTGTGTGTGAACAGGTGTCTGTGGGTGGGTGTGTCTGATTGAGGCTGATTTGCTCCAGCTGAGAGTCATTTACCGGGGCTATATCAGATCCTGTCACGCTATCTCCTGTTGTCAGATCCTTGCAGTGTCTGCCGTGTCCTGGTCTACGAATTCCGTCCATTTCTGCTTCCTGGTTCCGCAATTCCTGAGCCCTGCCGTTTTCTGGACTCCGTCACCAGGCACTTGGCTGCCCATTGCTTCCCTGCCGAGGCTGCATTCACCAAACTCAGAAGCCGCTTCGTTTCGGCGCCTATTCTCCGGGCCCCTGATCCCACACACCAGTTTGTGGTGGAGGTCGACGCGTCAGAGGTGGGGGTAGGTACAGTGCTATCCCAGTGCACCGCCTCGGACGACAAGATGCATCCCTGCGCGTTTTTTCCCATCGTATGTCCCCTGCCGAACGCAATTACGACATCGGTAACAGAGAGCTGCTGGCCGTCAAGCTAGCATTGGAGGAATGGCGTCATTGGTTAGAGGGTTCGGGGGTTCCCTTCGTGGTTTGGACCGACCATAAGAATCTCGAATATATCCAGTCCGCCAAACGTCTTAACTCCAGGCAGGCTCGTTGGGCACTATTTTTCGGATGTTTCGATTTTTCCATCTCCTATCGGCCGGGTTCTAAGAACATCAAACCCGATGCCTTGTCACGCGTTTTTGATAATTCGGACCGCCCGGTGTCCCCCGAGTGCATCGTACCTGAGAGATTGGTTGTCTCTGCAGTCACTTGGGAGATCGAATCGAAGGTCCGCTCAGCCTTAGAAGGGGTAATGCCCCCACCCGGATGCCCAACGGGCCGGTTGTTTGTGCCGGAGAGGTTATGGTCCAACGTCATTCAATGGGGTCATTGTTCCAACGTAGCTTGTCATCCAGGAATCGGTCGCACCATGTTTTTGGTCAAACAACGGTTCTGGTGGCGGGCCATGGTTCGCGATATCCGAGAGTTTGTTTTGGCCTGCTCAGTCTGTGCTCGGGGTAAGACTTCCAATCGACCTCCAGAGGGGTTACTTCAGCCGCTTTCAGTCCCTTCGAGACCCTGGCCCCATATTGTGCTAGATTTTGTGACTGCCCTCCCGTCCTCCTTGGGCAATACGGTTGTTTTAACCGTAGTGGACCGGTTCTCGAAGACGGCTCATTTTATTCCCTTGCCCAAATTGCCCTCAGCCTCCTCAGGAGACAGCGGTTACTGTAGTTAATCACGTCTTTCGCGTTCATGGCCTCCCGGTAGATGTGGTTTCCGACAGGGGTCCCCAATTCGTTTCCAAAATTTGGAGAGAGTTTTGTCGCCTACAGGGGGCGACTGTGAGTTTATCTTCTGGGTTTCACCCTCAGACCAACGGTCAAACTGAGCGGGCCAACCAGGATCTCGAGAGGGTGTTGCGATGTTTGGTCTCTCAGAATCCCACTTCCTGGGGTCAGCAACTAGCATGGGTTGAGTACGCTCATAACTCATTACCGGTGTCGTCCACGGGCCTCTTGGCGTTTGAGTGTAGTTTAGGTTACCAGCCACCTCTTTTCCCTAGTATGGAGTCCGAAGTCCCGGTCCCCTCTGCTCACGCCTTCGTCCAGAGGTGTCACCATACCTGGACGAGAGCCCGAGAGGCTCTCCTCCGGGTGGGGGTGTGCACCAAGGCTAAGGCTGATCGCCAGCGGTCGAAGCCTCCCATCTACGTCGTTGGTCAAAAAGTGTGTCTTTCTACCAGGAACATACCAGGTGAGGTATCCAAGTCGCAACATCTAGCTACAGGGGTGCCACAGGGCTGAGTTCTTGGACCACATCTCTTTTCTATCTACATGGCTTCACTAGGTTCTGTCATTCAGGAACATGGCTTTTCATATCACTGCCATGCTGATGACATTCAACTCTACCTCTCATTCCATCCTGATGATCTCACGATAGCTGCTCGCATCTCAGCATGTCTAGCAGACATTTCTTGCTGGATGAAGGACCATCACCTTCAACTCAACCTAGCTAAGACAGAACTGCTTGTGGTTTGAGCAAACCCATCATTTCATCACAATTTCACCTTCCAATTAGGCTCATCAACAATAACTCCTTCAAAAACAGCCAGAAAACTTGGAGTTGTGATTGATGATAAGCTGAATTTCTCAGACCACATTACTAAAACTTCCCTGTCCTGTAGATTTGCATTATATAATATTAAGATTATATAGATCAGGCCTTTTCTCTCGTAACATGCAACACAACTCCTTGTTCAGGCTCTTGTTCTGTCCAGACTTTACTAATGCAATACTCTCTTGGCAGGTCTTCCAGCTAGTTCCATCAAACCTCTAAAATTAATCCAAAATGCTGCTGCAAGATTAATCTTTAATGAGCCAAAAAGAACACACGTCACACCTCTGTTCATCAATTTGCACTGGCTACCAATAGCTGCTCGCATTAAATTCAAGGCATTAATGTTTGCCTACAGAACCACCTCTGGCTCTGCACCCCTTTACCTAAATTCATTAATTCAGACTTATGTGCCCTCTAGAAGCTTGCATTCTGCAAGTGAACAACGCATTACTGTACCATCCCAAAAAGGCACAAAATCACTTTTACAGACTTTTTCATTAACTGTTTCCATCTGGTGGAATGACCTGCCTAACTCAATCCGAGTAGCTGAATCCTTACCCATCTTCAAGAAACGGCTAAAAACACATCTCTTCCATCTTTATTTGACCCTCTAACTCTAGCACTCTTTATTCTAATTTTATTTTATCTAATCTGTCTTCTTTTTATTTAAAAACACACACACACCCTCTATCAATTTCATATTTATTCTCTAACTGCTAGCTTCTCTTGTAAAACTAACACTAGGTTTCATTTTTTCTATATTCTATATACTCGTTTTCTTAAAAAAAACCTTCCTACGTGTATTGCGTAAGGCTAACCAGGCCTTGTAATAGCACTTGCATGTTGTTGCTCTTTTGTTGGTTTTGATTGCTTCTATTAAGTCCTCATTTGCAAGTCGCTTTGGATAAAATCATCTGCTAAATGTCTAAATAAATAATAAATAAAATCTCCTGGTAGATGGCTGGATTTACTTTGGAATTGATAAAACACAAAGGACCAACACCAGCAGACGTCACGGCACCCCAAATCATTACTGACTTCGGAAACTTTACACTGGACTTCCAGCAGCTTGGATTCTGTGCCTCTCCAGTCTTCCTCCAGACGTTGATTTCCAAATGAAAAGCAAAATTTACTTTCATCTGAAAAGAGGACTTTGGACCACTGAGCAACAGTCCAGTTCTTTTTCTCTCCAGCCCAGGTAAGATACTTCTGACGATGTTTCTGTTTCAGAAGTGGCTTGGTAGACCTTTTCCTGAAGATGTCTGAGCGTGGTGACTCTTGATGCACTGACTCCAGCTTCAGTTCACTCCTTGTGAAGCTCTCCCAGTGTTTGAATCGGCTTTGCTTGACAGGATTCTCAAGGTTGCGGTCATCCCTGTTGCTTGTGCACATTTTCCTACCCAATTTCTTCCATCCAGTCAACTTTGCATTTAACATGCTTTGATGCAGCACTCCTTGTACAGCCACCCGTCAAAAGTCAATTGACGTTTTTCCACTGCGTGGTACGACTCGGTTCGGCACGGCTCGTTACGGCACACCATGGCTCAGTTCGGGTCGGTTTGCTTTTCCACTGCAGTTTAGTACCACTTTAGAGTGGGCGGGATTATTCACGTGTCGTTATAGTTGCGCTACCTCTACTGCCGTGACATCATCATAAACGTGCCACAAACAAACACACAACAAAGGAGCATATCGACGGAATGGTGTGTTCTGCGTTCTCGGCATGTGGATGTTTTTAACAGCAATGGACAACCCTATGAAAATGCGTGGGATTTACCCCAGCAGCAGAGACTGTGGTGGCAGCGCCATAGGCTGTAGAGGAGGAGGGCAGGGATGTTCGTGCAGGTGTGCTGCGTAACTTGAATAGTTAACTATTCATCTAGAATGCTCTGTGAATTATCAATACACTTTTGAATAATATTTCAAAATGTACAATGTATCCCTTATTTTTTTATGTATGTGTTGGTTTGTATCATCGTGGCATTAATCATTTGCCTTTTTCAAGAGGTTCATTACGTGCTCATACAATAATACATATTTAATATAGTCTGGAGGTACACTTATTCGATCAGATTGTTTTTAATTGAAGCAAAACACAGATACAAAGGCAAAAGTATTAACAGAAAACATACTCTAAAAATATACAAAGTGCAAAAAGTATATACATAAGGCTTTTTCATTCCACGTTGCCCCATCAAGCTCTCGCTGGAACCGCTCCTCGGCTATTAGCGAGAGGAACGTCTGTACTTCCTCAACAGACAACGAAACAGAATTTTTTTGGTTGATACAAAAAGGTGTGTTTGTTCAAACAAAAGTTGCGTCCGATCCTTCGCTGGCTGTGCGGATTTAAATCTAGCGGGTCTATGTTGGGTCTCGTGTCCAAGTTCAGTGATGCAGTAATGACGATTTTCTCCGGCAATCAGTGATCAGTAGAGTTTACACGTCACGTTTTAGTAACGGTACGGATCGCTTGGAACCCCGGCCGAGGTGGTACTAAAAAAGTATCAGGTACCAGGTACAGTACCCAGTGGAAAACCCCCCAAAATTGAACCGTGCCGTACCATGCAGTAAAAAAAAATGCGCCAAATGATCGTTTTCTGGACCAAGTCAGCAGTGTTCCCCGTTATTGTGGTTTCAAAGAATAACAGATACCCAGAATTTATACTGTATGGATGGTCATTTATTGAAATTCAAATGTAAATATTCTAATATTTTGAGATACTGATTTTTGACTTTCATGAGCTGTAAGCTCTAATCATCAAAATTAAAACAAAAAAACGTTTGAATTGTTTTAATTTACATGCAATGAATCTAAAATATATGAAAGTTTCGCTTTTTGAAATAAGTTACAAGAAAAAAATGAACTTTTTCACCATATTCTAATTTTCTGAGATGCACCTGTAATGGTCTGTCAACAAAATTCATGATCTTGGTAGCTGTAATAGTAAAGGTATACTAAAGTTTTCAAAAGAGGTCCACATGTAATGCTGCTGAGTGGTCCAAAGTTATGTTCTCTGATGAAAGTCAATTTTGCATTTCCTTTGGAAATCAGGGTCCCAGAGTCTGGAGGAAGAGAGTAGAGGCACAGAATCCACATTGCTTGAGGTCCAGTGTAAAGTTTCCACAGTCAGTGATGGTTTGGGGTGCCATGTCATCTGCTGGTGTTGGTCCACTGTGTTTTCTGAGGTCCAAGGTCAACACAGCCGTATACCAGGAAGTTTTAGAGCACTTCATGCTTCCTGCTGCTGACCAACTTTATGGAGATGCAGATTTCATTTTCCAACAGGACTTGGCACCTGCACACAGTGCCAAAGCTACCAGTACCTGGTTTAAGGACCATGGTATCCCTGTTCTTAATTGGCCAGCAAACTCTCCTGACCTTAACCCCATAGAAAATCTATGGGTTATTGTGAAGAGGAAGATGCGATATGCCAGACCCAACAATGCAGAAGAGCTGAAGGCCACTATCAGAGCAACCTGGGCTCTCATAACACCTGAGCAGTGCCACAGACTGATCGACTGCATTCCACGCCGCATTGCTGCAGTAATTCAGGCAAAAGGAGCCCCAACTAAGTATTGAGTGCTGTACATGTCATACTTTTCATGTTCATACTTTTCTGTTGGCCAAGATTTCTAAACATCCTTTCTTTGTATTGGTCTTAAATAATATTCTAATTTTCTGAGATACTGAATTTGGGGTTTTCATTAGTTGTCAGTTATAATCATCAAAATTAAAAGAAATAAACACTTGAAATATATCAGTCTGTGTGGAATGAATGTATACATTATACAAGTTTCACTTTTTGAATGGAATTAGTGAAATAAATCAACTTTTTGATGATATTCTTATTATATGACCAGCACCTGTGTGTGTATATATATATATATATATATATATACACACATGCAATAATTATATACATTTTTGTCTCTTACAACCTCCTTTTTTATGTGGTGAAATTGAATTTTTCGGACTGTTTTGAGTTTTATTAAAATTAACCATCGTTCTTCCTTAGTAGCATACATTTACATCATGATAACCAGAGTTAAAACCACACGTATAGCACCTCAATACTGTGGTAAAAAGGCAACTATATGGTTTCTAGGTGGCCTATTTATATGAAAAACAGTAATCTAAGTAGATTTATTATAAAAGCATAAACGCTAGCCTATAGCTTAATCACAAATATACTGCAATTACTTTCAATTACTCCTTTAATACATTTAATACACATCTACATAAATATAATAATTTTGATATAAATACCCCACATCTGCCACAATACCATGGTGCAGTTATTGTTACTACATGGTAAACGATGGTGATTTGTAGACTGAAAAGCCTTCTGACTGTATCGTTGCACAGTGTTTTTCTGCTGTTTGTCAACGCTGTTTAATCTAGATTTAAACTAGTTTATATCAGTTGACTGATATCGACTGATACTAGTTTATACCAGTCATTTGTGTTCTTCGCTGAATTCAAGCGCTTCTCATTGGATCTCACAGCACTATTTAGTGGTTGCGTGATCGGCGAGTAAACACATCTGCTCTAGTCAGCTTGCTCTGCGCTGCTGTTTGTACCGAGCGTATATGCTCTATGTGGCACGCTTCAAATGAGTAGCGCTGTTTTATTCTGCTTTTGCCGCGTGAACATTAAAATTGAATATTTTCGAGCTTGTTTTATCGAGGAAAATTATATCACTATAATTATAGTTATTGTTTTATCGACAGCCCTACCTCAAAATATATCTGCTCAAACACGCCCCCGCTGTGAACTGCGCGCCCCCCAGGTTGGGAACCACTGCTGTATGGTTCACCCAAAAATGTAAATTCAATCATAATTCAGGGTTCGTACACATTTTTACCAACAAATTTCCATGACTTTTCCATGACTTTTGAGACAATATTCATGACCTAATTTTACATTATTTTACAATAAGAATAAAAATCTGTTCAAATTATCATAGCATGTTATCTAAAATAAATGACTATTAATACTATTGTTTGCTTTTTTGTTTTAGTACAAGCTGAAACTGCGCCAGATGTGAAGGTCCTTGCAGTCCGAGATTTTCGCACGCAAACATTTTTGACTCGGTGTGTAAGGACCTTTACTCCACACAGAGAACATATCACATAACTATTATCATTTATTTAACTCAGTTAAACGCAGGGCCAGAATTTCGTTTTGGAAACTTTTCTCTTTCGCAAGTGTTTACATTAAGAAAAAATTACAATGCTTACAAGGATACTCGCCAGCAGTGTTCGAATTATACCGTGGACTTTGGGGAGCCCATTCCTTTCTTTTTTTATAACGGGGGGATTTTGTGCGCTTGCGATGGGCTTACAATTATATATATATATATATATATATATATATATGTAGGGCCCTATGAAATCCGTTTAAATTTTTCCCAAATTCCAATTAATTTTTTTCCGTTTCAATTTTTCTAGATTCTGTTTTTTTCCGTTTTCATTTTATGGACTTCTTTTTAATGATCAAATTAAATTGTATTTATCAAAAAGCATGTCTAATTAATTAAAATCATGAAACTTATACAATTTAACACTAATTTATTAAAAGTGTAACAAAAATGACATGTTTAGGGCCGTATGAAATGTTATATTTTTTTCTCACCTTATGTTTTATTGTTGCCAAATTCTGTTTTAGCTCCTTTATTTTAATGCATACAAACATTTGTTTTTGTCTTACTATAGCCTTATGAATAGTTTTTTTTCCTCAGAAATTCTGTGTTGTGTATTTAAATTTGACTGGTTATCAGATTAAGGCATAAAACATCGATTTAATTTATATTTTAATAACGCTAAACTCCGCCTACATTGATTTGATTTGAATTAAATTGCTTTGACATTGACGAGCGCTGTTTGTCCGCTGAGGCAGAGCAGACTTTTAAAGCTTTTTTGTCATCCTAACAAGAGCGTTGCGTAATCGAGGACAGCAGATGCTCATGTAGGCCTATAATTATCTTTATTGAAGTGAGTTAGGTTTAAATCGCCGTCAAGCATTAATTAACGATTTTTGTTGTTGCAATTTTATACATAATAATCCACGATGATCACAGTACACAAAACTGAAATTGCACATCAAAATAACAGTCAATATTTTTTGAGACCCGAGCAGCTCGACCTGTCTAATAGCACACATGTGTCTAGGTTAAACGTTTAAACTAACATTGTGATATGCTTTTTTAAGTATTTTATATATAGATTTTATTTTAGTCAAGTGGTGATTTAAGAAGGCTAAATTGATCAGACATAGCCTAATAGGCAAACTCACTGTCTGCAGCTGGCCGATTGCACAAAAGCTACTTTAAAAACAAAAACTTGAATTTAATAAACAAATACATTTTCCAAACATATTTCTAAATTAACTTAATAAAGAAACGAAATACGCTTTGCCATTAAAAACGAAACTGAACTATTTTAATGGCTAGAACAGTAGCTGTGTAATGGGGAAGAGAGAAAAAAAAAACATGGGCTCCAGTCGGACTCGGGAAGGTAATTTTGATAATCTGCTGAACAAGAATTGGACTGGGGTGTATGTTTGAGGCCCGTGCAGGATTCTACTGAGCTTGTTTGGTACCAAAGTCAATTTGGTACTCGCAAGGTGGCTTTAAACGGACGCCATTTGGACATGACTGAGTGCAGCGGAAACCGCTTCTGGAGCGCGCGAGTACAGAACGGCTTAAAAAGACGTGCAAACAAATAATAGGCTAGGCTACATTTTAGTGACAATGCAACAATGACCCGATTAGGCAGGTGACAATTCTGTCAACTGTACCAAAATGCCAGAGAAAGACTTGTATCGCACCGTGCAGCTCTTTTAGTGCAGACGAGATGCGCTGATTACGTGTTTTCAGAGAAAGTCAAAGAGAGGAAACACAGCTGATGAATCCGTTTTAAATGACCGATTTGATATTCTGTGTGGATTTATTTACTCATCAGCCTACAAGCTATAGGCTGTTGAATAAATGTGTGAATATCCATCATTTAAAGTCGAAAGCTGCGGGAAAGAGTAGAAATATGTGATATAGCCCATGCGCAATCCCGTACCGAAATTCAGGACCTGAATAAACATAATTTTATTATACAGAGATTTGTAAAATAGATTTCCATGACTTTTCCAAAACTTTCTGGGTTTATTTATTTTTCCAAAACTTTTCCAGGCCTGGAAATTGCGGTTTTAAAATTCCATGACTTTTCCAGGTTTTTCATGACCGTACGAACCCTGATAATTTACCCAGGTTGTTCTAAACCTGCATAAAGTTCTTGCTTCTGTTGAACACAAAAGAGGATACTTTGAAGAATGTGGGTAACCAAACAGCTTTTGGTCCTCAGTACACTAAAAAAAAAAAGTCCTTTGAAAATAAACTGTTACTTTAATTGTGTTGTACATACATGCTTAATTTATGTAATTTCAAAGACCTGCTATTTTCATATTTATGTTATAACTGAAAAATTGATTAACTCTTTGGTTACCCACATTCTTTAAAGTTTCATCTGTTATGTTCAACAGAAGAAATAAATTATTAACTTGTGGGTTTGTAAACTATGACATTTTTTTTTTTTAGGTGAACAATCCCTTTAAGTCAGGCAGTTCACTGTGAGAAATTGAAATGCTTCAAAGCAAACTGCACGTTCATCATTAGTTACTGGACAGACCCATTGATAACTTTCCCATTCAGCCCAACATCTGGACAGCCTTGTGTTCAAAGGGCGGACGTGAGCTCCTAAATTTTTTAAAACCCACGCAGGTTTGTTTAGCGTATGCTGCACTCGCGTGAAAGGGCTTTAACGGCACGTTCGGGAGACTCCATCGCTATAAATACAAATACGCCAAAATGCAATCACGTGCAAAAGAGCTTCTTTAATACCTCGTATGAAATTGATTTCATTATAATTGCTATTAGTATTATAATCAGGGCAAAATACTTATTTGTTGATTCAACTAGCCCATATGTTGGCATTTTGTAAAATACGGGACAAATCGCGTCCCGTATTGATTTGATACCATGTTGAATTGATACGGTATAAATTTGATACCGTACTTTGCATTTCAATACGGTATTAAAATGATGCATCATTTTACCTTTAAATATGGGATGATTCCCTATTTTAAAGAATGGGTGGCAACCCTAAATCACTCTTAAGGGAGTCAATAAGAGTGACAGAAAGAACATAAACTAAACATTTCATATTCCATATATTTACTTATAATTGTTTTAAATGCATTAATGCCACCCATTTTTATTTAGAGGTGGATAACATTAACCAAGACATCAAAGCAATATGCCCCCTACCTTAGGTATTTCAAAGTATTTAAATAATGTGACTAAAATTAAGTAATCTAACGAAACATGATACAATTTTTAAAGCATTATATTGTAATCTTTAAAATCTAAGAGTAACATTCCCTTTAAAACTGTGCTTTCTCGTTGCATTTAAACCATGATGTCCTTCGTGTGCATGGAGCGAAACACTGAATCATTAGCTAATTATTTGGTTTAGTGGACTCAAAGTTTCTAAAAGCTCTGTTTCTCTGGTCATTACTTAAGTGACCGAATTCTATTCTATAACTGTTTCAAAATAAAGTCAGCAAAATGAGATGCATCTATTGTTACTCTTGTTTAAATAATGCACTTTACTCACACAAAATAACATGCAATGATGTTAGATAACGCATTATAATAAAGCATTTCTAACATTTCCTAAAAAAATATGAAATTACCTGAATGGTTTGTTTCGACTTTAACGCTCTGGATGCTTTAAAACATTATTCTTCTTCAGTCGAAAAACAACAGATGCAGTTCAACCACATGACGTCATATCCCTACTTCAAAATAAAAGTCCTGTTCATAATAAATGTTAAAAGTACTTTGAAATTCACATGCGAATAATAAAACATATAGGCAGCATCCAGAGTTGAATTCTCGGTGAAACACATATTTAAATCCATGTTGTTTACTTTATTTATCCATGTTAATTAAATAACTAGCAATGAAAGCATATCACCCACAATCTATCAAGGCTCTTTTTTCTATAAGAAACCATTTTTTGTTTGATTCATTTTTTGGAAAGAGCTTTATCAAAAACAATTATTTTAGTATTACACGATAAACAAGGTCTGTTGATAAAATTAAAACCTTGAGTCACAAACTTAAACAACAAGAATCAATTCGCAAAATTTTGCAGTATACATGTAAGAATTATATTTAGGTGTTATTGCCACAAAAAAGACCATAAAACGGTGAATGTTTAATTTTTGACAGTGGTGGAAAGAGTACTGAAAATTTGTACTTAAGTACAAGTACTGTTACATTGCTGAAATAATACTCAATTACAAGTAAAAGTACTATAAGTACAAAGGACTCTTCTCAAAAACTACTCAGAGTACTAGTTACTTTTTAGCTGGCGATATTTAATGAATTACCAAAAAGTATTCATTCATATCAAAGATATTTGTGGATACTATAGCTACTTTGCACAAAACCCACTTTTATCTTATTGACGAAGTACGTGAATTAGTGATACAGGAATTTCTAACTTAAATACCTTGAAAAATATAAATAGGAAAGTACCCTTGAATCGGACGTTGTAACTGACTTCGGAATATTGAATAAAGGCTGGGGCTTTATTGTGGTGCACCGCCCCTCCACCTCTTGCTCATAGCAGATTGACGTTTGGATAGGAGTGGTTAAGAATATCTGCTACATTGTTACTGTTGTAAAGCACATCTATTACAATTACAATATAAAATCAGAATGTTTTTCATTTGTATACACCATAAAATCTGGTCTACTTACATTGTTATTAGTATTCAGTTTCAGGTATTAAATTGAATAAATAATCTCTCTGCAACGACAATTTCATTTTGAAATACAAATTCTTTATAATTTTGAAATATTCACCAAGTTATTTCCAATCCTGTAATTTGAATCAAGATGCAGAAGTTACAAATGCTCTGTAATTTATCATGACTTTACAACTTTAATTTAGATATAAGACTAGATATAAAGCTCCCTTCAGTTCCTCATATATTTTGTTATTTAAATTTGTTTTCTGATGTAAATCCGTCTTTTTTTTTAAGACTTTTATTTTGGTCTGTCGATGTGACGTCATAAGGCTGTGCCGCGCTCCGTCTGGGATTCGGCTGAAAAAAAGTGAGTGCTTTCAACCATTACAGTGTTTAATCAATACTTGTTTAGAGAATTGTGTATATAACTATGACATTAAATATTACCTAATGTAACACTTTGGTGCTTTAAGTAAAAGCGCTCCCGCAGAAAAGCTGCATCTTATATCGTGAAACAGTTTGTCATAAACATGAATTCAGTCACTGGTTAGTAGTGATGGAGAAACTGAGCTTTTTTAACTCCGAGCCTGTGTCCCAATGTGCATACAATCCATCCTAAATTCCAGTGATAGTAGTAATTTTCAATACTACATAAGGCAGATAGTCTGGATATTATGCACATTGGGACGCAGGGAGAGTCAACTGCATCACTAAATGATTCACTGATTTGAATCGCTAGAATCTGCTTCTCGAAACAATGTAAATGTAATGAGAAAAAAACAAGCATGTAGCGACAACTTTTTCAAAATAATTGCAATCTAATTAAATATAACCTACAAATCAGTAAATACCAGATATAAATCTTTATACAAAACTTGTATATAATTGGTGTTCTGAGAGCTAGTTTAGGTTGTTTTTGTCTTATCAGGTGATTTAAGGCCATTATATTTCACTCTGACTCCCTCACTAGTGTGCAAACTACCACATGACAATGATCTAGGGATGTAACGGTATGAGATTTTCACGGTTTGATAATCGTATCAGAGAATATCAAGGTTTCACGATATATATTAAACAATAATTGGGGATGCATGATATTGTTTTTTTGCAGATATCCGATATGCCAATATTTTCCATCTCATTTTGGACAATGCCGATATATTTCCTATTGTTTGGAAACTATAGTTTCCAACAATAGTTTGTTAGTTTTTAACAAAAACTTGTTTGTTCGAATTAAATAAATACAGCTAAAGTTATTTTATAATGACAGCACATTGAAGATTTGATAATAACTATAAATAAACTATATTAATCCCTATATATTATTTTCCCAGAAAGATGCATTGGTAACCTTAACATTTTATTTTAAGTTTTAACATTTCTAAATGGTCTAAAGCAAAAGTTGTAAAAATTCTGAAAAACTTTTAGAGCTCATAATTACTCCTTTATTTAGTCAGATATAGTTATTTAACATAGTCTAAATATTAGTTGTGTATTTTGCTTTCATTTTTATTAGAAGTAGGCCAACAGTGCCCCCTATGGAATTAAAACTCCTTACGGGCATTAGGACCCGGGGGAGGCTGGCGCTGCACATGGTATTACTGTTTACTCTATCACTAAAGTAGTCAAACCTTTTATTAGAAGAGGGTGACCAAATACTTTTGGCAATATAGTGTATATACACAATTTTATTTTGTCATGTGGGATTGATGTTTTTTTTTGTTATTAAAATTTCGTTTTGAAGAATAGTCTATTCATTATGAACAAAATTCATTAGTCTAGCCTATTTGTTATTAAAGCTGCAATCCATAACTTTTTTGGTTAAAAATGCTCCGAAATCAATATTTTAGGAAGTACATAACCAGTCAGTGTTCAAATCTATTACCTTACTTTAGCCTGATTCACAACGGTTATTTTATAATATTGTTTTCTAATTTGAGTAGTACGGGTAGGTTTTCGCGGGAAATTCGTCTGTAAATTAAACTACGTCATTACATCACATCTGTAAACAAAGAAGTTGTACCTGCTAGTAAGCTATCGCATGTGAGGATCCTACAGGTGGCAGATCGTTTATTGCCTTTTCTCACAGCAGCTAGAATAATTAAATGTATCATTTTGATGGCGGATTGTAATTCAGAAAGGATTATATGTTTATGAAACACATGTGGAAGAAATCAAATTATATTCCAGTTTTAAATGTGTTTCTGATTACAGATAGCCTGGGATTACACAAGATTTGTATTTTAATGAAAACTAGTTTGAAGGGAGCATAATTTGCTTTTTGGGTCAAAATAATTTATTTGAATTACTCGAATGGCATGACAATTACATTAGACAGTAACGTTACAGAAATTTAAATCTACACAATAATACACACTATACTCAAATTCACACAATGCTGATGTTGTTAACATTAATAATTTGAGAATAAAGTATAACAATAATAATTGCACGGTTTGATGTGATATGAGCTAATCGATCGTTAGATTTAGTCACCATTGGTAGCGTGATTTATGGTAATGCTTTTTTCCCTCAGTTAATCAGAACAAACGTGGCAGACTTGTTACTTACTTGTTCAGATTGCAATATACGGTGAAAATTTTATTTAAGTCATATATTCCAAGACGTAGGCTAGAATTTGTGATTCCGAAGTACAGTATCCACACCGGTGCAGTGACTGACATACACCACACACTGCGATTTTTCTGCCAACTGCAAACAGCGACTGAGCCCTGCAGCAGACCCGATCTGACCTCGAATGATCAGCTGCCAATATCTAATTCCCTTCATAATCGGCCTGACAATCGTGTAGTGTGTTCTCCGCTTTACTGGTGCACTGACTACTGAACCAGGGATCTGTTTAAGACCCAGAGATTTACTTTGGATTTAATTTTCTTTCTGTTAATTATTCTCATCTTAAACAGGACAATGTGTCCAAACACACAGAAAAACTCCTGGTGAAGCGACTGAGATCTACGTGACACGATTATAAAGATGGCATTTATTAAAGAGGAGAGTGAAGACATGATGATTGAAGAAACATTCAGAGTCAAAAATGAAGATATTGAGGAACAAACAAAGATGGTGTTTATTAAAGAGGAGAGAGAAGACATGAAGATTGAAGAAACATTCAGAGTCAAACATGAAGATACTGAGGAGAAAACAGGTTGGTTTCATTTTCAAAGCTGAACTGTCCTGCTCTATTAAAATTAGTGATATTGTTGAAGAAACTCCTATGACTGTTGTATTTTAAGTGGTTTAATTTGTCATGGAGCGTGTCGCCTCATGTAGACAGATGATGAGATCACATGACCACACAAAAGGTGTTCCCGACTTAACGTGGCGCTGTGCAAATCGATTGAAATCTGACTTGAAGCAGTGCATGACAGTTAGAAATTTTGTCTGACTTGAGACGGCGCGATGCCACGTGACAACTATTTCACGACTGGCCAGATTCAACACATCAAATCAAATCAAATCACTTTTATTGTCACATCACCACAGCACAAGTGCCTTGGTGAGTGAAATTCTTATGAGCGTGCTCCAGACAGTGCAAAAAAACAACAACAATTTACATATGGACAGTACATATTTACAGACTGTACAGAAGACAATGTGCAAAAAACACATACATATACTTAGTACACATAGTGTACTATAAAGACATACTTAGTTATCAACTACACATTATACACTGTATGGGCACATCTACATTATGTACACTATCTATACATTATGTAGTCTATACATAGTAATAATGTGAAGGTGCAACAGATTATAAATTAACAGCAGATTGGTTGAGCAGCAGATAGTTGTGCAAAGGTGCAACAGATTATGCATATGCAATGTCGTGGATGTGCTTTTGTATGGTGTCCAGTGATAGCAGATGTGTTAGTGCAGTGTGTGCGTGTAGTCCGGTAGAACTGTGTTAAAGTGCAGTGCATGGCATGTTGTGTGAGAGGGAGTGTGACGTAGGTGAGTTACATACCTGCCAACTTTTCACAAAACCTTGGAGTGAGATTTTGTCAGGGGTGATCAAAATTATGCCGCACATGCAGCCTCACAAGTTGGTGGCTCAGATATCAGAGAATTGGAATTAATTTGATGTTGTACCCTGCATTCTGGTGGTTTGTGGGAAGGCCCAAAGCCGTTGATAGGGACAGCCTACTGGAGATGGACAATATTGGTTACATTCTGTCAAGGGGCGCGGGAAGGTGTTTTATGTAGGGGGTGCTGTGGGGGGGGATAGTCAATTTCTGCGTATAAATATTACGCCAAATAGAAACAGAAAATTGTGCTATAGCCTACGCACTTTCATGAGATCGTGTTAGACAACAATTAGCTATTTTACAAATGGGAATAGGCTACAATGAATTCATAACAATGTTTTACATTCAAGCTACATTCAAGCTTAAAAACCCTTAAAATGTATAGTGAAAAGTTCTTTTATAAGCATCTGGAATGCAATAAAGTAATTTTAAAGCTGTTTTTAAAGCATTTGCTGCATGGATTAAAAAGATAGGCCAATAAATAGTTCACATTATCAGTCAGATAAAATTACATTGCAGCAAATCCTTTACATTTCAAGGACAAAGATTTACATACTTTTTTTTTATTATTGAATACAATTATAAAATAAAACGCAAATTATAATCGGGCCTGTTTTAGGCTTTCCCTTATGTTTATATTTTAGATGGTGAGGTGACGGGGAAAAATGACTCGCCATCTCATTGGACGTGCAGAGAGAAATATATGCATCTTAACGGATTACATAGGCTAATGAAGAGTTTTTGCTTTGCTTTGAATTATTTCGTTTTAAAGTAGTATTTTAAAGCTTTCTATAGATACAGTATATTTATCATATCTCTGAGCCAGTTTCGAGTTGCCGAGTTTCGGTTCATCATTGAAGCGCTCTTGTTCAAAACCGGCAGAAAGTGCATTCTCTGTTTTCCTATTTTATAAAAGCACAATGTTGATATTGTGAATGCACACAAATAAAAGTAGACCCTTTACAGTTCCAAATGATATATTACTCTTACCTTTATGAGAAAAAAAATCACACGCCGTATTTTAAGTTGTTTTTACTGTAAGAAAAAAATCCTCCATGTCCTGTAAAGCTCGCTTCAGCTTCCACTCTCCACACAAACTGTTGGATATTGCACATTTATATAGGTTAAACATTTAAACTAACACTGTGATATGCTTGAACTGTTTATAGGCCTATCTATCGATTTTATTTTCGTCAAGTCGTGATGATTTGATAAGGCTAAATTAATCAAACATAGGCGAGCAAGTCTGATGCTGGCCGCTTGGTCGTTGCTTAAAAGAAAAAAAAACATTTAACGAACAAAAAATGCTCCCAAGGTTTTTCTAAATTAACTTTATGAAGAAAAAAAAACTAAACATAGTCTAATCACTTTTCCATTACATACAAAACTGAATTATTTTAATAGGTAGCTATAAGCTGTTTTGGGAGAAGGGAAAGAGACTCATATCGCTGAGAGCAAAAAAAAAAAAAGGTTTTTTTTCTTCCAGTACATCCATGATATTTCCATGTTCCGCTTTTAAACCACAACCTACAGATCCTTCAACACAAACATAACATTCACAAACATAAAAGCAAGCATTGGCAGTGCTGCGTCCGTGATTTGGCAGGATGTGCGCAACGCGCGCATCAAATAGCCCTGCATCAGTTTAATAACTTTGATAACTTTAATTCTTACAACTGTTAAATGAATGGGCAAATGGTAAATATGTCGAAGATCACATAGAAATAGATAGCAAAATAGCCAATGTAAACTAAATGTTATAAACATCGGAGCAACCATAGAAATGTTTAAATGAATCTTTATTATAAAAAATTTAGCCTAAATTTTTTTTTTATTCACAACAGTTTACAGTTGCCCACAAAAAAAAACAGGGGGTGCTGCAGCACCCTCAGCACCCCCTGTCCCCGCGCCCCTGCATTCTGTGAAGCAGACATAGCTGAAGGTCCACCCCCAGGAAATTTTGGATTAAGTAGATGTGACTTCCTGCATTCTAGTGGATTTTTGGGTGGTCTGATAAAGATGTGTATAATGTTCGGCATAATGACTTGTAGGTCCTTCTAGACTTGAGCTGAACATTCAACCAGAAAACTATTGTTGTGCCTAAATGACTGCCTATGTACCACAATAAAGCCTTATTCATAGACCAGTGTTTAAGATTTGACCTAGGTAGGTTGATTGATATTTTGATTAGAATGGTGTTAAACTAATTCTTAACTGAAACCTAGCCTATGTTGTGAATAATTGTATTCTTAAGAGCACTTGATGATTAATGTTCAGCCAAAAACGACACAAGATTAGTTAGGGAGGGACATTATTCTTCATTCAAAGCCTCCCACTACATGGTCCATCAGAAACAAATAAAGTGCTTAAACAGTATACCTTTTTCAAGCAATAAAATAGATGAATGCATTACAAAAATAACTAAAAATGAGGCATAATCCGTATCAGATGCAGATCAGAAGCTGGGTAAAGTCCTTGTCTATGATCTGTGGGGATGGTTATACTGGCCTGTGGCCTTCTTGGAGTCCTTGATGATATCTGAGGGGGCTCCCATTTGAAGCAGGGCTCCAGATTGGCCATCTTTATGGTCATTATTGATGACAAGGTGCCATCCAATGCTAGGCTGTTTCTTCTCTTGGTTTTGTTCAGTCCCACAACTGAAAACACCCTCTCAGCATCTGCGTTTGCATGGGGCAACACCAGGACCAGGTTGGTGACGGCAGCAAGCCTCTCGAATTCTTTGGCTCCTGTCACCTATGGAAAATGCACCAAGAACACAATGGAAAAACATACCTTGATTTTTGATTGATTAATACTGTAAGTATACTGTATGTTGATCCATCTGTCTTTTCTCACTTGGCTGGTTGTTTAAATAAAATAAAAGGTTTCGCTTTTGTCCTGGCAAAGGTCTCTTACGGGACATCTTTGAAACCTTAAATCATTTATGGTCATGTTGGTTTAATAACTCTACTCTCAGTTACAAAACATGGCTACTTCTATTGCACAAATTTCCTGTATTTATGTTAAATTCTTTGGAATACATCTTACCTGTTCGAAGTGCTGTTTTAGTCCTACAGAAAAAAGTCTTCATCCACAGTGAGTCCTTTTCTTTGGCCTGTTAATACAAAGATAAATGCCATGTGAGTAAATAAACAATGCTATGAACTGATGTTTTGAGCATGCTGTATACCACGAAGGAAAAAGGATGCTCTCCTGCTGCCTGTTATGACAGTTTACATTCACCACACTAAATCATGTTCACAGACACACGCACAAACACAAACAAATAATTTCTTTCAAGATTTAAAGTTTAAGAGAGTGAGTACACAATTGGACGAGATTTCATTGTTACACACCTAGTCTCAGCTCAGATTCATCATCAGACTTCTCGAGGTGATAGTTTCTCTCGTTGTCTTTCGGGGTATCTCTTCTTCTGTTGCTAACTTCGGGGTGCAGCCAGCCATAGACGCCATCAGCGCCATCTAGTACCATCGGGAAGTTTGAAAACGAACGAACGAGTCTCGGCCCAAGATCGTGTTTTTTTTTTTTTTGCGTGAGTAATTGGATGTGTGGCGTGAGTGCGTGTGAAAACAGTCAAAATCGTGTGTCACACGGCGAAAGCGTGAGAGTTGGCAGCTCTGGAGTTATTTATGAGTTATTTCTGACTGTTCATTAGCCTGATAGCATGAGGGAAAAAGCTGTCCCTCAGTCGGCTAGTGCGGGATCGGATGCTGCGGAGACGTCTCCCTGAGGGCAACAGAGAGAGCAGTCTGTGGGACGGGTGGCTGGAGTCTTTGATAATCCTCCGGGCTTTCCTTGTACACCGCCTGGTGTAAATATCCTGGAGGGAGGGAAGCTCACCTCCAACAATGTGGCGGGCAGTTCACACGACCCTTTGCAGAGCCCTGCGGTGGCCAGCGGTGCTGTTTCCAAACCAGGCGGTGATGCAGCCGGTCAGGATGCTCTCCACAGTGCAGGTGTAGAAGGATCTGAGGATGCTGGGGCTCATTTCAAACTTCCTGAGCCGTCTCAGGAAGAAGAGGCGCTGATGTGCCTTCTTCAGCACTGCATCTGTGTGAGCAGACCATGTGAGATCCTCAGTGATGTGAAAGCCGAGGAACTTAAAGCTGCTCACCCGTTCCACAGGTGTCTTGTCGATGGTGATGGGTGTGTTCTCGGCTCTGTCTCCTGTAATCCACCACCAGCTCCTTGGTCTTGTCGATGTTGAGTGAGAGGTGGTTCTCCTGACACCATTTAGTCAGGGTACTCACCTCCTCTCTGTAGGCCGTCTCATCGTTGTCGGTGATCAGGCCTATCACCGTTGTGTCATCAGCAAATTTGACGATGACATTGGAGCTGTGTGTAGCTGTCGTGTGTGTACAGGGAGTACAGGAGTGGGCTGAGGACGCAGCCCTGCGGTGCACCAGTGTTGAGGATCAGGGGAGATGAGGTGTTGTTGCCCATTCTGACCACCTGACTTCTGCCTGTCAGGAAGTCCAGGATCCAGCTGCACAGAGATCTGTTCAGTCCTAGAGTCTGGAGCTTCGCAACCAGTGTGGCAGGCACTATGGTGTTAAATGCCGAACTATAATCCACGAACAGCATCCTCACATAGGTGTTCTTATTTTCCAGGTGGGAGAGAGCAGTGTGGAGGGTGAAGGCAATAGCATCATCTGTGGAACGGTTACTGCGGTATGCAAATTGTAGTGGGTCCAGTGAAGCAGGCAGCACAGAGCAGATGTGTTCTCTGACGAGCTTCTCAAAACACTTGCTGAAGATGGGGGTCAGAGCAACGGGCCTCCAGTCATTCAAGCATGTGATTTTATTTTTCTTCGGTATGGGCACAATGGTGGATTTTTTGAAGCATGCGGGAACCACAGACAGAGAGAGGGACAGATTGAAAATGTCTGTAAAAACCCCGGCTAGCTGGAAAGCGCATGCTTTGAGCACACGGCCTGGTATACCATCTGGGCCAATGGCTTTACGGATGTTCACCCGTTTGAAGGATCGGGTTACATCCGTGACAGAAAGCGTGAGTGGACTCACCTCTTCTGCAGCAGACGTGTGAGCGCTCTCTGTGTGGGCGGTGTTATCAGCCTCGAAACGAGCATAAAAGGTGTTGAGCTCGTCCGGTAGAGAGGCGGCAATGTTCACAGTAGCTGGTTTATTCCCTTGAAAGCCTGTGATGTTGTTAATGCCCTGCCACATGCTTCTTGGATTATTGTTGTTGAAATGTTCTTCAACTTTGTTTTTATATGTTCGTTTGGCTGCTTTGATGGATCTCCTGAGATTGTAACTGGCTTGTTTCCGATCGTCAGTGTTTCCGGATTTAAAGGCAGATGTCCGCGCTGACAAGGCTGATCGAACATCGCTGTTAATCCACGGTTTTTGGTTGGGGTAGATACTAGAGTTGAGCCGGATACTCGGCTGAAACGAGCACTTTTGCCGAGTACGAGTATCATACGAGTCAATATCTGTGCTCGGATTGAATAAAAATTCTCATTGGGTAGCTGACTGTGTCTGCGTTCTGTGATAGGCTAGTCACAGCGCCCCTCCCCTACACACACAGATGTATTGTGTTGCTGTGTCCCGCTCTGCTCACTCACACACAGAACACTGAGAAGAGAACAGCGTAATCTCTCTCTCTGTCTCTCCCTCAGTCAGTCAGGTTCGCGGGTTTTTTCCGTTAACGTTTAGGGTTTCTTCAGCTTCAGGTTTTTTTTTTACTTTGGTTTGTAATACTTACTTATTAACCAGTAGAGTTTTGGTAAACGTGGGGTTTGATCAGACGTGGTGCTTGGTAGAATGCGACTCGCGTCTCTGCCTGTCTGAGATTTTTTTTTTCTTTTTTAAACCGTCAGCTGGCTCTAACCAGTTTTTTTTACTTCACGCACTGAGTGTCTGACACTTTCTTGCTGTATTTTATAAAAAAAATAAAGGTAGTTGTGGTATAACTATATTACAAATTAATTAGCTACACACACACACACACACACACATACCTGGTGTGGAAAAAAATTAATAAAAAATAACCAAAAAAATAAAAATCACACTGATCATAAAAAATTTAAAGTTAAAAAAAGAAAGTTATGTTGAGATGAAAACTCTTGTTCATTACATTTTACTTCATAATTGCAACCGCATTCATTGTTGCAAAACTTGTTCTGTATATAGTTCGTTTGTTATCGTGATCAAAACCATTGATCTGAAGCTCAATTCTGATGCTGTCATGTAAATAGTTTTCTAATCAGCAATAAATATAACAATTTCTGATCAACCCATATCAATTGCATGCTTAAAATAACATACCGGTTAAAGCCCCGCCCATTTCAAGACAACCTGACCCACTTCCAGGTTAAATCCCGCCCACTTCCGGGTTAGGACCCGCCCAGTCCGAGTACAGATACGGATACAGATAATTCATATGGTTAACAGATACAGATACAGATAATGTTGTACTCGCTCATCCCTAGTAGATACGAATTGTTTTGGTCGGAACTACATCGTCTATACACTTCCTGATGAAACATGTTACGGAATCTGAACACATGACAACGATCACGTGTGTTTCAAATTTATTCTAACATCCTCAATTCCAATAATGCTCACAAATCTGTGTTTTTTTTAAACAAATGCGTTTTTCACCTTTATCGATTGTTATTTGATCAATAAATGGTGATGGGCAAAGTAGACTTGTAGTGTAATCCAGGGGTTCCCAAACACGTTCCGGGAGCCTCCCCAAAACTGCACATTTTTCATGTCTCCTTTGTCTGACACACAGTGTTGCCAACTTCTTTCGATTGAAAGTAGCTAAAGACCGTTTGAAATGTCGCTAGATGACGTCATACACGTTATACGCATAATTAGCATATTCATGATGTCATCGCGTCATATTGCCTTTTTTAGTTTGCCATTTGTTTGTCTCTCTGTGCTCATACTGTATTTTAATGCAGCCAAATTCTCAATAAAACTGTTTTCCTTTACATATTTTACTGTTTCTGTTGTCAGTCTATGGGATAAATATGATATAGTGACTGGAACGCAGCCCATTAAGAATGCATAACCAGCTCTCCCTTCCAAGATGTTAGTCTTCACAAAAATCCTAATTTATAATTTTATTGAGCCGTCATCTGATGAAATTAAATAATACACACAAGATAAGACAAGACAAGACAAAAACAATTCTTGTGCTGTGATTTCGGCTATATTTGCATGTAAACTTAGAGAAGCAATAATATCTGTTTTAACTGAACTTCTCTCAGATGATCACTGAACAGGGCAGATAAAGAGGTGCGTGCGTGCTGATTTTGCACCGTTCAATCACAGACAATCACCAACAATCACAGAGACTCGCTAAAGTTTTTCCAAGAAATCTCTAGACAAAGTCGCTAAGTTTGCAACACTACTGACACACCCATTTCAAGTCTTGCAGTTGCTACTAATGAGCTGATGAGTTGAATCAGGTGTGATTGATAAAGGAGACATGCAAAATGGGTAGTGTTGGGGAGGCTCCGGGAACGGGTTTGGGAACCCCTGGTGTAATCTATTAACTACACATAAAAATCTTTTTTTTTTTTTACTTAATTAGGCCTACAAGATATGGGTGTCATGCCATTACATATTTCTAATACAACTGACTTAGTTGACTGTAGTTAATGTGAATTTAATACAATTATTGTAAGTTACTAATTATAACACTTTCATTTTACAGAGAGCAAAGAACATTTACATTATCATAGAACATTTTCATTCAGTCTAGCCAGAGTTCTGTCAGGGTTCTGTCACTTCGGTCTAGTGTTATTCATGGTTTTGTGACAGAGCCCTGATACTCCCATCATGTCCGCGTTTTCATGTGAGTGCGCGACTTCGAGTGTGCTCGAGTCGCGCGCTCTCGTCTGCGTGCCTTGTTTCATGTTGGAGCGTGGTGTTTGGATCCCAGCACTCATGTCTTGAGTTTTGGTCACGTGACGGGGTTCGGACACTCGCGCTCCATTTTCTGTCATTGTGTGAGTGCGCGGTCTCGAGTTCGCTCGGCACCGCGCACTCTTGTCCACGTGTGTTTTGTTGTGTTGCACGCAGTTTGTGTTTCTATCGGCTGCGTGCAGTTATGTTATATGTTGTGCTGTGTGGCACGCAGCTTGTATATTCATTGGCTGCGTGCTTTCATGTTGTCTTGTGTGAACACGTGGCTTATGAGTTTTCTCATTAGCTGCGTGTTCATGTCCTGTTTTGCACATGGCTGGTGATTTGTTTGCTGGCCATGTGCTTGTGTTTTTGTTTTATGTGAGCACGTGGCTTCTGTCCTAGTTTTCTGTGTGCCACGTGCTCTCATGTCAATTTGTCTTGACCCCACCCATCTTGTTACCTGTTTATTGATTAATTTTCCCCAGCTGCTTTCCCTCATTACCCTCATCATTTGCTCCCTTTATAATCTCCTTGTGTTTGCAGTTCCGTGTGGGTTCGTTACCTTATGTTTGATGTCGTCTGTGTCCAGCCCTGTCCAGCCCTGCCTTGCCTGCTAGCCAGCCAGCTTGTTTTTCCCCTACGGGGTAGTTTTTGTTTGTTTGTTTGTTTTATTTTTATTAAATAAGTTGCCCATAACCTGCATTTGAGTCTTCGCTCTCTTCCATTCACCCCAACCCTGACAAGTTTAGGCACACTCAAAATCTCCCATTAAAATAACTGAAGCTGTTTACACTGTGAAATTGATATCTTACTTACATTCGTACGCAGATCTGCACTTTGTCGTTTCTGATGCGAGAATTTATTCAGCGAGCAAGTGAACAAACACATTTTAAATTTTATAAAGAAGATCTCTTTGGTTTTGAGACTTTAGTCTTTGCTACTCCAGGGATCTTATCTATGCACAAACAGCTTGTAACACTTTAAAGAGAAAGGAAAACTTGAAATCGGCATCATGACCCCTTTAAGACTCTGCCACGCCCCCCTAAAATGGCTCATTCAAACACGCCCCCACATGTCTACGTCACGGTGTGGGAAGATTAGCAAAACACCGCCCAAATGTATATCCAAACAAAGAAGGCGGAACTATTATTCTCGCTGTAGTATTGTTGCTGCCGCCGGCGCCATGCATCGATTAAAGTTCTCCGTCGCTACAACGAATTTACCTCAATTGCAGGGTTCCGCCTTTCCTTAATGTCTTAAATTCACTTTTCATAATTTGAAGACCATAAATATGCTTACATTTCTCAAATAGTGTAATAAATGTCTTAATTTTAGTTTAAATAGGTCTTAAATTAAGGAAATATGAGGTTTACATGTGCATCTCAAATTAGAATGTCGTAGAAATGTTCATTTATTTCAGTAAAGGGGGTTGCACACCGAACGAGAAGCGCAGCCGGGTCACGTCGCGTCATGTCTTTAAAATTCGAACACATTGTTTTCTATGTGTGTACGCACACCGGCGGCGTCATTCAGTGTCTGTCCGCAACGACTCAGGACGCTGTTCAAATTCCTGCCGCACCACAGAGCGCCATCTGCATTGTTTTATATTAAATAACATCATATTTGTCTCAAACCGTTGTTATCAAGATATCACAGCTGCAAAATACTGTACACATTAGTTTTACAGCTTGAATAAAATGTAAACATATAGAATTAAATGTATAATAAACGTAATCTTTTATATTTCTCTTGAGACATTTTTACATATGCAAAATATTACAGTATAGGCCTATGTAACAATTGTCTGCCGTGATTACATTCACTGACGTCGGTTGCTACCTACTGGACATACAGGACACAACCGTTACAACACACTTCATGTAATTTATTAGTATAGAATGTGCGCGTCTGGTGTGCGAGTCCTCGAGTTGTCCTAGACGCGGCGCTGCGCTTCGCATCCAGTGTGCGACCTCCTTAATTCAACACAAATTGTAAAACTTGTGTATTAAATAAATTCAAGTCACACAGACTGAAGTAGTTTAAGTCTTTGGTTCTTTTAATTGTGATGATTTTGGCTCACATTTAACAAAAACCCACCTATTCACTCTCAACAAACTAGAATACTTCATAAGACTTCATGAATTTTTGGCCTTCTGGAAAGTATGTTCATTTACTGTAAACAGTATGTACTCAATACTTGGTAGGGGCTTCTTTTGCTTTAATTACTGCCTCAATTCGGTGTGGCATGGAGGTGATCAGTTTGTGGCACTGTTGAGGTGGTATGGAAGCCCAGGTTTCTTTGATAGTGGCATTCAGCTCATCTGCATTTTTTGGTCTCTTGTTTCTCATTTTTCTCTTGACAATACCCCATAGATTCTCTATGGAGTTGAGGTCTGGTGAGTTTGCTGGCTAGTCAAGCACACCAACACCATGATCATTCAACCAACTTTTGGTGCTTTGGCAGTGTGGACAGGTGCCAAATCCTGCTGGAAAATGAAATCAGCATCTTTAAAAAAGCTGTTCAGCAGAAGGAAGCAGGAAGTGCTCCAAAATTTCTTGGTTAACGGGTGCAGTGACGTTGGTTTTCAAAAAAAACATAATGGACCACTTCTCCACCCTTCCTCCAGACTCTAGGACCTTGGTCTCCAAATGAAATGGTGGCTGTTGATGCCTTGACCCCAGCCTCAGTCCATTCCTTGTGAAGTTCACCCAAATTCTTGAATCGATTTTGCTTGACAATCCTCATAAGGCTGCGGTTCTCTCGGTTGGTTGTGCATATTTTTCTTCCACACTTTTTCCTTCCACTCCAACTTTCTGTTAACATGCTTGGATACAGCATTCTGTGAACAGCCAGTTTATTTTATTTTGGTAATGAATGTTTGTGGCTTACCCTCCTTGTGAAGGGTGTCAATGATTGTCTTCTGGACAACTGTCAGATCAGCAGTCTTCCCCATGAATGTTTAGCCTAGTGAACCAAACTGAGAGACCATTTTGAAGGTTTTTAAAACACCTTTGCAGGTCTTTTGAGTTGATTAGCTGATTGGCTTGTCACCATATTCTAATTTGTTGAGATAATGAATTGGTGGATTTTTGTTAAATGTGTAACGAAACTATAGCTATTATTTCGCTTTTTGGGGAATCATTAGCTTAGAGATAAAATATTTCTTGATTTAAGTAATATTAATCTTTGACTTATGATTTATACTGTATTAACGATTCGTCCAACGATCATTAACATCAGTATATCTTTAACAATTGTTTATTTTGCTTTCGTGGCCAACGATAAACAAAATAAAGGGTTTTATACCATTTGAGCGAGGTAACGCGATCTTTTGGCAATAAGTTTGAACTAGAAAATCACATCCAAGACATCATTCTTTATAAATGAAACAAGGTTTATTTACTAACTGCTATTCTACGATATATGGACTAACTTAATAAAAACACATAAACATACACACACACACACACATACTCAGCTCTTGCGAGTAATGTTAGAATAAAGTGTAAAATAGTCCTCTTTGCTATTTCATAACTGAAACCACAAGGAAGATCACGAAAGAGAACTCTTTTCTGCGTACAGATCAATTCACCAGTTCAGTTAGGATAGAAACTTTGTTTGAATACTTGCGTTCATTCAGCAGGCCGAATCTCTTGTTTCGTTCCACGTGGTTACTTCGTGTTTTCACGGAAATCTCCGATGCTCGAGTTTCGGCTCACGTGTTGCTTGAGGGAATCTTCGATGGCTTTAGTTTCTGCTGCATGACGTCACCGGGAAAGCCCTCTTGCGATCGGCGGTCTTTGTTCTGTGTTAGATGGAAGGCGTTGTTGGTCTGCTGGCTTTGAGGTGTTGCGGGTTTACGAAGTCTTGAATTTGCTTAGCTAGTTTGTCTCAGCCCGATGTTAAGGCGAGTGTCCAGCGCAACCGAAGATCGTCCGCAAGCGAGCACGTTGAAGAGCGAGGAAGAAAGAGAGAGAGTGTTCCAAACTTGGTCGTTTTAAACAGACGGATTTCAGTACGCCCACTGGGCTTCCTCCAATCAGATTGTTCTTGTGGGGCGGAGCCCCGCACATTACTTTGGGGCATACCATTTTGAAACTTCCATGTGACTAAAAATAAGAGTTTTTAATACTTATGTAAAGTGTTATCACAAGTTTACCCATTTATAATTATCACCAAATCTGTTGTACCATTGATTCAACATAATCATGACAGTCTATATGAATCTAAACACGTTACAACTTTACAGAGAACATTAATCCGTTATAGATTAAGAAAAAATGGCATGGGATACCCTATACAGGTTAAGGCACAGATTAAAGCATTCCACGCATATGAAAGGCAGAGTACAACATTATTATCCATATTGTTTCTTGAGTAGATGGCTTTAATGGCAAAAAAAAAGAAGCTTTTGGTCTTCTCGAAATCCTCTATGTAGATTGAGTGCCTTTGTTCTCCGACGAAAAAGCGTGTGCTGGAGCTTCTCGAGGAGGAGGAGGAGGGGCTTTATATCCAGACAGAGAGGCGACTTGAAGAGTTAGTGACGTAGATCAGGTGACCATCTCACTTCTTGCAGTGAAAGGATCAAAAGTAATTAACACTGTGCTGTTTTTAATCTTTGCGTGTGTCTTCATGCCGACGTGGCATTACAAATGTGAGCCAAAATCATCACAATTAAAAGAACCAAAGACTTAACTCAAAAACTTAAATTACTTCAGTCTGTGTGCATTGAATTTATTCAATACATTACCATGCAAAAAACAAAATATTTTGTACAACTCAAAAACTTGTTAAATTAATTTCAATTAATTTCGACTAGTTGCTGATGAGGTCATTACTGAGCAAATAAGCCTGGAGCTGAGACTGAGACTCGAACACCTTGTGCACAGCTATGGCCTATGACACAGCACTGCCAACATGGCTATTGTTACGTAGGCCTATTTTAAAAAGGAAACGCGCAAATCTTATCATTTTCTTCAAGTTGGATTCTTTAAATACATTGGTATTTTTCATAATGTTGTGGAGATGTAAATGTCTCTCTCATTAGGGCTTCCCCCTAATAGTCAACTAACCATTAGTTGACCAGAAGAGGCTTGGTTGACCAAAATTGTATTAATCGCAAAAAACTAAAAAAATACCACAGGTGAAGTCATGCAGTCCTTTACGAACACATCGTTAACGGCTAGTCTATGGTAATAAAGTACATCAGGCAGGACATCCAAATGCTCGCCTATCATTCATCAACCTCGAATATAGTTTATCATCTGAAACATGTAAGTATTAGCAACTTTACATGGCCGCTCAATCTGATGTTAACCTAGAGAAATGTGCACTATTCAAGTGTCTGTGCGGAGTGTGGAAGCTGAACAGTAGCGCTCACTGCAGGACAGATGGAGGCACCAGTGCTCTAATGACAAGTTCACATTGCACGATTTAGCCTGATTTTTCATTTGCCAACAGGTTTTGGTAAATCACCGACAAATGCCCCGACATCGGAGGCAAATCAGTGCTCGTTCACACGAGTGACAATCGCGCAGTGTGAATTATCAAAGACGCAATCTGAGGGAATCGCCTATGCGTCGCCGACAGCCAATTAATCCTGCTGTGTTAATGAGTTCTGACTGAAAAATACATCAGTGATGATCTACACCCAATGAGAGAGCAAGATACAGGGCAGCGGGAAGCTCGGGGAGGACTTTTTTTTTTACAAAGCGAATAGCCATTTACAAACTTGAAGATGAAGGAGGGGCTAGGGTTTTTCCTGAAAAATAATATTCTTCTATAAAGGACAAAAGATTTATTGCAATTTTATTTTTCATCACTTTGAGGGCTTTTATAGGCTATAAGAAATAAACTCATTATAAAATGAACAACATGTTGGTTTCACTTTCAAGTAGGCTACTTAGATTTGTGTATATCAAAATTTCCCAGCAGAAGTCTGTTTGTTAATAAGTCATCTTTGTTCATTATTGTGTGTTCAGGGAGGACCCATAGACCAAAATATCAGCGCGATCTTACGTTATTTCCTCAGCAAACCAGCAAAAAAAAAAAAACAGATATGGCTGCTGACATTTATGAATGTATTATTTTAATCTATTTACTTTATTGTACTTCAAACTTTATTCCCTCCTGCTACCTTTCTCCTTTCTCAAACTTTATTTTCTCCACTGCAGCTGCAGCTTATTTTGTCAGAGCCAATGAAGCCCCATTCTCCCCTCTGCCCAATACTTATACACTGTCACAGCCAAATCTGTCCACCATCATTCATCAGAAAATAGGTTAAATTGTGACACTGGGGTTAATTTCTATTTGTCTTTTTTTCCCCTTAGACCTGATGGCGCTGAAAAAGGAAAGTCAAGAACTAAATGAAGTTGAAGAGAAAAATCAATATGAGATGCACCATGATTTCATGACTGAGGAAAAACCTAGACAGACTGAAAATATTTCCTCACGAAAAATAACTCTGAAGACCAAATCTAACAGGTCTAATCGAACACAAAAACAAAACCTTGAAATCCACAAGAGTGTTCACGCTGGAGAGAAGATGTTTGGATGTGATCAGTGTGGAATGAGTTTCTCAGACAGCAAATGCCTTAAAGTGCATGTAATAAGTCACTCCGTAGAGAAACCTTTCATGTGCCACCAGTGTGGAAAGACTTTTCAATTCAATAAATACCTTACGACTCACATGAGAGTTCACACAGAAGAGAGGCCTTTCACCTGCAAACAGTGTGGAAAGAGTTTCTCGCAAAAAGTAAATCTCAACACTCACTTGAAAGTTCACACTGGAGAGAAGCCGTTCACATGTGATCAGTGTGGAAAGAGTTTCATTCGTAAAGGAGCCCTTAATACCCACATGAGAATTCACACTGGAGAGAGACCTTACAACTGCAAACTGTGTTTGAAGAGTTTCTCATTAAAAGGAAATCTTAAGATTCACATGAGAATTCACAATGGAGAGAAGCCCTTTGTATGTGATCAGTGTGGAAAGAGTTTCAGATGTAAAGAATCACTTAATTGCCACATGAATATTCACTCAAGGGAAAACATTTTTATATGTCATCAGTGTGGAATGAGTTTTACAAACAGAAATCATCTTAAGATTCATGTAACGATTCACACTGGAGAGGAGCCCAACATGTGCCATCACTGTGGAAAGAGTTTCACAAAGCAAGCATACCTTAAGAATCACATTAGAGTTCACACCGGAGAGAAACCTTTCACCTGCAAACAGTGTGGAAAGAGTTTCACCATTAAAGGAAACCTTGAGACTCACATGAGAGTTCACTCTAGAGAGAAGCCATTTACCTGCCATCATTGTGGAAAGAGTTTCGGATTTAAAGGAAACTTTAACAGTCATATGAGGTTTCATATGTAAAATGTATTCTGCCATCACATTTAGAGATGCATCTGCAAAGTCATGTGCTTGTGAGACCCTATTTGTGTTCTTTGTTTGGAAGGAGTTTCAAATTACATAAAATTGTTAATGATTGCAAGACCTGAATTTAGTGTGTCAGATAACAATAAGAGAGACATACAAAATATGCTGTGAATGGGTTCTTCCAGGATGGGTTTGAAAACCCCTCGGAGAAAAAAAATTACTGATGTTTTTGTTTTGTTTGTTTCAGTGAAGTTTGGCTTCCATCAGAATTAACTGAACATGCCTGCTTTGCTCCACTCACTCTTTGCTGTAAAGCAGGTATGGGCAAATTCGGTCCTGGAGGGCCATTGTCCTGCAGAGTTTTAGCTCCAACCCTAATCAAACATTAGGGTTGTTGTTTTATTAGGGTTGGAGCTAAACACTGCAGGACAGTGGCCCTCCAGGACCGAAGTTGCCCATACCTGCTGTAAAGCAGTGGTTCTCAATTCCAGTCCTGGGGACCCCATGCTCAGGGGTAGGCAGAGTTTAGCTCCAACCTTGAAAATAAAAACTCACCTGCCAGTAGCCCTAGTACAGGGACATCAAAAAAATAAATAGAATATCATGAAAAAGGTCAATATTTTTTGTCACTCATTTCAGAAAGTAAAACCCATATATTATATAGATTCATAACATATAGAGTGAAATATTTCAAGCCTTTATTTCTTGACAGTTTGATGATTATGGCTTACAGATAATCAAAACCAAAAATTCAGTGTCTTAAAAAATTAGAATATTACATAAGATCAATAAAAAAAGGATATTTTAAACAGAAATATAAGGCTTCTGAAAAGTATGTTAATTCCTATGCACGCAATACTTGTTTGGGCCTCCTTTTGCATGAATTACTGAATCAATGCAGCGTGGCATGGAGGCAGTCAGCCTGTGGCAGTGCTGAGGTGTAATGGAAGCCCAGGTTGCTTTGATAGCGGCCTTCAGGTCATCTGCATTGTTGGGTCTGGTGACTCTCATCTTCCTCTTGACAATACCCCATAGATTCTCTATGGTGTTCAGGTCAGGGGAGTCCACTGGCCAGTCAAGCACAGTAACACCATGGTCATTGAACCAGCTTTTGGTACCTTTGGCAGTGTGGGCAGGTGCCAAGTTCTACTGGAAAATGAAATCAGCATCTCCATAAAGCTTGTCAGCAGAAGGAAGCATGAAGTGCTCTAAAATTTCCTGGTAGATGGCTGCGTTGATTGTGGACTTCAGAAAACACAGTGGACCAACACCAGCAGATGACATGGCAGCCCAAATTATCATTGACTGTGGAAACTTCACACTGGACTTCAAGCAACATGGATTCTGTGCCTCTCCACTCTTCCTCCAGACTCTGGGACCTTGATTTCCAAATGAAATGCAAAATTTACTTTCATCTGAAAAGAGGACTTTGGACCACTGAGCAACATTCCAGTTCTTATTCTCCTTAGCCCAGGTAAGATTCGTCTGACGATGTTTCTGTTTCAGAAGTGGCTTGGTAGCCCTTTTCCTGAAGATGTCTGAGCGTGGTGACTCTTGATGCACTGACTCCAGCTTCAGTTCACTCCTTGTGAAGCTCTCCCAAGTGTTTGAATCGGCTTTGCTTGACAGTATTCTCAAGCTTGCGGTCATCCCTGTTGCTTGTGCACATTTTCCTACCCAATTTCTTTCATCCAGTCAACTTTGCATTTAATAACCTTTGATACAGCACTCCTTGAACAGCCGTCCCTTTCATTAATGACCCTCTGTGACTTACTCTCTTTGTGGAGGGTGTCAACGATCGTCTTCTGGACCATTGCCAAGTCAGCAGTGTTCCCCATTGTGGTTTTAAAGACCAAGAGATACGCAGAATGTATACTGTATGGATGGTCATTTATTGAAACCCATATGTAAATATTCTAATATTTTGAGATACTGATTTTTGACTTACATTAGCTGTAAGCTCTAATCATCAAAATTAAAACAAAAAACTTTTGAAGTGTTTTACTTTACATGTAAAGAATCTAAAATATATGAAAGTTTCACTTTTTGAAATAAATAAAAAATCTGAAGACCCTGATTAGCTCGTTCAAGTGTGTTTGATTAGGGTTGGAGCTGAACTCCAGGACTGACGTTGCCTACCCCTGAACTGGATGAACAAATTCAGAGTGGGTTTAGAGTTGACAAAACCAAGCAAATTCAACTTGGTTTAGATCAGATTCAGAGGGCTCACAAGAGTCAATAGGACTATAAATATTTAAATATTCTGTCATCTCAGTGTATAATCCAGAATGCAGGAACTCTGTCCTTCTACAGCAGGGGTGTCCAAACTCGGCCCTGGGTGTCCTGCAGAGTTTAGCTCCAGGGTGTCCTGCAGAGTTTAGCTCCAACTTGCCCTGTTCTACAGCGTCTCTGACACAATGAGCCTCATCCACACAGTCCAAACCCTATTCACTCAGCCACTCTACCCTGAGTTTTCAGGGGTTAAAGCAAAAAAAAATATTTTGTCTGAAAATGTTTCCTCGGCCAAACCCCATTCCACAGCCATACCTGTCACACATCCAGTTTAAGAGCTGTTTTTCTTCTTGTAATTAGGAGCGCTTGTCCTCCTAATAAAAAATTTTTTGGAGCACCTTCTGATTAATAATAAAAAATTCTGATAAAAAATTAACCTTCCTAATACGAGGGGACATATGACTCCTTAAAATGACTTCAGTTTGAACACATGGGAGTCTGGCTTAATGGTACACGACTTATAAAATATAATGTTTTAATTAAGTTGGTATTTATATGTTTTTTACTGCATGTGTACGATAAAAGTAACATTCCGGCAGCAAGAACGTCCCCGAACTAAATGAAGATAAATGTCTTGGCGTTTCATGTGTTTATTTGAACCAATCAGATAAGAGTAAATGGAGAGTCAGCGAGAGCCTCATTTGATTGGCTACAAGAAGGTGGACCCGCCTCCCCTTCGGGCTTGCAAATCTCAGTTAGTGAGAGAATCGTGCCAAAACTGCAAGCGCAGATAAAAGAAAGACGGAGCTGTACAAATCGGATTATTTCGGGAACTTTTTACCCTACATACACAACAAGTCATTTAGACATGTGACTGTCTATTTTTTTACACATACAGATGGGTTCTACGCGGTCAATCCGTTTTGCAGTTCTTTAAACTGCTGTTTTCGCTTGCAGATCACTGTTCACTGGCTTGTAGTGCTTTTGACCGTATTTTGGCGGAAAAAACGTGCCAAAAGTGTAAGCGCGGAAAAATGGAAGTCATAAGAATGCAGATCATATTTATTTAGTGTCAGCATGAAGTTGCAGTTTCACAAAACATGAATTACACTTACGAGTAACAGCAAAATGCTGCAAATAATTTTTTCTTGCGCTTAAAACACGATTTACACCTTTACAAAGCTTCTCTTGCGCTTGCAAATTTTATTTGCGCTTGCAGTCTTATGTACAATTTCACAAATCTTACCATACGCATGCAAATCTTTATGACGTAAAATTACCTTCATATTGTATTAAATAAATATATCACATTTGCAAACTCCCGTAATAATTATTTAAAGCTGTCACTTTCCTTATCATGATCTGTGGGCGCACAGAAAATGAGAGCGCATGAGTGAGTTCTCAAGACTCAAAAGCACGTGCAAATGTGATACATTCTGTCGGAACCTGTGGAAATGAGTATAATTATTATTAATAGCCACAATCTCGTGCCGAAATTCAAGTTCTGCTCTGTGTTCTCTGCTATGAACCCAAATGTGAATGATGCGAGCGATTACATACATAAACAATTTTTGAAAGTTTGCAAAAAAATTTACTTTTATAACACCACCTATTTCCTAACAATATTACATATTTTTGCATACCTGTTTACAAACACATTTAGTCTTTTCGAAATTCCATAAACTTTATTTTCCATGTATGATAAATTAATGTTATCACTCAAATTCTAGCTTTGGTTATCACAATAATTCAAATATTTATATTTGATTTTATAATATACTTTTATAGACATTTAATATGGAAAATATTTATCATACTTAATTTCTTTAATTTGACTAAATATAAACAAATATTATATAACTATTATAAAATAAAATATATTTGTGAAATTTCAAAAAGTTTACCTTTTTATTAAAACTTACTAACACTGCTGCCGTAGCTATGCTAATTGTAAACAAAATCCTAAGTCCTCAGACTTCTCCAATTTAATACCAACTATTAAGTTTTTATCATTGTTCTTTGAAACATTCTAATAATTTTCCATTTGTGAAAAACCTTTACAAAAACGCAAAAAACCACCAACATTTACAAACAATAATTTTATTTTTTTACTTTATCACTTAAGTTACTTAACTACAAATAGCAACTAACAATGTTTGTATAACAATTATACTAAGAAACACATATCTTAGAGCTCACATTAAACATACTCTTTTAAAAGAATTGCCAATAAAATCAAAATATCTAACTTAAAGTTAAACGAAACCATACTTTGTTTTACTTGTACAAGCATGAATTTAAAATAAATGAGATAACAGCAAGTTTCATTAACCATTACAACAAACATACTTAAAGTACTTAACATGTGCAAAATCACTTTTACTAGCTCAAAAGTACAGAACTACACTAGAGCTAAAGTATTTCCACATTACCCTCAACTGGCAATATACAAAAACAAAGTCCAAACAAAATAATTTAAATGCTCAGTCCACAACACTCATTATTTACTGTAAAACATTCATATTCTCATCATCCGTATTGCTGATATGTGTACATACCCGGTACAACCCGTTTGCACATTCCTCTTGTTCATATTACTATTTATTAAGTCCCAATATACTGTTTTTTGCACATCTTATTTTTGTTGCACTTTTTATTCTATTGCACATTTTACTCTCTATTTTTATTTTTTTACTTATATATATGCTCTTGTGTTGTGTTACTTTTATATAATCTTTTATTTGTATTCTTCTGCATTGTCCACGGAGCGGACCTGATTTGATTTACATTTCACTTCTGATTATACCCTGTATAATTTATTATGTGATGAATAAAGAAACCTTGAACCAACAGGTTCATATGTTTACACATCACCCATTGAATCCTCAACATTCAAGCTTTCCTCTGGTTTTTGTTTTTTTATCCAGGTCTTCCACTGATAAACAGAATGAAAAACTCGCACACAAAAAACAACAGTTAACATTATAATAAATATTTAGAACTTGACAAATTCATTTTATCCTCAAACAATTTAAATGCCTCCCCCTCCCCAACTGGACTATGCTAAGATTATATTTATTTTATCAAAAACCTAATGTATTTCTAACACAATAACAGCCGTTTACCATATTGATTGATAAGAGCACAATAAAAAGCAGCTAAATACATTCCATTTCTCACTTAACTTTTAAATTCCTTTGTTTTTAAATCAATGTTTGTTTACAAAGCTCCAATACATGCTATTATGCATCAAACCTTTTTAAAAAACACTAATTTAAAAACAAAACAATGTAATACTTAAGTAATAAATGTAATGCGTTTGAGTCCATTTTAAAAAAATGTACTGCAAATATTCAAAACAATGCTGAAATTCTCTTCCACAAATTAATAATTATATTTATATAAAAACAAACTATACCAAATTTCAAAGTAATTTAAATAACCATTTTAAAGAGACTCAGATTCATCTCATATGTGCAGTATACTTCACTAAACACTATGTACATCATCCAAATGAGTCTTACTTTGATGTTGATCAAACCCAAGTACACACCAAAAACTGATGAGTATAAAACCACCCTCAAAATGAACACATACAAACCAATATTTTGTTTTAAATCTGAACAATTTACAAGTCTTATCTAGCCCTGCATCTTCTTCCACGTCATCTTCAGTATTTGTTCTTCATCCACATCTTCCCCCGTTTCTGAATCCTGGACTCTTAATTCTGGATCCACGCCTAAAACAACAAAAAAGGTATAATACAATACATGTACAATATCTGCATAACTACTCTTGAGAATCAAATCACACCCATTTTACATTTTAATATCAGTAAAATTAGCCATAAAGCACAGAAATGTAATGTTTACAGCGAGTTTTATTTATCAAAATAAAACTTTGGATTAACTTGAAAGCACATCACCAAATATATTGTTCAGTACAATATGCATAATTATAGTAGTACTAAAACTTTAATTTTTAAGCACTATTCATACAACCTTTCTTGATGTTTCATTATTACTTCATTTCCTTTGTTTCCCACAACAAAATAAAACATTTGATATAAACAAAATGTATGTATTATGCTTTGATTTGATAACTAGAATAGCTTAAATACACAATTTTTGAATTAAAAAAAAATATTAAAAAAAGGAAAGAAACATTTCATAGTGCTACAAAGCTTTTTTTAATATATAAATTAAGTTGTTTTATACCAGGGATTTCCAACCTTATTTCATTTGGGAGCTACTTTAAAAAAATGAAAGCGGCTGAGAGCTACCCATATTATTCCCATACTTAAATATCTTAAATAATGTATCAGTCCAAACTGTTACACACGCCATTGTTAAAAGGTGCTGGAAATATTGAAAAAGTACACTGAAATCATTTTAGCATCATTTTATGTCAAAAGCCAACAAATAAAATTAGTAGCACTATGTACTTTTTCTTCGCATAAACAGTGAAATAATAACATTTAAAAAATGATGGCCGGATTTTAAACTTAAATGAATAAAATGTTATCTACTGACATGTAGGCTACTTACATGTACAAATAAAGTTTTGACAATTTTTTAAATAAAATAACAGTTCAGCATTTAAATCTTTTATTTTTATAATGAGTCAGAATTATAAATTTCATTTTTCATTAACAGCTCTACCTAAGTTAATGTGCATTCAAAAAATCTCAACACTTCTGATAACGAAGTAGCCTATTTTCCATCGACCGGTTAAGATTTACAACAAAAATTTGGTCCGATTTTAACATTGGTCTGAACCAGGGGTCGCAACCTACAGTGGCACGCAGGGGGATAATCGCTGGCACGTGAGCTGCAATAGGGAAAACTGCATGCTGACGTAAATTTTGATGTAATAACGTCTCATAGTCACACAGCCTGTTAGGAGCTATAAATACTATTAAAGTGTTAGAATTAACTTGCGCTAGTCTATGAAGATGCGCGTGATCACTGCACACAGGTGCTTCAGATCAAAGCCTCAGCGAACGCTCGTCAATGTCAAAATGACTGAGATGGCCAATCAAATCAAAGTAGGCAATCAAGTTTTTTTTATATTGTGCAGTGCTTTGTTACAATTTGTATTGTTAAAAGCGCTATATAAATAAAGGTGACTTGACTTGACTAGGCGGGGTTTACCATTCACAGCTGCAAACTACTTTTTCTCTCAAATATGGTCATTTTGAGAGAGAGAGAGAGACTTAAAATACAGCAATTTTACCCCCTCATTGCTGAGAAATATAAAGTAGTGTTGTGGCAATTTTTTTCAAACAAACATCATCACTGAGTAAGAGACAACTCTGAGTCCAAATTATAGTAATAAAGGTATTTATTCTCTTGCAAGAGAGATCCTCGTCACCAATACACATTTGTGAGTCAGTGAGGAGAGATAAGGGAAAACAGTGCCAGCCTGTCTTATAGTCCTTTCCTTCAAGGCCTTCTTTCTTCCCTCCCCTACAGGAGAGATACCAGTTTGTTTATCTATTAATGGGTATACTAGTTAAAGGGAGGCAAATGCCCCCTTGATGACCCCTTGACCATCTGCTTTTCCTTACCTCTATCACCTCTCAATCATAGTAAATCATCACACAAAGGGTTTTCTCACTGCAAGTGAGAAAACATATGAGGCATACATCTTGAATCTATGTTTCACTAAAGATTAATACACATAAGGAAAAATTCCTTTACAGTAGCGATTCACTATCGATTAATAAAAGTCGCGTGGCAGCACTGATAAGAAGTTTATGCGCTTCTGAATGTGATCTCTGATCTCTGTGTGCGAGTGGTACGCACAAAACGAAACTGACGTTACTCTGTGTGTTGCGCCTGCGCGAGACCCTTAATCATTTTGATTAAAGGGGAGCAGTATTTATTGTAAGTTTTTCAAATCGCTATAATCAAATACGGGTTTAATGATAATTAAAATACGAAACGGGATAATAAAAAAAAACTCATGGCCGATATGTCAAGTAGGCTATGTCTTGTCCAATCAGGCCACGAGCTACTGGTAGCTCGCGAGCTACGTGTTGGAGACCCCTGTTTTATACATTCAAACGACTAAAGCCAAAAACAACTGCTAAAAAAAAACAGGAAACAAAATAAATTAAAAACTAGGGCCCAAAGCAAGTAGTTTTAAAAAAAAATATTTAATTTAAACGTACATAACTTTTTAAACTGAATTTATTCATTGAGTTAACAATGATTCATTAAACCAACATCAACCGACTGTTCCCAAAGTAGATCTACCATTTTTTTTTTACACTGAAAATGTAAAAATAAAGCATTGTATACTACAATGTACTTCATTACTACTCACCTCTGCCTGCAAGTAGTTCTACATCCACACTGTCCGTTGCAACCAATTCTGCATCAGACCCCTCCATCCGTTCTGCATCTGGATGTCTGTCTTGCACAGAGGTTCTTTCAAGTACTTTCTCCATCAGTGGTGTAGTCCTACAAAAAAAAAGTGGTTTACTATTACCCAACCCAGCCCAACTCAACTTTTAAATAAAAGTGGCCAAAAATGACAGAAGTGAAGGTTTTTTTGGTTCATTAGTAATGTATTAATTTATTTTTCATGTGAATTACATTTACAATCTGTCATTTGTGCATTTTTTCTAAACTCATTGAATACTCTTAAAAAAAAATACAACATTACATTTTTCAATTAAGCATTCTTTTTTCAGTTACAGTATGTTCCAAACAGATTTTCTATCTATCGTTATATTTACAGATTTACATTGCCGTGACTGTGGGTCATTTGAAGTGCGATGATGTCTTGCCCAGGACTGTACATATTTCTCTGGGTTGAACAGTGAAATTGGTGGGCCATTTAGGTTGATCATCATCAAATTTGAAACAAGAAGCACAGACCTCTTGTTGGTCAAGATGGTATTCATTAGACTGAAACAAATTTCGCATTCTGCAGTACTGACAGGAAAGGTCTGCATGCAGTTCTTAAGGGTTTTCAAATTCTGACTTTCAGTTTGGGGAGATACAATTAAGTCTCGCAGTCCCCTAATGGCCTGGTCACGACACAAATTAAAACGTGCACAAAGCCTACGAATCTCTGCTTCACCATAACGAATGCCAGGCTCTGATGGCCACCTGGTTGTGTCCAGAATGCTTAAATCTTTGAGAATGTCTTCTTCAAAAGGAAGACGTTTTTGTAGACTGTCAATTAGGCTTTGCAAGAATTCTTCAGTGTTTATGGACTTAATTTTAGGGTTTGACTTTAAGTGCACATCTTTGAATGTGCCATGATCTTTTGCCTCCAGGGCAGCTGAAAGTTTCTCCCCTGGCTGAGTTTTAAATTATGCTAAAACTCTGATTGCTCTTTTCACAAGAAGATCTGCTCTGAGTAAAGCCATAGTTTGAGCGTGCAGTTCCTCAGAGACAATGGACAGTTCATGTAAGGTATCATACATCAAACCAAGATCACAGAGAAATTCTGGGCTCTTCAGCCTGTCACACAAGCCTCTGTATGTCTGTCTCTCGGTGTAGTTCCTCTGGTCATCATTGGAGGCCTTTTCAAAGTGTCTGACAAGGGCAGTAAAAGATGTCCAGACAGCCCGAACAGTCCGAAAACTGCTGGCAACCCATCTAACATCTAAGACTCTGCCAATTTTGAGAACCTGAGAGCCAACCTCGGCTGCTGATTGTAAAAGCTCTCTCTGGTTTTTATTTGACTTGCTATAGATGTTGTGCAATTTTTCAACAAAGATTTTAAAGTGATTGATAGCAGTAACTTTATCTACAGCATCAAAAACTGCCAGTTCTAACCTATGATTCATGCAGTGCCAAGTAAGCAGTTTTGGAAATCTCTTTTTCAATTTCGTTGACACACCAGAGTGCTTGCCCACCATAACACTAGCACCATCTGAGACAAAGGACACCCAGTTTTGTTTTAGCCACTCTGTGAATCCGGCTTTTGTTAGGCAACTCATTAAAGCATCAATTATTCCTTCAGATGTCTGATCCTGAAGTTCCACTAGATCAAGAAATACGAATTCTGGTGGTTCACCTAGGACACATGCTTTGATGTTAACAATCATGGTGTTTTTTCTACTCAAGGTGGATGCCTCATCTATTAGTACAGCTAGTTTGCTTGAGGAGCTAACAATGTTGTTCACAATAGCTGGGTTTCAGTCACGTGATTATGATGACGTGCGAAGGCGGGGCGATTTCAGATGGAGGGCAGGAAGTAAACATGGAGAATACGTCTATGGAGGAAACCGTTGCGGAGAGTCTGTATTGTATGAATTTAGAACCAATTTCAAGAAATAGATACAAGGAGTTAATAAACAGATATGTTGGACGTGACCCGTTCCTCATGAAGATGAGTGAGTTTTCGGTCGAACTTGAAGATTTGCCGACAGTGGAGGCTGTTGACATCACCAACTATCTGTTCCTTCAGACATCGTACTACACCAGACAGCAAATGAAGGCATATAAAAGTCTGGAGGCGTACAACTTTTTTGTCAGCGGGTGGGTCCACAACCTCGGTACAAAACGGCTCTACGATGATCATTGTTTGGTCTTCGCCAGGGTGAGTGTTTGTTCTTATATTGTTTTATGTGTGAAGATGCTAGCAGTAACGGCTATAATGTCAACAAACATGCAACACATCTTAATGACGACGTTAGACTGACAATCGTTTATGTTTCAAGGTAAACCACTCTCAGAGATCAGGCGAAACACCTCTGAAGACCTGGATTATTGCGAAGGAGGATGGAGAAGTCATTGCAGCTCATTGCAATTGCATGGCAGGGTAAGTAATTTATGTAGGCTAGGATGTTCACCACAAAATCTCTCTCTCTCACACATACACACACACTGCTAGCATACTGGAGAGAGCTTTAAAGGGGTCATGAACTGGATTGTTTTGTTATTTTATAATGTTGCCTGGGGTGCCCTTATAATGTTAGGATGGTTTTTACATCAAATATTATATTGTCATAATTTGAAAATAACACGCATTTTTTCCTAGCCTCTGATTTGAACGCTCTAGGCTATATTGCACATCATCAAAATGTGCTGATATAGATTGCCCTTTTCCCCTGGTGTAGATTGCATTTGAGGTAAAAAAATAAAAAAATCATATTATATTCTATTCACAGACTATCAGAATCGTGTTCTCATGTAGGGGCAGTTCTTTTTTCCATTGAAGTTGGGGTAAAGATGCGAGATACAGCTTCCTGCACAACAGAGCAGTGCAAGTGGCTGATGCCATCACATGTAAAAAAGGTAAGGTGACACGTTCACTGCAAACCAAATGTTGGACAGAGAATGTTTTTTTTTGGACACTGTGTAACTGTAGGCTAAATTATGATGATAAATTAATGTTTATATTGTGCCCCTTTGGTTATGTCTTTGCTCTGGTTAATTCATCAGGCAGATTGCTTGTCTTCGTCTACATTTCATCTTCTTTTAGGGGATTTTCATTATATTCCATCATACCTAATGTTGGGGATTATTAAATTATTTCTATTCTATATTCTGCCTTTATATGTGTAGCTTGTGACAATGTGGTCAGTCACAATTTCCCTGTTGGACAAAGAGAAGCTAAGACCGCAAAGACCCACATAAACACAGTTTGGCATCTCAATCCTGTAATGATAGCCTTACCTGTTTTGCTCACAGCCATAGGATAAATGCCAGATTTATACTGCATATAGATATGTTATGGTTATGGACCACAGAATTGTGGACTTAATGATCTTCTTTGTGTTAACTTATTTTTAGATTCCTGCGGCTCCAGTAGCTCTGATCGACTTCTCCTCTGCTAAAGCCAAAAAAAAAAGCTTGACCGTTCCATTGATGGCAGGACAACTGAAAACCAGGTTGGGAAATCACTTTCATGCCCAAGAGTGAAGAGAGGGTCAGAAACATATGCTAGTTTTTTTGAGACTTTAAGCAAAAACTGTCCAAGGAGTGCAGCACTGATGGCTAGGGAGCCTTACTACAAAGAATTCATCCCCAAATCTAGTATGCTTCCTAAAACTGTTCTTGAATACAGAACACCAGAGACTCTGCAGCTACCCCCCAAACAGCTTGGAGAGCTATGCCAGGTATTCCAGCTAGAAGAGCTCATCATGTCCCAGGTCCAGGCTGTAGAGAGGGCAACTCAAAGTCAGAGTGCAAGCAGGATTTGGTTTAGGCAAAGAGCTGGACGCATAACTGCTTCCAAGCTGAAACAAGCTATTAAGACCAACCCCCAGCAACCATCCAAGAGCTTGATCAAGGCCATATGCTACCCAGAAGCATATAGGTTCACCACAGCCGCTACAAGGTATTTAGAGTTTGAATTAAGGGAAGGCAGAGGTAAGGCTGCGTGTAAACAGTGTTTATGTCCAGAAAAAGAAACACTGACAACAGAGGGTATAATTTGGATAAAAAAAGAAGGCTGTCTATTAAGTAAACCTATATTACTAGTGGAATTTTAAACGAAATGTATAGTAGTAACACATTGCTTTGGTGCGCGAGCTGATAAGAGAAAACCGCGCAGTGGATTGAGTATGGTATGGACAGCCCTGAAGGGTCAACATTAGTTATAGGGTTATAAGACTAGGGTTATGCAGGAGTAGAACTAAGTATAGGGGTTAGGGTAATGGCATTTAAATCACTGAACTGGCTCTACACATCCAATACTAAGTAATCATTTCCTTTTCATGTTTTGAATGTGTACTGTGTACAGTTATGGATGCAAACATGAAGCACAAGCCAGAGGAGTGTATGAGAAGCTGATGGGTCGGAAGCATGCAGGCTTCTCCTGTATGGACAGTGGTCTCTGGCTGAACCCCAAGTGGCCATACATGGGGTCCTCTCCTGATGGGATTGTCTCTTGTGACTGTCACGGAACTGGAATTTGCGAGATTAAGGTAATATTAGTCTCTGTTGTAGTAAAGTCCCTAAATCTCGAGTCTGATTCGTGTCTCAAGTCCTAAACTAAGCAAAAAGCCAGAAAATATATTTGTTAATCTATTGTTCACATGTCCTTCTCTGTGTGATTTTAGTGTCCACACTCTCACCAAGATGAAGCCAATCTGCGCTTGTGTGCTGGGGAAAAGGGCTTCTGCCTTATCAATGATGGGGATAATGTCATGCTGGACCGGACTCATGACTACTACTACCAAGTTCAGGGACAGCTGCACATTGTAGACGCTTAGTACTGTGATTTTGTTGTGTGGAACCACAATGACATTTTTGTTGAAAGGATTTTGCCCGATCTTGAACTTTGGGATGATGTTATCCCTAAAGTTGAGTGCTTTTTTAGAAACCGTATACTTCCAGAAATACTGGGACAGCAAGTTACAAACTCACATGTGTAATGAAAGGATCCAGGCACTCTTGAAAGTGGGCTGTGTGTTATTGCTGTTATATCAATAGGCAAGATTACATTTTGACTATTGTTATTAGTGTGGTCTTTGTGAGTTCTGGCTGTTGTGTAATATAAATGAAAACATTAAATGCCATTGAGAAGACAGAATTATAAATGGTGGTTTATTTACAAGATTAGATTTTTCAACAATTGTTATAATAAGAACATGGTGTGCAATAACAGATTAGAATCAATTTCATTACATATAATACATATAGCCAGTACAATTGGACTAGTCACTAGCCCTAGTCACTAGTATTACACAAGTGTAATACTTTTATCCACTAGTCACTAGTGGATAAAAGTATTACACTTGTTGAAAACATATTAACAGACTGATACATGTCGGGTCTCAGGTACTACTACTCCCTGTCCTCTTACTTATCATCAGAGCCAAGAAGCAGGTATCAGGTATTGGACACTACATGTGTGAGGGCTCAGGTACTGGACTGACTGATTATTATCCCTATCCCTCTCTCCTCCTTACTCCAATGGGACAACAGACTCCGAAAGATTAGACAAGACACAGCAAATAACCCCAATCTTGTCAATCAATGCTAGTGCCTCACCTTGTTTTGTTGCCATGTGCTCTATGGGCATAGCCCTGCTTTGCAGAATCTGATATTTTCTTCTGACTAAACCGATAACTCTCTCAACATGAATACGCAAATTCGCTATTTTTCTTGTGTCTGCCACCTCATACGCTGACACCTGCATTTACCAAGGGGAGAAAACAGCTATCTGTAGTGAAGCACAGTAAAATCCCACACTATCACCAATATTGAACCCACGGTCTGCTAGGACAATATCTCCAGGTAACAGGTTTTTTTTAGGAGGCCACTCTCTATTGTGATCTGTTTATCGCTGACTCTCCCTCCCCAGGCACAAGATATGTAAGTGACATAGCCTTGGGGTGCAACACCAATCAGAAATTTTACAGTATGGTGATGCTTGTAGTTTGACCACGTTTGTGCTTGGGCTAGTAAATTAGAGGGCTTCTCAATAAAAACTTAGAAACAGTCAACTATCACAGCAACTTTACATCCAAATGCAATCCCAAATGAATCCCATTGGCATTGTAGCTTGAAGAACATGTCGTTCTGGCCACTCAATTTGAAATTCCAACCTTTCATGAAGTATGTCTATTACTTTATGCCAAACTCTAGAAGCAGTTGGCAGAGAGATCTTGAACCTGAAAGCTAAATCTTTCAGCGGGAGATTTAGTCTCAGCTTCATCAAAACTAAAATGAACTGTTCAAATTTAGACAGCACAGACATAGGACCACAGCTGATGTAGGGTTTGCACAGCTCAAAAATCTGAATTAAAACTAAGAAGTTGGGGAGCCCCGTGTAGAACCTTGTCTTGTCTTCGTTTTTTTCAAAGGACTCCTTGTTGAACTGTGTGTCCATTGCTTTGGCTCGAAGATCTCCCAGCTCTGTTGTGTTTTGTCTCTGAACATCCTCCATCTTCTCAATGTCATCCATTGTTAGCTCAGTCTGGCATCCGGCATCTACATAGCCTGCAACATATCAGTGGAGAGCATAATTACTTAATTCATGAATATGAATTGTTGTTAAGTTATCTTTTTAACAACCTTTTTACAAACATGCAAGTTTTCTGGTCCAATTATACAGGTTGATTTTAGTTAATATGAATTATGTGAAGTAATCTTTTTTTACGTTTTTACAAACATACAAGTTTTCTGGTCAACATTTGTAACAATTAATAATTATTAATAACAATTAATAATAATGCTGGTCACCTTGATCATTTAATGTCCCGTTCCCACTGATCCCCTCTGATTGTGGGTTGTTGTCAGCTGGCTGCTTCGGTTCGGAGCTTTCGGGTGTCTGTGTCAGATCCGGGCTCTCATCTGTCTGTTGGAGATCCAACATAGCCTCTGCACATTCCGACCGTCTTTGTTGGTCTTCCTTGAGCTTCATGCTCTGCTCTCGTTTAAGAGACGCCTCTGATTTGGGTTTAGTTTTTTGGTACCCTAGGTTGACCGTCGGAGCCCAATCTACCGACTCAACGTCACCCAAAGCGCTAGGGCAGCCTAAAAAGCCCCAGTGAAGTCCATATTAGACTACCGGTAACTTAATAATCATTACTAAGTAAATGAGCATTTAACGACAACCTAATGCTATATAAACACAGACACAAAAAACAAGTTGGCTAGCTAACATACCTCCGACGAAGTGGTCGCTGCAGACACGGGCATTAACAGACTCTGCTCCTCCCGACCGCAGACGTACGTTAAAAATCCGCTTTTTACATTTCTCACCTTTATGAGTGACAATCTTTGGTACTCTGTAAAATCCCTTTCCCTTTTCTCGGTTTGAACGATTGGAGCAGCCGTAAACTACACAAAACATTGGCATTTTTCCAGACGGCACTGGCAGATCCTCAGCTATTTCACTTCCTGCCCTCCATCTGAATTTCGCGCTCTCGCAATGCAGCAGCGTGACGTCACGTGAAACCAACCTATTGAACACAGCATTTATTTTGCAATGCTTTCAATAATGTTGGTGGCACTGAAACGAGAGTGCAGAATGTGTCCCATTTTTACTCCATTGAGCTGCTGGAGTTCTATGAGTGTTTCGTGATCTGTGAAGAGACGATTATTTTTGGCAAGGTAATATGCGGTTCTGAACACAGAGTAAGTCTCTTTTAGTAATGACATGTTCACTGCGTCCACATTTTTTCCCAGCACCTTTTTTTTTAAGGTCTCTATCTTTTCAGCAAGAGCATGTGCTTTTGAGCAAAAATGTATTTTGATTTTGTTCCTTAATGAACATAAAACGTTGTCTCTGTTTTTATTGTTGGAACCTTGAATTTGAAATGTAGACCACTCAGTGGAAACTTGGACACCTTGTTCTTTGAATACCCCTGTTGATCCTGCATTAGAGCAGACCAGGCATCCTGTAATGAAAAAATAACCAATGAAATTAGTTTCATGCTTGCTAATTTGTTTATTTGATTTTCACTTCCTGTTGTCATTTGTATGTTTATTTCAAAAACTATTTTTACCACATTTTCAAAATCTAATACCACAAACCATGCTTCGTTCAAAGACAGCTAGGTCAAGAATTTCATGTTGTTAGCATAAAATGTAACATTTAAAAGACTTAGAAAAAAGGTCATCAAAAACTGATATAAACTGTTATGCTGTAATCATTTTAATATTAACTTAACTGGATCAATAGTCTCTGCTTTCATTTTACTAATTGTGAAAAAGGTAAAAGGTCATGAATTCAAGTCAGATTAAACAATTACATACCAAGCCTCTTATTCTTGCACCCCAACCAAGGCTTCTTCGATTTAAAAGCCTCCCATTGACTTTTACTCCAAATGTCCGGCCATTCATCAGTACATGGTATGCCAGGATCTAAACAAAAACATGATTTCAGCATGCGTAATTTCAAGGTAAAGAGTATCGTATATAAGACTGATGTGCTTCATAATTTCATAACAATGGTTACAACCAGATTAATGTTAACAATTGCAAATATGTTTGTTTTACAAAAATGACTTAATGTTAATTTAACTCAAGATAACAATTTGAGCTAAACCTTAACTATATAACTATAAATTTCTGCATGTTTAATAATAATCAGATGGTTCTATGTTGTGTTAGCCTAGTCTTGAGCAGTTTATGCATCCAGCCCCAATGTATGATGCCCACCAAATTCTGAGTAAATAAGAACAATAAAATTCTATACCTAAGTGACACATCATAACAAACTACTTTTCTACTCTACCAAATATTAAATCACTATAACAAGCACTTTCATATTATGAATTTGGAAAGACCTGAGCTGGCTGTCTGGGCTGTGCTGGTCTGACTTGGGCCTGCGCTGTGCTGGTCTGATTTAGGCAGCCTGTGCTGGAGGTCTGGGCTGTGCTGGTCTGATTTAGGCCGCCTGTGCTGGAGGTCTGGGCTGTGTTGGTCTGATTTAGGCCGCCTGTGCTGGAGGTCTGGGCTGTGCTGGTCTGATTTAGGCCGCCTGTGCTGGAGGTCTGGGCTGTGCTGGTCTGATTTAGGCCAGCTGTGCTGGTCTGATTTAGGCCGCCTGTGCTGGAGGTCTGAGCTGTGATGGTCTGATTTAGGCCGCCTGTGCTGGAGGTCTGGGCTGTGCTGGTCTGATTTAGGCAGCCTGTGCTGGAGGTCTGGGCTGTGCTGGTCTGATTTAGGCAGCCTGTGCTGGTGGTCTGTGCTGTGCTGGTCTGATTTAGGCCACCTGTGCTGGAGGTCTGGGCTGTGCTGGTCTGATTTAGGCCGCCTGTGCTGGAGGTCTGGGCTGTGCTGGTCTGATTTAGGCCGCCTGTGCTGGAGGTCTGGGCTGTGCTGGTCTGATTTAGGCCGCCTGTGCTGGAGGTCTGGGCTGTGCTGGTCTGATTTAGGCCGCCTGTGCTGGAGGTCTGGGCTGTGCTGGTCTGATTTAGGCCGCCTGTGCTGGAGGTCTGGGCTGTGCTGGTCTGATTTAGGCTGCCTGTGCTGGAGGTCTGGGCCGTGCTGGTTTTTGAGTAGAACTGGCCTACACTGCTTCTCTTACTCTGGACACTATATCACAACAAGTAATCATTAGAAAGCAAAATTTAAATCTATTTAACACCATAATTGGAAACACAGATTATGAAAATAAACAGTTTGCTGATGGCTGACAGGTCAACAGCCAACATTTACCCTTACAGATGGGATACTATGAAACTTCCATTGGTTACCTTCCAAAATAGTCAGTTAGACTGACTTTCCTCTTCTCCCCTCTTCCCACCATTTTCTATATGAGAAAGAGGGCAGAGATATACAGATATTATTCATCATTAAACTAACATGGTCCACATAATCTAAAAGTTTTCTTACTTGGTATCATAAGACATAAGAAAACAATCACAAATTAGCCTAGCTTTTTAAAAAGCATATGCAGACCTGCTAGTATTGGGATGTTTTTTTGATTTAATGCTTTGCACCACAATGGTTTACACTCTCACCACCATACAATTCAATTACTCATCATAGAAATCAGCCATGAAACAAACAAACAACAACAAAAAAACTTATATAATCATATATTACTCATTTACAAATTGCTTTGGATAAAAGCCTCTGCTAAATGACAGCTGTTTGTGTGCATGCTTGAATAATCTTACATAATTCCTAAAAATCTAATTTTAGAGTAATTCCTTTTATTTTGTTGTTGGATTAACATAACACAGCCACTAACGTTTGCAGATGCACAATTCCTACTGTCAGCCATCCGATTTTATCGCAAATGTTGCATGTATTTAACACATAAGTCTATGTTGCAAATACTCACCATGATCGCCATTTTAATATATCTTTTTGTGAATTTGACCATTTTAGTGATTAAACTCTCGAAAGAAAACTCAATAATAGGGCACCCTGACATGACAGACAGCAGTCTGTGCATGGGTAGATTGCGTACAGCAGGGCTATTCAATTGGCGGCCCGGAAGCAACCTCCAAATGGCCCAGCCCGTGGTCCCGCCAAAAACGCACATCCCTACATAAATTCATACAGTAGTACAGACCACGTAGCCTAGCAACACGCAAACAATGCAGAGCGTGCCGGTAGTAGCCTAGATTACTATCAATATGTCTTTCTCAACACTGAAACATAAAATTGCCAATGAAAACCGTCAGTTTAACCCTGCCTGGACCTGACAAATATTTGTTTATTTTACCGCCACATCCAAACACCAATCCGAAGTGTTTAATTTGTAATGAGTGCGTTGCAGTACTTAAAGATTACAATATGCGGAGGCACCACGTTGAGAAACACCAGACTTTCCACACCAATTTTCCAGAGGGATCTCAAGAGAGGGCAGCAAAAGTGCAGAGTTTGATTGCATCTTACAACCAGAGCAGTACTACCATGGTGCGGTCATTCACAGCCCAAGAGAGAGCTACCGCAGCATCCCTTCGTGTTTCCTGGATATTGGCAAAAAAGAAAAGGCCATTCACAGACTCTGAAACCGTGAAGGACTGTATGCTGGCCGTCGTGGATGAGGTGATAAATGACGATAAAATTAAAATGAGCGTGGCATCTACTATAAAAAACTTACCCCTGTCAGATACTTCCAACATTCGTAGGGTTGAAATTCTTGCTGCAGATGTGTATGAAACGCTGTTAGGAGACCTGATGAAAGCTGATACTATGTCTATAGCAGTAGATGAGTCCACAGACAAAACTGATACTGCTCCGTTGTGCATATATGTCCGTTTTTTTACAGCAAATGCTTCAGAGAGGAGCTGCTCTGCCTACTGCCATTAGAAGGACACACAACGGGCGATATAGTCTTTGGGAAAATTTCTGTTTTTTTTTTTTAAAGACAATGGTCTGGATATGACGCGTGTGTGCATGCTTGTGACGGATGGGGCTCCATCCATGACAGGGAAAGTGAATGGTTTGGCAGCACGTTGGTCCGCTGTTGCACCTCAGTTGATCTCCTTACACTGCATTGTGCATCAGGCGGTGTTGTGCGCAAAACTAAGCGGAGCGCTCAAAACGACAATGGACAACGTGATGGCTACAATTAATTTTATTCGCTCTACATCAAGCCTCCAACACCGCTTGTTCCGCATGCTGCTGTCAGAAATGTCTGCTGAGCACCACGACCTGCTTTTGCATAATGACGTGAGGTGGCTGTCCAAAGGCAAAGCATTGGAGCGTTTCGTTTCTGTGGTCTCAGAGAGGAGATCATAACTTTCCTCCGCAGCAGCAAGCATAAAATGGCAGAAACACACTTGAGTCGCATACTGGACGACAACTTCATGGCCGATGCCTGCTTTCTGAGCGACATATTCAAACACCCGAATGATCTCAATTTGGCACTACAAGGCAGAGACCAAACTGTCATCGACCTTGTGGAACAGATGCGCGCATTCCCAGTTAATCTGGAACTTTTCGCAACTGATTTGAGCACAGGCCGAATGCTGCATTTTCCGACACTCCGCAAATTCATCTCATCCCCCGCACAAATCACGGATGTGATGACAGATTTCATAGGCTAAAAATGAACTTTGCTGGTCGATTGGATGGACTTGTTCTACCCTCAGAGGTGGCCGTTTTTGTCAGAGACCCGTTCACTGTTGCATTAGAAGGGGACTTATCCGCCCGAGCAAAGCAAGTGGTTCCTTCCATTGACGAGGGGAAATTCACACTCGAACTTGTTGACATGCAGTCATCTGTAACCATGGCACAGGAGCTTTGCACTAACGGGCCTACAATGTTTTGGACTGACGTCAACGTATATCAGTTCCCTAACATTAAGAAAGTAGCGATCGTCATGCTCATGTTTGGATCAACAGACACATGTGAGTCAAGTTTTTCACACATGAACTCCATAAAGAGCAACTATCGTTGCTCCCTGACTGACTGTACTCTCCACCAATGCCTTCGGATTGCATTGACAACTTACAAGCCTAAAGTCACTGCTCTCGTACAAAACAAAAAATGTCACTTCTCCCACTAAATCAGCTGGGTAACTGTAGCCTACATCAATATAATGTTGGATGTGTAACAAAGGCATGCCTAATTATAAATGTGGTGATTTAAAATATGTTCCCTCAGTATGTGTGTAACGGATGTATGCCAGTAAGGACTGTGTGTAAACCTCACTCTCCTGACCTCAAAAGAGGCGCTCTGGCGACTGATGCTAGAGGCTGTAGCCTTTGGCGTTCCTTGTTAGAGCGCCCGCCTCCCGCGCCGGAGTCCCGGGTTCGCGACCCGCTTGGTGAGTGGGTGTGGACCCGTGTTGAGGGGGGTTACATGTGCAATATGTGCAGTAGTCCACCTTGTATTCATGTGTTAGTTATAGCCGTGAATACTGTGCACTTTTTATTTTATGCACTTTGAGATGTTCCTGGGTCAAATGTGAGCAAGATGTTTATTTTGTTTCAAAAGGAAACTTAATGTTATTGCTTATCTACTACTGTGCACTATTTTGTTTTATGCACTTTGTGATCAGATAGGTCAGATATGTAGCCTAGGTAGGCCTAGACAAGAGGTCAGTTTTTTTTTCTTTTGTAAGTGGAAAAAGTAGGGGCTACCTCAGATTCTGTTCAGTTAACTCTTTTATTGTATTTTTATGCACCTTTTGATGTGTAAACTGACCAAAGTTAAAAGAGAAACAATTAATAAACCTTACATGTATTCAATAAATTTGTTTGTGTTGGTTTTAAAATGTGTCATTACGAGTTGCTTTGCCGCTGAAATAACTGGCCCAGCTAACCTTCTTGGTTTGAAAATCTGGCCCAACTGAATTTGTAATTGAATAGCCCTGGCGTACAGCATTGAGCTTGTCTGTGGCTTGTTTAACAGGCTAACTTTAACTCCTTTAAACATCAAGCAGCACCGTCTTTGATTTTCTTATTCATGCATGCTTCTTTACCCAGCTAAAACATTAATAAATTTAAGCAGTCCTGTGCTGCTTGGGTATATTTTGCGATATACGAAACCATAATGAGGAAAAGGCATCATAATTCACGTAAATTGAAATAATGACGGCAGAAGAGAGTGTTATTCCCGATAGCGTTGGGCACACTTAAAACAAATTTCAAATAATGTTACTTATTAATCTTACCTGCCTACTTCAGCGAGACACCATCTTCAGTCGTCAATCGATGAACACTTAATCGCTGCGGACGCTGGATAACGGTCGTCGGGGGCGGGGAATGGCGGAATTCAAACAAAAATGCACCAATTACAACAAAGGTTCGCAAAATAAAAAAAAAACACTTGGGATACAGTTTAAGGGGACGCTAACACAGGAGTAGATTAGGGACGTTTTAAGCAGCAAAATAAGTGAGTATACCTAGGGTATACGCTAATATTGATCTTCCGAAGTCGTAATACTTAAACAGCCCTGGGGAAAAAGTAAGCATACGGAGTATACATGCGTATGGCCCCGACTACACCACTGTTCTCCATACAGATTACAACATCACGTTGCAGTGACATCCTGAACACCATGTTCGTCATCAAGTGTTCTTCAAAATCTTGTGCTTCATTTAAAAGCTCAGAAAGGTTTTCCCTCTGTACATACCTGTATAAAACTCAAATATATATAACATTAACAAATAACAATTTTGCACAAAATACAAAACATTATTCATAACTCATTAAAAAAAAAAAAAAAATCTTATAATCTTATATACCATAAATTGAAGCCATTTAATTATAAATGCATCAGTTAAAATCAAAATTACAACATATATTGCATCTTTAATTATATTGTTAAAACGTAATTATTATTACATCCTTATTATCCTTATTATTTTACATTTTCTATTATATTTTTACCTGTCAATTAATAAAAAAATAAATTATAGTTAATCCCATCTAACATCACAATTTTTAAATCTACTTTTATATTGTTAAAATGTCACATTCAATCTTCAAATAAATGTAAAAAAGTCAGTTTATCTTTAATATATTTTTAAATATAATCTTTATGACTGAACACCATTATCACTGGTGGCAATTATTTTCCATTAAAAAAATATATAATTCCTATAATATTTAACCATTAACTACAGCCATTCAACATTACATTATAATTCAGAGCTATCAATTTAACTTATTAAAGTTTAAAAATAAAAAATATATTTTAATACATTAAAATGTATAAACTTGCAAAATGTTAACAACTTGTAGTATAATTAATTGTATACAAATTCTATAAAACTACTATTATAATACAATTGAATACTTTTGTACCATGAACAATTTACATAATTCTGATTAGTTTGCAATAAACCCATTTAAAGCACAAGTACGTCCAAGTCACTTAAATCACCATTCTATATTAAAACACTACTTTTGATATATACAAACCCACACACATCATTCACACTTAAACAGACACAAATAGAAAGAAACAACAAGATATACAATCAAATTATATAAATCTAAAATTACTTCCAGTATTACTTACAATATATAACTACAAAATATATTACCTAATTTTAATTTTTGAGTTAACTAAACCTTTAAAATAATTTAATGCACAGTTAGCCATACACAATCTTTACTTGATGTATAACAAAAAAATACTACTGCATACTAATACTAATTTTGTAAGTAGACCCAAATGCAACTTTGCCTCTTAAACTTTCCCAGAGCTGAACTTTTATGGTTCCTGTATTGTCTTCAATGTAACAGGACTGTGACTCAATTGACGCACCATGAAACTACACATTCTCTGTAGTTTGGCTCACATGTACCACTCGTCCAACAACAGCACATACCTATTTAAAACAAACAAATTTACAATAAAAATAATCCTCTGTCTGACTTGCAGACAAGCATAAAATAACAATTCTAACAATGAAATAACGATTATAGATTTGATTAATTGTGCAGCCCTAATAGCAATAGTAACAAGTTTTATATTAAGTACTTTTAAATATTCAAAGTACTATAATTTATACATTCATATAGTTTAAAACAGCTTACTCTAATAAACGCTCTAACAAAAAGCTGTATGAACAGAAACACTGATATTATGCTTAAATGTGCAATTTTCCTTAAAACAAAATTTACATTTCACATGTATATTCACCATCTCCAAAATGTTAGACAGTCATAAAATATCCATTTTGCAGTCAAAAGTACATAAACTCTCTGCTGTAAAATTCTACACAAAACTTCACACTTAATAATTCTAACTAACATATACATTTTGCTGAAATATTTGTAGTTTAACAAGACATGATATGCACAATTTACAAATACATAATTTGTATAACTGTAAAGTATGAAATGACAAATATGACTGTGCAATATAATAATTTTTGATTATGAACAATACAAATGTCTCCATGACCTGCTTTTGAACAAATACCAGTGTATTGTGCTACAGCACACACTCCATCATTTGCAGTTCTTGTTCTTCCATCTCAAAATACTGTATAACACTACATACATTCACATCAGTGTTGACAGTGTGAGAAACACTGAACTTATTTGCAATCACAAAAGTACACTATTCACATCTGCTTTAAAACCTTGCCTCTAAGGGTTTTAGTCACACAATATTCTGAATTGCACTTTTCAAATCCTATTCCTTAAGTACACGCACTACAGCATGAATGCTTAATCCTGCTCCTGACAATCAACTGTCCTGCAAATTTCAGCTCCAACTCTAATCAAACACACCTGAAGCAACTAATTAAGGTCGTCACGATCACTTCAAAATTAAAGGCAGGTGTGTTTGATTAAAGTTGGAGCTAAACTTTACAGGACAGTTGATCGGCAGGAGCAACATTGGGCACCCTTGCACTAAAGCCCATCAAAGAGTGGCTGATCAAATTAAGTTATCTTTTGAACTTATACTGTCAAAACACACAAGATTAATGTATAGACTCATTTGGTTATGCCTAAAATAAAAGTAAACAACTAAAAGAAAACGGATGCCTACATGTATATTAAATGCATGGACCTCTTAAAATAACAGTACTGAACATGCTGCCGCTTATTAAAGCAGTGATCCTCAACTGGTTTGGCCTTGAGACTCACATTTTCCCATGGTCATCAAGCTGCCACATATATTTTGAGTTATGAAAACAATAATTACCATGGTACATATACAATATTAACAACTGTTAATGGCATGTGCAAACTCCTTCTGAATAAAATATTATACCTTCATGCAAATGCTTCTCAGCTAACTAGGGATGGGTACCGAAACCCGGTATTTAATCCAGGGTTCGTACGGTCATGAAAAACCTGGAAAAGTCATGGAATTTTAAAACCACAATTTCCAGGCCTGGAAAAGTTTTGGAAAAATGAATAAACCCAAAAAGTTTTGGAAAAGTCATGGAAATCTATTTGACACATCTCTGTATAATACAATTATGTTTATTCAGGTCCTGAATTTCGGTACGGGATTGCGCATGGGCTATATCGCATATTTCTACTCTTTCCCGCAGCTTTCGACTTTAAAATGATGGATATTCACACATTTATTCAATAGCCTATAGCTTGTAGGCTGATGAGTAAATAGATCCACACAGAATATCAAATCGGTCATTTGAAAACGGATTCATCAGCTGTGTTTCCTCTCTTTGACTTTCTCTGAAAACACGTAATCAGCGCATCTCGTCTGCACTAAAGAGCTGCACGGTGCGATACAAGTCTTTCTCTGGCATTTTGGTACAGTTGACAGAATTGTCACCTGCCTAATCGGGTCATTGTTGCATTGTCACTAAAATGTAGCCTATTATTTGTTTGCACGTCTTTTTAAGCCGTTCTGTACTCGCGTGCTCCAGAGGCGGTTTCCGCTGCACTCAGTCATGTCCAAATGGCGTCCGTAAAGCCGCCTTGCGAGTACCAAATTGACTTTGGTACCAAACAAGCTCAGTAGAATCCTGCACGGGCCTCAAACATACGCCCCAGTCCAATCCTTGTTCAGCAGATTATCAGATTAGCCTACCAGAATTATTATTCCGACTGGAGCCCATGTCTTTCTTTCTCTCTTCCCCATTACACAGCTGCTGTTCTAGCCATTAAAATAGTTCAGTTTCGTTTTTAATGGCAAAGCGTATTTCGTTTCTTTATTAAGTTAATTTAGAAATATGTTTGGAACATTTATTTGTTTATTAAATTCAAGTTTTTGTTTTTAAAGTAGCTTTTGAGCAATCGGCCAGCTGCAGACAGTGAGTTTGCATATTATGTTTGATCAATTTAGCCTTCTTAAATCACCACTTGACTAAAATAAAATCTATATATACAATACTTAAAAAAGCATATCACAATGTTAGTTTAAACGTTTAACCTAAACAAATGTGTGCTATTAGACAGGTCGAGCTGCTCTTGTCAGTCGCGGTATTGTTTCCACGAGCGGCTTTTCATCACCATAATAATTTATGGATTTCTAAAATACAAAAATAAGGAGGAATCCTAAAACAAGCCCGATGCCCGGCCCGCGTCTGACGTGAAAATTGTCTCGAAGCCATAAATTAAAAGTCGAGGCTGAAATATGGGGCTCTAAAAGTGCAGCTTGTTGCGTTTAAGCGGCAAAATTACACACAAAATAACGTTAAAATGGCCATCCTGGTGAGCAGGGTGCGAACTATGGGGGAGCTAGGGGCTCCCCTTAATAATACATGGGCTCCCCTGAAAACGTGATTTGTGAAAAGTATATATTTTTTTTTTTGGGGGGGGGGGGGGGTCTCAAAAAATATTTACTGTTATTTTGACGTGCAATTTCAGTTTTGTGTACTGTGATCATCGTGGATTATTATGTGTAAAATTGCAACAACAAAAATCGTTAATTAATGCTTGACGGCGATTTAAACCTAACTCACTTCAATAAAGATAATTAGGCCTACATGAGCATCTGCTGTCCTCGATTACGCAGCGCTCTTGTTAGGATGACAAAAAAAGCTTTAAAAGTCTGCTCTGCCTCAGCGGCAAACAGCGCTCGTCAATGTCAAATCAAAGTAGGCGGAGTTTAGCGTTCACGGATGCTGAGCGCGCGACGAAGCGTCAGATTAATAAAAGAGAGCGAGGTAAGATGTTTAGTCAACTGTTTTATGAAAGAAATGTTAAATGACCGACAATTATATTCAGTGAAGCAAACTACTCGACTTGTTTCTCAAATATGCCCATTTTGAGAGTGACAGAGAAAGAGAAGAAATGTGCATGTTTTAATTATCTGCATCTGTTTGTCCCTACAAACAATGAAACTGTGAATTTAGTTCTACTTCAAAAACACGTCAACTACTACTGTTGAAAAAATAAAACAACTTTATTTTATTAAGACATAATCACAAAATATTTTATTTTTAATAGTAGGCTAAATCCCCTTTATTTTTCAACATGTAAATGTTTAATTTTCATTCATTAAAATATAATTTAAATCGATTTTTCATGCCTTAATCTGATAACCAGTCAAATTTAAATACACAAAAAAACAATTCATAAGGCTACTGTAAGAGTAAAAAAAAAGTTTGTATGCATTCAAATAATCAGATGAGCTAAAACAGAATTTGGCAACAATAAAACATAAGGTGAGAAAAAAAAAAACATTTCATACGGCCCTAAACATGTCATTTTTGTTACACTTTTAATAAATTAGTGTTAAATTGTATAAGTTTCATGATTTTAATTAATTAGACATGCTTTTTGATAAATTCAATTTAATTTGATCATTAAAAAGGAGTCCATAAAATGAAAACGGAAAAAAACGGAATCTAGAAAAATTTAATTGAAATTTAGAAAAAAATCAAATGGAATTTGGGAAAAATTTAAACGGATTTCATAGGGCCCTATGTATATATATAATTGCCCCCCCCCCCCATAGCTTTTATGTATCTTTGTAAGACTCACAAAATCCCCCCGTTATAAAAAAAGAAAGAAATGGGCTCCCCAAAGTCCACGGTATAATTCGAACACTGCTGGCGAGTATCCTTGTAAGCATTGTATTTTTTTCTTAATGTAAACACTTGCGAAAGAGAAAAGTTTCCAAAACGAAATTCTGGCCCTCCGTTTAACTGAGTTAAATAAATGATAATAGTGATGTGATATGTTCTCTGTGTGGAGTAAAGGTCCTTACACACCGAGTCAGAAATTTTTGTATGCGTTTTTGCGTGCAAACATTTCGGACTGCAAGGACCTTCACATCTGGCGTAGTTTCAGCTTGTACTAAAACAAAAAAGCAAACAATAGTATTAATAGTCATTTATTTTAGTTAAAATGCTATGATAATTTGAACAGATTTTTATTCTTATTGTAAAATAATGTAAAATTAGGTCATGAATATTGTCTCAAAAGTCATGGAAAAGTCATGGAAATTTGTTGGTAAAAATGTGTACGAACCCTGTTAATCGGTCTCGGGGCTAAATTATAAAAGACCGGAGTATCGATAAGCTCTGACGTTAACGGTTCTGTTATCGGTACTGGAGAAATTAAGAAAAAGACATACGTTTATTATTGCTATATATATATATATACACATTATCTTGCGAATTCTATCCCGCCAGAGTCACCAGCTGTTTTTATATGCAATAATATTCAAACTCTTGTCTATGATGCATTTTTGCTATTCCCAAATCAGAAGCGAGATCACTCACGTGGATGAGTTCAGCACGCGCAACATGAAAGCCCTGTTTATGATAGAAGAGAACTAACAATTAAAACATGCTTACACTTTAGGCCTGTGGCTGTTATATTAAACTACGTTTATTTAATAGGTTTTTATTTTATTTTGGCTAAGTATTATAGCTTATTCCTTCCCTTCACAGCAGCGCGCATTCGTTCCTCCCTGACCAAAACTTAACGTCAGAATCAGATCAATCGTCTGTCGATTGTTGTAAAATGCCGTCTTTACAGTTACTAAATTGCTGGACATGTTTGATAAAACGTTGAAACTACAATCCACACGAGAGACGCTGTTCCCCAGGCTGAAGTGTGTGTGCGTGTGTGTGTGCGCTCGTGCGCGGCGTGCTCTAAAACTGACAGGCAAAGTACACTTTGAGCTTCGGGTGCGTCCAACGATCAAATACACACACAATATGTAAAAACGGACGGCTTGGAGAGTATTCACTTAAAACACAGCTTATATCTTAAAGTGAACGAGAACAGAACCCCTCCCGCGCATGTACGCACGCACGCACGCACACACACACACACACACACACACACACACACACACACACACACACACACACACACACACACACACACACACACACACACAGAGAGAGAGGGGGAGAGAGACCATCCAGGCTTTCAATCTGTATGATAACAAACTGTTTAATTAGAGAATAGTCTATCTTAACCCAAGAAAATTAATGGTTGTAAAGTATGAGTGCTGAAACATATTAATAAAACATAACCGAAGGACGGCATTTATTAACAGAACAGTCCGTCGATTATCAACTGCTCATAAGGCTAGACATTTCTATTTTAAAAATGAGCATGAACATTCATATTATTAAAAAGAAAATCTTAAATTTGATTAATGCATCAATGAATATTAGGCGTAAAACATATTGCGCGCTAAACAGAATATCATTCTTAAAACATATTACGCGCTAAAACATATTGTGAACCGCCTGAATGACGGCACTTATTATGTGAACATTAATTTTAACGTCTGTCTTCATAACAATAACCTATTTCATATATATACATATATTAAATGAACATGTTCACATGCTCGGGAAGAAGACGGGAGTGTTGTTCACAATTAGTTCGGTGAACTTTGAATTGAAACAAGGGAACAAATATAGATCCCTGCAGCTTCTCAGAATTCTCCGCCTGAGTCTGAGCCCGTGTCTCTCTCTCTCTCTTTCTAGCTGAGCCATTTAAATAGTTCAGTTTTGTTTTTTAATAGCAAATTGGTCATTATTTTGTTTCCTTTATTAATTTAATTTAGAAATATGATTGGAACATCTTATTTTTGTTAAATTTAAGTTTTTGTTTTTTTAAATACCAAGCGGCCAGCCCAAGTTTGATCAGTTTATCCTTCTCAAATAAATAACTAAATAATTAACGTCATAATATTTTAAGAATAAAGTCAAAATTACGATCATAAAATCATGTTACATTGCCTGAAGTTAAAGTTAAAATTACATCTGTATACTCTGCCAAAAAAAATAATAATAAGTGTGGCATCCAACCTGTCATTCTTCACATTTAACACGAAAAACAACACAAATATTTTGCATATAAATAAAATATATCAACCAGTGGAATATTACGTTATTATTTCAGCAAAAAAACTAATAATTTGAATGCAGGGAGCTCGTCACGGCTTCATTAATGGGAAACGGCGCGTGAAGGCGGCAGAGGAGCACTCTGTGGAGTGCATCGTTTTGTTAAATTTGGTTTATTATTTTGAGTTGTTTGGGACGCTGTAGCAAACGGCCCTCTCACAATATATTGTTTAACAGGTCTATTGTTTACGCAATCAGGCTGCACGTATCAGAAGTTCGTTCACCGGCGTGGTTAGCGCTCACACGTAGTGTGTATGTGTGCCGCGCCCGAGTGCCGACAGTGCAGTTTGTGTTCAAGCACGGAACAGAAGATGCTCTAAAATAAAACAAACAAATAACCTGTTGATCTGTGCATCTGTACTCCAGTATATAAATTCAATATAGATTAATTATTGCTAAAGTTACTTGCCAAGAGAGGTAGTTTGACATACTTCATGTATTTGCCCGTTCAGGCGGCTCGCGCCTGTCAGAGATGCAGCTGTCTGTGCTCGCGCTGTTTACACAGAACAGAACACAACGTACATATACTGAAAGGATTTGTCTTTCGCGCATAAATGCTTTTTAATCGCTTACATTTTTAAACAAACAAGGCTTAAAAACGCATGCAAATGATACAATTTAGTGACCACCTGCAGTGGCCCGATCTGGCAAGTGACAAATCCGAGCGTCCTTCACGCCATCGGACAGTCTTTATTGTCAAGCCCTGGTACACCTTTAGAAAATAATCGCACAACCTAATCGATATTCTATAATTAAACCGAATATTTGAAAATCGTGACCCATCCCTAGTATGTATGTATGTATAACAAAAAGTACCGATAAGAATACCGTTAAAGTACCGGATCGATAAGCAGTATCGATAAGAGTAGTAATACCGTTAAAACCTTAACGATACCCATCCCTACAGCTAACACAAGCACTAACAATTATGTAGTTTATTGATACTGTACTTTTATTTCACTTGTAGCATGCTAGTAGTTTCTGCACTTTAGTGAAGTGATATACACTGCACCACCACATTCACACACGTGTTATTGAAGAATGCATGGTAAAAACATAGTATAACGTCTGGCAACATCTCATCTGACCACAAAGATACAGCACATTAGAGCTGTGCAATTAATCGCATACGATTCTCATGTGCATCTCCTCAGTAAATCCAGCTCTGTGATTGCCACTAAATCTTCATCACCTGTTTTCAAATAGAGCAGCAGCTAATACACAGAGCCATAGTTCATGGACAAGCTACGCAATATCGCGTTTATAATTGAATGCAATTAATCTACGATATTGAACACAATATTGCCTAGCTTGTCAGTGAACTACGGCTCTTTTTATTAACTATCGTTCAATCTGAAAGCAGGTGATAAAGATTTAGTGTCCTACAGGACATTGTTCTCAGACACTTTTTACTGCGTCTAACAGAAGTGTTAATAACTTTCATGCATATTATCTTTTAAAATAAAACTCACAACAAAAAATATTTAGAAGCATGTATTTGGTTGATGTAATTTCTTTGGCCCACACTCCGCAACCCACTCAAAACAATCTCACAACACAACACTTGAGAAACATTGCATTAAAAGGTATAATTTAATTTCTGTCATTATTTACGTATTGACATCTTGTCCCAAACCTATATGAATATTCTGATATGATGTAATTGCCATATGACCCGCCACTAATAATATAACCAAAATAACAAATATTTTGTACCACTTTTTCTCATTTTAAATTAAGTGAATTTAACTTCAGCTTTAAAAAAAAATTATACAATTTTTTTTACCATTAGTGTGTTTGAATGTAAACTCAATTTAAGCGATCTTTGCTAATAGTAAATAAAACAAAAAAACAAACCTTAACATGGCTACTTTAACCTCTTCTCATTTATATATATATAAAAATACAGTATTCAATTTTAAAAATCATCGACTGCATTTTGTGCATGTCAAGTAATCACCAAAAATCACCTGAGCATGTGCGCGTGAATTCTCCGGTTGAATTCGCGCACGATTATTTATATCCTAGCCCGGAAGCACGTGACACTGTCTCCTTCGGGCTAGATGATGTGTTGCTAACAGCAGCCTCCGACTCTGAGGATTTCGGGCCTGCTTTAGATGATGCTTTCCCGCCTAGCGGCCAGGAGGCACGGCCTTCTGCAGCCTACTCCGAGCTCGTGGACGTGCTTTCCCGCGCCACTGAGAAGCTCTCTTTGGATTGGCCCGATGAGCCCCACGAGTTTCAGTCGTCGAAGCTCGACGAGCGGTTCCTTAGTGGCCCGAACTCCAGGCCTGAAAGGAGGAAGCTACCATTTTTCAGTGATCTGCATCACGAGATCTCCAGATCCTGGAAACAACATTTTTCCTCCCGTCTTACTAATGCGGCAGCCGCTGACTTCACCAACCTGGTGGGTTCTGTGGAGCAGGGCTATACCGCCATTCCGGTGGTCGAGGACACTCTAGCCTCCCACCTTTCACCTTCCTTGGCACCTTCTTGGAAGTCTCGTCCCCTCCTTCTGACTAAGTCCTTCATCGCGGCCGGTCTGGGAGGTATGGTCCTCCACACTATGGCCATCCTTCCAAGCCTACCAGGCTGATGTCCTCAAAGAAATGGACGAAGGGGCTGGTCTGACTCCAGAAGCAGTCAAGGAGTTGCGCAGGGCCACTGACTTGGCTCTGAAAGCCACCAAGCACACTGCACGTGCCGTGGGGTGTTCTATGGCTGGCTCGGTGGCCGCAGAGCGCCATTTGTGGCTTAACCTCACAGAGATTTGTGAGAAGGAGAAGGTGTTCCTGCTGGACGCCCCCATTTCGCAATCTGGGTTATTTGGAGAGGCGGTTAGCTCTGTGGTGGAGAAGTTTCGCTCTGCCAAAACTCAGTCGGCTGCTCTAGGCAGTTCATGCCTAGCCTAGAAGGATGAGGGACCACTCCACTCCCTCCTCCTCCTCCCTGTCCAGAGAGCAATCCTTGCCTAGAAAGGAGCCTTCTGGTAGGAGCTGCGCCCCAGCACCATTTCCCCACCAACGTCCATGCAGGCGGGTTGACCTGAAGCGGCCCGTCAGACCTGCCGCTTCAGCTCCTCCGAGTCGTTCCTGACCTTCAGGTCGGGATGAGGAGAGCTTTTTCATTGCTAAGAGACGAGACCAGACCGCTAAAGCGTATCTGTCCACCTCCAACATGCTCTCCTCACTCAGATATATCATACCCACCCCTCAGGGTTCGGTGTGCAGAAAGAGTCCACCAGCATCACTCTTCTTCGGTCTGGCAGTTGGGGGACGCATCGGGCCTTCCCCCTCTACCATCCATCCCTCTGCCGCCAGCGGACCACGTGATAGGAGACACAATCGGTTATCTCCTACAGCGTACGGGCCCCGCGCCGGCCACTTTTCAGTCCAGTGCTTCACTCTCCATCATCCCAAACAAGGACGCCAGGGGCTTTTCTTCGTGGTGGAGGACGTCACCTCTCCCAGACCTTCTCGACACCCCAAGTCAGGTATGTCTTCCTCAGCACGACACTCTGCTTCCTCTATCGTGTTTCTTTCACGAATGGGAGCATCTACCAGGGGTATCGCTTTGGGTTCTTCACACAGTTCGGTCCGGCTACACACTTCAGTTTGGGCGAAATCCCCCCCCGCTTCGACGGAGTTCAGCTGACAGTAGTAAACAGCGCCTCGAAGGCTTCTGTGCTACAGCAGGAACTTTCTTTTTTCTCAATTTTCCCAATGCCCGCTTTGGTTCTCCTTAAGTTCCCCGTCGACTCTGGGCATAGATGCGTTCGCCCATCCGTGGCCGAACATGAGACTGTACGCGTTTCCACCAGTCAAGCTGATTCTGGCAATCCTATGCAGGGAGAAGGTGAGCGGTGCCCGTCTCCTACTCAGCCCCATTCTGGCTCTCCCAGACGTGGTTCTCAGAGCTGATTCCTCTTCTGTATCGGCCCCCTTGGGAGATTCCGATCAGGCGGGACCTGCTTTCTCAGCTTCAGGGCAGGATCTGGCATCCTCAGCCAGAGATCTGGAAGCTGTGGGTATAGCCCATACAGGGTCAAGGGCCTTGATGAATAGTCTGCCTGTCGAGGTTCAGGAGACCATCGCCAGTGCCAGGGCCCCTGCTATGAGGAAGCTGTATTCTTCCAAATGGGGTGTCTTTGAGTCCTGGTGTTTGGCTCGCGCAATAGACCCAGTTAACTGCCCTGTCGGTCCAGTGTTGGAGTTTTTGCAGATGAAACTGATAACAGGGGCGGCCGCGACCACCTTAAGGGTTTATGTCACGGCCATTGCGGCTCGGAGAGAGCTTGATGAGGTTCCCCTGGGAAGGCATGGGATGGTCTCTGCGTTTATGCGTGGCGTCAGGCGGCTGAGGCCAGTACGCCCTATGGCAGGTCCTTCTAGGGACCTGTCAGTCATCCTCGAAGGTCTAGTGGCAGCCCCTTTTGAGCCCCTAGAGTCAGCTCCAGAACGGATCCTGACTCTTAAGGTAACTCTTTTGTTGGCGTTTACGTCATTAAAGAGAGTTGGGGACTTGCAGGCCCTCTCTGTCAGTGAAATGTGTATGGACTTCGCCCCGGGTCTGGTCAAGGTGACTCTGCGGCCTAGGCCTGGTTATGTTCCCAAGGTTTTGTCCACATCGTTTCGCTCTCAGGTGGTCACATTTCACTCTTTCCATCCTCCTCCCTTTGCTTCAAGTGAGGATGAAAGGCTTCACATGCTCTGTCCAGTTCAAGCTTTGAAGATATATGTGGACCGCTCCATCATTTGGAGAAAATCCCCCCAGTTGCTGGTGTGTTTTGGTGCTGGCCGCCATGGGCTTGCCACATCAAAGCAGAGAATTTCTCCCTGGGTGAGAGATGCGATTTCGCAGGGTTACGAGGTGCGTGGCCTTCCTTCACCTCTCAGCCTTCGGCGCATTCTACTAGGAGCGTGGCCTCCTCTCAAGCTCTTTTCAGAGGGGTTCCCCTAGAGGAAATTTGTGTAGCAGCAGGATGGTCCTCTCCGCACACTTTCGTCAGGTTCTACAACTTGGATCTTGATATGGCTCCGGGTTCTCAGGTTCTGTCTGTTTGAACCAGCCGTATGCTGTTTGGTTCGTAAGCGGACCAGATAGGGCAGCGTTTTTAGCTTGGCGTGTTTGGTATATCGTTCCCAAAACGTGAAAAGCTCACGCAGCGTTAAGTGATCCTTACTCGCGTAACCCTTGTTCTCTGAATAGGTTCTTTATTATTCGTCACATACAATCATACAAGTACAATCAGTAGTGAAATGCAAGTAGAATTGAAGAAAAATACAGCATTACATGAGGAAAGTGAGGAGAAAAAAAAATAGCCCCCAGACTATGCTCCTTGGGGAGTACAGTGTGAGAACAGGAAAAACACCTCAGCAACACAAAAGCACATACACGACATAGCCACAGGGGAAGTGAATCCGGCCCAGCAAGCAGCCATCTGGTCCCGCAGCCACTGATCCAGCGCTGGTCAGACCCGCTTGACCGGGCCAGCGGATCGAAGCGAACAGAGGCGAATGGTCGGGGGGGGGGGGGGCAATGTCTGTAATTTCTGTAGGGTGGGGGAGGAACACAAGAGTGTCTCACTGCATTGCACTCCCGGGGGAGATTCCAACAACAGCCTTGCCAAGGCCACTGTAGGGGAGCCAGAAAAAGATAAGATTTGTTTTGTCTTTGGGGCGAGTAAACATTCCAATTTTTGCAGGCTACTCTCTCTGTCCATTTTTGTCCATTTTGGTCTCCATTTTAATCAATTTCCCTTTGTAAAGCCGTGAACTTCTCCTTGGTAGAATCCATATTGTGGTTAATGTCTCAGTCTCAATGCTGACCACTCTTCCCACAGCTTCAATCATACGGGCAGCCTTGTGGGGCTTTGGACAGCTGTTCCCGTTTTCTGAATTCTTCAATAACCCAGGGCAAAGCCTAATCCAATCAGCAAAATACCTGTTATCATGGTTCCGAATAGGTAGATATCAATGTCCTCCACGGAAAGAGCCGCAAGACACACGATTCGCCACCTCTCCCACGCGCCATCGTATAGCCAGCTGCGAACGTTCCGTCAGGGCAGTCAGGTTCCCCGAAACCCAAGTTTCGATAGTGTCAATCGCATTAAGAGACCAGTTAATCCATAATATTTTAGTTTGGAGAGCAGTGCAGAGAGAGTCTCTCACGAGACAAGGGAGCAAAGCAGGGAAGATAAGGGTGAGGACGGGGAGAGAAAGCGACCACCTCCGTTGAGAGCCAAAGAGAAAGAATAGGGAACGAGACGCTGCATTTGCTGCCAAGCTCCTCACGCTACGCTTTTCTGCAGAGAAATCTGAGGAGCAGATGGCGCATTCGCCAGTATAAGGTAACGACGTGAGTACATCAGTCAATGAATTGGCGTGATTCTATACGGGGCTTCAGACAATCGGCATGCCCAGGGGCGTTTCCCAAAGCGTGAAAAGCTCACGCAACGTCTCGTTCCCTATTCAGAGAACAAGGGTTATGCGAGTAACCCGAGACGTTTTATGCGCTTTAATTATTATAATGCATTTAAGTTACCTACGTGCATCTCACAACAGCTCCAATTACAGTAAATGCTACTACGCTAATGGTTATCTTTTACATGATGATAACAAATAAAAACATACATACATATATATATATATATATATATATATATGGATGTATATATATAAATGCGGTCTCTTCATCCCTCCACCGAAATAAATGCAGTTTTGAAACGTAGTCAGTGTAGTTATTAATCTACTATCAATGCACATGTTAATTACTACAAATTAAAGCAAATATACTAAAACAGTTCATGCTACTTAAATTCATTCAAACACATTATCAGCACGAACAGATTTAAACTACTGAAATCTCCATAAACCACATAACCATGAGGCACAACATCAAACGGTGTCACAACTATGTTTCTCAATAACTCTGGAACTTATCAATTAGCAACATCATAAAAAGTTACTCAATCATTACGTTATTGCTTCTCTCAAGCTGACAAAGAATATGTCTACATCAGTCTTACAATGTTTCAATGATTAATGTTATATGTCCACAGCTAAAAATCTCTAATCTACATTTAATTAACTCAGAATTTTCAAAAATTAACTAACTCACCTGCTGCTTAGGAGCCATGGCCTTCACTTCGGCAACACTACGACTGTCGTTCTCTGACGGCTGCTTAAAAGCAAATGGCAAACGTCCAACTACAGTAATTTATGTTGACCTGCCACACTGCACATCAAATCCTTCACCCTGCAAACCTACGAATAAATGCTTTCATTAACATACATCAGGCAGGCCCAAAACTACTCCTAATGATATATTGTCCTGCAAAGTTCAGTTCCACCTTTAATCAAGCACACCTGAAGCAACTAATTAAAGTCTTCAAGATCGCTTGAAATATATAAACAGGTGTTTGATTACAATTGAAGCTGAACTTTGCAAGACAATCGATCACCAAGAACAAGATTGCACACACCTGACATACATATTATAAAATACAAACTCATTCAAAATCTATACTGCTCACTTACTAACTCGTTTGGAGACATTTGACAACTTCACAGGACTTTTGTTTTTTTTCAGCCTGCTGAAAAGTTGTGTGCTTCTCAGGTGAGAAAATGGCCATGTTTCGAAATTTATCGCGATTGGTCTGAATGACTGCATTGAATAATTGTACTTTTATACAAAGAGATTCTACATTCGGTTACATTATGTATGTAACCACACACAACCTCCTTATCGTTTTCATCCGCCTCATGTTTTCTAGCATGTGATGCCATTTTCTCTCTAGCTCTTCACCTTCTCTAACACTTAATTAAATGATAACATTCCTCTTCTTCTAATATTACTAGTTCGTGTTGCTTGTCAAACCAGTTTAAAGCACACATTAAGCCCTCTAGTGACGAAGTATGAGACTCAATGAAAGACTTCAAAAATATAAAAAATTAATAAAACATTAGCCTACTGTATCTGTGTTTTACTATACAATGTCATTTATTTCAACATATTTATGACAGATGTGTATTATAGAAACTATTTAATATAGCCTACTCTGCAATGTTATAAAAATGAATTTAGCCTTCATGAACATTATACATTTTTGTACTATCACCTTTTGAGTCATTCTTCATTTGTGGTGGCAAGTAAAATCCTTATACTTTACAACAGTTGAAATAAACTTTAAATACCAATAAATTATAAATGTTTGCATTCTGTACGTTAAACACCATTTTTGAACTATTAATAATTTTTTATTTCTTTTTAAATACATATTTAATTGAATTTGAGAGATTGCATTTGTAACAAAATATGCATGTCCCTGCCATACCTTAAACAACTATCATGAAATGTAATTGCAAAAATATAAAATTTGACACAAACAAGTGGTTATTATTTGAATATAGATTTTATTTAACATGTACAATTTTATTAAATTGTCTTCAAAAATACATATTTTGTTTAATAATACATGTATTGTTTCCTCCAAATTCATATCTGTGTTGTTACCACAACGGATTTTGTCCCGTTAGGAAAAAGAAGGAATCTATATGGACTACTTCCTGTGTGTAAAAATCACTGCAAGTGTTGGTTGATCTAAAAAGTGCATAGGGACTATATTCTTTCTTATTGATTTTCTTCCGTTTAGCTAACTTTCTGACAATGTAATGTGCTGCACTTTATTATTGTCTATAGTGTTATGTTAATAACTTAAAGATCTGACATATTTTAATCCAAATTTTGATTAATACATACGTATTAATAATTCCCAAAAGTCCCCTGACCTTGAAATCACCATAATAATAGCCTCCATTTAAAAAAGTATACATTTAAGCTGATTTGTCTTTGTAGGTTTTACTGTCTGTGGTATTAATGTCTTTCCAAGAAACATCACAAACCCTATAATACCGTGCAATATAAACTCTGTGGTGTTACTTCAAAATGATATAAACACAAGTAACTTGGTCACCACTGTTTCATTGAAATTATTTAAAAATCAAAATGTTCTTAAGCTTTCATTTTAATGTATATAGAATATTAAACTAATTTCAAATGCATATAAATATATTTAAAAAAATAAACAAATTAGTATTTTTCTATCTTTCTTTTTCATCCCAATTGAAGAATGACCCTTTTACTGTATTCCTACAAATTATTTAATGTTTCTTTCTTCTAAAGTTCTTTAATAACTCTACTTATTTCCTATATTGACTTGACTCAGTATATACATATTCCACTGTTTCTCTAATTCAGCAATAATCACACCATTTTGTTGTATATTTTCATATTTTATATCTCAATTAACTTCTATATGTCACAGCCTTAGTTTGTAAAAAATATAATCTTCCTTCCTCCTCACTTTACGACTGTCTACCCTTTTGCTTTTTATCCCAACAAAATTGACAATTGTTATTTATCTTCCTCTTTTATTATGCATTTAATTTTAGTTTTTCCATTGCCATAACTTAATTTTCTAATTTCTCTACTTCCTCATTCCCAAACACTCCAGTATATGCCAAAACAACTCAACTATCTTATTTGTCTGTTACAACATATTATGATTAAAATATCTTCAATATAACACCTTCTCTACTTTCTTACTGTTCAACACACAGATATAATAAGCCCATAATGTGAATCTGGCCCATTACAGTTTTATTCACTTCCATGTCAATTCTTATTTTCACTGATACCACTTTAATTACTGCTTCTTCGTTCAAACTTTACATTCTAATAATATAACAATCTCCAAATTTCTAACTAAAAAAATTATAATAATAAAATAAAAAAGTCTTTATGTAAAGCCATATTTAAAAAATAAAATAAAATTTTAATTATTCACAAGGTTTTATATGCACTAAACTAAAATAACTAAATAAACACTCACACAACATACTTTCACTTTCTCCCACAACATACATTTAAGTCATACTTAATTCATAACTTATTCACAATAATCACTACTCTCAATACAGTAAGTGCTTTTGTCAACTAGCCTTCAGTTTTTAACTTACAATCAATCAAATCAATGCAGTACTGTTCTCTAGACTCTCTAGGTCAATAAATATAAAAACAATGTTGAACATTTGCATTTACACAACTATAAACCGGTCATTTTATAATGTTATTTACATAGTGTACCCAAAGGCCCATTGATACTGTGTAAAATTATGCATAGTTTCTTTCTAAACAAGCATGCAAAATTTAAGAGAGATTGGGCAAAAAATAACACTACAACAGTTATAAACCGATGTTGAATGAGAAATAGCTATTTATAACCACTGGATGGCAGCGGAACACCACTTAGGAAATTATTAAACTTTAAAACAGTACTGTTCATATTCTGCTAATGGAGATGTTATAAAATCACTGTTATAACATTTAAAATCACATTTAATTAAAGTTTACAATTTTCTTCATTCAGATATATCAGTTTATACAATTTTGCTATTTATGATCACAGAGAAACCTGAAAATGACTATATAAGTCTTAAAAAGAGAAGAATTGCAAAAAATATTGTCACCTGTCATTTATTTCAAATATCTATATCTGCAACAAAATATGTGTGCATGTATGTCCGTGTATGACTGTTTCTGTGTTTCTGTGTGTGTGTGTGTGTGTGTGTGTGTGTGTGTGTGTGTGTGTGTGTGTGTGGGCATGTTTATGTGGTTTATGAGGACACAAATTTGTATATTGACATGGGTATGACATAGGTATTAAAAGAAGGTGATTTATGAGGACATTTTCAGTGTCCCCATAATTTAAAACGCTTATAAATCATACAGAGTGAGTTTTTTTGAGGGAAAATAGAAATGCACCGTCTCCTGTGAGGGCTAAGTTTAGGTGTAGGGTAGGTGTAGGGCAATAGCACATACAGCTTGTACAGTATAAAAACCATTACGCCTATGGAAAGTCCCCGTAAACCATAAAAACCAACATGTGTGTGTGTGTGTGTGTGTGTGTGAGCAAGGTTAATGATTATTAATATTATACTTACATCATGGTGCCATGACAACTGTCTTTCTCTGAATGTGAGCAAAACTAAAGAGCTGATCTTGGACTTCAGAAAGAGACAGCAGCGACCCTACACACTCCTCTTATGATCAATGGGACCCCCGTGGAAAGGGTGAGGAGCTTCAAGTACCTTGAAGTAAACATCTCAGAGGACCTGACTTATATTACACACATTCAATCTCAGGTTAAGAAAGCCAGGCAAAGACTGTACCATCTGCGACAGCTGAGAAAATTCAGGATCTCACCAGCAATCCTGAAAACTTTCTATTCAGGGGCCATAGAAAATGTATTGATTCAGTGCATCTCAGTGTGGTATGGTAACGCCTCTAATCAGGACTGCAAAACTCTGCAGAGAGTTGTGTGCTTAGCTGAGCGCATCTTAGGGTCTGCTTTCCCCTCTCTGCAGGACATCTACCTCAAACGCTGCAAAAGCAGAGCTGCTAAAATCATCAAGGACTCAAATCACCCCGGTAACCATCTTTTCATGTTACTGCCATCTGGCAAGCGCTTCAGGAGCATGATGGCAAAAACTGAGAGACAGAGGAGGAGCTTCTTCCCCCAGGCCATCAAGACCCTTAACAAAACTCAGTCTCATAACATTAGCATGACTCCAATTAATAATCACTTAATAATCAGTAAGATATTCATTATTCTCCACCATCCATATTGCTGCTATCCAAATACCATGTACAACCTGTTTGGACATCCCTCTTGCACATCCCTACTTATATATTATTATTTATTAAGTCTACAGTAAACTGTCCATCACATTTTATTTTAGTGCACATTTTATCTTGTATTTTTCATTTTTTTCATACCTATATTATGTATATTCTCTTGTGTTTGTGTTACTATAATTGCACTGCCCATAGAACGCACCTGACTTACATTTCACTGCTGATTATATTCTGTATAATTGTGTATGTTACGAATAAAATCTTGAATCGTGATAGTTTAACCATTGAATTTCTATTTGTGTGTGTGTGTGTGTGTGTGTGTGTGTCTCTCTCTCTCTGTGTGTGTGTGTGTGTGTGTGTTTCTGTCAGCCTTTTGTCCATATTCGACGTGTTTCACTGTCAGCTATACATCAAGGTTGGCCTAAACCCTAAAAGCATATTATCTTAGGCCTTAAAAAGCAAGAACCCCGATGATTGCTGCTCGCAGCTCTATTTATTATTGATATTATATATAAACACCACAGTGTATTTTAAAGTTGCACTATTGTATTCATTCATGTTGTAAAGCTGATTTTGTTTAGATTGCATGTGACTCTTACAACAGCTGGTACCACTGAGACTGCATAAAAAGAGACTGAGGCCAAGTTTGGAGGCACATTTTATTTGTCCGGGATGTCAAGGCCCTATTTAAAAATGTTTGAGCTGAGCTGGTGGGGACCTGGTTGTAGCTAGTGAACCAGCTTGGCTGAGCTGGTGGGGACCTGGCTGAGCTAGTGGGGCCCTGGTTGTAGCTGGTGGATCAGCTTGGCTGAGCTGGTGGGGACCTGGCTGAGCTAGTGGACCAGCTTGGCTGAGCTGGTGGGGACCTGGCTGAGCTAGTGGACCAGCTTGGCTGAGCTGGTGGGGCCCTAGTTGTAGCTGGTGGACCAGCTTGGCTGAGCTGGTGGGGACCTGGTTGTAGCTGGTGGACCAGCTTGGCTGAGCTGGTGGGGACCTGGCTGAGCTAGTGGACCAGCTTGGCTGAGCTGGTGGGGCCCTAGTTGTAGCTGGTGGGGACCTGGTCGTAGCTGGTGGACCAGCTTGGCTGAGCTGGTGGGGACCTGGTTGTAGCTGGTGGACCAGCTTGGCTGAGCTGGTGGGGCCCTAGTTGTAGCTGGTGGGGACCTGGCTGAGCTAGTGGACCAGCTTGGCTGAGCTGGTGGGGCCCTGGTTGTAGCTGGTGGACCAGCTTGGCTGAGCTGGTGGGGCCCTGGTTGTAGCTGGTGGACCAGCTTGGCTGAGCTGGTGGGGCTCTGGTTGTAGCTGGTGGACCAGCTTGGCTGAGCTGGTGGGGCAATGGTTGTAGCTGGTGGACCAGCTTGGCTGAGCTGGTGGGGCTCTGGTTGTAGCTGGAGGACCAGCTTGGCTGAGCTGGTCGGGCCCTGGTTATAGCTGGTAAACCAGCTTGGCTGAGCTGGTGGGGACCTGGCTGAGCTAGTGGACCAGCTTGGCTGAGCTGGTGGGGCCCTAGTTGTAGCTGGTGGGGACCTGGCTGAGCTGGTGGGGCCCTGGTTGTAGCTGGTGGACCAGCTTGACTGAGATGGTGTCATGAATCATGAAGTTGTTTTTATAGTTGGGAACAAGATTTATTTTAAGAACCACAGTCTAAAATTTGTTTTATATTTTAAGCTTCTTGAGTTACAGGCATGCACACTTTTTTGGGAGGGGGGAGTGCTTTTTAACATTTTGGAACTTTCACCATTGGCATACAGTTTTGCTTGCTGAAATGTTTTAAGTACATTAATCCATGCATTTAATAATGATTGTACTTAATACCTCTTTCACCAGACGAAAATTATCAAACTCTAAAACTTCCTGGTTGAGTTGATACACATTGATCCTGTAACAACATTATATGTTGAATTGAAAACATTTAATTATTATATTTATAATGTATTTAATTAAATATGGTCCACACAAACCCATTGCAGCTAGAGCTCAACAGGGACTGTCAAACAAAAACAAGTTAGAGCCTTTTCTTGTTTGCTTTGAATAAATTACCTGATTTATACACTATATTGCCAAAAGTAATGAACAGGTTTGACTACTTTAGTAATTTCCATGAGTACAAATCTTAATTTTTAAGCATATAATGGTATTCTAGGGAATTCTAATTTTATAGCAACAGTTTGGACAGGACTCTTTTCTTTTCTAACATGACAGTGTCTCTGTGTAGAAGACAAGGATCAAAGAGAAATTATGATTCAGTCAACGCGGAAGAACTTGACTTATCTGCAGAAAGCCAAGTTCTAATCCCAGCTAAACACCTCTGGTGTGACTTTAAATGCAGACCTTGAGCCAAAAACTCATCAACAAACACCAATGACTTGTACATTCATTATATGGACAAAAGTACTGGGACACCCCCTTCTTTAGAAGAGAAAAAGTCACTTGCAAAACTGTGGCAATGAAGATGGAAACATAATTAATTTATTTAAAAGTTGTATTTCCATCTCTGTTGCAACAGCTTTGGAAGTGTCTAAAATAAATGCACTCATATGTACAAGTCATTGGTAACACCCACAAGGAATTACCTAAAACAGCAGTTTAAATATCCTTTAAGGGAACAAAACTGTAACATGGTACAAACAGCCAGAAAGACAGACACAAATAACTCGGAAATAAGTAACAGAATTTAATATAGCGATCTTCAGTAGGATTATTCAGGTTCTATAATTTAAGATGAAACAAGACAGAGGTCCACGGAGGCCATATACTCACTATGTAAAGTATTATACTTAAACAAATATTTAAAATTATTATAAATACATTGGTATGATAAAAAAAATACAGAGTAAATAGTAAGTGTGAGTGAAATACTACACAAAATATATAAATATAATTCTGCAAAATTATCATAAGATTGACAAAATGATACCATGTGTAAACTAACTTTTTACAGCAATTTTTGCAGTATTTTTTACTGTGCTGTTATAGAGCATCGCATACACACACACACACGTAACACCCCCGACACGGTGGGTCACCGAGCGGGTCGCGAACCCGGGACGCTGGCGCGGGAGGCGGGCACTCTAACAAGGAACGCCAAAGGCTACAGCCTCTAGCGCCAGTCGCTAGAGCGCCTCTTTTTGAGGTCAGGGGAGCGAAGTTTACACACAGCCCTTACTGGCATACATCCGTTACACTCACCCCCCTAAACCTCACTCCCGTCCCGGGTTTCGGCACCAATGTAACCCCCCCGACACGGGTCCGCACCAACTCACCGAGCGGGTCGCGAACCCGGGACGCCGGCGCGGGAGGCGGGCACTCTAACAAGGAACGCCAAAGGCTACAGCCTCTAGCGTCAGTTGCCAGAGCGCCTCTTTTTTAGGTCAGGAGAGTGAGGTTTACACACAGCCCTTACTGGCATACATCCGTTACACACACACACACACACACATATATATATATTTAAATGAAATGTCCCTTTCAAGAGTGTTTGGAAACACACAGATGTAGTTTTCATTAGTGAAGTTAATGTCCAAGCATTTGTTCACTATTTCGTTTGGGGGAACTGCCCGTAATTGACCTAAATGAGAAGAGCATACTAAGATGTGAGGAAGAAAAATCCTTGATCTCCCACTCTGCAAAAGAGGCACATCAACAGGACAGATTTCTTTTAACAGCACAACTCTCTGACTCATCAATGCACAAAGTTAAGATCTTGTTGACAATGCCAAACATTCCATCCTTTAAAAGCACTACAGTGTCATTTGATCTGATTGGTCTTAGATAATCTGTGGAGTGAATGACCTCAGAATTCACAATTAGTCTGCAGTAAGTGTTGCACTCCATACCGACAGGCATATTTTGAACAATTTGCCTCACAGCAACTTCCTCAAGACTGAGTGATAAAACTACAGCAGAGCCCAGTAAACAGACATCACCTACAGTGTGAGAATGCTTAAATCTGTCTGTTTCAGCCACATCTCTACAAAACTTGAGTGTGCTCTCACTGATTGTGTCTGGACTGGCTAACATCGGAAGAGTTTTACTCATAATGAACTTGTTAACAATTTGAAGTAGCGCTCCGCTTTTTTTTTTTTTTTTTAACAAGTTTTACAAGCTGTTCATTGCCATTTTCAAAGTTAAAGGGTGAATGTGCCCAAAGAGGTCCCCAGTTTTTCATGCTGACTGACAAATGATGTAGCAAGTGTAAATTAAGTGTCATGGACTTTCCACCATACAATATCTGGAAACGAAACTCAAACTCAAGGAGTAATATAGATCGGCAGCATTTACATCATCTTTTAAAAAATGCTGTCACCCAGAAGCTGTTATACAGCTTCCACTAGTAGCGCAAAATGGCAAAGATACTTTGATGGGTGTAATGAATTTATGAAGCTATGATTTCAGCTTTGGGGAATCATTTATTAAAGATTCAATATTGCTTTGATTAAAGTGATATTAATCTTTAACTTATGATTTATACTTTATTAACGACTCGTCCAGCTTCCATTAACATCAGTATAGCTTTAACAATTTCGTTTATCTTGCTTCGTGGCCAACGATAAGACAAAATAAAGGGCTTTATCCAATTTGAGCTAGGTAACGTAATCTATGGCAAGTAGTTTAAACTTGAAAATCACACAGCCCAAGAAATCATTCTTTATAAATGAAACAAGGTTTATTTGCTAACTGTTATTCTACAATACAAGGACTAAACTTAATAAAACACATAAACAACACATAACACACACACACACACACACATTCAGAGTTTTGCGGTTAACGTTAGAAGAAAGTTTAAAATGAGCACTCGTGCGATCTCGTAACTTTAACTAGAGGTAGATCACAAGCAGAGACTTTGCTGTCTTCTCTGCATACAGATCAATTCATCAGTTCAGTAAGGTTAGAGATTATTGTTTTGGTTTCCGCGTGTTTCCTTCGGATGGCTGAGGGAATCCCGATGGCTGATTGGCTCATTGCGTGACATCACTGGGGAAACCCTCTTGCAATTGGCGGTCTGCCTGGTTTCTTTGTTGAGCTGCTCGCTTCAAGTTGTTACGGCTTTGACGAAGTTTTGAATTCTTTTAGATGGTCAGCTTCAGCCTGATGGTAAGGCGGTGATCCAGCGCAACCAGTGAAAATGAAGGCGAAGTTTCCGGTTCGTCTGCGAGCGAGCAAGTAAAAGCAGACTGAAGCTAAAAGCTTTTGTTGTCCATTTTAAGTGGCTCGATTTGGGTCCACCCATGGGCGGCTGTCCCAATCAGATTTGTTTTGCGGGGCGGAGCCCTGCCCATGTCTTAATAGGGCAAACCACATCTATTCTTCCATGTGGCGAACAATAAGAGTTTAATACTTATGTAAAATGTTATCAGATGCTTACCCATTTATAATATCACCAAATCTGTTGCACCACTGATTCGTATTTGTCGCGACCATCTTTATGAATCTAAATACTTTATAACATTTACATTTAGTCATTTAGCAGACGCTTTTATCCAAAGCGACTTACAATTGGGGAGTACATAAAGCGATTAATCTTGAAGAGGCAGACATACAGAGGAAGTTCCAATAACACTAAGTCTCAGGCATTGTTCAAATAAGTACAAGCTAGCAAGGGAAGGAGAGAAAGATAAAGAGAAAGATGAAGATTTTGAAAAAGTGAAAGAATTTTTTTTTTTTTTTATGTAGTCAAGTAGAGTTGAAAGAGATGAGTTTTCAGTTGTTGCTTGAAAATTGACAGGGATCCAGCGTTCCGGATGGGGATGGGAAGATCATTCCACCGGCCAGGAACGGTGAAAGAGAATGTTCTGGAGAGTGATTTTGAGCCTCTCTGTGATGGTACCACGAGGCGTCGCTCACTAGCAGATCTCAGACTTCTGGAGGGGATGTAAATTCGTAATAGTGAGTGGAAGTAGGTGGGTGCTGAGCCTGTGGTTGTTCTATATGCAAGCATCAGTGTCTTGAACTGGATGCGAGCTGCAACTGGTAGCCAGTGCAAGGAGACAAAGAGAGGAGTAACATGGGCTCTTTTGGGCTCGTTGAAGACCAGTCGTGCCGCTGCATTCTGAATCATTTGTAGAGGTTTGATTGTGTTTGATGGAAGTCTAGCTAGAAGAGCATTGCAGTAGTCCAGTCTAGAAATGACAAGGGCCTGGACAAGAAGTTGTGCAGCATGCTCTGTCAGAAAGGGCCTGATCTTTCTGATGTTGTGTAGTGCAAACCTGCAAGATCGAGCAGTCTTTGCAATGTGCTCTTTGAAGGTCAGCTGGTCATCAAAGATTACACCAAGATTTCTGACCGAAGCTGATGGGGTAATTGTTGATGAACCTAACTGAATCGTGAAATCATGCTGTAGAGTTGGAGTTGCAGGGAAGACAAGAAGCTCAGTCTTTGCCAGGTTGAGCTGTAGATGGTTTTCTTTCATCCAAGCCGAGATGTCCGCCAGGCAGCCTGAGATCCGTGCAGCTACCGTTGGATCATCTGGTCGAAATGAGAGATAGAGCTGTGTGTCATCAGCATAGAAATGGTAGGAGAAGCCATGTGCCTGTATGATGGGAGCCAGTGATGTAGTGTATGTGGAGAAGAGGAGGGGTCCAAGAACCGATCCCTGGGGAACCCCAGTGACCAATTTATGTGCTTTGGATACCTCCCCTCCCCAGGCCACCCTGAAAGACCGACCAGTGAGATAGGATTCAAACCAGCGAAGTGGAATCCCAGTGATATCCAGTGATGAGAGGGTGGAAAGGAGGATCTGATGATTGACAGTGTCAAAAGCGGCAGAGAGATCCAGCAGAATGAGGACTGATGATTTGGAATTGGCTTTTGCAATTTGCAGGGCTTCAGTGACTGAGAGTAGCGCAGTCTCAGTTGAATGGCCACTCCTGAAACCTGACTGTTTAGTGTCCAGTTTGTTGTTCTGTGAAAGAAACAATGAGACCTGGTTAAAGACAACTCGTTCGAGTGTTTTGGCAATGAATGGAAGGAGAGAGACAGGTCTGTAGTTTTCTAAAAGAGAAGTGTTTAATGTAGGTTTTTTGAGCAGTGGAGTTACCCGAGCCTGCTTGAATGCAGTGGGGAAGATGCCTGTGAGGAGAGATGTGTTGATAATGTGTGTGAGTGCTGGTAGGAGTGCGGGAGAGATTGCTTGGAGAAGGTGTGAGGGGATAGGGTCTAGAGGACATGTTGTAGGATGGCTGGAGAGGAGAAGTTTGGATACTTCCGCCTCAGTGAGGGGACAGAAGGAGAAGATGGGAGTTTGAGCAGTGGATCTAGTTGGTTTGGGGTCCTGTGTGAGTGGAGGTGAAAACTGACTGCTGATTGTTTTAGTTTTGTTTGTAAAAAAAGTTGCAAAGTTATCAGCTGTTATAGACGTGGTGGGAGGTGGTGAAGGGGGACAGAGGAGAGAATTAAATGTTCTGAAGAGATTACGCATATCTGGAGCATTGTTGATCTTGTTATGGAAATGTGACGATTTGGCAGTGTGGACTTCAGCGGAGAAAGATGAAAGAAACGATTGATACATACTCAGGTCCGACGGCTCGTTTGATTTTCGCCATTTTCTCTCTGCCGCTCAGAGTCTGGTCCGATGTTCACGAAGAACATCAGATAACCAGGGGTTAGAAGGGGCAGTCCGTGCTGGCCTGGAGGAGAGAGGACAAATGTCATCTAGACAAGTGGTTAAAGTAGAGCATAAAGTATCAGTAGCAGCATTCACATCCAGAGATGAGAAATGGGTAGGTGAGGGAAGAGAGGAGGATACTACAGAGGAAAGATGTAAGGGAGAAAGGGAGCGTAGGTTTCGTCTAAAAGTAACCGGTAAGGGGGTTGGTGGCACCCTGGTAGCAAAGTGTAATGTGAATTTAATGAAGAAATGGTCAGAGATATGTAGTGGTTGTACCAGAATGTTATCTGCAGTACAATCGCGTGTGTAAATTAAATCAAGTTGGTTGCCTGATTTGTGAGTGCTAGTAGTGGTAAGGCGTTTGAGATCAAATGAAGCTAGGAGCGAATGAAAGCCTGTAGCATAAGGCTTTTCTAGATGAATGTTGAAATCGCCAAAAACTAAGAGTGGGGTTCCATCCTCCATGAAAGAGGACAGCAACCCATCCAGCTCCTCTAGGAAGTGGGCTAGAATTTGGCCAGGGGGACGGTAGATTACCACAATCTGGAGTTTTATAGGAGCCATTACAGTAATCGCATGAGATTCAAATGAGTTGTAATTGCATAGGGGCGAGTGGGTTGAGTATTTCCAATTATTTGAAATGAGCAGACCAGTGCCCCCACCCCGTCCAACCTGACGTGGGGTGTGAGAGAAAGAGAAATTGTTAGAGAGGGCAGCTGGAGTTGCTGAATCTTCTGGACGAATCCAGGTCTCAGTCAAGCCTAAGATGCTGAGAGTGGATTGTAAAGAAAAAGCGGAAATGAAGTCTGCTTTGTTGACAGCTGACTGACAATTCCAGAGAGCCATAGAGAAAGAAAGAGGTGTAGTAGAAGATGTAGAGATGGGGTGCAGGTTAGCAAGATTACGTTGCCGTCTGCGTGTGATGTTAGAGCGTGGTCGAGAGACAACCGGAATGGTTTTGAAACACATGATAGAGGTGGAAGGATAGAGGATAGCAAAGGAGAGTGTGTGAGGGAAGGGGGAAAAATTATACCTAAATGCGTTGCCGGTGTCGTTGCTCGGGTGAAGTCGCGCAGGAAAAAGTATTTAAAAAAAAAAAAGCAGGAGTGTCTTTACACTCGTCTGTCTTCACACGAGGATGCTGAACACTTCCGCAGACGCTTCCGCGTCAGCCTCGGACATCAAATAAATACACAGTCTAATTAAGAGAATAGAGTGAAAACAGCTGTGAACGGCTTCTGATTAGCCCAGCCAATAAGCCTAACAGAGTGCTAATGGCTCGAGACGAAACTAACACCTTGCCCAAGGAGCAATGGATGCGCAAATGATTATAATTACCAGTAAGTGCAATCAGAACTATCAACCAACGAAAATGCAGACTACAAATAGGTAGGAAACGAAATATTCCTTCCTAACAGCAAGTAAATTATTTCAACAACAGATCTATGAACAAGTATTAAAGGGACTCACAATCTGACGTCCGTTTCTTCTGGTGACTAATCGGCTTCTCCCAAATTAAGGCAAGAACCAAGCAGTTTAAATACTTTCACAGTTGCTGTGAACGGCTTCTGATTAGCCCAGCCAATAAGCCTAACAGAGTGCTAATGGCTCGAGACGAAACTAACACCTTGCCCAAGGAGCAATGGATGCGCAAATGATTATAATTACCAGTAAGTGCAATCAGAACTATCAACCAACGAAAATGCAGACTACAAATAGGTAGGAAACGAAATATTCCTTCCTAGCAGCAAGTAAATTATTTCAACAACAGATCTATGAACAAGTATTAAAGGGACTCACAATCTGACGTCCGTTTCTTCTGGTGACTAAACGGCTTCTCCCAAGCCGATTAGTAATAGTTATAACTTTACAGGGAAAGTTATAACTTTAGTTATAACTTATAACGGATTAGTTATAACTTTACAGGGAACAGTAATACGTCATTGGTTAAGAAAATGCCATTGGTTCCATTACACAGCAAGTTATTAGAGACATTTATAAAAGTTATAAAAGACAGAGTACAACATTTATATATATATTGTTTCTTGAGCACACTGTTTTGATAGCAACTAGTTGCCTCTTAGAAATCCTCTAATTGTAAACATAATGTAAAAATTGTATACAAATCCTCGCATTGTAGGCCCGGTGAGCATCCATCAACATATATCCCTTGTTTGTTGATTAAATCATAAATTTAGGCATTAACCGATCAGGGGATCCCGGGAGTGTCTGTAGATTGTCCGATTCTCAAGATAAGACATTAGAAATTCTGTTTCTAAGTGGATCTGGGAGCAAATGTCAGTTCTTAGCGAGAAAGGAGGTGGCGCTATAAATATTTCTCTTCCTATTGTGGCGATATGGAAGAAATCCATACCAGCTTTTCATTTTTTCTAATGGGCGGAAACCAATGAGGAAATTGAATATAAAAGAGAGCTAGAAACGGAAGAGAGGGAGAAAAAAAACAAACAAACGCGTAGGTTGTTATCGGAGTGGGACACACGCTACCTGAAGGCCGTCGTTGCTATTCCTTTGCTGGATTCTCTGTGCATGCGCTGACTGGATGCGATCGCCAAAGTGACGGAGAAATTGAGCTCTACTGCTGGTTCGTTCGCCTGCCTGGTGCAACACAATCCAGCCTGGTTCGTTCGCCTGCCTCAGGTACTAGTGACGATGTCCATCATCTTTTAACCTCACGCCAAGTCTCCAAACTCTTTTCCCGGGCCGGGATTTGCGGCCGCTACACAGACTGCTTCACGCAGCCACCTCCACACACACAATTACACGCTCATTGTACACGCACACGCATACACTCATACACAAACACTCGTTTGAATTAATTATTTTTCTTTGTGGTTTTATTTTATTTTTTCCATTTCTTTTGGTTGAACATTGAACACAAACTGAGAAAAAAAAAAAAGAGAACGAACTGTAAGGAATTAGAGCGAATCAAGGACTCGTGATTTTGTTGTTTCCTGTTTGTGAAATCTTGAACCGCAATCTACTTGCTGTCTGTTAAAGAAAGAAAATACAAACTCTGTGAAAATTTAACTTTGTGTAATTTTTTTTGTGTGTAACAGTGGCTTGAGCTATTTTTGGGGAAACTGAATTTCATTATATATCTATATAAATTTTTTCCTCTTGACAAGTTTACTTGTCTGGCGCCCGAACAATTTAAATTAAATCTACATTTATTAAATCAAATTTTATTCTATTTTGGGGCAGCCACCGTTACACTATGTCCTCAGCAGCTTTCCAGTACTTTCTTTCACTAAGATCCCTGGGGAGTCTGCGAATATACTGAGGAAGTTTTATTTTGCACGCATTTACAACACGTTGATTGTCCGGGGAGGCAATATAGAATTCACTACCCGATTCCTCTAGCCACAATTTTGACAACTGCTTCGTCACACCGAGTAAAACACAATGCATATAATCTGGCACAAATCCATAAACCACATCAAAATATGGCAAATTGACCAAAGGTGATAGGCCCTTGACCCCTCTAATAGATTTTCCTCCTCTAACTGCCTCTTCCATGTCTTGGATAATTTCTGATGCATTTCTGTCAGCATGCTGCTCCTCACTAACAGGATATCTGATTGCTCCACATATATATTGTCCTGGATTATGACAAAACCCACAGCCATGGTAGCCATTAAACTGGGTGATGTTTTGCATCAGGAGTCCACACAACAACATAACCCTACAAGTTTAATTTTTATCCACAAATTTGTGATCTTGTTCCACCACATCACCCCATCGGTGACCAATTTTTTTGCTTGCTCTACAAATCTGTGAATAAATATATCCATTTGGGGTTCCCCTTTCCCATGCCACAGGCCAGCAAGTACCATGTTTTTTCTACATTCTGCTGATGGAATTTAATTTACAGCCAGCTGTATTGGCCAGACTGATGTACCGGAGGCTTTGTATAAGGGACTTCCATCTGAATTGAACACATACGAAAGGTTATTCTTATTGTGCAAAATTCCACCCGTATGTGAGAGCTCCTTGTACATATCACCATCATAAATGTCCCTAAGGACATAATCTGATGTTGCTCTTGAAAATCTAATGTTGAGTGAATCTCTAAAGTTGTCATTTTCAAGGAGTGATTTAACTTGTAAATCGACTGGTAAGGTTACAAAGTAGCTCTGGCTTTTCAGATCTTAGGTACTGTTTGTCTTGTTGCAATTTGAACACACATAGCGTTTCCTCTGATTATCTTTTGTCTGACTTGCAATATATGACTGACAGAATGTACAGAGGAAATTAAGTGTGCAAAAACCTAACTGAGCATGTGTTTAGTGACCAGTAGTACAGTTGAAGAGAAAATGAAATTAATCAATTTCAACAGGTCAAGCAGTGCAGCAAAGGCTAAATTGTGTTTCAGTGTAAATGTTATACATATCAGGAGTAGTTCAGCCTTTGTGATTGAGAGAAACCTGCATATTGGAACATTTAGGTTTTCAGCAAATTTTGGACTAGTATCAGGTTCTCCTTCAACAAGATTGTGGCAAGTGGGGCGGGGCCGAGAGCCGTGGGAACGGAACGAGGCCGGTGGAGTAAATGGTAATGAACGACACCTGCGCCACTCACCGGTCTCGAGTCCCACGGAGGAGCTCCGTAAGGGTTAAATGAGGAGTGACAACAGTGAAAGACGAGAGAGGACCAGGCCTGGAATTTTAGTTTGTGTTTTGTGTGCGGCAGTCGTCCGTGAGGGGCTGCCGCTTTTCTGTTGTGTTTGTTTATTTTGATTATTAAATTATTGAATGTTCGCCGGTTCCCGCCTCCTTCTTCCCGTACTTATCAACTTCATTACATTGGTGCCCGAAACCCGGGAGGAAGGAGGGACACGCTGTCAGAGAGCCCTCGCTGCTGAGTGGGATCGCGGTGCAAAGGAGATCGGGCAGCAGGAAGTGGCGGAGACCGCCAGTGGCTGCCCGAAGCAGTGGTGCTGGAACAAAAGAAGAACAGGTGGGACGGAAGGCTCGCTGCCGTGCTCCTGGGTCGAGGAGGGGTGGCTGCCGTCCGAGAGGGAGCGGAGGAGTTGGCCCCGTTCGCCTGGAGGCTGAAACCTGCTGCCATCCGCCATGTTTGGGGAAGGAGCAGGGAACGGGGGACTCGCTGCCGGCTGCCCTCGACCGGAGGAGCCACCGCCGTCCGCCAGGAGGCGGAGGGGCATCGGGCCATCCACCAAAGAGGTCCAGTACCATCGCATGGCACCGCGAGTGAGCCGCTCAGTTGATTGAGGACCGAGCGGCAGTGTGTCCGGGAACCGGACCGAGATTTTTTTTTTTCTCTCCCCTCTCTCGTCTCTGTCACTCCTCATCCTTCTGTCTCCTTTTCTCTCGCCTCGTCTGTCCTTACCCCCAGGTACGCCGCGGCCGCCCTGACGGGCTCCCCCCGGGAGAGGGGGGAGGGGGGGAGTAGAGCGCAGTCTCGTGGGTACCCCCCGGCCTGCGAGGGGCGATGGGGGTATGTGGCAAGTGGGGCGGGGCCGAGAGCCGTGGGAACGGAACGAGGCCGGTGGAGTAAATGGTAATGAATGACACCTGCGCCACTCACCGGTCTCGAGTCCCACGGAGGAGCTCCAGAAGGGTTAAATGAGGAGTGACAACAGTGAAAGACGAGAGAGGACCAGGCCTGGAATTTTAGTTTGTGTTTTGTGTGCGGCAGTCGTCCGTGAGGGGCTGCCGCTTTTCTGTTGTGTTTGTTTATTTTGATTATTAAATTATTAAATGTTCGCCGGTTCCCGCCTCCTTCTTCCCGTACCTATCAACTGCGTTACAAAGATGTTCCTCAACATCACCCTCTTTATCCCTTTCACCTGCTTCACTGACTCCATCACTTGCTGTTTTACTTTCATCATCAACACAGTTTTCTTCCTCAAATTCCATTCTTTCTTCATCACTTTATTCATGTCTCACTTTCATTATGTCCTTGACACAGAACAGCCGGTTCCCCGATCCACTCAATCACAGCGCACCAGTGCACCAAAGTTCTAATCACCACCACCTGCAAGTCATTCCAGCAATCAGCACCAAGCACTCATAAGCACCAGCTCACTCCAGTGTCCAGTCTCGTTTAGACACCCTTGGACTCACTTCCCGCTTCCATCCATTGTTATTGTGTTTGAGTGTTTGACTAACCTTCTGTGTCATCCCCAGCGTGTTGTCCTCGTCCTCAGTCCTCCTCGTCGCCTGTCCATCCTCCATATCCCATCCAGGATTCCCCACAGTGGTTCCATCCACGATCTCCTGGAACCGTAGGACAACACCGATCTGAATTGCTCATCACCAGTAGAAGTCTCAGCATACCCATTACTCACCTGCTTCCTGCTGTCGCTCATAGACTTTCAATAAATACCTGTGTTCAACTCTCTCTCCGTCTCTGTGGGTCAATCCGTAACAGTCCTAAAGTGCAATTTACGCTATTTTGTTTTACGCTTTTATCATTTTTCTCACTTTCATCCTCTCTACCTCCTTCAGTGCCATGTATACAGTTTATTTTCTCTAGTTCAGGATGCTGATCAAAACCGTGACGGTTTGATGGACCAGGTGCAGCGCTGTTGGAACTGTAGGATCTGAATCTTGTTGTCCTTGGCAACAAATAAGTATTATCTGGCTCCAAGTACTTCTTATACCTCTTCATTTTGAAGTCGTCCTCCACTATTTACTACTACTTAAACATCTCTCTGTTATCAAAGACAAAAACTATACAGAATCTAATCTGAGACATAAACTAGAAAAATAATTATCTCTCTCTCCATCATACCAATCAATAACCATCAACCATCCCCTCACCCCTGCCCTAAGAGTCCCTTCTTAGCCTATTTGCAGGTTGTTTGGGGTCTTAAGAGATAGTAAAATGTGAATTTGAAACATAATCATCACATTTTTGTAAACACATGTAATATCACTGTAGTAACGCTTTAGTAATGTTTTGGGAGTTCTATTGAATTTTTTTTATGTATTTTTATGTATTTTTATGTATTTATATAATATATTTTTCTTAAATATGCATGTGTTTGTATTTATATATACATTATACACAGTACACACAAATATGTTATGTGAACAAACTTTTATTATGGAAGCGATTATTAATATACATTAATATCAGCACTAATATATATATATATATATATATATTACCAGCTACCAATAGCTGCTCGCATTAAATTCAAGGCATTAATGTTTGCCTACAGAACCACCTCTGGCTCTGCACCACTTTACCTAAATTCATTACTTCAGACTTATATGTCCTCTAGAAGCTTGCGTTCTGTGTGCGTGTGTGTGTATTTTGTTTGTGTCTCATTTGCATTTAGATGAGGGGAACTTTTTTATTCTTAATTTAATTTGGGGTTCTGAAATGACCCTGAACACTGCACAAAGGTTAAAAATAATAAACTAAAAGTAAACTAATTTTATGTTAGCATAATATTTAAACTAGTAGAATCTCTTTTCACTCACCGCTGTCTTTTTAGAATCAGAAAGATTCCTAGCCTTGGTTGACCTCTCTAGTATCTGCTTATAGCCTTAGAAAAAAAAGAAAAATCTAATTAGGTTGTGAGTCTCTCTCTCTCTCTCTGTATTAGGAATGATCAGTTAATTCCTGCTAAATTATTAATTAATTCCATAAAGAATTACGTTTTTTGAAAAAACTAAAATAGCCTAGCAGAACGTAGGTTTATAAAAGGTAAGGGGATGGAAAATACAGTTTGTACAGTAGAAAATGTATTATGCTTATGGACATGCCTATGAATGCCATGGACAATACATTAACATATATTCACTTTTAATCATTTTAAGGCTGTAAATAGGATTACATTTCTCAAATACTGTAATGTCTTAATTTTAATTTGAAAAGACGCGGTGTATTCAGGCTGCTGAGTGGGATGTGATGAAAGCCTGGAGTGGATTGAAAGCACGTTCTTCTCTACTCTAGGGTTCTGTAATCACTCCGTCCGGGTCCACTCCGGGTTTTCTGTTCCCGCTCACGGAAAAACTGCTCCGTGTTCACTCCATTTGAAAAGTTATACTAGTATGTTTATTTTTTTATATCACGAACGCCTGAACGCAACCTTTATAATGCTATATGTAATGTTTTGTAAATTATTCTACACGTTTAATAAATAGAATTACACAATGTCCAAATGTATACCTGGAGTGTGTAACTTCTGACTGTAGCGTTTAAGTTGTTGTAAGTTTTTGACTCTACTAAATCATAAAAATAGAATGTTTGCAGATACATTTAAGAAACGTACTAAGTTCTCATTCTCACACCTACAAGCAATTTAGAATCTCCAATTAACCTAACTGCATGTCTCTAGAAATAAGAGATATGTCAGTCCTAATTTTACTTAAAAACTTTACAAGACAAATGGTATTTAGGAGGGCTTATTGTGGGGAGACAATTTCCTTTTGTGAATACGGCCCATGTTTGCTTTGATTTGTTTCAGGTTTTTATCAAACAAGTTGCTGACTTTCCAATTTTCATCCTTTTATACACACTTTATATACACGCTTTATTCTTTTTTTTAAATGTATTTGCATGATAGCTGCACCAGTGAAACTGCGGATTGTCTTTGGTGCCAATAATGCTGAAAAGCTGACCATAGAATCGGGCAAGCCAAAGTCTGTGGAGGATCTTTCAAATGAGATCAAACGTCAGTTTGATATGGAGGGGGACATTAGACTCCAGTACATGGACAGTGACTTTGATAATAACTTTGTTAACCTTAATCAAATTAGTGATATACAAGAGTACAGTGAAAGTAATCTCATTGTCAGATGCTTCAGATGTCAGTCAAGGCTGTTCGAACCAGAGTGGTGAAGACACATCTTCGTCCTCTAATGACACAATAATACTCTCCTCCCCTGACTCAGCGACTGCTCGATCACAGTGGCCTACAGAATTTCAAATACCTACGTTTACATATAATGTGGAGATGCAACTTCAAAGTGCAAACCAGGCCTTCATGTCAAGCAGAGTTCTCCTAAACCCCAGCCACAAACTGAAGTCAGACATCTTGGAAAGTCTGGCTGAGCAAATAATTAAGTTCAAGGCGTATCCTTCAAATTTGGAAATATAATCTGTTGCTGAAGCTTTAATCAAAGCTCACCCATGTTTGAGGGAACAAGGATCCTCTAGTGGTTACTATGGATGGAAAATTAGCCTCAAGTACAAGATGACCAACTATAGGACAAAGCTTAGAAACTTGGGGTGCCCAGAGATGAGCATTAATTCCCGCAAGAACAAACCTGCAGATAAGTGCCAGCCGGCCTATAACATTAAAAAACCCAGAAAGGCAGAAGTAAATTTTTGCCCCCCCTATCCTGCAGGAGAGACCCAGGACAGCCTTGAAGGCGAAAGAGTGTCACTGTTGTCCGAGGTCAAAAAAAGACACAACAATGCAGTTATCAAGGAGAAGATGGCCAAGACCTTTGCATATAGGAGACAGGAGGTAGTCAGAGACAAACCCATGATTGCAGAGTTCAAGACCAGATGGCCAGGACTGTTCACTATGCCTAAGGTATAAACTGCTTCTTAAAACATCCATAATCAATGTTATATAATGCATCAAATGACAGTGTAAAAGAATTATAGAATACAGTAACATATGGTATTTTTACAAAAAATTTAGTATACACCAATAACAGGTTGTTTGTGGACATTATTTAAAGGTGGAAGCAGAATTTCTGAGGATTACCACTGTTCCCCTTGTCACAACGTTTTTTGCACAACTTGACCACCACGCTGATCAGCTCATCAGAGTGCTGAAGAAGACAGGTGGATCTAAAGGAAAGAAAATTGACCTCACCTTTGCCCCGACTGCACAGGTATAGTTTACTACTTTGTAGAACACATTTAGGAATAAGTCAATTTTGTGTAGTCTGTGTTTCCATTTGTCAGACACCAATAACATCTGCAAATACACCCCATATGAATATAACATTTCTTTGCTGTTAATCTCAGAAGCTTTGTGAAATACAATCAAATGTTTTCTCTTTAAACAAATTGCTATTTCGTATTTACATTACACACTATGGATAAATAACCAGAATTTTGAGTAAACTGATGTACTGACATCAAAAGGACCAAAGTTACAAGCAACAGAAAGAACAGAACTACTCTTATTGCATAGTACCAACAACACACTGATCATTCACTCGGCAGTTTCCCAAAAAGCTTCCCTTTTAACTCTTTTTCTCTACTTGAGAGTAGGCCTGTCGTGATGGTCAATATATCAACTTATCGCACGATATATGTAAATGAGCGCGACCATTTTTGGTGATGCGATATTGCCACTGATAATTTTCTATAATCATAAATAGATTATTCTAATTTTTACATAATGAATGCCATTGTGCTGCCTCTGTCATCTCCTCTGCTCTCTGTGGCGGAGGTGGGGACGGGGCTCAGGAACGGCTCCACACACACAGGTCGGACAGTGACAGGTAATGCAAGTCGCAAGCTTTAGCTCCAATGTGGGAACATTTTGAATCTCAAACTTCTCGCAGGGCACTATTTCCAGTCCCCCACGAGAACTCTGATCTCACGTGAGATCCTGCATTACTTCCTTATCACTTCTCGCGTGCATTTGGTTATGAAACATAGTTTGCGGACCAGAGAGAGTTGTCTGCGATTACTTGCTAATGTGAAGTCATGCAGTGTCTGAGCTCCTGTCGCCGATCATCGTGCAGTATGAACACAGCAGACATACAGATGTCTTTTCCCGACAGTGCAAATGTAAGCGTAACTTGCTATATAGCCAAATAAATTATTATATGTGGTCAAGTTCAAATATGACCCCATTTATGAGCTTGACCAAACACAAAATAACTGCTGACCATTAATGTTACTTTGTTTTGTCCTAGTTCTTGTTACTGTGCACTTTTTTAACAAAGGTGTTTATTTATTTTTATCTATTATAGGATAAGATATATTTGTTCACATTTCTCATTATCTAAATATTCTTAAGAATAAAATGTTCTTTGAAAGAGTGCACTTGCATTATGCTATTTTATCATTATACAGTCATTATGAAATCAGTGGCATAAAATGGTCTTAAAATGACAATAATTTCATTTATCGCAATTAATTTTGGTGCAATATATCGCACAACAAAAAGTAGTTATCGTGACAGCCCTACTTGAGTGTACTCTGTAATTGACACATTGCATAATCAATTATAATGTTTGTATAAGTAAATGGTCATTGTACATGTGCCTACTTTTATAGTTAAAGTTTCACCCATTTCACATAATTATAGAAGTGTAATAGGTTTGTAGTATGTTGATGCTGCTTTTTTCTATTTAGAATGAAACTGTTGAAAAGAAGAGGGAGTGCCTCCTCAGGGCACTTTGTATCTATCTAAATGAATGAAGATCCGAGCAGTCTCTTCAAAGAGTATCTGGTAGGTAATACTAACAATTTATAAAAAATATATATATAAAAAAATAAGGGACTGCAGCAGTAACGGTATCCTAGAGCTTTTAAGCATATCACAATATCCATTTAACATTGTGGGCTATGGCTTGTAGGAATGGCAATTTTGGTCTAGACGAATCACATTTCTGATAATTTAAGATTAAAAATGTAAAAATTATAATCTTATAAAAATATAATTTATGTCAGAGCTGCTATATTAGATGGCATCAGATCATACAGGTGTACTTAATAAAGTGGTCAGTGAGTGTACAAATTGTGAGGAATCAGTTTGGACCAAAAGTTAGAAATCAAGCACTATTTTAAAACATTTACGGAGAAAACTACAATGCAAATGAGCTCTTTGGAATAACGTAATTGGCTGGTGATTTCATTGTTGTCCTTTTTTGTGTGGAAAGGATTCAGATGGCTGTGCTGCCCAGAGAGACCTTGAACAAGTTGTCTTTGGAATCTACAGCATTAATGCTGAAGGAGGTGATGCCACCACCATGTTGATGTTGGAATATTGTTTAAGGGTGTTGAAGTGCTTCACGACTTGGGAGACATCGCTTCTGCATGTGCACTCTTAATGGGTGTCATATTTATAGTTTATGTACCTTTTTTCTTTTCTTTTTTGTGTGACATGCATCACTGTTATGGGTGACATGTTTCTTTGTCATGTAAAGCATGTACAGATGCTTAAAAATAAACTGTATGAGTGAACCAACATAGCACTTAAGTTTGTGGCGTTTAACATAAAGGCCTGCTTTGCATTTGAAACCATTTAATTGAAAAACACTTGAAAGATTATATACCTTTTTTCTTTTTCTTGTGTGACACGCACCACTGTTCTGGGTGACATGCATGTGATGCGTGTCCAGAGTTATTTTTTATTTTATTTATTTTTTAAAGGTAAAGATAACCAACTTTAAATGCTGCCACTCATGGGTATGTTTAACTGTTTTGTTTTTCTCTTTTATAAAACAGAATTTGATAAACAGTTGTGTTGTTGATCAACTCTTCTGTTGGTGAATAAAGGAACAAACAAATGTTGAGTTGAGTTTACTGAAGTAATTTGTGTGGAACCTGTTGACAAACTAGAGTTAATTCAACCTAACTAGTAAACATTAAAGTTAGTGAAAGCATTTTATTTTGATTAAGATTGAATTGAATGTTTTGTTGTAAAATAATTAGTTTACTTTGAATAGACAAATATATAATATGCAACTTCTAAACAAATTGTGTTAGTCCATATAACATAACTGATTTTAGTTAGTTGAACTCAAACGTCTCTTGTTGAGCAAAAATGATTGATAATAGTTGGCTTGAGTCAAAAATATTATTTCTCCCTAAAACAACCCCATTAAGTTAGATAACCTTGAAATATTTGTTTTCAACTTTCATAATTACATTTTGTGGAACCTGTTGACAAGAAAAAATTTATTGAAGTCAAGGTTTCATTTTTTTGAGTGAGGACAAATTTTATTCATGAAAGGTAAAGTATGAAATTAAGCATCTCGAATTGCAATATTCATCTATGAAATGTGTAGAAAAGGTTAGCAAACAATTCTGAGGACATTTGTGGACAAGGCGCAGGCTAACATTGTTGTTGCTAACGTTGCATTCTAATCTAGGCTACATAAAACGTGGTACTTCTAGCTCTTTCTACATTTTAATATAATTTTAATTTAAAACTATTGGGTTTTGATATGAAATCAGTTAATTTAGGTGTAGCTTTTTAGATTGTCATTTTTTCACTTTTCACTAGATTTTTGTCTGTCAGTTTAATACAGTAAAACATTTACATCATGTAAACATCTTACTGTTAAAACATTAGAGTCCAATTAAAGGAAATTGTATTAATAAAGTATAATGAAATATACTTCAGTAAAAAAAACACAGCTTAGACTGAAAATAAACATTTACTCACAATAGAAAGCACTTTTTCACATCATCGAGTTTATTTATTTTTACAGAAACTTGCAAAGAAATTGAACAATCTCTGGAAACTGGAAAAAGAATTTGAGTGCCAAAGCTGCTTGATAAAATACCACCAGAGAACAAAACTTCAGGAAGGAAGGAAGCAAAAGATAATGCTGTAGGTAACATGAAAACGCTGATTAAATCTATTAAAAATATATCTTTATTTTAACTTGCATTTTCAAACAGCACAGAAGGCAAGTATCGAGGAAGGAAAGCAGACATTTTTGATGGACATTTTAAAAAAGAGACAAGCCTTGAAAAGGAAGCAACCACTAAACCCTCCTCATTCTACAACAAAAAGGGAAAAATTAATTATGGATGAAGAGATATCAAGTGAGAGTGAAGATGAGTTACAAATCGCTTTCTCGGAAATATCAAGAGGCGATTGCTGAAGGGAAGGAATTGAGGAAATTAAATGTTGAACTTCAGACATGCTTAGTTGCCTAAATTCTTTGTGGTATTTATTATTATTTAATTTTTAAAGCACCACGCTCAGGTTACTGGCTGTTTTACATATGTAAATATAATGTTTGTGACTTGATTTTCCAGGAAACAGCACATCTCCAGGCTCTGTCCAGGCCCTTCCAGTGACAACTGGTAAGATTTTATGCATATTAATAATAATAATAAAGAAGAAAATAATAAATGTATAAATAATACTAAAATGATGGATGAGCAATGGATTCTATTTACACTAATTTAAAATAGCAGCATTTTCTATTTATACTACTTGTTGCAAAATAGTCGCAATTATCTGCACCTCAGTTTTGTAGTACATTATAAAACGAAATGAAAAGGGAGAAAAATAGGAGGGTGCGGACCCGGGTCGATCGCATCAAAAAGACCATGGCACACACTTTAACATCTATTATTACTATGTGTAAATAGACACTCGCTTATTATTATTAGTAGTAGTAGTAGTAGTAGTGATGGTGGAAATTTTTTAAGCATTTTAAATTTGTCTTGACTGTTTTACACATGTAAATATAATGTTTGTGAATTGATTTTCCAGGAAACATCTCCAGGCTCTTCCAGTGACAACTGGTAAGATTTTTTGCACAATAATAATAAGAAAGAATAATAAATTCATATTAATAAATGATGGTAGCAGGGATGGCTCGATACCATAATTTTGGTTTCAGTACAATACCAGAATGTAATACCTTGGTATCGATACTAAATCGATACCATAGGTGACAAATAACCAGACTCAAAAAATAAGTGAACTGAAAAAAATGTAAAGTGATTGATCATGATATATGTAGTATTTATTAATCTTGGTTAATGTTAGGTATGTGTTTGATGCATAATGTTAACATACTAAACATATATTAGTAGCCTACATTTATAATTTATAAACAATTATTGACCTACATGTATAAGTGCTATAATAATGTCAATGCTGTTAGTGAATTATAACAAATGTTTCTTTAAAGTGTTATTCTAACAGTCAAAGTAGGGGTGGGCGATATGGCAAAAATATCATATCACTGTGTTTTTTTTTAGAAATATAAAAATTTCACGATTCTTTGTCATGTTGGTTTTACTATTGTGTCTGAGCAGTGGAGCCAAAATAATTTCCCCATTACAAAGACACATCCTATCAAGGTAACAAAATATAATAAAGTATGGTGGATATTTCGGCCAAAGTGGGGGAAGATCAAAAATCTTTGTCATTATTTTATCATTGTTATTAAAAATAAGAACAAATATACACATTACAACTACACATAATATACAAATAAAACAAACAGTGCTTTATTTTCAGGTACAATAGGCATATTAAGCAGGAGTATTCAAGAAATTGAATGAACAAATATAAAAATAAAACAATATATAGATTGATTCCTATTAAAGCAGCTGTATTATTTTTTCTGTTAAAAGTAGCGAGTTATTTTTTCTCTTTGTGTTTTGTAGTGTTAGCATTAAATAATAATATTCTGTCGATTCTGTCATAGTGTTTTATATTATACCATCATTTACTCAATCGAGTTTAGTTTTAAACCTGAATTAGTTTATTTCTTCTGCTGAACATAAATGCTATTTTAAAGAACGTGGAAAAGCAAACAGTTGCTGGTCCTCAGTGACTTACACAGTATTTTTTTCTTTCTATCAAAGTCAATGTGGACCAGCAACTGTTTGGTTTTCCACCTTCTTCAAAATACCTTATTTTGTGTTCAGCACAAGAAAGAAATTAATACAGGTTTGGGACAACATGTAAGTGAGTAAATATAATGACAAAAATACAATTGTAGGGTGAACTATCCCTTTAATGACAGTCGGCTGCATGTTTAGTTCTGTCCCTTTAAGAGCTGCGCGTATCGAATATGCAGACGCGCACCCGTTTCTCTTTACTTTCCTTTTAGACATAACCAACTGAGTCTATACATAAACCTTGTTGTGTTTTGACAGTATTGGCTCAAAAGATAACTTGGTTCAGTTATCAGGCACTGTTAGGGAGGCTTTTATCGTGCTCGCGCTTCAGGTGTACGGGCTCAGAAAAAGCACACGTCTAACTACCGTTGAATGAAACATTTAAGCGGAAAGCCTTCAAAACACGCAAAAAAGTTGTGAATAAAACTTACAATTATGAATTTATGATGCACTTACTAACCTGTCGATCTCTAACGTTAGTTCTCTGAAAAGATCAGGATGAGCAAGCGACAAATGCTTAGCCAGATTGGATGTTGGATGTCTTGCCTCCTGTGGTCAGTTCATTCACCTTTATTATCTGTTTTGTATGCAAAGTAATGCCATATTTCACTTCTACTGTTCTCTTCATTTGTTTGTTTCGGGCGCGTTGATAGTTTAACCTGTTTAACCCATCATGTTGTTCACTTGTTCTGGTGTCACATTTATCGGATGCGCAACAATTTGAGAAGCAGCAGTGTATGAAATACAGAATTGTACAAAATTATGATATCGTACCATTTGAAATATAATAAATACCGGTAATTTTACAGTACTAGTATACCGCGCATCCCTAGATGGTAGTACTACTGTCTGACTACTTACTACTAATTATTAGTAGTAGCAATACTAGTGATAATTTTTAAAACACCACACACAGGTTTCTGAATTTACCTGTGTCTGACTGTTTATATATATATATATATATATATATATATTAATACTGTCAAATGATTCATCGCATCAAAAATAAAAGTTTGTTTACATTATATTTTTATGTGTACTGTGTATATTTATTATGTATATATAAATACACACATACAGTATATATTTTGAAAAATAGTTTTGTTTATACATTTATCTATTCCTATTCTTAGATTTTATATAAATTGATTTAATATATAAACACAACATTTTTTTTGTCCATGTTTAATCTGGCCCCATTGTTATAAGGACTCCAAGTCACTAACTTAACACCCTTTCCCACAGAGAACAGTTTTACTGTTGTTACCCATCAAAGCTCAGAACAAATTTCAGAAAAACATGAGGTACGTGTTTATTTAATTCAATAGTGTATGTATAGGAGAGACTGGGACTATTTGTTACTTCTTATTCCAGTGTATTTCTCTAGGTTGGTTTAAGTATTTTTTTCTATTGGGCATTTATCTCAAAGCATACAAAAACTACTGAACAAACAATACATATTTAACTGAAGATTCCAAAGTGAGACATTTTCTCACAATATGTGGCACAATGGAACCTGCCATTAAACATCATATTTGGGAAGAGCAAAATATACATAGATTCACGAAACTGGGAAATTTTTGGAAATAATGTACAAAAACATATTATTTTGGCTAACAATATTGTAATGATTAAATTGTATACAATTACATTATATAAAAGTGTGGTTTAATATTATGCATTTCTGTACATAAAAGCAAAACAAATATTACTCAGAAATTTGAAATTAACTGTTGTCTAGGTCTTCAATTCTACTCCTGGGGACCCACTGTCCTGTGAATTTTGTTTTCAACCTGCACAGGTGACCTGTCATTTTTTTTCAGCACATGATTTGCTGGTTTAGTTGTGTTTGATTAGGGTTGTAACTAAACTCTGTAGGACAGTGTGTCCCCTGGAGCAGGACTGAAAATACTGTTGTAATGTAAGAGTTTGAATCCAACAACTGCTCAAGAACACACATAATTGTAACATGTGTAATTCAGATTTAATAATTGGGAATCATGTAACAAAAATTACAAATAAATGAAAAACAGTGCACATTTTATTTATATATTATAAAATGTGTGTAGTTTTGTTCGCTTGTCTGTTTCCTTATAAAGGTCTGAATATGATTCTGATAAAGGTCCAGACATTTGTCAAGTTTTTCATCAGGTGTCTTTTTTAATGCTATGTCATTACGTGGCTGTCTTGCCACCAGCCAATCACTGCATTGCTGGTCGTGGTTTCGAGTATCGATACATCTGTCCTTTTCGGGGAACAAAAGAACACGCAGTAATCTTAGACAACTTAATCCAGATATTTTAATCTAATACTCAAATTCGTTTGAAGAACTAAATTAGCCAGAGATCAGTTATCAGTATTAGAAGATCTGGAATATTTCAAATAATCTCAGATGTAATATGCAACGCATGAAGAAACTGGTCACAAATCTGTGTTCCTTGCAGAATTTGCGATTGGTCATTTGATCAGTCAGTCCATTCTAATACTGTTTTCACAGCACCACAATTGAAAAAAAAAACATAACTATGTCAGTGTCATTATAGGATCAGTATAGAACAAAAACTGTAAAAATGTACCTTGATAGTGGAAATGGAGGTTTATGAGATGCTACTACAGCAAACAAAATAACTGATCCATTCTAGATGTTTCTGACTTTTATTCTGTCCATGTAATCTGTTGATTGTATTTATTGATCAGCTGTAAATCTTTTTTTTTTTTAGGTTGCGTTCAAAAGTGGCTGGAGGGCAAACATTTGGAAGAAGCAGAGCTGAAGGCCAGAGCAGGAAACCTTGGTTGCTATTTAACTGAAAATAAATTCAAGATACAAACAAAAATATTAAGGCTCATAAGTGAATTAGCATGTAAGCTGCTGAAAACTGTTAGTGTAGTTCATAGTTCTGTTCAATTAGGTTATTACTGCCAATTCAAGTAATTTATCACTTGTTTTTGACCTGGGAAGCTCAAACGGCACAGGTTCACGTCTATTTCTTCTTGAATTCTGGGCTGGTAAATCTAACACAAGAACTCAGATTGCACAGAATAAAATGTGTTTGAATGAAGACTCTTGAATAAATAAAATTAATTATCTTTAATGTCTGTTTTTGTGCTCCTTTTTTAAATCAGAACAAGCTTTGGACATGTATTGTAACTGGAAGCTGTTGTTAAAAAACAATTGTTAATAATTATTCATCAATAACTAGCTACTGATTTTTTTTATTGAATCTATCATTGAAAAATGCAGTCAAGCATAAACTGGATTTGGGTGGTCTAACCAGCTACCATGTTCCAAAACACAGCTCAAGCTGGTCATGCTGGTCTAGCTGGATTTTCCAGCAGGGACCTCAGATGTTTGTATATAAGTTATCAAACGAAAGTTTAAAAGACCCTGGAAAGGGTTCAAAACACATGTATATAACATACTTAATGGCTGTCAAATCAGGCAAATCAATGGCTGTAATCATTAAATCAAACATTACATATAGCTTAGGCTAATACAATCTACAAACTATTCTGCTCAGATAAAATAAAAAAAGGCTAAATCGCTGAAAACATTTAAATTACGTAAAACTTTCTGTGCGGTAATGATCCTGGAGTGCACTGATATTTTCTGTGGCGCTTTAACGTGAAACAGGAACTCATGAATATTCATGTATGCTCCGCCCAGCGTCACCGAAAATCTCAAGACACCGATTATTTCACGCACCTAGTGGAGCATGGTAAACTTTCCTAAAACCGCGTGACATACGCAGGTACGGACAACCGCGGAATCAAAACACTTTATTATGCATGATACCAATGTATACAACTGGTGAAACGCGTTTTTTTATCTATGACACGTGGAATATCCCATTGACGAATCTGTCGCCGTCTAACATCTGCTGGAATCCAGGTAAACATACTCGCGTGCACGTGCACATCCCGAGTTGACGCTATCCGCAGTTGATCCACAACAACGGCCTATAACTGTCATAAACATCACAAGGTAAGTTAATTTTGTCGGCTTCTGATATAAATTAATATTATTGTACTTTTTCTCCCATTCGCGTCTCTGTCGTGTTCAATCCGATCTTTAAACGTGAACACATTTAGTGATTTGCGTCTCTTGTAAAAGTGGATGTAGCTTCATTCATCTTCAGGATTATAATGATATCGAGCTCTAGGGATTCTGCTTTTAGTTGAGATTAATTTACGGATACTTTACAATCGGAGATATAGGCTACCAAAGGAGGAAATAAAGATGTCAACAGGAAACACGAGCCTCTGTAGATAAGCTTTACTGAGAGTTTGATTCTGACTCACAAATACATTGCTATAATCATTAAAGTGTCTTTCTCTCGCACTCAGTCTCTTTCAAGTTATGATAACGTGTGATGTCTCAAGAATTATGATTGCTGGCCATATAGAAATAGCTTTATTTGTATATGGTCTGATAAATATAATATACAAATAAGAGGCACCGGCAGCTTTTTCACTTTTAAGAAAATAAAATGTACTAATAATATGATTACAGTGAAATTTGGGTGAACATGATTTGTATTTTTAATTGTTTTAATGATCTTTTAAGGAGTGAAATGATTTCCTCGTGAACCCAAAAAGTCAGAAACTCACTCAAAACAGGTGTCATGCAACAAAACAATCAAACTAATCTGGAGAAGAGATCTCCAAGGAGAGCAAACCTTTGCTCGTTTACGACCCCCTTCTCCTCTGCCTCTCACACTTTTCCCTAAAAGGTTCAGTTAAAGTTGCCACGTATCATGTGTCTCTGTTGTTTTTCCCCTTCCTGTTTGGTATCGATTTAAAGGTTTCTGTGTGATTGGTAAAATTGGTCTAAATTTCACAGCAGTCACCTATATTTTGAAGAATTGTGTTTTGCTGCTGAGGGGTGTTGTCTCCCTCAGGGTCTGTGAGATTAATCGTTTAATTATGTAATGGACTACTTGCACTGAGCCTTGTAAAGCACTTCCGTTTTGAAATAATACGGCTCTGGTATTTCTGGTTATGAGCAATTCCAGCGTTATGGATGTGACATTTGCAGTAAAAACTTGAAATATAAATTCTCAGAAAATGCAAATGTTAACAATATACGGAAACATCTATTAATATTTTTATAAATCCCTAACCATAGAGTTTAGGCATCAGAAAAAAAACAGTCTATGCATGTGTTTTATATTTTAAATCAGGCAAATATGCATGCGTTACGGACGTGACAAAAAAGGACTTGAGTTTTTGGGAGTCGACATACTTTGTATAAATTCTGCAAATTCAAATGCACAAGCCAAAATAAATAATACCAGACGAAAGGATAAGGGTTGTCTCTCCATGAAACATAAATTATTTATTTTATTGTGTTTTTCATTTTTGCATTTATGAGGAAAAACCATTGTTACGGACGTGACGTCTCTCCGTTACGGATGTGACAGATCTGAAATTGTCACTTGTCCTACTCTGGCTCACGCCCTTTTATCTTACTCCGAATCAGATAAAATGCTTTAAAAACTTTAACCGAGATCTATTTCTGGGTCTCTGTTGGATATTGAAGGATCACAAATGTTATTCTATGTTTGATTTGAATTCACGTCCTGACTAAGAGGTGTCGGGCAAGGCAAAGGTGTTTGAGATTGTTTCCTGACCATTTGGGCTTGGGACAGCTGTGCCTTTTGTCAATGAGATCAATGACTACTGAGAGATTTAGGTTTATTGCCCTCAGCTTTGATGTTTTGTCTCAACCTAAAAAAGTCCCTCCTCCAATCCTGACTATAAAGATACCCTGTAAAAATGACTTAAGATGAGATTTTCGATGACTGCAGATAACAACACATGTCATAGAATAAAGAAATTCTGCTGACAATCCAATCCGAAGTCTCCTGGTCTTCTCTTCTGAGTTTTCTACACTTTAGAAGAACACAGTTTTCAACAGATGGTGCCGTGACCCGGATAGAGCTCCTCACCTGAATTCAGATTGAAATTTCAAGCTCAAACAACGATCTGCTTTCCGTACAACCAAAGGTTGGTGAGTGTCACTCTATCCAAAAGAACCTTTAAGACCAGAACAAATGTGCTATCCTCTGCGCCGTCAGAGAAGAGTTAACAGACAGCTGTAGGGTTTGGTTAACTAAGTTATCCTCTAAAAATGTCTTTTTAGAGATGAAGGTTATCCTCTGTTCAGGCAGGGAAGATTTAGCATTACGTGCTAATATTTGTTATCCTCTGTTCAGGCAGGGAAGATTTAGCATTACGTGCTAATATTTGTTATCCTCTGTTTTGGCAGGGAAGAATTGGTTATCCTCTGTTCATGCAGGGAAGATTAGCGTAAAGTGCTAGTGAATTGTGTTATCCTCTGCTTTGCCAGGGAAGGTTAACAATAGTTGATCTGTGTTAACAAGTGTACCCTCTGTTGATCAGAGAAGTTTTAGTGTTTTGATTGTGTGATAACAAAGAAACTCACAAAATGTTTAGAAAGAATGCTAGACTGATCCCCACAACTGAAAAAGGTGGTCTAGCGACTCCTTTGTGGTCAGATAGCGAATTCAAATCACTTTTAGGAGTGCAAATGAACATAATAGTCACTGAGAAAGTTAGACAAGAACTAACTCAGAAATATGAGATCCATCCAGACAAGACTTGGTCTGTAGATGAGTGTAAAAAGGTACTGGGAGCATGTATTCGCAAGAACAATGTGAAAGGCATTATCTGCTGCCACAGAGAATTTGGTTTAGCGCTCGCCACACAACAGTCTCAGCGTAACTCAGAGCTAGAGAAACAGAACAATGAGCTCTGTGCTAGAGTATCCTCTTTGACTAAGAAATTGAACCTCAAGAAAGCTGCAGCAAAAACTGATGTGGAGGTTAGTCAGCCTGATAACATTTACCCTGATTTACAAGCGTTTTTTGAAACAGATGTAGCTCTCCAATCAGTAACTGATGTGCCTGTAAATTCCTTCAATGTGTGTGGTGCGAGGAGGAGATCTCAGGGGATTGAGGAAACTGATAGTGTTCCTCTCAATTCTTCTGTGGTGCAAATACAAACTGTTGCCAAAGCTTTAGGTCCTAAAGATATAGAGAGACTATCTCAAAGTTTACCAGCAGCACGCACACATTTTTCTGAATTTAGAAGAACATTGATCAGTAAAATGCGTCTTTATGACATGTCGTTGACAGAAGTCACGCAGCTGATGTCACAAATACTAACTGAATCTGAATTCAACAGTTTTGAATCTGCTGTCACTTCTGAACTGCGAAATGCCAGTAAGGGTGATTTAAGAGAAGGTATTTTGAAAATCCTAAAGAATATCTTAGGACCCAAAATAGATTGGTCTAGAATTACTACCTGTGTGCAAAGGAAAGAAGAAACTGTGAGTGAATATACTGAGAGATTTTGTCAGTCAGCTGTAATCTACAGTGGAATTGTTGATGACCCTGAAAGTGTGCTAGATGACAAGGGACCCTTGGTTCGTATCTGGTCAGATGGCCTTGTAGCCGAATACAGAAAAGCTTTACCATTCTTAGATCTAACTTGGTCTAACAGAACTCTCAGAAGTAACCTAGACAGGTTAACTACATGGGAAAGAGACGCTGATGTCAAGGCAAAAGTAAGAGTAGCAGCAGCTACGTTTAACACAACGAAACAAGACAATAGATGGTCTAAAAGAGAAAGCAAATGCAAATACTGTGAAAAATTTGGACATTGGGAGAAAGAGTGTAGGAAGAAGTTGCAAGATAGTAAAAGAAATGCTATGCATAATTCTGCTCCTTCTCAGCCTGCACACAACCCTGAAGTAGTTCCGCCAGTGACCACTGAAATTATAGGACAGTTAGTTCAGGCTCTTCTAAGAGCACAACAAGACCAGGAAAAAAACTAAATATTGGGGCTGTGAGTAGCTACCTTTCCCCTGTAATCCAACACAATGACCAAATAATTTTTGTGAAAGGTAGCATAAAAGAGAAAGAGATAGATTTTTTGCTTGATACAGGTGCAGGAAATAGATCTATTACACAGGATCGAGCGGCTTCAGTCAAAGCCATACCTCCGCCTAATACCATTAAAACACTCCGCTCATTTTTAGGAACAACAGGTTATTGTAGACCTTGGATTGAAGACTATGCCTCGATGGCTCAGCCTCTCTATGATTTGTTGAAAGGCCATGGTAAAGATTCAGATACTGTTTGTATGGAAGAACTTCATCTCAAAGCTTTTAATGATTTGAAAAGAGCACTATGTCAAGCACCAGCATTAGGAATTGCCCAATCTGATAGACCCTTTGTGCTTTATGTCCATGAACACTTAGGCTTTATGACTGCATGTCTAATGCAAGATCATGGGGGCAGCTTACGCCCAATTCATTACTATTCCGGTAAACTTGACATAGTCGCTCAAGGTATGGGCCCATGCCTCAGAGCAGTACAGGCAGTTCATCTAGCACTTCAGGCTTCATCAGGAATGGTGTTAGGTCAGACTGTAAACGTAAAATGCCCACACGCAGTGTCCGCACTAATGAATCAAGCAAAAGTCACTTCTGTCACCTCCTCCCGTTGGGGAAATTGGTTAGCAACTCTCACAGCCCCGAATATTGTTATACAGCGTGCACCAGTCACGAACCCATCCTCATGTATGATGTCTGCAATGACTGAATTTGTGTTAGAGGATGAAGGCGAAATGACTCATGATTGTGTTACGCTTACATATGCAGCGACAAGTGAAATAGCAGAAACTCCCATAGAGAACGCAGAATTGGAGTTGTTTGTTGATGGTTCAGCTCAAGTTATTGAAGGTAACAGACGAGCAGGATATGCAGTAACTTCCACCACTGAAGTAGTTGCTTCAGGTCGTCTTCCAGATCATTTTTCAGCTCAAGCTGCAGAACTAGTAGCCTTAACTAGAGCATGCACGCTAGCTTCAGGATCGGTTGCAAATATCTACACAGATTCCAGGTATGCTTTTGGGGTAATTCATGATTTTGGTGTCATTTGGCAAACCAGAAAATTTCTAACTTCTGCTGGATCCCCCATTAAGCATGCTGGATTAGTGAAAGATTTAATGTTTGCCATGAAACTCCCAAAGAAATTAGCAGTGATCAAAGTGAAAGCACATCTCACAACTAATACTACGGAAGCTAAAGGTAATGCTCTTGCTGATGTAGCGGCTAAACAGGCTTGTTTCTATGCAACTGTACAAGTGTGTTCAGGTAGTACAGCACAGAAGATAATTCTACCTCCTGAATCAATCGTTGATCTGTATAAAGACGTTCCTCTATATGAAGCATGGACATGGTTAGACAAAGGAGCCACTGTGGATTCATCCGGCTGCTGGACCAAAGGGGGAAAGTATGTTGCTCCCGAATCACTGTTGCCATATTTGGCTCAACAAATACACAGTTTGGGTCATAGTGGTCCAGCAACGATGAATCACAGGTTCTCAAATCAATGGTGGAATCCAAAATTCAGAAACGCAGCCACTGAAACAGTCAAGAGATGTGTTACATGTCAGAAAAATAATGATGTACCAGCAACCATTACACCAGCAGCACATACCCCAGCTCCACCAGGGCCATTTCGTCACCTGCAAGTTGATTATATATCGTTGCCCCCTTGTAAAGGAAAAACTGACGTTTTGGTAGTAATAGACAAGTTCTCAAGATGGGTAGAAGCTTATCCAACAGGGCGCGCTACAGCTGCACATACTGCTAAATGTCTTGTCACTGATTTCATTCCCAGATGGGGATTACCAGATTGCATTGACTCAGATCAAGGTACCCACTTCACAGGACAGGTAGTCAAGGAAGTGTCTAGAATGTTGAAGATTAAGTGGAACCTTCACTGCCCCTATAGGCCACAAGCATCAGGACAGGTTGAACGATCAAACAGAACAATCAAAACCAGGCTAAGCAAAATGCATCAGGAAGGAGTACCATGGGTTGAAGCACTGCCCGCAGTACTGTGTAGTATGAGAGCATCACCTAACAGATCAGTAGGACTGAGCCCTCATGAGATTATTACTGGACGCCCAATGCAGATGCCAGGTGTGATTGATCTTAGAAATGCTGATGTGCACATTGCTTCAGATGCCCTGATCGCTTACTGTGAAAACCTCACAAAGGCAGTGCAGAGTGCCAAAGAGAGAGTTGAGTCGTGTTGGCAGACTCCACCAGAAGGGGGACACACAATCGTCCCAGGTCAATGGGTCATGATAAAGACATTCAAAAACAAGCCATTAGAGCCTAAGTGGTACGGACCACATCAAGTGATGTTGATTACAGCAGCTGCAGTATTGTGTCAGGGAAGGAAAACTTGGACTCATGTGTCACATATTAAGGTTGTTCCTCCCCCTGCAGGGATAGGATAGGGCAGACACAAGAACCAGTGAGGAGCCCAGGGAAGAACCGAAAGCAACAGGCTTCGGGGGCCAACCCTGAGGTGAAGATTTCCTCATAGGCCTTTCCCCTCCATTAGTCCATCCTTTCCTCACTGTTCTTTAGGTGTCGCAGGAATTGAGAAATAGGGAAAGAAGGAACAACCATAGCAGACTATATTTTGAACAGAGGATACAACCCTAATGTATGCAGACTCTACAAATACTGCTCTGTGCCGTTAGTTCTCTCTTGTTTGTGTTTCTTTCTTCCTCTGTGCAGATACCATTTGATGGCTGTCCTGAGATCCATATGCACCACCCTTCTCACCTGCGGATAAAGCCACAACCTCTAGAAAACAACTAGACCCATCGCCGAGCCAACTATCACACAAGAAAGAGAAAAGAAAGAAGAAGAAAAAGAATAAAAATACACAACGCAGAGACTATTACCCGTAAAATCTTCACGGACCCTAATTGCATGTTTTGTTTCTGTGTCAGCATGCAATTACATATAAACAACACAGAACATGTACTATTTGCCTGTAACGATTACAAGTTACAAGAATTAACTTTTAAGTGTCTAAATTTGTATTTTTGTGAGAGTTATTAGAACTCTCAAAGAGGGGATTGAAGGATCACAAATGTTATTCTATGTTTGATTTGAATTCACGTCCTGACTAAGAGGTGTCGGGCAAGGCAAAGGTGTTTGAGATTGTTTCCTGACCATTTGGGCTTGGGACAGCTGTGCCTTTTGTCAATGAGATCAATGACTACTGAGAGATTTAGGTTTATTGCCCTCAGCTTTGATGTTTTGTCTCAACCTAAAAAAGTCCCTCCTCCAATCCTGACTATAAAGATACCCTGTAAAAATGACTTAAGATGAGATTTTCGATGACTGCAGATAACAACACATGTCATAGAATAAAGAAATTCTGCTGACAATCCAATCCGAAGTCTCCTGGTCTTCTCTTCTGAGTTTTCTACACTTTAGAAGAACACAGTTTTCAACAATATTTAAATCAACAAACATTTCCCTCTGAGACATCTGTATGGTAAGGTTGCACAATTAATAACATTTATACTGAAATCACCTTGTTATACATTAGCTTGTGTTTGCGGGAGTGTGGTGTTAAAATGTAACCAGTACGGATATGTTCAAAACTGAATTCAGACATGATTATTTGCTAATGTGTTCTTTACTTTAGACCCCGAATAAAATAGAATGTGCTAATATATATAATCAACTATAATAAATGTTTACCAAGTCCCGGAGGTCGGCGTGGTGCCCACTCAGAACAAGCTTCGGCGAATTTCGTTTCGTTATTTTATTAAGGTAATTTAGAAAAACATTTGGAGCATTTTTTTATTCGTTAAATGTAAGTTTTTGTTTTTTAAATAGCTAACGAACAGCGACCAGCTGATCATAGCCTGTTTGATCAATTTAGACATAATACATATATTAATAGAAAGCTTTAAATTAGTACTTAACGAAATAAAACATATAGAATACAAAAACTCATTTCATTATAATATTAATCCGTACAGATGTGTTTATTAAAGGCGCGTCTAATTAGGAGATGGAAAGTCGGGATCTTCAACTTCATCCTTGTGACACCGACTTAGAAAACACTAGTTTATTAATGTTAACATAGAATTAATATAAAATTCCCCCCGAACACATTCATGCCGACCCAAGACCAACATCAATATCACTTTAAGCTCTCTGACGCGTGCTGTCTCTGCTACACACACACACACACACTCACACACACGCTACAAAGAGGTACACTTTTATTATAGGCCTTAAACATAACTACCACCGCCGACAATAATGCCCACAAATATCAATACAGACAAAACTCTTCCAAAATGCAGCTTTTCCCGAAGCATTGGGAACTTTTATTAACTCCCCACGCTCCAAATTCTCCCTGATGCTCTGCATGGTCAACTGTCACCTGTATGCTAATGCGTGTGTATATGCGTTGCCTATTGCATAGGCGATGTATAATATAATTATTATAACAATATTTCATACAGTACATATGTGGTCTGTGTTAAATAGAATAAAACACGATGTTTATTCAGTTAGCACTTTATTGCATCCACTCCAAACGTTCTTCCTGTTCCTTCACAACCCCTCCCCTCTCACAGCGCGGGCTTGCCTTTGAACCAGCGCATGCGCTAACCACACTTTTAGCCCAGAAGAACCCTATTCCAAGCGAACAGAGGGAAGAAGTAACATGTTAACAGTCTGCGGCGCGCGTATTTGGGCACAATAAAAGGAAGCTAAATGAGCCCAAGCCCGACCTGAGCTCGATTTGTACAAACAAAAAACGGCCCGAACCCAGCCCGAATGGACTCAGCGTGTAGCTCTACTGTGTAGGCATGTCTTTGTGAAGAATGGTATGCAAAATACAATCGTCACAATGATCGCAAAAGTATGTTTGATGGCAATGTTTATTCCCAATTTGCGTTGCTAAATGCGCAATCATGATTCAAAATGGCTGCATAATGTTTGTCAAAATAATTGCAGTGTAAGACAATGTTTCAGAATAATGGTCATATTATTTATAGTCTCTAAAGATTACTTAATTAGTAGTTATGTTTTACCAAGTTTAATGGCTGCCATTTGGATGTTAAGAAGATTAAGACGCAGCAAAACGTGTGAAAAAGATAAAGGTGAGCATAAAAGTACATACAGTATTTTCATTTATTGTTTAAAAAGAAAATCTTTAAGAAATACTTGAAAGAAAAAATTAACAACAACTTTTTTACATTATAGGTCAACATTTGTAACTGACTAGCATTGGGGATTTTGTAGCAACAAGAGCTCTGTAAAACAGATGAACCAAAAAAAGGTGAGCATAGATATTGATCACTATTATGAGCATGAATCATTGTGAATAAGAAACTTATAAAATATTAATTAATAAAGTTAATTCACTGTGGACATAAAATAAAATACAATTAATTAATTGTAGTCAGTCTTTACTTTTTACATGTTATTAAATATTGTACAGATGAAATTATCAAATGTAAAAGCTAATGTAAAACATCAATCACGGCAAAACAACCATGCAAAATATCAAATAATTTACAAATGTGATTAATTGGATGACTTCATTTTTTTCTCTTTCTATTCTGCAAAGACTGCCTCTGCAAAGTGATATCTCCCTCGGTTGTCTACTTTTGGGTTGAAAGTCTTGATCACTTGGTCAGCTGTCACCCAAGCTTTATCTTCCATCACAGGTAAGATGTACACTAATCCAGCACTGTCATTCCTTCTTAAGAACCTTATTTCCAGTGCCTCCTGCTCTCGGTTATTAATAAGTCCGACAAATTGCCTGAATGACTTGTTTGCCTTGAATTGAACCAAGACACAGTCTCCAGTTTTGATGTTCTTTGCAGCTGTTGACTGATGCTCAGAGGACTGGTGTTCGGGACTTTCAGCAGATGTGATTTCCGAGAGCAGAAATGTATGGACACCTGACTGTTCTGCTTCGGAGTAGATTTTGTGATGCACTTGTCCCCAGGAGACTGGCTCCATGTAATGTACTGATTGAGTACCTGGAACAGCTGAGGTAATGGCCCATCTCTCATTTAGCTTATGATGTTGTATAAATTCTGTAATTTCGTTGGATGTAATGAGTTTGATGTTGATGTTTGGACAACTCTTCCTTGCAGAAGCTACAAATGAAGCAGCATTTGTCACAAGGACTGCCTGTCTGCAGAGGACATCAGTGTTAACTGAACGCTTCACTGTTGCTCCCACACCATCCACTGCACCTTTGCCGTGACTTGTGGCAAAAAAGTGCCACTGTACTCTTAAAGCTGGAAACAGCTCCCTGAATGTAGTTGACATGAAACACCAGATGAACTTGTTCTTAAACTGAGAGGCAGCTCCATCACTAAATATGTGAATCTCTTTCATTGCAGGATGTTTCATTTTAATGTCCTCCACAATCTTGGAGAGGAAGGTTGCCACAGACCTCTTGTCGTGTTCCAGGCTGTCGCTCACTATGGCATATGACTCAGGATCTCCATCAGACCACAGGACTGAGGGAAAGACTGTGACCTGCTTCTGATGCCAGTGTGCTGACTGGATCTCGTCTTGGTAGGCAGCGGTGTAATTTTCGGCAAAATCTACTTGTAGCACCACAGTTTCCTGGTCTGTTTTTGCCAGCATTTTTTTGGCCTGGAAATATCCACTTTGCTGTTTTTTAACAAAACAGTGATACACAAATTTTGTAGCCGCTGTCTTGAGAAAATGAAGTACATCACCTAGTGTGCCACTCTTTTGCACCTTATTTGGCAGCCCCTCTGTTGTTTCCCATGTGTACCAGGTAACCTTAATTTGTTTGTCATCTTCTGGGATGTTACAGAGGGTACGCATTTCCAAGAGCTTGCCATTCATGCATTCAGCACACTGTCCTAACATGCAGAGGGGACTATCTGTATTGCAGGCCACAGCTTCAACAAAATCCTGTGTGCTCTGGAATACCTGCCTTGGGATGACATGTTGCAGACAGTCCAGGGCTAACTTAACATTTTCATGATATCGGCATAGACACACATTTCTTGGAGTGTCTGAAGACCGGAGCACATGAGATGGTCGAAGCTCAGCAAATTTAGATTTTCCAATTATAAACTCCGGATGTTCCTTTTTGAAGTAGCGGTAGGCCTCTAGAATAGACATTGTTAAATGCCGTTTCTGGATTTTCTTTTTCACTCCTCCCTCTCTGACTGTGACCACATCCCTCATTCCTGGTGCTTGCCTTGAGATGTCATCTCTCTCATAGAATTCCCTGACATGAGCATATGTGGTAGTGGTGGCTGTCACATGCTTCATTTTGTTTTTTTCTGGAAGGAGGCACAGTGATGTTGCAATCTTTTTTATAACTGTACATTTTTTTCGAGGGCTGCTAGGTAAAGCTCGGAGTGCTCGTTTTAGTGCCTTGCCTAGAGACTGTCTTGATTTAAACGGTGAATTCTGTGGTGCCTCCTGGAGTAAAGCAGGAACTTGTGACCTCTTCAGCAAACGCCTTTTCCTCTGTCTTTCTCTAGCAAGCTCCCTGACACGCTCTGACTCTTGTTTTGATTGGGTTTCTTTCTTTCTTAGTCTTTCTGCTTTTTTTCGTTTCTTCTCCATTTCCTTGAAATTTTCATCATTCCTCTTCCTCTCTCTGAATTCCCTTTGTCTTTCAGTATTAGTTTTTGCCATTGCGCTATAGGATGAGATTTATATAGCATAATTACATTTTGTTGTCGTTTCTTTGTTCATTATTGTATTACATTAATTAATTTTATTTACATTGATATTGTGTAATAAAAAAATGTGTTAAAACTGAACTGATTCTTTCATTATACAGTGCCCACAGTGTGTTCAAGATATTTAATCAGGGTTCGTACACATTTTTACCAACAAATTTCCATGACTTTTGAGACAATTTTCATGACCTAATTTTACATTATTTTACAATAAGAATAAAAATCTGTTCAAATTATCATAGCATTTTAACTAAAATGAATGACTATTAATACTATTGTTTGCTTTTTTGTTTTAGTACAAGCTGCACTTTTAGAGCCCCATATTTCAGCCTCGACTTTTAGTTTATGGCTTCGGGACAATTTTCACATCAGGCGCGGGCCGGGCATCAGGCTTGTTTTAGGATTCCTCCTTATTTTTGTATTTTAGAAATCCATAAATTATTATGGTGATGAAAATGATTAGCCGCTCGTGGAAACAATACCGCGACTGACAAGAGCAGCTCGACCTGTCTAATAGCACACATTTGTCTAGGTTAAACGTTTAAACTAACATTGTGATATGCTTTTTAAGTATTTCATATATAGATTTTATTTTAGTCAAGTTGTGATTTAAGAAGGCTAAATTAAACAAACATAGGCAAACTCACTGTCTGCAGCTGGCTGATTGCTCAAAAGCTACTTTAAAAACAAAAACTTTAATTTAATAAACAAATAAATTTTCCAAACATATTTCTAAATTAACTTAATAAAGAAACGAAATACGCTTTGCCATCAAAAACGAAACTGAACTATTTTAATGGCTAGAACAGCAGCTGTGTAATGGGGAAGAGAGAGAGAAAGACATGGGCTCCAGTCGGACTCGAGAAGGTAATTCTGATAATCTGCTGAACAAGGATTGGACTGGGGCGTATGTTTGAGGCCCGTGCAGGATTCTACTGAGCTTGTTTGGTACCAAAGTCAATTTGGTACTCGTATACGGACGCCATTTGGACATGACTGAGTGCAGCGGAAACCGCCTCTGGAGCGCGCGAGTACAGAACGGCTTAAAAAGACGTGCAAACAAATAATAGGCTACATTTTAGCAACAATGACCCGATTAGGCAGGTGACAATTCTGTCAACTGTACCAAAATGCCAGAGAAAGACTTGTATCGCACCGTGCAGCTCTTTAGTGCAGACAAGATGCACTGATTACGTGTTTTAAGAGAAAGCCAAAGAGAGAAAACACAGCTGATGAATCCGTTTTAAAATGACCGATTTGATATTCTGTGTGGATCTATTTACTCATCAGCCTACAAGCTATAGGCTATTGAATAAATGTGTGAATATCCATCATTTTAAAGTCTAAAGCTGCGGGAAAGAGTAGAAATATGCGATATAGCCCATGCGCAATCCCGTACCGAAATGCAGGACCTGAATAAACATAATTGTATTATACAGAGATTTGTAAAATAGATTTCCATGACTTTTCCAAAACTTTCTGGGTTTATTTATTTTTCCAAAACTTTTACAGGCCTGGAAATTGCGGTTTTAAAATTCCATGACTTTTCCAGGTTTTTCATGACCGTACGAACCCTGTTTAATTTATTATTGTAATGTATACACTTTTCTCAAAATTTAAATGTACATGTACATATCAAATTACTTACCATTTACTTCAAATAAAGTAGATCTTTATCCAGAAATAGAAGATCTGCATTCACCTCAGAAATAACTCCTCTTGGTCAACAGAGGGCGCGCGCGGGAAAGAAAATGAGGGAAAAGGGAAAACGCGTCATCACGAGAGGCGTGTACTTTACAGTACGGTAGGAAGTAGGCATCGATTGAGTAAACATTTGTGCACGTCTTTTTTTTATGTTACTACAATGAATTGGCTTCTGAAATGGTCTGATATAGCCTACAGTAACAGGGATACATTTAATATGAGCCAGAGATTTTAATAGCAGCAGCATGGTGAACAAATATGAGCTGGTCAATTGCATGATTTAATATGAAGCGTCCATAACGGTCACGTCCGTAACACATAATTAAGGTTGTTTCGAGTGAGTAAGTGAGATAAATTGTCAATCATAATTAGCATGGACATATTTTGGCTTTGTATATGAAGTTTGACATTATTTGTATTAATATTTATTTTACAGCATAAACTTTATATTTAAATCGTTACGGACGTGACACAGCACTGAAGCGTCATGACTTCCTAAATATATCGCTTATAAATTTACAAGGCAGTGCTGTCATAACAAAGTGAGTGTATTTATTTATCATGCATGCCCCCATCTTTCTGCAAAATGCTTACTGTTAACATAATGTATAAAAAAGAAAGTATTTGATCCCACTTTTGAAAGCATGAAATATGGTTGAATGAAAATTGTACTTTTCTATCTGTGCAAACCTCATATGTGGTCAATAAACAAAGCAATGTACTTAAAATTTCCATGGCAGCAAATCAATACTATAAAATACAGACCTTAAAGGACAACTTTGAATGGGTTTTTTTTATTTTGGTAAAAAAAAAAAAAATCATGGCAAGGTTGACAATTGCATGGAATTGCTCTTATGTAAATTTTCAACGTGCTGTAATCATCTAGTTGATTTAACAGGAGAATAGCTATTCTTATGATTACTGTGTACAGAATTTTCCAAACTCAACTGAACTGTACATTTTAATCCAACAAAAGCTGATCCGAGGAAGCGGTGGCTGTGAATCTTATGTGATTCACCACCAGGTGTCAGTGCTCTAAACTAGAAATCACAACGCTACAGTGTGTGAGATCTAATGAATAAGATCAGAATTAACCTTTATTTTTCTGCATTAAATATGTTAGTCACTGTTCTGAGTCATTTTACATTCACAATCATTTCACTATATGCAATGCCAAAATATGAATATTAAAAGTACTGCTAACGTGTTACTGTTTACAATTAATTAAATGTTTGACATCATTACATTATTGTAAGGCAGCTACTGCACATTAATTGAGCCATTTTAAACACTGGAATATAGGGATGTAAGGATTCACTCAACTCACGATTCGATTCACATTTGTTTTTGTTTTACAAAATGAGATTTAAGGCAAATTATAAATTAAATGTGTCCTTTTATTATAGCTTGGACAAAAATGCAGCACGTTTCTTTGTGAAATTGAAATATAACACTAATAATGTACTAATATAGCACTTGCATATTATTGCTCTTTTGTTGGTTTTGATTGCTTATATTCTCCTCTTTTGTAAGTCACTTTGGATAAAAGCCTCTGCTAAATAATAAAATTAAAATATAATGTAAGTAACAAATCTAAACTGAAATTTTAAAACAAGCTCCAAATCAAATAAATAAGTAACACAAATAAAATAAATATCTTCATATAAACAAAATAAGGCTTTGTCTGTGCTCTTTTCATTTAAGGCAACCACTGCATTTTAAAACGCAAAAACTTCGTTGGTCTTCGGAACACAGTTTAAGATATTTTGGATGAAAACCGGGAGGTTTGTGACTTTGACTGCCAAGTAATGAACACTATCTAGGCTCAGAAAAGTATGAAAGACATCGCCAAAATAGTCCATTTGCCACCAGTGGTTCAATCTGAATGTAATTCAGCGACAAGAATACTTTTTCTGTGCAAAGAAAACAAAACAACGACTTTATTCAACAATTCGTCTCCTCTGCTTCAGCGTAAGCGCCATTTTTGAGAATATCCACTGGAGGCAAATAGTGTACACTGTTCTGTGTTAGACGCGCCAAGAATACGCTCGATTTGAAGGAAAACAAAGTATCCGGTATGTGGCTGACATAGAAGAGCGCACGCTGCTTGCGTTCAGAGGATACTGCTGCAACTGCTGAGTCTGAAGCTCCACATTCTCTTCAGTCTCATTGTGTGTGTGTAGCGTTAAGATTTGTTTTCACTTCAGTTACTGGAATAATAATCACAATGTTATGTGTCATTTGTTCTCTTATGTTTCTATATGCAGGTGTGTGAAGTCAGGTGTGTGTCATTATGGAGAACAGAAAGAGCAGTGAGAGATCTTCATCTCCTGATCACAGCTGTGTGTCTCGGAAGAGTGACAGATCTATGGGTCCTCCTCCTAAATTCAGTGCTGATCCAGTGACCTTTGACCCCAGGTGAGACACAACACTACTGCTTTATTAATGCAGGGATCTAATAATGTATAGTTGATTGATCTCATTGTCAGATGAGAGTGTGATCAGTGAATTGTGAAAGGTGTTAAATGAATGCGTATGTGCTGCATGTTTCAGTCACACACTCTCACGATTCAGTGTTTTCAGAGTGGATTCGTGTCAGACATTATTTCGTTTTTAGAATTTGCCCCCCAAATTCATGTCTGTGGTGTTACAACAATGGATGTCACCCCTTTAAGAAAAGGGAAAATTATATTTGGACTACTTCCTATGTGTAAAGGTCACTGCAGGTGCTGGTTGATCTGAAGGGTGCATGGGGAGTACATTATTTCTTGTTAATTTTCTTAAACGTTATCTAAATATCTGACAATTTCATGTGTCATCATTAGTGTATGTGGTGTTATGTTGATAACTTGCAGATCTAGTGTATTTTAATCAAAATGTTGATAAATACGTACTTGATATTTCTAAAATGTCCCCTGAACTTGAAATCATCATGATGGCAGCCTCCATTTGAGAAAAGTCTGGTTTTAGGCTGATTTGTCTGTTACTGTCTCTGGTGTTAATGTCTTTTCTGGTAACACAGAGCCAATAGTAACTTGCATTATAAAGTCTGTGGTGTTATGATTACATCTGTGGTGTTATTTCAAAATGACATAGACATAAGTAACTGTGTCACAAGTGTTTGATTGTAATTATTCAAACATCTAAATGTTCTTCAGCTTTCATTTGAATGGATATAGCATATTAAACAAATTTTTAATGCATATCAATATATTTTATTAGAAAAAACAAACAAGCATTTTTACAAATTCTGCCTCACATTTGCCACCCCAGTTGAAGAATGACCCGGATGGTCCTGACATCAGCATTTAGCTATTGTTTTTAAATTGGGTTGAAACTACATAAAACTGGCTTTAAATGAAAACATTAACAGTAACCATGTGAAATTAAAGGCAACAATTGCATAGTTACAATCCAAACAACACAACCAACACACATTCAACAGTCCAAACAAAGATCTTACTTAATCAACATTCAGCATTTGTTTTTGTTTTTAAAATTGGTGTAAAGAAAAAAGGTGTTTACCAGTGAATCTAAATAAAACCAAAAATGTTAAATCAAATAATGTTTAGTGCAACGAGCAAAAACAAAGATGCTACAGCTCAAGCTTTTTAAATCGACTTAAGTCAATGTAATTTTAAGGTTAAAATAAAACTAATTATGTTTGAACGTTTTATTCTTTACAAAAAGAAACATTTCAGCTTTGTCACAAGTTGGTCTGTTTCGTTTCTCATCTAACACGTGAGAAGCTGCGCTGAACAAGCGTTCACTGTTTATGTAGTTTATGTAACGGGGCCGACAAGACAAGAGGCGTGCGGATCCATGTGCAAGCTTTTATTAATGGACATAGTCAAAAACAAAGGCAGGGTCAAACAATTGGCAAACAGGTATATTGAGGGCAAGGCAGATGAGTACTCAAATAAACGGGCGTGGTTTTCGATTGGCGAACAATATCCAGAGGGCTTGACAAGAGGGGTAATCCAGGAACACAAGCAATGGTCCAGGCAGGGGCAAACAGAGTCCAAATGGAAGGCAAAGGGTTAATCCAATATACAAGGCAGAAGGTCAGGAACCAGACAACAAGGCAACACAAAAAGACTAGACTAAAACTAAAATAAGAAACGGAGACTAGGAATGGCTCCGTAAAGCAGCTAACACTCGGAGAGTGAAAAAACGCAGAATAATACAAGAGACTGAACACAGAAAGGATTGGTAAGTAGCTAACATTAGGAGAATGCTAAACAATACAGGAGACTGAACACAAACACAGAAAGGATTGGTAAGTAGCTAACATTAGGAGAATACTAAACAATACTCGGCAGAGAAGAAGAGGAAGTCCATGGTTTATATAGAGTGTGGGATCAGTGCAATCAGCTGTGTGTGTCGTCGGTGCAGTGGATGATGGGAATTGTAGTCTGAGGTGGAGTGCAACAGTTAGTGTAGTGCAAGAGTCCATGTGGTGAGCGAGTGACCTCTGGTGATGAGTTAAAGGAAGTTCATATACCGAAATCATATCAAACCGTGACCCCTAAACCGATTTACATACCGAACCGTGACATCTATGTACTGTGCCACCCCTAATAAATATATATATATATTATAATTGTTGATTTCACCTCAAATCTACATACAAAAGTTTATTGATGGGGAAAAAAAAACTTCCCCACCAGTGTTTTTTTTTTATGGTGCCAGACACCGCCAACATTTTTAAAATCATTTTCACAAAACTTTCATTACCACAAAATATACAGTGCTCAGCGTAAATGAGTACACCCCCTTTGAAAAGTACAATTTTAAACAATATCTCAATGAACACAAAAAACATTTCCAAAATGTTGATAAGACTAAGTTTAATATAACATCTGTTTAACTTATAACATGAAAGTAAGGTTAATAATATAACTTAAATTACACATTTTTAAGTTTTACTCAAATTAGGGTGATGCAAAAATGAGTACACCCCACAACAAAAACTAAATCTACTATAGACTACTAAATCTAGTACTTTGTATGGCCTCCATGATTTTTAATGACAGCACCAAGATTTCTAGGCATGGAATGAACAAGTTGGCGACATTTTGCCAGATCTATCTTTTTCCATTCTTCAAGAATGACCTCTTTTAGAGATTGGATGCTGGATGGAGAGTGATGCTTAACTTGTCTCTTCATAATTCCCCATAGGTGTTCGATTGGGTTCAGATCAGGAGACATACTTGGCCACTGAATCACTTTCACCCTGTTCTTCTTCAGAAATCCAACAGTGGCCTTAGATATGTGTTTAGGATCATTGTCATGTTGGAAAAGTGCACGACGACCAAGGGCACGGAGTGATGGTAGCATCTTCTCTTTCAGTATAGAGCTGTACATTTGTGAATTCATGATGCCATCAATGAAATGCAGCTCCCCGACACCAGCAGCACTCATGCAGCCCCATATAAGGACACTGCCACCACCATGTTTCACTGTAGGCACCATGCATTTTTCTTTGTATTCCTCACCTTTGCGACGCCATACAGTTTTGAAGCCATCAGTTCCAAAAACATTTATCTTGGTCTCATCACTCCAGAGTATAGAGTCCCAGTAGTCTTTATCTTTGTCAGCATGGGCCCTGGCAAACTCTAGGCCGGCTTTTTTGTGCCTGGGCTTTAGGAGAGGCTTCTTTCGTGGACGGCACCCATGCATGCCATTCCTCTGCAGTGTACGCCGTATTGTGTCACGGGAAATAGTCACCCCAGTTTGGCTTTCTACTTCTTTAGATAACTGCAGTGAACTTGCATGTCAATTTTCTTCAACCCTTCTCATCAGAAGACGCTCCTGACGAGGTGTTAACTTCCGTGGACGACCTGGATGTCTCTGTGAGATGGTTGCAGTTCCATCTTTTTTAAATGTTTGTACCACTTTTGCTACAGTATTCTGACTGATAAGTAAAGCTTTGCTGATCTTCTTGTAGCCTTCACCTTTCTTGTGTAAAGAAATTATTTTCTTTCTCAGGTCTTGTGACATTTCTCTTCCATGTGGTGCCATTGCTGACAGCATGAAATGGGAAGGGGTTTTCTTTAAGTAACACCCTTTTATAGTCAACTGTCTGCTGAACACCTGTGTAATGAATAATTAGACTCACCTGTGGTTGAATTCTTGTTAAATTAGACATTTGTAGTCTAAAATTTAGCTTTGCTCCAGAGACTTTCAGTGGGGTGTACTCATTTTTGCATCACCCTAATTTGAGTAAAACTGAAAATGTTGTTCTCCATGTTATACATCAGAGTTACTTCAAATGAAAGCCAAAGGTAGGAAGTTGGAGTGGATATACAAAAAAATGTGGTCTAAGTTCATAGATCAATGTTTGATAAGCATCAGATTGAATATCACCATGCTCTCAAAGCTGCAAAAATGGCATGTTATTCGCATCTGTATCCAAGATGGCGCCGAGTATGGCAGCCGTGTTGCGAGCTCTGAGAAAACTCTGCAGTCTTTTGTATGTTTTATTTGTTTTTTTGTTGTATTACGTGTTGGATGTTGTTAGTATAACTGTCTACGATAGACACACGCTTTTAAACATCGGTTCCTCCGTCGCGCAACGCAAACCGGACTTTGAGTTCTTGAATGCCGGCGCTTTTGTTTACAGACACCGCATCAGAACCCTTTGTCTGGGCCGCACGGCCCGTGCGACCACGACCGCGGAAATGCAGCCAGAAAAGAGGGAAGAGAGCTGGCGTCCTTGTCAGACTCAGACGCCGTCCCCTCTGACATCCTCTCCCAATCATTTTGCTGGCTAACTTGTTGTCACTGGACAACAAACTCTGTAAACTGCGGGCACGTATCTCATACCAATGAGAAACAAGGGACTGCAGCATTATTTGCCTCACAGAAACCTGGATGTCTGCAATGGTTCCAGACTCAGCCATCGAGCTCACGGACTTCTTCAGAACGAAAGAGCTCACAGGGAAAAGCAGAGGTGGGGGCGTCTGTTTCTATATCAAATAAAAGGAACATACACTCTATTAAATCCTTCTGCTCCCCTGATCTGGAATTTCATATGCTTCTGTGTCGACCATTCTGGCTACCGAGGGAATTTACAGCGATCGTAATCACAGCTGTTTACATTCCCCCTCAAGCCAACACGGACCAGGCACTCAAGGAACTGTATGGGAATATAAGTGAGCAGGAAACCGCGCACCCAGATCAAATCAAATCAAATCACTTTTATTGTCACATCACCACAGCACAAGTGCCTTGGTGAGTGAAATTCTTGAGAGCGTGCTCCTGACAGTGCAAAAAAACAATTTACATATAGACAGTACATACTTACAGACTGTACAGAAGACAATGTGCAAAAAAATATATTTTTTATTCTTTGCACTGTCCACTGAGCGGACCTGATTTGATTTACATTTCACTTTTGATTATACCCTGTATAATTTATTATGTGACAAATAAAAAAACCTTGAACCTTGAAACACATACATATACTCAGTACACACAGTGTATTATAAAGACATACTTAGTTATCAATACACATTATACACTGTATGTACACATTCTACATTATGCACACATCTATACATAGTAATATGTGAAGGTGCAACAGATTACATTATAGAACAGATTAGTTGTGCAACAGATAGTTGTGCAAAGGTGCAACAGATTATACATATGCAATGTCGTGGATGTGAATTGTATGGTATCCAGTGGTAGCAGATAGGTTGTGTTAGTGCAGTATGTGCGTGTAGTCCAGTGGAACTGTTAACCTCTCACTCAACATCGACAAGACCAAGGAGCTGGTGGTGCATTTCAGGAGACAGAGCAGAGAACACACACCCATCTCCATCGACAAGACACCTGTGGAGCGGGTAAACAGCTTTAAGTTCCTCGGCGTTCACATCACCGAGGATCTCACATGGTCCGCTCACACAGATGCAGTGCTGAAGAAGGCACATCAGCGCCTCTTCTTCCTGAGACGGCTGAGGAAGTTTGGAACGAGCCCCAGCATCCTCAGATCATTCTGTACACAGGTGTACTGCACTGTGGAGAGGATCCTGACCAGCTGCATCACCGCCTGGTTTGGAAACAGCACCGCTGGCAACCCCAGGGCTCTGCAAAGGGTCGTGCGAACTGCCCGCCACATTGTTGGAGGTGAGCTTCCCTTCCCTCCAGGACATCTCCACCAGGCGGTGTATAATGAAGGCCAGGAGGATCATCAAGGACTCCAGCCACCCGTCCCACAGACTGCTCTCTCTACTGCCCTCAGGAAGACGTCTCCGCAGCATCCGATCCTGCACTAGCCAACTGAGGGATAGCTTTTTCCCTCAGGCTATCAGGCTAATGAACAGTCAAAACTAATACACCCTACATCACACTCCCACGTTATGGTATGCCATACACTGTACTTTAACACAGTTCAACTGGACTACACACACACTGCACTAACACAACAACATATCTGCTACCACTGGATACCATCCAATGCACATCCATGACAATGCTTATCCGGATTATGCATAATCTGTTACACCTTCACAAATTATTGTGTGTATATATGTGTACATAATGTAGAATGTGTACACACTGTGTAGAATGTGTATTGATAACAGTATGTCATATAGTACACTGTGTGTACTGAGTATATGTATGTGTATTCTGCACATTGTCTTCTGTATAATTCTGTAAGTATGTACTGTCTATAAGTAAATTGTTTCTGCACTGTCTGAAGCACGCTCTCAAGAATTTCACTCACCAAGGCACAGGTGATGTGACAATAAAAAAATTGAAGTGAGTGACATCTCTAATCCCAGAGCCCTGTTTAGAACAGTCAACAATTAGGGGTGTAACGATTCATCGATATGGATCAATATATCAATACAATGTATGACGATACGATACCACACGTAAAATATCGATTTCTGTAGCATAAAAAGGCACCTTTATTTTGGCACTGTCCACATTTTCACATAATGTCCGTCTATGCATTACCGCCAATGCTTGCATTCTCGTTCAATCTCATGTGTCGGGAGACTCGATAAAAGGACTGCCCGAAGGCACGAGGCGAGCATAAAAGATGCTCTGGCTTGTTGGGAGTAACAGTTGAGCGCTGTGTGAGAAGATTCCCGCACACACATCTGGAGCACGCACACACAGATAGCCGCGTCAACTCTGCGCGAATACTGAATTGAGCTCTCCTCTCCTCTGTTTTTTTTTCTCCTCCTCTCCTCCGAGTACAATCGGTAGACTGACGGGCTGATCGGTGGATCTCTACATAAAATACAAGATTACCATATGTATTAATTTACATTATTAATAATATTCAAATTGTATATATTTAAACACTTTAATGTACATTATTGTTTAATTTGTTCTTTATTATTTATGTTGTTGCTGCAGAGGGAATAGAGATGATCAGACTGGAGACCTGGATTATCCTCAACCAGTGAATGATGAACTACAGAGAGTAAAAGAGCAGCTTAAAACCAGCATGAAGAGCAAGTATGAGAGATTATTTGAGGGACTGAAACTCAAGGAGCATGAAACCCTCCTGAACAGGATCTACACACTGCTCTACATCATAGAGGGAGAGAGTGAAGGAGTGAATGAAGAACATGAGGTTTTACAGATGGATAAAACAGCCAGAACACAACAATCACAACACACTCCAGTCTACTGCAATGACATCTTTAAAGCCTCAGCTAAACCAGGATGTGAGGAGAAAGACCAGATCAAGACTGTTCTTACTAAAGGCATTGCTGGAATCGGAAAAACCGTCTCTGTGCAGAAGTTCATTCTGGACTGGGCAGAGGGAAAAGCCAATCAGGATGTAGATTTCATGTTTGTGCTTCCATTTCGAGAGCTGAACTTGATCCGAGATCATCAGTACAGTCTTCACAGACTTCTGCTGGACTTTCATCCTGAACTTCAAGAGCTAGACCCAAAGATTTATGGGGAGTGTAAAGTTGTGTTCATCTTTGATGGTCTGGATGAAAGCAGGATCACACAGATGTTTTCAGGCAGTAAGACAGTTTGTGATGTGACTGAGACTTCATCAGTGGGTGTGTTGATGTCAAAGCTCATGAAAGGAGAGCTGCTTCCCTCTGCTCTCATCTGGATCACCTCCAGACCAGCAGCAGCCAATCAGATCCCCTCCAAATACATCAACCGTCTGACAGAAATTCAGGGATTCAATGAGCCTGAGAAGGAGGAATATTTCAGGAAGAGAATCAGTGACCAGCATCAAGCCAGCAGAATCATCTCACACATCAGAAGAACAAGAAGCCTCCACATCATGTGCCACATCCCCGTCTTCTGCTGGATCTCATCCACTGTGCTTCAGAAGCTCCTGGAAGTAGATTGGAGTGCAGAAATCCCTCAAACTCTGACTGAAATGTACATCCACTTCCTACTGATTCAGATCAACATGAGGAACCAGAAGTATGAAGAGAAAGATCCAGAGAAACTCCTGCAGTCCAACAGAGAAGTGATAATGAAACTTGCTGAAGTGGCTTTCAAACAGCTGATGAAGGGCAATGTGATGTTCTATGAGGAGGACCTGATTGAGAGTGGCATAGATGTCACTGATGCCTCAGTGTATTCTGGGATTTGCACTGAGATCTTTAAGGAAGAATCTGTGATTCATGAGAGGAAAGTCTACAGCTTTATTCATCTGAGCGTTCAGGAGTTTCTCGCTGCTTTCTATGTGTGTTACTGCTATTTAACAGAGAACAAGGAGCCACTGCGTGCATTTATATTTTACAGCTTTGATAAAGTCTCTCTGTATGATCTACTATCATCAGCAGTAGAAGAAGCCCTTAAGAGTAAGAATGGACAGCTGGATCTGTTCCTGCGGTTCCTGCTGGGCATCTCACTGGAGTCCAATCAGAGACTCTTACAGGATCTACTGACACACACAGAGAAAAGCTCAGAGAGCATCAGAGAAACCACACAGGACATTAAAGAGAAGATCAAAGGTAGATCTCATAATCTCTCAGCTGGTCAGTCCATCAATCTGTTCCTCTGTCTGCTGGAAGTGAAAGATCAGACTCTGTCCAGAGAGATTCAGGAGTTTGTGAAATCAGACAAACACTCAGAGAAAAAACTATCTCCTGCTCACAGCTCAACAATCGCTTACATTCTTCAGATGTCAGAGGAGCCGTTGGATGAACTGGACCTCAAAAAATACAACACATCATATGAAGGGAGAAGAAGACTGATGCCAGCTATGATCAACTGCAGAAAAGCTCTGTGAGTGTTTAATCCTTAACTAAAGTATCATATTTAATAACGAATCTGACACCTTTTAAAATAAATGTTCCTAAATGAGAGATTTTCTCCTAAATGACAGGCCAGAATCTTTAAAGGGGTCACGACATGCCTTTTAATACAGTAGATAGTCGAGTAAAATGCCTTAGCGTAGCGATAAACACAACCCAGTCACATGTAAAACTCGTTCATTAAATCACCAGCAGGTGGAACAAAGGGACGGTCCACTTGTTGTGAACTCTGTTCTTCTAAAGTGTAGAAAACTCAGAAGAGAAGACCAGGAGACTTCGGATTGGATCGTCAGCAGAATTTCTTTATTCTATGACATGTCTTGTTATCTGTAGTCATCGAAAATCTCATCTTAAGTAATTTTTACAGGGTATCTTATAGACAGAATTGGAGGAGGGACTTTTGGAGGTTGAGACAAAACATCAAAGAAAGCAAACATCTGAGGGAGGCGTTAGTTAGTTACGGGAAACTTCCCGTGGTCCAATAAATCTAACGAATCCACGTCTGGCCAGGACAAAGCCTATTTGCAGAACAAAGGTTGAATCTCTCAGTAGTCTGACTCATTGATCTTACCATTATCATAGAGACAAAAAGGCCCAGCTGTCTCAAGCTCAAATGGTCAGGAAGCGATCTAAAGCACCTGAATTTGCCTGACACTTCTTAATCAGGAAGTGAATTTAAATTAAACATTAAAATAAAATTTGTAATCCTTCACACTCCATTGATCAGTAAAGCTGGAATTCAGACATTTTCACTTGTGAATGAAGATAAAATAATGACATACATTACTGGTAATATCTATAATAATTATTAGGAATCGTATGTTTTATTATAATTTTTGGCCCATGGGGCTCTATGAAGGGAACATGGGAAAATGATGAAATTTGGCACACTTGTAGTTATGGCCATGAATAGTGATCTGACCAACTTTGGGGTCTCTAGGAACAACTCTATAGCGCCACCACCAGTTCAAAATTTTAACATTCAAATGGTAATAACTCATGAACCCTTAATTCTAGAAAAATGAAACTTAGTACACCTGGTTACTCTCATCATGCTAATAACATGCAATAGCTTACACTAAGACTCCACCCATTACAGTAGCGGCCATTTTGAAAAGTACATTATTCAGTCTAATCGCTACTCCTCCTTGAAAATGTATCCAATCTTCCCAAAAATGGCTCAGATGATCTTTCGACTGAGCTGAACAGAACTTGCTAAACAGATGTTTTTATGTATCTTTGTTCAAAAGTTGTGATATTATGAACTTAACGATGTTGACCCAATATTGGTTCAGAGGCTGTATCTCGGCCAAACTTTGATCAATCGAAATTAAACTTGGTATGCTTCATCAACACCATGATCTGAGGATCCATGCCAAAGTTGGGAACAGCGCCACCTATGAGTATTGAGATAAAAAAAAATCAAATTTTATTATAACTTTCGATAAGTTTGTAGTGATGCTCATTACTAGTGATCTGACCAACTTTGGGGTCTCTAGAACCAACTCTCTAGCACCACCACCAGTTCAAAAACTCAACATTGAAATGGTAATAACTCATGAATCCCTTGTTCTAGAAAAATAAAATTTAGTACACCTGATTACTGTCTTCATGCTGATTCCATTACATTTTTTACATTAAGACTCCTCCCATTACAGTAGTGGCCATTTTGAATAGTACGATATTCTGTCTTTTCGCTACTCCTCCTTGAAAATTGACCAAATTCTTCCCAAAATTGGCTCAGATGATCTTTGGACTAAGCCAAACAGAACTTGCTAAACAGATTTTTCATATTCACTACCGTTGCCGAGAAATACCTTTCGAAAGATGACCATGCCCATGTTTTTTGTGTTGTATTATTAATCTTAGCATTCTAATAAGTTACAGGCTAACCAATTATCACACTGTTTAATGTGACTCTTCAGCTGTCCAGTTAACCATAAGCTGTGTTACAATTAACTTATTGTGCTTATTACTTTTTTTTGTCAGCTCATTCTCCAACCTTAACCTCTCCAAGGCTGCAGGTCAAATATCTAGTGACTGAGTGGCGTGCTCTGTTAAGCCGTTGCCTTGGAAGTTCAAACTCTGTTGTGTTGTGGGTTCGAATCCCGCAAGAATCAACTTTATAAAATTTGACTGTAATGTTGTGCTGCGATGATTGCTTTCTTATACAGATCATAAATGTAAATTGTAAATACAGGGTTCGTACGGTCATGAAAAACCTGGAAAAGTCATGGAATTTTAAAACCGCATTTTCCAGGCCTGGAAAAGTTTTGGAAAAATGAATAAACCCAGAAAGTTTTGGAAAAGTCATGGAAATCTATTTTACAAATCTTTGTATAATACAATTATGTTTATTCGGGTCCTGAATTTCGGTACGGGATTGCGCATGGGCTATATCGCATATTTCTACTCTTTCCCGCAGCTTTCGAATTTAAAATGATGGATATTCACACATTTATTCAATAGCCTATAGCTTGTAGACTGATAAGTAAATAGATCCACACAGAATATCAAATCGGTCATTTGAAAACGGATTCATCAGCTGTGTTTTCTCTCTTTGACTTTCTCTTAAAACACGTAATCAGCGCATCTCGTCTGCACTAAAGAGCTGCACGGTGCGATACAAGTCTTTCTCTGGCATTTTGGTACAGTTGACAGAATTGTCACCTGCCTAATCGGGTCATTGTTGCATTGTCACTAAAATGTAGCCTATTATTTTTTTGTACGTCTTTTTAAGCCGTTCTGTACTCGCGCGCTCCAGAGGCGGTTTTCACTGCGCTGCACTCAGTCATGTCCAAATGGCGTCCGTATAAAGCCGCCTTGCGAGCACCAAATTGACTTTGGTACCAAACAAGCTCAGTAGAATCCTGCACGGGCCTCAAGCATACGCCCCAGTCCAATCCTTGTCCAGCAGATGATCAGAATTACCTTCTCGAGTCCGACTGGAGCCCATGTCTTTCTTTCTCTCTTCCCCATTACACAGCTGCCGTTCTATCCATTAAAATAGTTCAGTTTCGTTTTTAATGGCAAAGCGTATTTCGTTTATTTATTAAGTTAATTTAGAAATATGTTTGGAAAATTTATTTGTTTATTAAATTCAAGTTTTTGTTTTTAAAGTAGCCTATCTTTTGAGCAATCGGCCAGCTGCAGACAGTGAGTTTGGCTATTATGTTTGATCAATTTAGCCTTCTTAAATCACCACTTGACTAAAATTAAATCTATATAAAATACTTAAAAAAGCATATCACAATGTTAGTTTAAACGTTTAACCTAGACAAATGTGTGCTATTAGACAGGTCGAGCTGCTCTTGTCAGTCGCGGTATTGTTTCCACGAGCGGCTAATCCTTTATCACCATAAGAATTGATGGATTTCTAAAATACAAAAATAAGGAGGAATCCTAAAACAAGCCCGATGCCCGGCCCGCGTCTGATGTGAAAATTGTCCCGAAGCCATAAACTAAAAGTCGAGGCTGAAATATGGGGCTCTAAAAGTGCAGCTTGTTGCGTTTAAGCGGCAAAATTACACACAAAATTACGTTAAAATGGCCATCCTGGTGAGCAGGGTGCGAACTACGGGGGAGCTAGGGGCTCCCCTTAATAATACATGAGCTCCCCTGAAAACGTGATTTGTGGAAAGTAGGCTAATTTATTTTTTGGGGGGTGGGTCTCAAAAAATATTGACTGTTATTTTGACGTGCAATTTCAGTTTTGTGTACTGTGATCATCGTGGATTATTATGTGTAAAATTGCAACAACAAAAATCATTAATTAATGCTTGACGATTGCAATTTAAACCTAACTCACTTCAATAAAGATAATTATAGGCCTACATGAGCATCTGCTGTCCTCGATTACGCAGCGCTCTTGTTAGGATGACAAAAAAGCTTTAAAAGTCTGCTCTGCCTCAGCGGCAAACAGCGCTCGTCAATGTCAAAGTAATTTAATTCAAATCAAAGTAGGCGGAGTTTAGCATTCACAGATGCTGAGCGCGCGACGAAGCGTCAGATTAATAAAAGAGAGCGAGGTAAGATGTTTAGTCAACTGTTTTACGAAAGAAATGTTAAATGACTGACAATTCTATTCAGTGAAGCAAACTACTCGACTTGTTTCTCAAATATGCCCATTTTGAGAGTGACAGAGAAAGAGAAGAAATGTGCATGTTTTAATTATCTGCATCTGTTTGTCCCTACAAACAATGAAACTGTGAATTTAGTTCTACTTTAAAAACACGTCTACTACTACTGTTGAAAAATATTACAACTTTATTTTATTAAGACATAATCACAAAATATTTTATTTTTAATAGTAGGCTAAATCCCCTTTATTTTTCAACATGTAAATGTTTCATTTTCATTCATTAAAATATAAATTAAATCGATGTTTCATGCCTTAATCTGATAACCAGTCAAATTTAAATACACAACACAGAATTTCTGAGGAAAAATAACAATTCATAAGGCTACTGTAAGAGTAAAAAAATTATTTGTATGCATTCAAATAATCAGATGAGCTAAAACAGAATTTGGCAACAATAAAACATAAGGTAAGAAAAAAATATAACATTTCATACGGCCATAAACATGTTATTTTTGTTACACTTTTAATAAATTAAATTGTATAAGTTTCATGATTTTAATTAATTAGACATGCTTTTTGATAAATACAATTTAATTTGATCATTAAAAAGGAGTCTATAAAATGAAAACGGAAAAAAACGGAATCTAGAAAAATTGAAACGGTAAAAAATGAATTTTGAAAAAAATAAAATGGAATTTGGGAAAAATTAAAACGGATTTCATAGGGCCCTATATATATATATATATATATATATTGCAAAACGAAATTCTGGCCCTGCGTTTAACAGAGTTAAATAAATGATAATAGTGATATGTTCTCTGTGTGGAGTAAAGGTCCTTACACACAGAGTCAGAAATGTTTGTATGCGTTTTTGCATGTGAAATTTCGGACTGCAAGGACCTTCACATCTGGCGCAGTTTAAGCTTGTACTAAAACAAAAAAGCAAACAATAGTATTAATAGTCATTCATTTTAGTTAAAATGCTATGATAATTTGAACAGATTTTTATTCTTATTGTAAAATAATGTGAAATTAGGTCATGGAAATTGTCACAAAAGTCATGGAAAAGTCATGGAAATTTGTTGGTAAAAATGTGTACGAACCCTGTAAATAGTTTATTCTCACACCTTACCCTCTCCAAGGTAGCCTAGCAAATGTGCATCAACTGAGTGGCGCACTCTGTTAATCCGCTGGCCCTGAACATTGCAGGTTATGGCTTCGAATCCAGGTTGGCGCATTGTCAGGTCACAAAAGGTGCTGGGGTTGGAAGTGGCACGAACATTGCTTTTGTTCCAGTTGTGAGATCTTCTGTGCGCATTCGTCTTGAATCAGAAATGTGCGTCTGTTCCTTTTCATCTGAATTTCTGTTCAGTTTTGAACTTCTGAACCTATCTGTGTTTCTATGTACGTTCTATTTCTGCCATTTTGCTCTTCCTGCTCTGTGCCACCCTACGGGCCATTCGCGGGCTTGGCCCCGGAATCGCTGCTTGCAGCTATTTTATATCATTATAACCTTTAATCTTCACTAGGGTTGTCAAAAATATCGATATTTCGATAAATATTGATACTGAAATATCTGAACGGTACCAATACTAATTTCCCGAAGTATCGATACTCCGATCCTAGCCGAGCTGTCACTTTCACTTCTCTCCAAAGGCGCGTTGACAAACACCACACGTGACCGCAGTGCCTGTCTCGTGTCTCGTCTCATTCGCTCTGTTTAAATAGCAAAAGTGAAGTGAATATAAAGATGGTGAGTGCGGCGCCTCCGCAACCGGCTTTGGTTGATAAAGAACACAGCAGGAGTGCTATCTGGAAATATTTTGGATATGAAGCAAATCAGACGGACCGAGATGCAGCAATAACTACTTGGACGGACTTATTAAAAATGCAAATTCACTCTCTGCCAGCAGGAGACGCTTAAAAGCGGGAGAAATAACGTTAACGTTAGAGGTTTGCGCCCGGTAACGGCTGTAAACTGAGTTTATAAATGCTGCCTTATCAGACATATAACATGCAAGTTGAAATGAAAATGACATCAAACATTTTCTAAAGACAGTGTTCCTTCAGAAATACAGTGATATAAAAACACCTGCGCCTCGTTTGAATTTTTAAACGTGCATTACGAGCACGTCTTTTGGAAAAGTTTTGATATTGTGGTGGGTCGCCACAAATAAATAAATGTATGTATGTGAAACAGCACAACAACCTGAGCCCAACTTCATTACTCATCACTTTAACTGTGTTTGTAGCCGGCGCCACTAACCAGCCCGATATACAAACACAGACCGGAAGTTAACTTCGGTCCGGGCGCGTGCGCACTATCAAACCGTCTATAGCAAAGCACCTGAAAGACAGACACCCGGATCTATATAAAGAATTTCGAGAGGTTGGTAACTGTTCTTATTTTAACATTACTCAAACATTAACCAAGATGGCCTAGTATTGTTGCTGATATGAGTGTCTCGTTTTTTTCACCGTAATTCTTAAAGTTAATATAATCTGACTGAGGAATCTTTAACTGTGAATCTTTAAATACTTTAACTGTGGTCAAATGTAAATTAACTTGTGCTTATTTAACTTCATTAAAAAAATATTTCTTAAATACTGCAATTTGTCTTCTTGTCGATCCAGTGAGCATTGTTTTCGCGTGTGATGCACGCACGTTTGCGTGTGTCGATCGGTGATATGTGAATCCGGCATAAAAATCTGTTCATCAAATAATGTTATGTATTAACCAGCATTTATGAACGATGAGCAATGCATTTGCTACAGTATATTTTAATCTTTGATAACAGTAGGTAATACAAATACAAGGGATCATGTTCGCTCTGGTCCAATGAAAAAAAAATTAACAGATAGAAATTTGGATTTTAATTAGTACATGTATTAGTAATTGTTAGTTTAAATTAACTTTTGACTAAGATTAATAAATGTTTTGGAAGTATTTTTCATTGTTTATTCATGTTAACTAATGTTAACAAATATCTATTACCATTAACTTAAGTTCTAAGATTAGTTAGTTCAGTTCATTTTAAAAGTGTGGTCTAAAAAGAAAAAAAAAGTTTATTAAAGTTTGGCATTTTCTTGTAGCACCAGAAAGAATATGAGAATCGACCTGCAACAAAAACAACACACTCACAACCTACACTAGACACTACACCTTGAACAAGTGAACTACCTCAAGACATTTTTGATCATGTAAAATATACCTCATTGTCATGTTCTAGACTTGTTATATTTATCTTAAAAAAAAAAAATAAAAAAAAATTACCCCCTTAATGTTGTGACAGTTTTTTTCTCCGTGGTATCGAAAATGGTATCGAATATCGATATTTTTCAAGGTATCGTATCGAAGTTAGAAATTCCAGTATCATGACAACACTAATCTTCACTAATTACTCATCATAAAAGTGTAATGTTCCCGCTATTACAGTGAACTATTACAGTGACTGCAGCAGCGCTGCCAACTGCTTTCAATTGAAAGTAGCTAGAGCGTCTCGGTTGCGTATGTAACCCTCGTTCCCTGATGGCGGGAATGGAGAACTTATGTCGAGTGACTGCATTATGGGGATTCACTTGGGAGCCCCAATCATCTCTGACTTTAAGAGAAAACGCCAATGAATATTGGCTAGTGGATTTTGCATACCTGATCCACTAATTGTGCATACGGGTATAAATAGGCGACAGGTTCATCCACTCTTCAGGTTTAACGCTGAGGAGCCGAGAACTTGTCCCTGGCCACCAGCGATGGTTCAAGGTTGTGGCAAGGGGACATAACGTCTCCGTTCCCTCCATCAGTGAACAAGGGTTACATACGTAACTGAGACGTTCCTTATCTGTTGGTCACTAATAGGGTTGTGATGGTGAGGACATTTTCCCACTGGTTAATCGATCTGTTGTCCCACCGGTTATACCGGTATCACCGTGGGGGGGTCGTTTGAGTTTTCCATCTTTTCCTTGCTTTTCTTTAGTATTAAACCTTGTAAGAGCCGTGCGCGGTTTACTTTGACTTTCATATCAGCGACAATTCGTCGTCAAGCAGTTGTTTGTTTTTAGGTATTTTTATTTTTCCCTCTTTCCCTAACTTTCCTTTGGTTAAATAGCTTATAAAAGCACTGTGTGCTTTTTACCTTCACTTTGAAGAAATTTAATTCAAGCAACAACACAATACAACGTAGAACATCTAACTTTCATTAGCAAAATGAATAAAAATACACCATGCTATATTGCCTACAAAAAAGTTTAAATGTACGAAACTAAAAATCAGTTATGAATGAGGAACAAACAATTATGAAACTAGGAACGTTTATTAGCAAAAATGAATAAGAAAGTTTGCAGGGACTGCATACACCTTGATGTAAAATAATGGGAAAAAATCACTCTGTTATATAAAAAAATCAGCAAATACTGTGGAACCAAATAAATGAGAAACTTAGATCAGGGATTGTCCAATAGATCGATCGCAAAGGCAATGCTGGAAGATCGCGCTTTAGGTCATGGTTCTCAACCAGGGGGGCGAGAGCAAAAACTCAAATAAAATATATTCACTAATATTATGTATGACTCACATTAAGTAATGTAAAAAATATATAGGCTTTAAATAAATAACAGCACCACCTCTCTACGTATTCTGTATTTCGGGGCTGCAAAACTTTTCTCATCGTGTGTAATACAGACTGAACGGTGGCTCAAAACAGCTGTATGAGCATATGATACGATAAAAGAAGCCAGTGTCACACTTAGGGCTGTAGCTATCGAATATTTTAGTAATCAAGTATTCTACCGAAAATTTCATCGATTAATCGAATAACCGTATAATAACTACTTTTTCTTTTTAAAGAGCAATCCTAAATATACAAGAGAAAATAAGACCGTCTCTTAATGAACAAGCAATTTGTTTCCTTTTTAGAAAAATGCAAAAAAAAAATATTGCTGAAATAGCATATATTAATAACTGAAAACTAAACCCATTTAGTGCATTTAATTGGCATATTAAATAAAAAATACAAATAAGGTAAACATAGTACAACCTAAAACTAAGACATAAATTAAACCTAAACATTGTGCAACTTAACTTCCACTTTTGATCCTAACTAAAGCTCAAGCATGACATAAGCCTTTACTGTCTTCTTAGAAGAATTGTGGCTTTTGTAAAAGGCAAAAATTAGTGGACAGGAAGCTAAAGTGGAACAAAAACAAGAGTCCATACACATAACATTAACACATTTTTCAGCAACATGAATTTAAAGTTATTTGGAGAATAAACCCTCTTAAATGTCTCTCTGCATACTGGTGAGTGTGTGTGTGTGTGTGTGTGTGTGTGTGTGTGTGTGTGTGTGTGTGTGTGTGTGTGTGTGTGATCCTTTAGAGGAGCATGTGGTTGCAAACAGTACTCTATAGAATTCTGGATGAGCTTGGTCCAAAACCGAAAATGCTTTGTAATAATTATTTATTTTATGAAATACTATAAAGTAATTTTGTAAGACTTTTAATTTAACTAAATTTTAATGACACGGAATTTAAAAAACACAAGCCAATAAAATAACCACACTTTTATTGAAAGAAAATATATTCATATTAAATATCAATGTATTATTTGTATTCAGTTATATGCAACAGAATCAGACATAACTGTTGTTGTTTTTGACTAATTATCCAAATAATGTAGTCTTGCAAACAGGGTTTTTTCTTTCTCTGAGGCGGAGGTGGTACCATCCTGATCATGTGCACACAATGTACACCATTCAACACTTTTTACATGCAATGTATTTTAGGTGTTATAATAATTATATGATTGAAGAAAATGACAATTATAATGTAATTTTTTATTTTCTCTCACCTAATGTTATTTGTTTTTTAAAATAGCCAAATTAAATGTTTTATTTTTCCTCAGAAATGTTGTGTTGTGTATCTGGTTATCAAATGAAGGCATAAAACTTGATCAATTTCATTTATCTTTACATTTTTGAAAATTAAACTTTTTGGCAAACAAAGGGAGTTTACTATTAAAATTAAAACATGCTGGAAATGTTGTGTGATCATTCCTTAAAAAAAATAAAGTTTTCATAATTTTAGTAGTGTGTACATTCTGTTGAACAAATATTTCTGCTACACTGTATTCAAAAATACGGACTTTTATTTTGACGGGTTGCCGTGAATAACTTAACATTTCTGTGTGTATATGATATGAGGATAGTTTTACTCAAATTAAATGGCGAAACACTTATGAAATGACTCTCAGAGCAGTTCTGGAGATGTTGTTGACTCTCAAAGCAGTTCTGGAGATGTTGTTCGGGTGTTTATGTTCTCATTGAGACGTCACGCGAGCTTCAGTGTGTGTGTGGTAAAGGAACGTGTAAAGGAAAATGCACATCTCTGTCATTCATTCATACAGAGATCAGATTGCGTAAATCAGTGGAAAATGAATAGAAATTATGATTCCGTGTAAAGAAACATCAAGTAAACATGTATTTAGGGCTGCAACTAACGATTATTTTGATAATCGATTAGTTGGTCGATTATTATTTCGATTAATCGGTAGTAGGCTATTTCTAATATTCTCTAATATTCTAATATATATAAATGCATCATTCATTCATTCATTCAATATAATTATTGCTGTTACCTATGAAAGGCAGAACACTTTATAGTGTTTTTTTTCAGATACGCAATTACAGTCAAAAAGTACATAAACAATGCAAGCAAGAATGCAAGCTGTTATGAGGCCATTTTTGTTATTATAAATACTAATTAGTTGTTTCTGTTTGTAATTTGCCCAATAAATGACTAACATTTTAAGATTTAAACAATTTTTTGACAGATTCCTAAAATATTTGTTTTCTCTTTATGACAGGTGGTCAAATAAATTAAGCACTGTATGTTTTCATAGCATTCAGTTTGTTTGAAGGACATTGAGCAGAATGTGGAATAGTTTGTTTTTTGTCAATAAAATTAAATAATTTTATTTAATCCTGTTATTAAAGAGCTTATGCATTTTGGAGGACTAACCAATACGGAAAGCTAAAACATGACTTTGGTAATAACCAATGCCGTTAGTTTAGAGCAAGCAGTGGCCCAAACATTACATAATTTGTTAAAAACCTTACATAAATGTGTTTTAATAAATTTGTTAAGCATTGTATATGTGAATATAGTTTAAATTAGGACTGAACTATTTTAGAAAATAATCTAATTTACCAATATTACGATTTAATATGCGATTTGTTTTTTAAAGCTCTTCATATTCATTATTAATCAAAGACATACAATAAATCATTGTATAGTATGCAGTGTTGGGCACGTTACTTTAAAAAGGTAATTAGTTATATTACTAGTTACTTCTCACAAATACTAACCAAGTTACATCGTTATAAAAGAAACCAATTACAGGGAAAGTAACTATTGTTACTTTAAAAAAAAAAAGGTTAAAATATGTCAAATAACTTGGATGCCCCAATATTAAATGTTAAATTAAATGGTCACCAAATAGAATAAATTATTATTATAAAACATTACACTAATCTACACTATTTTAATGTTTCTGTGGGACAATGTGAGAGACACCTATTCAAATTCAATTCAAGTCAAACATTATAATATGATAGTATGATAATTTAGCATTATATGATGATAGAACTTTAGTATAACCGTGTATGAATGCATATTTGCCATGTTGTCTGAACTAAGGACTTGTGGTGGTGCTTAAGATATTGTTTGTCATTTAGTGTTTCTATAAAAAAGGTGGAAAAAAACCTACAAATAATACTGATAACATGACAAAACTACCACGAATTCTACTATTAATAACTATATAAAACGCACTAAGGATTATTGAGCTGCTGGGTTCATGAATATTAATCAGGTCGTCTACATTCGCTCCAACTGATTCGCTGAAATCAAAACAGGGGCAATGAAAGGTGAGCACCGGCCAATGAGATTGCCGTTTGCGCATTAGCTCCGCCCACTACAGGAGAACCCGGCAACCCGGATATCGTTTACATGTAGCGCGTCAATTCTGCATTTTATGAATGACCCGCGGACACGAAAACAACCCGCGGCAAACTGCGGACTTGGCAACATAGCAGCGTGCCAACATGATGCTTTCTCTGAAGACTGCTTAGATGTGTTTGACTTGAAGCAGCGCAGCTAGACCGATCGCTGTGTGTCATCAAAGTACCGCGAGAGTTACAGAGAGCGGACATCTCCAAATGCTTTCTCTCGCCGTACTTAGATGTCATACAATCGTCATACATTACTCTTAAAAATGTAAATGATAATAAAGACTCGGTGTGAGAGGAATGTTCTGCAGGAACTTTTATCACAGTCATGTTTTACTGTCATTTCTTTATCCTGTAAAAGGCGGTTATGGAGCATCTCATATTTATATTCAGACAATTACATGCTGTTATCCCTTTAAAGTTCCTACTCTCATAAAATATACACACTGCATGTTGACTTTTAAACCTTAAATGAACTTTCAACAACAGATCATTCAGTGCAATGGATATGTTTGCGGACGCAATGGACGGATATGTTTTGAGGACGCACACGCATGTGTCACAGCGCCTGACAGGGCAAGCCTTTACACTAATGTATTAACTTAAAGCTCAAAATAAAGAATTATCATACTATGGGCAGCTTGGATCACACACTTCTCCCGCGGCATCTCATAGAAATGCGTTATTCAGTGCTGTAATTTGAGCAACCGGCTGAAGCTGGACGTGCACTGTGGGCAGACCCGACTAATCGATAATGAGAATAGTTGTCGATGATTTTCGTAATCGATAATAATCGATTTTATCGATTAGTTGTTGCAGCTCTACATGTATTATCAGCGAATGTGAGCAGATCAGTGAAGGAGATTTTGACAAGCGTTGCCCAGATCAGCTGTACCACAGCATGTGACAGTACAGCAGCTCTACTGCAAACAACAACAAGTATACTAACGTTACATAGACCTTTCTTGTCAGCACATTATTTGAGCGGACTCTGCTTTTCTGGTGAGCATGAGCGGTAACTGAGCAGAATGATAGAGCGGAGCGTCACACGGCGCAGTGATGATGGCTGAGAAAGGGGAAGCATGAACACTGCTGGGTGGTGTGGTGTGTGGCATTTATTTTCGGTTGCCGAAAATTCAGTGCATCCCAAGTAAATGGACAAAACGATTCTTCGAGGCACATAATTTGCCTCTGATTTTTTGTATTCGAGTTACTCTAGTAGCTCGAGGAATCGTTTCATCCTTAGTCACACTAGTAGCCTAAAGTTTTGATGGACGACTATTGTAATCAAGGTAAAGCTGATTACAGTGACATGATCGTGCATGATGTGCGCTCTTGGCTCACTCATCACTATAACATCATATTTCAGTTTGAATACAGCTCAGTATATTCACTTAGTTTAATACAACGAGTGTTTTATAACGGAAGCTTGCATGAGTTGGAGAAGTTTGTGAGGATCAGTGTGTTTTTGTGCACATGGGAATCAGACGCTCCAAACAGCTTGTTCTTACAGAGCAACTACTGATGGCGTCGTGAATAGTGAATAATAAAACATAATTTAATTTGTATTATTAAATTAATGCAATATAAAGATACATCCCAACAAGCCTTTTTAATTATTTATTTAATATGTATTTTATCGTTTATTTACTTTTTACTTGGTAGATCTCTGTGAGTTTCTCATCTGAAAAGTAGATCCGCACACAAAAATGTGTGGGCACCCCTGACTTAGATTAATGTCAGACTCCGATGTCAACATGCTTTAAAACGGGCGCTTTAACATTTCGTTTTGAAACTCTTCCGCCATCGTCTTGTCTGTCTCACCTCACTCTTCTTGTCAGTCATCTCTCTTCACGTGATAAATTAAATCTGATTTGTGATGTAGAGGTCTGTGCGGGACTGTTTTTTTTAGTCCCGCTCCCACGTGGTATTATTCCGCTCCCACGATATATTCACTGTTTGTTCATATTTCTGATGAAAGACAGAGGCTAACAAATAAAAGTTTAGTCTGCACAAAATTGTATTTATTTTATTCGTCTTGTAAAGAGTCTTGAATTTATTGACAGAAAAATGTCAATAACATTTTGCTGCCAACACTGAATAAATTGTCACAGAGAGAAAAAAAAAGTTATACAAAAATTGTAATCCTTATTTTTATTCATCTTGTCAGTATACAATTAGTTTAGGCTAACATTCACTCTACAACACAATAGGAACAAATGTTGCAGAGGGAAAAAAATGTAGGTTTAGTCTAATAGCTATTTTATTAGTCTTGTCAAAATACTAAATTCATTTAACATCTTGCTGTTAACAGTGAAAAGTGCAGCAGAGAAAAAATAATCAATTTGACACAGTCTGTCATTTAAAATGATAGGATAAGCATAATAAGAAAAATGAAAGACAAGTTGAACGTCCTTCAAAGACAGCGCATCCACACTTTGCTCCATCCTTATTCTGTTCTGTCACTCATCGCAACCTGCCTGTTCTGTCTGAGAGCCGTATATTATATCTGCTAGCCTGCTCTGAGCATCGTTGCAAATGCTTCTGCACAGGAACTATACGTTTATTATTATTATCGTTTAATAAATATAATTTGTTTAAAAAAGTACCAACTTCTCATTGGATGGGGCCACCCGTAGCTTCGCCACTGGCACAGACCCCGCAAATGCAGACCTAGACTGCTGTAATGCAAGACTCTCGTTCGTTCGGTGCGCTGCATTGAGCAGCTGCATTCAGTTTTAATTATAGTGTCCTCTAACTGAAAAAAAAATATTTGTATTACTATAAAAAAAATAAACGACGGTGCCGGGGTGGGCGGGGGACGTAATGGTGTTGCAGCTTAACACCGGTATCACCGCCAACACCGTCTATCGCAGCAAGCCTTGTCACTATGAGTTATGTCAAGTGAAGACATTATGGGGTCCATGGATACGGGATTGCCCGAAGGGAATCAAGTCATATGGACACCTAGCCCAGTAAAGGGGCTGACCGGAGACCAATACACCAATACTGGGTCTGGCGTGAGGCTGCTCCACCCAGTCTGACTGCCGGGGGTTCTTCTGGAGGAACTCCACCAGGGTTCGCCATCCAGGGAACTTATTGGCGGATGAAAAAGGCGCTCGCATCCCCGGGTGAGGGGAATGGTGCAGCAAGCGTGACACCTGCCAGCTCTTCCCGCCAATTACCTTCCCACCTCCTCTGGCACTCCTCAGGAACCTCACGATGAGAGAGTGCTTTCCCAGGGACCGGCCGTCCATTGCATCATGATGTGTTGGGATAGCAGCCACATACACATTCAAGGTGGAGGGTGACAGCCTACGCTCCAACCTTCCTTGCAGAGAAGAAAGCACTTTTGCACAATTGTGCATCTTCGAGGGTCCTCTTGGTGAGAAGAACACCAGATCGCGAACAGACTCCACCCCAAAGCAAGAGCACGCCTCATAGAGAGGGCTCTGGTCTGAGTGAAAGTGTCTTCCACTGCCTGTGAACAAAACATTTAAATCTGCCGCCTCTCATCCAGGAACCACATGCATGGAGGTTCCAAGATCTGGATGTGGGTGCCACATGGTGCCGGGCCCCTGAAAAAGGAGGTCCTTCCTCAGAAGGATGCGCCAGGTGGGACTGTCACGAGGAGCATGAGTTCTGAAAACCAGGTTTGGGTGAGCCAAGATGGCGCAACCGGCAGGACCTTAATTTAAGTGTCTGTGTCAGTGTCTGTGTCAGTGTCTGTGCGAGAAGGCTCACTGGGAGAAACGCATACTTGCGTAGAGCCCAAGGCCAGCTGTGCGCCAGTGCGTCCATATCATATCATATCACTGGAAATGGGAGGACTCATGGGAGGCAACCAGGTTTACCTGAGCTTCCCTGAATCGACTCCAGAACAGCCAGATTGTCTCAGGATGGTGTCGCCATTCTCCAGGAAACGTGAGCTGTTGTGAGAGCACATCGGCTGCACGATTGAGCTCCCTCAGGATGTGGACGGCGTTAAGCAACTTGTGCTGCTTCTGACTCCAGAGGAGGTGATGGCAGGCGAGTTATGACATGCGACATGATCGTAGACAACCCTGCCAGTTGATTATGACCATGCGGACCAACACATGCTAGCCAAACAGCAGTGGCTGGATGTGCCAAAGCAGTCGAGGCCCTGTCCAGAACCCCGAGGCTGCATGTAGCGCACCAGCGACACGGGAGGCATCCATTGTGACAACGACATGCCGAGACACTTGTTCAAAGGCTACTCCGACCCGTAGAAAGACACGGTCCGTCCAGGGGCTGAATGAGCGGGGTAGTCACACGAATTTTACCATGGTGCCATGCCCAGCTCGGGAATCGGGAGTGTAACCTGTGCTTGTGACGGGGTCTCATATAAAGCAATCCGAGTGACGAGACTGCGGATGCCATATGCCCCAGGAGCCTCTGAAAGTGTTTCAGTGGTACCACCATCCTGCCTCTGAAGAAACTCGCTTGTTGGTGAGACGTGCCACTACACTCACCGAGTCTAACTCCATACTGAGAAAAGTTTCTCTACATGGGGGAGAGCTTGCTCTTTTCCCAGTTTACCCGAAGCCCCAGCTGGCTTAGGTGCCAAGCACCAGGTCCCTGTGATCACATAACTGTTCTTGCGAGCGGGCCATGCTCGACAGTTGAGGATCCTGATGCCCACTTCTCGTAACGGGGCAAGGGCGCCCGCCGTGACTTAAGCAAAGACACGAGGGGAAAGGGAGAGCCTGAAGGGGAGGACCCTGTACTGTAACAGTCTTTTGCCTGCTACGAGTTGAGTGCAGCTGCAGGTGTAATCCTCACTGGTAGGGGGCAGCCTTAACTTCGGTTGAGCATGGATAAATGTAGTAGTGGAATAGAAGAAGAGGGTACAGATACCTTTTTGGTTTGTGTGCCAATGTGCCTAGTAGCAGCCTTTGAGCTGATCTACTGCGTTTGGGGAAGGCCCTTGTTGAGAAACATTTTTGTTTCATTCTCAACTGTGAGTATGGTGATTTTGTTACCTTCATTTATTTATGAAAGAGTTATTTTGATCAGTCAGTTTGTATAAAACAAAGCCATTTGGGTATTCTTTCTTGGGTTTAATCGCTGTGGCAAGTGGGGCGGGGGCCGAGAGCCGTGGGAACGGAACGAGGCCGGTGGAGTAAATGGTAATGAACGACACCTGCGCCACTCACCGGTCTCGAGTCCCACGGAGGAGCTCCGGAAGGGTTAAATGAGGAGTGATGACAGTGGAAGACGAGAGAGGACCAGGCCTGGATTTTAGTTTGTGTTTTGTGTGCGGCAGTCGTCCGTGAGGGGCTGCCGCTTTTCTGTTATGTTTGTTTATTTGATTATTAAATCTTTAAATGTTCGCCGGTTCCCGCCTCCTTCTTCCCGTATCTAAGAACTGCGTTACAATCGCTAATAAGATAGGATAATCATTTGTGTTTTTCTGTTTGTAGAAGGGTTTTTGTCTACGTTGTGCTTGATACATATGACAGCATTGGGGATTGAATTGGAAATCTTTGTTGGTGGCATTGACAAGGACTGAAGTCGAACTGGTTGTTTCTCTTCAATAGGGTTGCGTTGAGGACGCAATGGGGTTGCGTTGCGTTATAATTGCGATTCAAGGTCAACGTTTACTTCAGCCGGCATCTCCACTGGATTCCTTCAGTGTCTAACATAAACACAGATAAGACTGGTTGCTTTGACTTTTACACATATAGTGTTTTTACACACAATGACTTGATTCATAGTCTGATCAAGATGGGTCAATATTTGATTTCAGATGAACAAGTGGGGTGTGTTTGATAGTATCACTATTGTGTTTGGTGCCAAATGTGTATTGTTTCTCATATCATTTAAATTGAAAGGAATACAAGAAGAAGAAAAACAAGAAGTTGTGTGGCTGCCTTATTTTATTAAGCAGAATTAATCATCATTTATGTTGGAAACCCACCCAAAATCAGATATATAACTGTCTTTGGTTTAAATATTGATCTGAGCTGTTATAGTACTGCCATGCCCGACACTCGAACGCAAATCGATGGTCTGTGTCGGGGGAGAATTGAGACATGACAGTAAGCATCTTACAGGTCGACCACCGCAAACCAATCCTGGGGTTGGATGTGCAGGGCCCGATTCAAGACTCGCAGATCCAGGATTGACCAGATGTCACCTACTTTCTTGGGTACGATGAAGGGCCTGTAAAACCTCTGCTTCATCTTGGCTGGAGGGACCTGCTCGATTGCATCCTTTTGTCAAGAGGACAGCAATCTCCTCATGCAAGACAGATGCGTCTTGGACTGCCACCAAAGACTCAAGAACGCTGCTAAACTTGGGAGGTCGCATGGTGAACTTAATCGCACAGCTGAGTCGGTTTGTGTGGATGAGCCAACGGGATGGGTTGGGTAGTGAAAGCCACGCCTCAAAACTCCGTACGTGACACCAAATGGACAATCGACGTACCTGCGGTGGTTTAGTGGAGGGGAGTCGAGCTGGATAGCACAGAAGGCATTGGGTTCTGACTGATCACAGCAGAACTCCCAGCATCCCCGGAGGCACTGGCCAGAGATGCGTGGAGTGGCATTGCGTTTCCCAACCACAGTCTCTTGGCCACTGGCAAGAGGGGGCGTCGTGGGCGATAGTGAGGAGGCAGTGCATCGCACTCTGTCAGTCCACGAGCCTGAGAACTCGGAGGAAAAGGAATTTGCTCTCTCTTTGACAATGTGGTTACCGTTGGCCATTGAGCCAGCAGCGGAACAGAACATATGATTCTCCACTCAATCCTCCTCCGGGGGAAGGAGCGGTGCTGTCCTTGCCATCACCTGAGAAAGAGCAGCTTCCCACATGCCCATGTCAGGGCTGCTTTATTGCCTCCCTTGGTGATTTCGAGGCTGGTTGGGACAACCTACGAGAGGCACAATGTGGTGGCCTAGGTGATGATTCAGCGCAGGGCGGAGCAACTCTGGAGGACGCAGGGGGGGCGCCCATAGCAACGAGCAGACTGGGGGCTTGCACGTGGCAGAGCGGTGGCAGATGGTTTATCACACCAGGGCAAGATGTGTTGAATGGCCTCAGTCTGCTTCTGTACTGCTTAGAACTGCTGGGCACAGTCCTTGACAGTGTCACCGAACACTCTAGCCTGGTATACGGGAGCATCGAGAAAGTACACTTTGTATATATCTCTCTGTGGCAAGTGGGGCGGGGCCGAGAGCCGTGGGAACGGAACGAGGCCGGTGGAGTAAATGGTAATGAACGACACCTGCGCCACTCACCGGTCTCGAGTCCCACGGAGGAGCTCCGGAAGGGTTAAATGAGGAGTGACGACAGTGGAAGACGAGAGGACCAGGCCTGGATTTTACTTTGTGTTTTGTGTGCGGCAGTCGCCCGTGAGGGGCTGCCGCTTTTCTGTTATGTTTGTTTATTTGATTATTAAATCTTTAAATGTTCGCCGGTTCCCGCCTCCTTCTTCCCGTATCTAAGAACTGCGTTACATTGGTGCCGAAACCCGGGAAGAAGAAGGCGGGAACCGGCGAACATTTAAAGAACACAAAATTTCCTATCATTGAAGTAAAACAATTGAAAGTGGGGAGAAAATCTCATGATGAAATAAATGTTTTTCTCCAATGAATGTTGGCCACAATTATTGGCACCCCTAGAAATTCTTATGAGTAAAATATCTCTGAAGTATATTCCCATTCATATTTACATTTTTTAGCACACCAGGGTGACTAGGAGCATGAAATTGTCCAGCCATGACTTTCTGTTTCACAGGATTAGAAATATGAGGAACACAAAAGTCAAATTCCCTTTATCATCCATTACAATGAGAAAAAACAAAAAATATATTTCTGATGTGAAGAACAAGATTGTTGAGCATCACAAAATAGAAAGTGGCTGTAAGAAAAGAGTTAAAACATTGAAAATCTCCATTCCCACCATCAGGGTAGTAATTAAGAGGTTCCAATCAACTAACAATGTTAAAAATCTGCCTGAAAGAGGACGTGTGTCTATATCGTCCTAATGAATGCTGAGGAGGAGAATTTGAGTAGCCAAAGACTCTCCAACGATCACAGCTGGAGAATTGCAGAGATTAGTTGAGTCTTGGGGTCAGAAACCTAAAAGAAAAAAAATCAAACATCCCCTAAATCACCACAGGTTGTTCGGGAGGGTTTCAAGAAAAAATATCCTAGCTTATCCAAAAACAAACTCCAGCAAATTCAGTTGTCAGAAACGACTGGAACTTCAAATGGCACTGGCTTCTATTGTCAGATGAAACTGAAAAAATAGCTTTTTGGCAGCAACCCCACCAGATGAGTTTAGTACAAACAGGGATAAAAAAGTACCCCATGTCCACGGTTAAATATACTGCTGGATCTTTAATGTTGTGGGCCTGTTTTTCTGCTGGAGGTCCTGGACATCTTGTTTAGACACATGGCATCATGGATTCTATCAAATACCAACAGATAAAAAATAAAAATCTGACTGCCTCTGTTAGAAATCTTATAATGGGCCATGTTTTGATCTCCCAGCAGGACAACGATCCAAAAAAAACATCAAAATAAACAAAAATGGGTCACTGAGCACAAAATAAATCTTTTACCATTGCTGTCTCTGTCCTCTGACCTGAACCCTACAGAAAATGAGTGAGGTGAACTGAAGAGAAGAAGCACCGTCATGGAGCTGTGAATCTGAAGGATCTGGAGAGATTCTGTATGAAGAAAATGGTCTCTGATCTCTTGTCAGGTGTTCTCCAAACTCTTCAGGCATTATAGGAGAAAACTCAGAGCTGTTACCCTGGGAAAAGGATGTTGCAATAATTGGGTGCCAATAATTGTGGCCAACATGAAATAGTGAAAGCATTTATTTCATCATGAGATTTTCTCCCCACTTTCAATTGTTTTACTTCAATGATAGGTTGGAATTTTGTGAATTTTTTGAATGAAAGATAAAAAGGATAAACAATGCAGATTTATTTCACAGATTTATTATACACAGCCACCTTTGGTCATATTTACCAAGGGTGCCAATATTAGTGGAGGGCACTGTATGTAGCTCTTGAGCGATTAAACTATTTTATTGACAAAATTGCGGGGTAGCGCTTAAAAGTTTGTTGCCGAATGTCTGTCTGTGGCTGCAACGTGATCTGTGTGAGTGACTGAGCGTGTGTGTGACTTAGGGGTCGACCGATATGTGTTTTTCAGGGCCGATACCGATTATTACAGATCAAGTAGACCGATAACCGATATTTTGAACCGATATGCGTGTCTGGTGTAAAAATGAAAATGAATGCCAAAATTAATAATAACAAGAGCTCTGACAAAAAAACGTTCTTTAAATGCTTTTAAACATCTTTAATTCTGAAAACTGTTAATAACAACAACATTAAATAACCAGTAATATTAATAATATTAATAATAACATAAGTGCAGGGATCACCCAGAAGCATTCTGTAAACATTTTGTAAAACTTAAAGCAAACGTATTTAGCGTATTATGTGATTATTCTCAACAAAAGTTGTAATAATTGTTGTAGTTGTATTACGTATATTCTACTGCACCACAGTAATATATTCGGGTAAACCGAACTTATATTTTGACAGGTTGCCATGAGGACCTTTTAAGTTTCTGTAGCCTATGTATATATGATATGACGATTGTTTTACTCAAATGAAACGGTCAAATTCTCATGAAGTGACTCTCCGAGCAGTTCTGGGGATGTTGTTCATGTATTTATGTCCTCATTTAGTGAGACGGCAGATGCTCAAAACACCGCGAGCATCAGACGCTCTGAATGAAATGAAACCGCAAGTCTGTGTCATTCATTAACAGAGATGCAGAACATGCAGGATTCATATTTAAATAGTGTTTTTGCGGCTTAATATTTATAGATAGTAGTCCATAGCGCGAGTTGATTTAAGTGTACTGACCTACTTTTGATTAATTTATCCAAACTTCGACAAATTCCGTGACATTCCGCGTTATACGGTAAATTCCATTATATGACTGCATTCCGCGATTCCGCCCGCATTTTCCGCATCGCGGACATCATAGTGGATTGTGATTTATTGCAACTTCAGCAACGTCTGCTGCTTACCTTTGAGAGAAAACTGATGCGTGATCACTGAGGCAGCTCCAGTTTGCAAGTGCTTTCGGTGTGAGACTGCCTTCAGTTTTCCGCGTTGATTGGTCGGACTCGTGACTCTCTACATATCAGATGAGCGGTGGGCGGAGATTGCTCTCAGAGATTGAGAGATCGCCTCACTCTCACAGAGTGTTGAGCTCAGACAGGCTGCATCGAGCCAAATAGTGCATTTAAACATTAAATAATTTCACCTGTATTATTTATTCACCAATAAATAATGTCACCTGTAAATAGTATGTTTGTTTGCATAATAAAAAATAAACATTATCGGCAAATCTGTTTTGAAAATGGCCGATATCGATAATCGTAAAAATGCTTAATATCGACTCCGATAATCGGCCAGGCCGATAATCGGTCGACCCCTAGTGTGACTGAGCGTGTGCGTTATTAGATACTGTGAAGACAGAGCATTAGTTTAGAACGCTTCTAATTTTTATTTTTTTAAATGTAGAGAGTGCGTTAATTTGTAGAATGATAAACTACCAGCAATGTTAAGATGATTTTTTATATATTAATATGAGTACATTACAATATAAATTTATTCGAACAAGTACATTATTATTTATGGGCTTAAAAACAAGATGCAAACAATCTGAATATTTTACCTGGTGGGGAGTGCATATGCAACATATGCTATTACCTATTTATTGTACTGTGGTACTGTTATGGAGGCCTATGAAGAGGTCAACTGCCTGCTCTGCCTATAGTTAGCAATTGCCCTAAAGCATGCATTGTTTAATAAACAGCTGTTTTACTAAATTATTCTGAGGTGAAATTCAGTGCAGTCCCGTATCATGATACGTATCGTGGCCTCTGTATCGTGATACGTATCGTGACTTTGCTAGTGATACACAGCATTACTAAACAGCGCTTGATTTCAGCGATGAACACAAATGACTCTGTGATTTAAACTAGTTTATAGCCAAATAGGAAAAGACGGTCAGAAGGCTTTTCAATCTACACATTGCCATCATTTACCATGGATTTACTGTAGTAACACTCACTGCACCATGGTATTGTGGCAGAAATGTGGGATATTCACATTTAATTTTATTACAGGAGTAATGATATATAATTATATTGTATGTATTTGTGATTACACTATAGCATGTGTACATTTATACTGAATGTTTTTAGACTGTTTTTCATAAAAATAGGCTACCTAAAAAACATATAGTTATATTTCTACCATGGTATTGAGGTGCTATATGTGTGGTTTTAACTGTTTATGATTATTTAAATGTATGCTACAATGGGAGACCAATGGTATACAGTGTTGGGGAAAGTTACTTTTAAAAGTAATGCATTACAATATTGTGTTACTCCCTAAAAAAGTTAGTAATTATGTTACTTAGTTACATTTTATGGAAAGTAATGCGTTACATTACTTTTGCGTTACTTTCGCGTTACTTTTTAAATATGAGCAGGGCTTGATTGTTTGTTTTTAATACAATAAGTTATATTTATAGCAAATGTAAAAGCCCTTTCACACCAAAAAGTGTAATGAATAAACCTCAGTCTGAAGGATGAGTAAATCGCGTCTGTACAGTAGAACGCAGGAGAAGAAGTTCAACACTCTTCAGCAATAAAAAACAAAACAACGAAGCACAATTGTTAGTTTATTTAAAGTCATTTTTGCTTATTAGTATGGTTGAACTGGATCATCAAAGGTCAGCAGCAAACACATTGGTTGATAAAATGTGATTAGATATATTTGTGTTGTTTAACATATTTAATTATTGCAGGTTTGCGTCATATTCTGAGTTTGCATTTCACTGGTTTAATTCATCTTGATGAATACTGAATCTGTTATTTGTGAGTGGGATGAATTAATACACATTCACATTTAGTCTAGATTAGAACTACAGTAAGATCATGTTCACACAGCACACTGTCAGTCAATAAATTGAAAAAAAGTAACAACGATATTTTCCAGTAAATTCAAAAGTAATGCGTTACTTTACTAGTTACTTGAAAAAAGCAATATTATTACGTAACTCACGTTACTTGTAATGCGTTACCCCAACACTTGTTACATATCAAGCATTTATTCATCACATCTCATTTGATCTTGAATGGCTGTGACATTGAATAAAGTTAATAAAGCACAGCAAGTTACTGAAGCACCAAAATAAAGGAAAGATTATAAATCAAACTATATGATAAAATTATCAGATTATCTCACACTCATGAGCTCATCTTATTGTGATTCAATGTTCAGATCATGTCAGTACATGTCTGTATTTTTTCGTTATTTCTTACATTTTATTTGATTTCTTCCAGATTTTCTGACTGTGATCTCTCAGATCAGCATTGTGAAATTGTGTATTCAGCTTTACAATCCTCAAACTGTGTTCTGAGAGAGCTGGATCTGAGTAACAATCACCTGCAGGACTCTGGTGTGAAGTTTATTTCTGATGGTCTGAAGAGTCCAAATTATCAGCTGCAGATACTGAGGTATTTAAGGACATATAAGAGCACATTTACAGTCAACTGATCACAATGTTCATGTTTGTCTGTAGATGATCTGTATGTGTGTCTGTAGGTGATGTGTCTGCAGGTGATCTGACTGCGTGTGTCTAGATGATCTGACTGCATGTGTCTGTAGATGATCTGTGTGTGTGTGTGTGTGTGTGTGTGTGTGTGTGTCTGTCTGTCTGTCTGTCTGTAGATTATATGTCTGTATGTCTGTAGATGATTTGACTGTGTGTGTCTCTAGATGATCTGACTGTCTGTAGATGATCTGAGTGTGTGTGTGTGTGTAGATGATCTGACTGTGTCTGTAGATGATCTATTGGTGTCTCCATAGATGATCTGACTGTGTCTGTAGATTATTTGTCTGTGTGTCTGTAGATGATCTGACTGTGTCTGTAGATTATCTATCTGTGTGTGTCTTGATCTGACTGTGTATGTAGATGATCTATCTGTGTGTCCAAAGATGATTTGTCTGTGTCTCGGGGGCATCTCCTCTGAGGAGGCAAGGGAGGCAGTGTCTCCTCTCCTCAAAATTGGATAAGAAAATAATCGATATTACAAAAATAAAACAGAACAAATGTAACTAAATATGATATTAAAAGTCATTCGTTTTTATAAAGTAACACCATCCAACAGAGACACCCTTAGGTAAAGTTACAGCGGAGGCTTGCCTCCCTTTGGTCCATAGACTTTCTACAGAGACTCCTTAGAGTGCCATGACTTTTCTGGAGGCTCTTTGAAATTAATGGGGGAATGTCACGTGAAAGGAGGCAATGCTCCATCGCACAATAATTGGATATGATCGGTTATGATTGGATGTGATTGGTTCTTGCGATAAACCCCGCCTCTTGTTTTCATGCGAGCTCTCGATCTGAATGAAGAAAATTATGGCATTATTGACTAATTATAAAGTAAGCAACTCTTCCGCTTAGATATCACTGCTTAGATATCAGCGTGGCTGCCAACAGTTCTGTTCAGCCCACAGCTAGAGTTATGCGCGTCTCTTAAACAACACACTGAAGACTGAACGAATCCAGGGATTTGAACAAATCTTGATTCAGTGGCCCATTCTTGCTTGTTCATGACGAATCAACTGTTTTGAATGAATCGGTTCAATGAATGCTTCTGTGATAAAGCAGTGATTTGCCACCAATTACAGGTGACATTAATTTCATAGAGTAAAACCGTTTCTCAATACCAAGTTCGCAAAGTTCGGATTTGCTTCCTCGGTAGTTCGGACTTTGCAAGTTTGACTCGGGAGTGCGAACTCCTGAGGACGGGATGACACAAGTCCGGCAAATGGAACAGCTGCGTACTTGATAACGTCAGTCAGCTTGCCTATATCTACATTGTATTACAATACGATATCAAACACCACTGACCAGGGGTGGGCGATATGGCAAAAATATCATGTCGCAATTTTTTTTTATCACGATTTCACTATTTTATCACGATTCTTTGTCATATTGGTTATACTATTTTGTCTAAGCAGTGCAGCCAAAATAATTTCCCTATTATAAAGACAAAGCCTTTCAAGATAACAAAATATATAAAAGAATGGTTGATATTTACACCAAAGTGGGCGAAGATAAAAATCTTTATTATTTTATCTTTGTTATTAAAAATAAGAACAAAGATACACATTACAAATACACATAATATACAAATAAAACAAACTTTATTTTCAGTTACAATAGGCATATTTAGCCGGAGCATTCAAGAAATTGAATGAACAAATATAAAAATAAAACACTTTATAGATTTATTCTTATTAAAGCAGCTGTATTATTATTTTTTTTAGTCAAGAGTAGGGAGTCATTTTGTTCTCTTTGTGTTTTGTTGTTTTAGTGTTAAAGAATAAAAATTCTGTCATCTGTCCGTCGATTCTGTCATGGTGTTTTGTATTTATACTAGGGCTGTGACGATAACCGCATAACCGCTTCACCGCGGTAATGAGATGCCAACCGCGGTGTTGAGGTCATCACCGCACTGTTTTTTGCGGGACCCGACCAGATTTCTTGCAACGCGGGAATAAAACACGGTAGCGGTCGGTAACGCTGGTGTAATTTGAATGGGAGTGGGCGGTCTAACAATATCCCGTTCCCGACATCCTTTCAGAACAGCATATCTGTGTGTTTTTACTCCCTCTTATCGCTCACGCACTGTACGCACGCACCAGTGCTTTTGTGTCATGTGTTTTATTGAGCACAGTGGGCAGCATGTGCATAACGCCACCCTGACAGAACAGGCGGGCTGTCGATGAGCAGGGTCGGCGCGTGCATATAGGCGAACTAGGCAGTCGCCTCGGCAGCAACACAGTCAGGGGGCAAAGGGACAGATATTTGTAGTTTATATTTTGGGCATTCGTTATCACCGCTTAGTTATTCTACATCTAAATAAAATTTGCTTCATAGTAATGCCGCTCCCGCGCCGCCCCACAACTGCGCGTTATCAATAGGCTGCAAAACATAATAATATACATTCATGTCATCAAAACGAAAACTATCCATACATGAATTCCTTTTGCTGCTGGTGCTGTCTGGTGAGTTTTAAAGCCAGACATGTGCTTCTGAACGGTAAGATTATAGCCTATTGTATGTATTATTTTATCATATACAGTGTTTAATTTGTGTAATAAAGCGGGGTGATGGATTCACATCAGAGGATGGAGAGGTAACGGATCATTCGTGCAGTCACTCGGTTGACGCATTTAAGTGATTAGCAGCTTGCTCCAGTTCATTTTATAGTGTGCACATATACTCTAAAAATCACGGTTATTTTATTTAAATTTTTTTTAAATGTTTGGGTAGTTTTTGTGTAACTCAGATCATAGGACAGTCGCAGCAACCCAGAGTTTGCATTTGCATTGAGTGCACGCAGATATTTTGCCGTCTCTTCTGGTGAGAGCAGTTCCCAGTGCAACTGACTTATTTCGTTTTTTTTTTTTCAAATACAGGTTTGTTTCATTTAATATATAAAACAGTAAACGATTTTATGCAAAGCAAACCAAGTCACCTAAACCAGCCGCATCGTTTTTTTTTGCGACTATGAAATGTTTTATTTTTACTTCTAAAATGCTTGTTAAACGAATTTAAATATAAGAAAAGTTGTATACATGTTTAAACGGTGAAATATGTTGTGTTAAGAACTGTATTTGAGAAAAATAAAGGCATTAAGACAAGAAAAAAAGAAAGAATGAAGAATAGATAAACAATGACAAGCTCAAACAAAACGAAACCAACAGCGACTATATAAAATAATCAAATTAATAATTTTCTAATCAGCATGCTTTAATTTAGTGTTGCTAGTGGTTTGCGTCAATGAGCTTAAATTAAAATGTCTTTGGTCTGTGCTCTGGAAGTGTTCTGTTAGTTCTGCTAAACTTGAATTACTAAAACTCAAATTAAAACCGAAACTAACCTGTAGCCGTTAGGGTAGAAAACTCCACAAAATAAAAACTACACTAAAATTAACCAAATTATACAAAAAAAACCCCGAAACTTAAATTTTTAGCGAAAATTGAAAGCAAAAAAAAAAAAACGCATTTAAAAATGCAAAACTACAATAACCCTGACACAAACGTATTTCACTGGAGTTAAAGGATCCACCAGATGAGATGATCGGAGTTCAGAGATGCCGATCCGGACCGGGTTTGTTCAGATTAAGCCCTGAATACTAATAGCTGTGCACACCAGCTGTTTAGCGCTGCTCACCGAGGATTTCTCCCAAATCTACCCATGGTCACTTCAGTCTTGTACACTTAATCTGCGTTTGCAGCTTTAGTGGTTATTTATTATTTATTTTACATTGCAATAGAGGAAAAAATAATAATCAAAACATGCCCGTGCTTGCTTTTATTTTAATGTAGTTGTGTCAATAAACAAATTATCCAATCTTTCGCATGCATCTTTAAAATCATATTTGAGTGAAGTGGGGGCGGCATGGCAGGGGTTTGCCTAGAGCCCCGTCGATGAGTGACAGAGCAGAAAAAGGATGGAGAAAAAGGTGGTCCTTGAAGGATGTTCAACTCCGACTGCAAAATGGTCAGAAACCCACGTCAGGCAAGTCTGACTCGGGACATTCTTCTCAGGGAAGTTAAATTGTTTGGTTTCATGAAAAAGAGATTTAATTTGACAATGTCTAAGCCAACGGTTTTGTTCATATTTTACATATAAATTTAAATGAAAGATGTCTTATTTTTCTCTCCGACACTTTTCCGTGTTGACAGCAAAAGGTTAAACAAATTTAGTATTTTGACAAGACGAATAAAAATAACAAATATGCTATTTTAACATTTTTTACAAACTGGCCTACATTATTATTATTTTTTCTCTCTGCGACACATTATTATGTTGACAAAAAAAAATGTAAAACTAATTTGATTCTGGACAAGACGTATAAAATAAATAGCCTACAATAAAATACATTTTGTGCAGACTACATTTTTATTTGTTATCTCTCTCTCTTTCAGTTGAGGAAATGTAATTGTGAGATTCTGGAATTGTGTATATTTAGCGGAAACGGTCGGGTCAGGAAGAAGAAAAAGCCTCTTTTATGTTGCACTTTAAAAATATTGTTATCATAAATGTAGCCTAACGAATCGTCAAATAATATTAATTACATCCTAATTTGCTGTTACAACCTATCCGTTTCAACAAATACAGTTTTCAACAAGTTGTGTTTGGACAAGTGCGTTTATCCACGGACTTTTACCCGAAAAACAATGTCTAAAGAAATAGGAATCGAAGTTTAGCACAAATCACAAGAACAAAGCACGGGGCATGTTGAGCTCGCTTGTTGTTTCTGCAGCTTGCTCAGGTTGTTATTATTGTAATAATTTGTTGTACAAAGAATGGGTTACAAACGATGACAAAGACTGTTCCATAATTCCTATTAAACTCAGCAGATATTGAAAAAAACCCAAAGCTATAGAGATTAATATTATTTTGTTATTATTGTTCATTTAATTTGCTGTTTTAAGAATAAATAAGACGACTTTATTATTATTCATTTCCATGTTCATTTACAAACTTACAAGCTGCATGCGTTCTTGATCAAGTCATTCAGGGCTCGATTTATGATAAAAGTTCATCAGCATGCATTGATTAATCTAGTTTAAAGCTATGTGGTAACGAAAGTGTTCAACTTTCAACCCGTTCTTTTTCATCAGTATTATTTGTGTTGCCTTCTCTGGTTTAAGAAGCAGTCTTTTACTTTAGTTTGAAAACCAAATCCTCCGTTGCGCTCGCTCAGTCCGCGTGCACCTTCGCGCTCCTGCTGATGCAGTGAGTATAGGCTCTACCCACGAAGCGCTCGCGCTGAAAGTGCTTCTCTTCACGTGATCAGTGAAATCTGACTCCTGCTACAATGTGCTGTGGCTCTGCAGCGCGCAGGAGCAGCAGACCATGCATTTGCACAAGTGCGACCACATCAAAAAAAAAAATTACTGGGGGGGGGGAGTGTCGTGCGATTAACCGCCAAACCGCGATATTTGTTGCTGCTTCACCGCGGTAATAAAAAATCCAATACCGTCACAGCCCTAATTTATACCACAGTTTACTGGTTAAAATGTACAAAGTTAGTTTTAAACCTGAATGAGTTTCTTTCTTCTGCTGAACATAAATGCTATTTTGAATAATGTTGGTCACCAAACAGTTGCAGGTCGACAGTGACTTCCATAGTATTTGTTTTCCTTCTATCAAAGTCAGTGGACCAGCAACTGTTTAGTTAGCCACATTCTTCAAAATATATATTTTTTGTGTTCAGCACAATAAATAAATTAATACAGGTTTGGGACAACATGTGAGTGAGTAAAAAATGACAAATTTGAGGGTGACCTATCCCTTTAATGACAGTCGGCGGCATGTTTAGTTCTGTCCCTTTAAGACCTGCACGCACCTAATGTAAAGCCACGCATCCGTTTGTCTCGGCTGTTTACTTTCATTTTAGACATAACCAACTGAGTCTATACATAAACCTTGTGTGTTTTGACAGTATTAGCGCAAAAGATTACTTAATTGAGTTATCAGGTGCTGTTAGACAGGCTTTTTCTTGTGCGCACTTCAGGTGTACGGACTCAGAAAAAGCACACGTCAGAACAGCGCGTGAATGAAACATTTTGCAAATAATGTACCATGACCGTGAGAGTAACTCTACCGTTGTGTTAACACTGATGTGAATGTATGTCGCATTGTACAGTTCATTGATACGGAGGCGCCAGAACTGTAACTGACAGAATTTGCGCTGTAGCACGATACCACAATATTTCACATTTTTATCGTCCAAGATCAAAAATTGTCATATCGCACACCCCTACCACTGACTCTTTTTGTTTTCATGTAAACATAGTAATAGCCGCAAAAATGTAGTTCAGGGAATGTAGATGCATTACAGTGTAACAAAATATTATATCAAACAGCATTGCCTCTTTTCTGTTTAATTTAAAATATTAATAGCCACAAAAGATTATATCAAACACAAATGCCTTTTCGTTTTCTTCAAAAATATAAAACAACTCTCTTTTAGTTTTCATTTTAATAATATAAAACATTAATATGTGGTTTAGGTTATATGTGCACATTTACACTGATTATCTTTACTGTATGAATAATACAATTAAATATGACAAGCACAAGTCTGCCATTTTTTGTTAAATGTCAGTTTTAATGAACAATAATGGCCATTATAAAAGTAGAAGTATAAGAGATTTATGTAATAGGAAATAAAGACAAAGGCAAACAATTCAGTCAAATTTATGTAATATTAAAATAAAAAGAAATGCATTATGATTAATAAATACATAATTTGTGAAACATAACATTGTGCTTAGTCAAAACAATATGACCTGGAAGAAATAATAGATTCATGAGACAAGATTGCCTGTTAGATCTACCCAAAACAAATTTTACCTCATGTTTAACCCCTACAGAGACATCAGAGCCAGCGGCAGATGTCAGAAGGACTAGCCGCAGTGAGAATGCTCTCGGCGGATACATGAACATTGAGCGCCCGGTGATCGCATGGAGCTCACGCTTCTGAAATCAGAGATGCACATTTTCAAATAGGTGCTATATTTATAAATTAAATGCAGATTTGAGTTTTAAACAACTACATTCTTGCCTGAAATACTCTTAGAACTGCATTTCATGACACAATAACAGTAATATTGTAAAAAGTTGCAGGTTTTCCCCTCTGCCATTAACGCTCGCTGTTTGGTGCGAAATGCATTCTGGGAAATCACCTCTTTATGTGTCCTCGATAAAAGGGGTGGAGAAAGAACACATACGGGGATTTTAACTGTACTTGGCTAGATGTGAACCTTGAATTGGAACAGTACTTGGGCGACGACTGATGGCGTTTCACAAGTCAAGTCACCTTTATTTATATAGCGCTTTTAACAATACAAATTGTGTCAAAGCAACTGCACAATATCAAAATAAGAAAATAGTGTATCACTAATGTAAAATGAATAGATAAAATGTTTCAGTTAAAGGCATTTCATAATTGAATTCAGTGATGGCATCGTCAAGCTCAGTTCAGTTTAAATAGTATCTGTGCAATCAAGTCGGTGATATCACTAGAAATGAAGTGTCCCCAACTAAGCAAGCCAGAGGCGACAACGGCAAGGAACCAAAACTCCATCGGTGACAGAACGGAGAAAAAAACCATGAGAGAAACCAGGCTCAGTCGGGGGGCCAGTTCCCCTCTGGCCAGACGAACCAGTAGTTTGTTCCAATTGCAGCAGAGTCAGATTGTAAGGGCTCCACTGGTTCCAGTGGTCTTTTCCCGATGGCTGTCTAGGTGATGAGGTCCTCACTGGGGATCTGTCTCTGGGGCTCATCTAGGTGCCCTGGTCTCTGCTGACGTTCAGAGCTGTAGAGGTTGTCTCTAGGTGATGATCCACCATATGATCTGGATACGGACTGGATCTGTTGACTGCAGTGATCATCTGATCTGGATACGGACTGGATCTGGTGACTGCAGTGATCATCTGGGCTGGATAAAGACCGGATCGGTTGGCTATGGTGACCTCGGAATAAGAAAGAAAAAGACTAATATTAGCGTAGATGTCAATCTTCTTACGATGTAACAAGTACATCGTGTGTTATGGGAAGTGTTCCCGGTTCCGGTTGACCTAATTAATGCAGCCTAACAATCCTTTAACGGATTTAAATATTAGAAGCGTATTAGTGTGTTAAGTGTACGCCAGGTTAAAGAGATGTGTCTTTAATCTAGATTTAAACTGACAAAGTGTGTCTGCCTCCCGAACAGTGTTAGGATTGTTCCAGAGTTTGGGCACTAAATAGAAAAAGGATCTGTCGCCGGCAGTTGATTTTGATATTCTAGGTATTATCAAATGGCCAGAGTTTTGAGATCGTAGCGGACGTGGATGACTATAATGCGATAAGTGTTTTCTTAAGTACCGAGGAGCTAAACCATTCAGGATTTTAGTAATCAATAGGGAAGTTTAATAGGGAGCCAGTGCAGTGTTGACATAACCGGACTAATGTGGTCGTACTTCCTGGTTCTAGTAAGAACTCTAGCTGCTGCATTTTGGACCATCTGTAGTTTGTTTATTAAGCGTGCAGAACAACCACCTAATAAAGCATTACAATGATCTAACCTTGAGGTCATAAACGCATGAATTAACATTTCTGCATTTAACATTGAGAGCATAGGTCTCAGTTTATATATACATTTTTATATGAAAAAATTCAGTTTTTCAAATGTTAGAAACGTGGCTGTCAAAGGAGAGATTGCTATCAAATAGCACACCTAGGTTCCTGCTGCATTTTGGACCATCTGTAGTTTGTTTATTAAGCGTGCAGAACAACCACCTAATAAAGCATTACAATAATCTAACCTTGAGGTCATAAACGCATGAATTAACATTTCTACATTTAACATTGAGAGCATAGGTCTCAGTTTATATATACATTTTTATTTGAAAAAATTCAGTTTTTCAAATGTTAAAAACGTGGCTGTCAAAGGAGAGATTGCTATCAAATAGCACACCTAGGTTCCTGACTGATGATGAAGAATCGATAGAGCAGCCATCAAGTGTTAGACAGTGTTCTAGGTTATTACCCATGTGGTTTTTAGGTCCGATTATTAACACCTCTGTTTCTTTTCAGAATTTAGTTGTAAGAAATTATTCGTCATCCAGTTTTTTATATCAACTATGCATTCCATAAGTTTCTCAATTTGGTGTGTTTCACCAGGCCATGATGAAATATAGAGCTGAGTATTATCAGCATAACAGTGAAAGCTAACCCCATGTTTCCTGATGATATTTCCCAAGGGTAACATGTAAAGCGTGAAAAGTAACGGCCCTAGTACTGAGCCTTGAGGTATTCCATACTGCATTTGTGATCGATATGATGTACAGGACTCCCTGAGCTAGTCGCATCCAAAGCCATATCTACAGCCCTCTCTTTCTTACTATCCTCAACTAAAGTTTGGATGCGTGTCTATAGATCTAAAATATTCTCTGTCAGCCTAACTATTTCCCTACATTATCGGTTTACAAAGTATTTTGCCTATTTTAAAAATTATATTTTATTATATTATGTTTAAAACATTATTATTTAAAATGTATAATTAAAGTTAATTTCTGTGGAAAAATGAATAAGGTCGTGTGGCAAAAATATATTTGTTCCTGTTTGATAGTGTAACTTGACTTGACTTGACCCTTATCAGGACTCGGCTTGACTTGCTTGAGGTGAGCCACTGACTTGACTTGCTTGATTTGTTTGTACTGTGACTTGAAACTTGCTTGAGACTTGAGCGTGTGTGACTTTCCCCACCTCTGCTATCTTTCAATAACAGCTCCAGTGGCGCAGCTGGTGAAGTACATGTTGTAGTCATTTTTGATACATGTGATGGATCAGCCATAAGCTTTAGCAAAAATCACATCAACAAAAAAATAAGTCCATAGCCACAAACGGGGTCAGAGTGAAATTGTTAGGGTCTTTAATAACTCTTGCTTACGCAAGGGAAACAGACTTCAGACATCTTCTTGATGACAAAAATATGGTGAAAATCAAATGTTCATCAAAATACAATTCTATTCACATGGACACCGTTGGAGTAGCAAGAGCCATATTACATTGCTCTAGCCTCAAACTCACAGAGGACAAACTACAACACAACCTTACCAGAACAAGCTGTATCACCAAACCTTCTCTAGACAAGACATACACTGAATTTAAAGGAGGTGGCCAGCACCATTTAAGAAAAAAGGAAGTAACAAAAAATTGCAATTACACAGACATGAACCACACAAATCCTGGAATTAACATAGTAAATTCAACTAAAATTAGAGCCATGGATAACTTTAGTTAATGTAAATAGCATTATGCCAGACAAAAATCACATTGATCAAGACATCACATTTTCCAATGTTCCCTCCAACTAAGCATAGTTGGTGCATTCCAACTTCCTTCAGAAATCCAATAAAACAGCTCAACTTCCTGTTAGAACCCCTTTGTTAGCAGTCTGGCTGGGGTACACATAACACAACAGGTACATTGTATTATCTAATCCTATTTTTTTATCTGTATCTTAATCAGAAGTTGTTTGTTCAAATTTAGTCACCTTTCAAGTCAAGAGAATTTCAACTGGCTTTAACATTTTAGCTTTAAGCCAAATAACCAAGCCCATGCACTGACTCAGTAAAATGACAAATAAAGATAACCTGCCAAACCAATGTGCTTGCTTTTATTGACCAGTGCAAAGATAGTCTGTAGAAGATATGTGTGGCCCTATGCATGGCCATCACAATACAATCGACCCGGGTTCGAATCTGCGTTTTGCCGAACTTTTTTTCCTACCTTTTCAAATCAGAAATCACGTCGGAAAGGCATATATTTTCAATAATAATGAAGGAAGATGTCTAAAAGTTGAACTTAAAGTATCAAGAAGGGTTAGGGTAGGTGTAGGGAGGGATTTATTTTCCCAATATCCATGTAATCATTTAAATTCATAATTATAATTTACACTCAATATGTTATTATTACATACTGTTTTATAATGTACTACAATACTGAGGTGCAGATAATTGTCACTTTTTGCAATAAGTAGTATAAATAGCAGAAAATCCTGCTAGCTGTAAATATAATCTATAGCTATTTGCACTTAGTATAAACATTAAGTGTAACCGGGACATGAATCTTATACATGTGTGTGTGTGTGTGTGTGTGTATGTGTGTATATATATATATATATATATATATATATATACACACACACAGTGGGGCAAAAAAGTAGTTAGTCAGCCACCAATTGTGCAAGTTCTCCCACTTAAAAAGATGGGAGAGGCCTGTAATTTTCATCATAGATATACCTCAACTATGAGAGACAAAATAAGAAAAAAAATCCAGAAAATCACATTGTAGGATTTTTAAAGAATTTATTTGCAAATTATGGTGGAAAATAAGTATTTGGTCACCTACAAACAAGCAAGATTGCTGGCTCTCACAGACCTGTAACTTCTTCTTTAAGAGGCTCCTCTGTCCTCCACTCGTTACCTGTATTAATGGCATCTGTTTGAACTCGTTATCAGTATAAAAGACACCTGTCCACAACCTCAAACAGTCACACTCCTAACTCCACTATGGCCAAGACCAAAGAGCTGTCAAAGGACACCAGAAACAAAATTGTAGACCTACAATACTGAGGTGCAGATAATTGTCACTTTTTGCAATAAGTAGTATAAATAGCAGAAACTTTATAGAAGACTGAAGGCTGGGAAGACTGAATCTGCAATAGGTAAGCAGTTTGGTGTGAAGAAATCAACTGTGGGAGCAATTATTAGAAAATGGAAGACATACAAGACCACTGATAATCTCCCTCGATCTGGGGCTCCACGCAAGATCTCACCCCGTGGGGTCAAAATGATCACAAGAACTGTGAGCAAAAATCCCAGAACCACAAGGGGGGACCTAGTGAATGACCTGCAGAGAGCAGGGACCAAAGTAACAAAGGATACCATCAGTAACACACTGCGCCGCCAGGGACTCAAATCCTGCAGTGCCAGACGTGTCCCCCTGCTTAAGCCAGTACATGTCCAGGCCCGTCTGAAGTTTGCTAGAGAGCATTTGGATGATCCAGAAGAGGATTGGGAGAATGTCATATGGTCAGATAAAACCAAAATATAACTTTTTGGTAAAAACTCAACTTGTCGTGTTTGGAGGAGAAAGAATGCTGAGTTGCATCCAAAGAACACCATACCTACTGTGAAGCATGGGGGTGGAAACATTATTCTGCATGCCTATTGGGGCTGTTTTTCTGCAAAGGGACCAGGACGACTGATCTGTGTAAAGGAAAGAATGAATGGGGCCATATATCATGAGATTTTGAGTGAAAACCTCCTTCCATCAGCAAGGGCATTGAAGATGAAACATGACTGGGTCTTTCAGCATGACAATAATCCCAAGCACACCGCCCGGGCAACGAAGGAGTGGCTTCGTAAGAAGCATTTCAAGGTCCTGGAGTGGCCTAGCCAGTCTCCAGATCTCAACCCCATAGAAAATCTTTGGAGAGAGTTGAAAGTCCGTGTTGCCCAGCGACAGCCCCAAAACATCATTGCTCTAGAGGAGATCTGCATGGAGGAATGGTCCAAAATACCAGCAACAGTGTATGAAAACCTTGTGAAGACTTACAGAAAATGTTTGACCTCTGTCATTGCCAACAAAGGGTATATAACAAAGTTAAACTAATTTTAATATTACACAAAAATAATGCATGTAAAGACAAAATGCAGTTTTTAAATGATAATGTTATTTAAGCAAAACGCTGTCCAAACCTACCTGGCCCTATGTGACAAACTAATTGCCCCCTCCTGTTAAATTATGCAAGAACTGTGATTAACCATATTATTTTAGAAAGCTGAGTTCATTTTGACTAGCCACACCCAGGTCTGATTACTGCCAGACCTGTTGAATCGATAATTCACTTAAATAGAACCTTTGTGACAAAGTGAAGCACACTTAAAGAGCAATTAAATGCCACGATCTAAAGAAATTCAAGAACATATGAGAAACAAAATAGTTGACATGTATCTGTCTGGAAAGGATTATAAAGCCATTTCTAAGGCTTTGGGACTGCAGCGAACCACGGTCAGAGCCATTATCCACAAATGGAGAAAACTTGGAACAGTGGTGACATCCATCGGGGAAAGACCCCTGGAACCAGTGGACCACTTACACTCTGACTTTGCTGCAGTTGGAACAAACTACTGATTTGTCTGGCCGGAGGGGAACTGGCCCCCCGACTGAGCCTGGTTTCTCCCAAGGTTTTTTCTCCATTCTGTCACCGATGGAGTTTTCGTTCCTTGCCGCTGTCGCCTCTGGCTTGCTCAGTTGGGGACACTTCATTTCCAGCACAATCATCGACTTGATTGCACAGATATTATTTAAAGTGAACTAAGCTGGACAATGCCACTACTAAATTCAATAATGAAATGCATTCAGCAGATAATTGAGTGTTAAATCCTGTCATTTTACATTATTGACAAATTTGCCTATTTTTGATATTGTGCAGTGCTTTGTTACAATTTGTATTGTTAAAGGCGCTATATAAATAAAGGTGACTTGACTTGACTTGAACCTTCCCAGGAGTGGCCAGCCTATCAAAATTACTCCAAGAGCGCAATGACGACTCATCCAGGATGTCATAAAAGATCCCAGAACAACATCTAAAGAACTGCAGGGCTCACTTGCCTCAATTAAGGTCAGTGTTCATGATTCAACGATAAGAAAGAGACTGGGCAAAAACGGCATCCATGGGAGAGTTCCGAGGCAAAAGCTATTGCTGACCAAAATGTACACAAACGCTAGTCTCACATTTGCCAAACAAATCTTGATTATCCCCAAGACTTTTGGGCAAATATTCTGTGGACTGAGGCGACAAAAAATTAACTTTATGGAAGGTGAGTGTCCCGTTACATCTGGCATAAACCAACACAGTATTTCATAAAAAGAACATTATACCAACAGTCAAACATGGTGGCGGTAGTGTGATGGTCTGGGGCTGCTTTGCAGCTTCAGGACCTGGATGACTTTCCATAATTGATGGAACCATGAATTCATCACTCTATCAGAAAATCCTGAAGAAGAATGTCCAGCCGTCAGTTTGTGACATCAAGCTCAAGCACACTTGGGTTATGCAGCAGGACAATGATCCCAAACACACCAGCAAGTCCACACCAGCAAGTGGTTTTGGAGTGGCCAAATCAAAGTCCGGACTTAAATCCGATTAAGATGCTGTGACATGACCTTAAACGTGCTTGAAAATCCTCCAATGTGGCTGAATTAAAACAAATTTGCAAAGAAGAGTGGGCCAAAATTCCTTCTCGGCGAGGTGAAAGACTTGTTGCCAGTTATCGTAAACACTTGATTGCAGTTGTTTCTGCAAAGGGTGGCACAACCAGTTATTAGATTTAGGGGGCAATTACTTTTTCACGTAGTGCCAAGCAGGTTTGGACAGCTTTTTTCTAGTGCTGTCAATCGATAAGGATTAATGTATCGCGATTAATCCCACCTTAACATTAAAGTTTTTAAATATACTTTAATATTGCAATAATTTCACATTCAATCTTACATTTACATTTAGTAATTTTGCAGATGCTTTTATCCAAAGCGACTTCCAATCTTCAAATTAATGTACAAAAAGCATAAAAACAGTATATTTTTGTAACATCTGCATCTGCCATTCATTCATCCAACCGCCAGAGGGAGCCATCTCCCGAATACTGAACACTGCCGTTTCTTCTCTTTCCTCTTCCTGTCTACACCTGTTATAAGCCATGTTGTTTGTAGATCATGTTGCGAAGTATTGCCAGTTACCCTGTCTCTACCAAGCGTTTGTTTATCCCAGTATTGTTTGCATGTTAACGTCTCTCTGCCTGTTTCTGACCTCGTCTCTTGGATTCTGTTTTGGATTTGTTTGCTGTCTGGACTGCTGTATTGGTTATCGACCCTTTGCTTGTTTTTGACCACGCTTACCGCTCGTCTTCTAGAAGCTGTTGTACTGTAATAAACTCCTCACATGGATTCGAATACTCAACCGAGTCAGTCTGCATTACAGAATACTTCGCCTGACCAGAATCCAGCGGAGTTAACTCAACTACAGGGTGTGTAGAGCTTTTCGTAGAGATTCAGCTAAGTGCTCTTTTATGATGTCATTGTTAATGGGAAAAGCTCTCGAGTGGGCATCAGCTGTTTGGGATCAGGATGACTGTTTAAGGACCTCGTTTGATTATTTCTCCAAACAAATACGTTAAGTTTTTGAATATCCAGCGGGAGGGAGAGATGTTTCGTTACAGCTATTACAGTTACGTCAAGGAAATCGCACAGCAGCCGATTATGCCATTGAGTTTCGCACCCTAGCAGCGCAAAGTGGCTGGAATGAGGTAGCATTGAAACCAGTGTTCAAGCAGGGCCTCAGTCCGATGTTACAGGCCGAAATTGCATGCAAGGACGTAGGCACAGATTTTCACCAACTGATTTCAATAGCTATAAAGATTGATAACCTCCTACGCAATAACCCACCAAGTTTGTTTGCAACCCCATCTACCCCAGCCACAAATTTTCAGGGACCAGTTGAGCCCATGCAGATCGGATATACGAGAGTGTCTGTGGAGGAATGCGAACGACGCAGAGTTAACCGTTTATGTTTCTATTGTGGTCAATCAGGTCATCAGTGTCGTTCATGCCCCAACAAGCCCACCCAGATCAAAGTGAGTACTTCCTTAACTACCATGCTGACTAGATGTTTTACCCTTCTCCTAATACTCACCTATGCTAATTCTGCTCAATGTGTTCCAGCACTAATTGATTCCGGCTCTGCATTAAATTTGATTCATTATGAACTGGTCCATGAGCTCAATATATCCCATGCATATCACCTATTAACATTATCGCCATTAATAACCAACCTATTGGTGGAGGAATTACTCATCAAACCGCTCCGGTTACAGTCAAGATAGGCATCTTTCACTCAGAGACCATCTCGTTGTATGTGACATCAACACCCCAGCATCCTATAGTCTTGGGGAATCCATGTTTTTTTCTTTGTTTTAAAGAAGGATGGAGGTCTATGTCCCTGCATAGATTACCGTGGTCTCAACTCCATTACCATCAAAAACAGGTATCCACTTCCATTAGTTCCTTCTGCATTAGAACAGTTACGCGAGGCCACCATATGCACTAAATTGGATCTGCGCAGTGCCTATAATTTAATTAGAATCAGAGAGGGAGATGAATGGAAGAAAGCTTTTATCACCACCAGGGGGCACTATGAATACTCCGTTATGCAATATGGCCTGGCTAATGCTCCATCTGTGTTCCAATCCTTCATTAATGAGATTTTACGTGACATTCTGAACTGCTACGTTATTGCTTACATCGATGACATTCTGATCTACTCAAAGACACGTGAGCAACATATCCATCATGTAAGAAACGTCCTGTCTCGGTTACTGGCTAACAATTTATATGTTAAAGCTGAGAAATGTGAATTCCACGTCTCAAGTACCACCTTCCTTGGCTACAGGATCAGTCCAAAAGGAGTAGAGATGGACACTGGAAAAGTCGATGCAGTTATGGAGTGGCCATGTCCTACTACGGTTAAGGAATTGCAAAGGTTCTTGGGATTTACAAATTTTTATAGGAGGTTTATCCGTAATTACAGCTCCATTGCAGCCCCTCTAACCTCTTTGCTAAAGGGTAAGCCAAAGAAATTATCTTGGACTCAGCCTGCTCAGGTAGCCTTTGAGACAATGAAAACCAGCTTTACTACTGCCCCAATCCTGAAGCACCCAGATCCTGACTTACCATTCATTGTGGAAGTAGATCCCTCTGACCTCGGCATTGGAGCAGTTTTATCTCAGAGACATGGAAATCCTGGTAAAATATTTCCCTGTGCTTTTTTTTCCAGAAAGCTAAACACTGCAGAAAGGAACTATGATGTGGGGAACAAGGAACTGTTGTCTATCAAAGCAGTGCTGGCCGAATGGAGACACTGGTTGGAAGGAGCTCACCATCCTTTTCAAGTTATTACTGATCACAAAAATTTAGAATACATCAAGTGTGCAAAGCGTCTCAACCCAAGACAAGCCCGCTGGTCATTGTTCTTTACTAGGTTTCAGTTCACAGTCACTTATCGCCCAGGAAACAAGAACGGTAAAGCTGATGCTCTGTCACGAAGATTTGACTCTAATGAAACTTCTTGCTGCCAAGGGCCAATTCTACCCCCTTCAGTTATTGTGGCACCCATCCGTTGGGATATAATGGAGGAACTACAACGAGAACAGCAGACAGAACCAACTCCCCCAGAATGTCCCCCTGCCCATCATTATGTCCCAGGGTCTCTTCGCCAGCGAATCACACAATGGGTGCACACATCCCTGAGCTCTGGGCATCCTGGCATTCAACGGACAATAGAACTGATGCGTAACTCCTTTTGGTGGCCTAGTTTAATCAAGGATGTTGTTATGTATGTCAAGTCTTGCAGTGTGTGCAGTCAATCCAAGACACCCCGAGAACTCCCAGCTGGTCTCCTAGAACCCCTGCCAATTCCTCAGCGTCCCTGGTCTCACCTGACTGTGGACTTTGTTACAAATCTTCCCAGTTCCAATGGCTATACCACAATTCTGGTAATTATTGATCGCTTCTCTAAAGCATGTCGTCTTATCCCACTAAAGGGCTTACCCACAGCAATAGAAACTGCTCAAGCATCGTTTCACCATGTGTTTTGTGTCTATGGAATACCTGAGGATATAGTCTCCGACAGGGGTTCACAGTTCACATCTCGCGTTTAGCGAGCTTTCTGCAAGCAATTGGACATTAATGTGAGCTTAACATCTGGCTATCATCCCCAGGCTAACGGGCAGGTCATATTTTTATGAGATTGAACCAAGAATTGGGGCGTTATCTCAGATCTTACTGTAGTCGAGAACAACAACGTTGGAGTGACTTTTTACCTTGGGCGGAATATGCACAGAATTCACTCACACATTCATCTACAGGACTCACCCCCTTCAAGTGTGTTCTAGGTTATCAGCCTCCCATGTTCCCTTGGTCTGGAGAACCTTCTGAAGTGCCTGCGGTGGACGATTGGGTCAGAAGAAGTGAACGGGTGTGGGACAGTGCCCATGTGAGGCTGCAGAGGGCAATCAGAGCCCAGAAAATCAAGGCAAACCGCAGGAGGCATCCCCATCCAAATTACCAGCCGGGTCAGAGAGTCTGGTTGTCAACTCGAGATCTACGGTTGCGACTGCCCAGTAGGAAGCTAAGCCCACGGTATGTAGGCCCATTTCGTATCTTACGACAAATGAATCCAGTAACATACAGGTTGGAGCTTCCTGCTCATTACCGTATTTCTCCTTCTTTTCATGTATCACTGTTGAAACCGGCCCACCCTGCTTCCGGCCCCACTACTGAGGAGAGGGAACCCCCTCCACCCATTGACATTGATGGAGCCCCGGCTTACCGGGTAGAGGAGATTCTGGATTCTAGGTGTCATGGGGCCGGTTGCAATACCTGGTGGACAGGGAAGGCTATGGTCCAGAGGAGAGATCATGGGTAGCCGCCAAGGACATCTTAGACCCATCCTTGACCCAGGAGTTCCACCAGGCACACACCGATCGTGCACCCAGATCAAGGGGACGGCCACGAAGAACACCTGGAGGTGTTCTTAGAGGGAGGGATTCTGTAACATCTGCATCCGCCATTCATTCATCCAACCGCCAGAGGGAGCCATCTCCCGAATACTGAACACTGCCGTTTCTTCTCTTTCCTCTTCCTGCCTACACCTGTTATAAGCCATGTTGTTTGTAGATCATGTTGTGAAGTATTGCCAGTTACCCTGTCTCTACCAAGCGTTTGTTTATCCCAGTATTGTTTGCATGTTAACGTCTCTCTGCCTGTTTCTGACCTCGTCTCTTGGATTCTGTTTTGGATTTGTTTGCTGTCTGGACTGCTGTTGGTTATCGACCCTTTGCTTGTTTTTGACCATGCTTACCGCTCGTCTTCTAGAAGCTGTTGCACTGTAATAAACTCCACACATGGATTTGAATACTCAACCGAGTCAGTCTGCATTACAATTTTTTATATTTGTTTAATGGTATATTTATTTTTATGACTGAAGGCCAATATCACTGATACCAATTAATACGGATTTCCCTATAAAAAATTGTCCCCCTAATATTTAACCATTGACTATAGCCATTCAACTTTACATTATAATTCAAAGCTATCATTTTTTACTTTTATTGGACTTTAAAAATAACTTCTAATTTAAGTGAACTTAAAACAATCTTCACATAAACCCATTATAATAAATGTAATATTTATCTACATACGCCCCTCAGCAGAAATATACAGAAATTTAATAAAGTTATCAAAAACTAAATTTTAAACTAAATACAGATGAAAGAATCCTTAAAACTATAAAAGTTACTGATTTCCTATTTTTTCTTTTGTTCTTGATGAACAGACATCACAGCAGCTGGTTAATAGGTTGTTTTGGCTTCTATTTCTTTAAGAGCTGCCGCTGCTGAATGTGATGTGGATCTGACATGCATTGTATTTTCTCGCAACTCTACCTTTTCTGACCCATTTCAGTCTCTACTAATGAGCTGACGAGTTGAATCGAGGGTGTTAGATGAAGGAGACATTGCTAGGATTATCCAGGACAGATTTGAAAACCATTTCAGAGACATGTTCTTAATGTAACTCACATATAACATATTACATGCATGCACAGTTTTATGGCAGCTTTAATAGCCTTTTTGGTAACTTCATGACTTAACTGATCATGACACTGCATGCTCATACTTTGATATAAAATTATACAGGCTATGCGCGCGCATGCAACTGAATAAATGCACTTCTTGTCAAGACAAAAGAGACCGAATTAGCAGTTATGAGTGGGGTGGCCAACCCTAGCTCCGCCCCTGCGTTAAATAATTTTAACACGTTAAACTGAAAAAATTAATCGCCTGCGTTAACGTGCAAATTTTGACAGCACTACTTTTTTCCCTTAATAAATGAAATCATTATTTAAAAACTGCATTTTGTATTTACTCTGGTTATCTTTGTGTAATAGTAAAATTAGTTTGATGATCTTAATCATTCAAGTGTGACAAATATACACAAAAAAAACAGGAAGGAGGCAAAGACTTTTTCACACCACTGTATATATATACATATATATATATATATTTTTTATATATATATATATATATATATATATATTAGAGGTGGAACGATACATGTATTCGTACCGAACCATCACGAACTGGACATCTGTTTGCTGCATGGAGACTTACAACGAATACAGGCAATTCACCACAATCCAGAAGTGGGCACCCGCAGTAATACATTGCTGTTTGATAATCACCAGCAGAAGAACAGCAAATGCCATGAAAACAAAGCCCCCAGGCAGTGACCATGTGCTGATTCTGAAGGCGTCTCTCACATAGACTGACAAAGGAGTATACTTTAAAGGCTTGTGTGCTCAACTGTTTGCGAAATGGGGCTTTGTGCTAGTGTATTCTACCTCTCTCAATTGGCACAAATCCAAATATTCCATAATATTTCCATACGTTACATTGGAAATATGGAAATATTCCATAATATTTCCATATTTGCAATGTAACATATCTGAATGCTAAACTATTATGTAAATTATAGCCTTTGTACTTCGTCACGTTCCAACTGTGACACATAGGCGGGCGCGCTGATGTTTGGCTCACTGTATTTTATTTTGATGAAGTACCGACTGAGCTGTCAAGTTAGCAATGCTGAAACTGATGTGTTTTGTGTGTGTGTGTGTGTGTGTGTGTGTGTGCGTGCGCGCGTTCCGGTGCGATCACTTCGGCACGATCACTTCAACTGTTTCCTTATACCAGTAGAATCAACTTTAAACACTTATTGTCTTATTAATAATGTATCACTGTATAAAGGTCTTCTTTTATTTGTGTACACTCATTTTATTAATGTAAAATTTTTATATATTAAACATTTTATATATGTAAAAATTAAAATCTAGTATTTTCACATCTAGGTGGAATTTTTATAGATTTGCACTACTGTCTGTTCAAAATAAATGAAAATAAACCGAGCATAGTATATTTTATACTTTTTTTTTCCTGTTGTAGCAAAATCGTATCGAACCGTGACCTCTGTGTACCGTTCCACCCCAAATATAAATATATATATATAACTGCCTCATTTTAAAGGGGTCATATGATGCGATTTCAAGTTTTCCTTTCTCTTTGGAGTGTTACAAGCTGTTTGTGCATAGATAAGATACCTGAAGTTGCCTTACCAGCGTAATAATCAAAGAACTTTGCTGCCGTACCATGGGTGCAGCAGGCGCAGTGATATTATGCAGCACCTGAAAATAGTCCCTAGCTATATAATAACTAGTTACCTCGCTGGGGACTATTTTCAGGTACTGCATAATATCACTGCGCCTGCTGCACCCATGGTGCGGCAGCAAAGTTCTTTGATTATTACGCTGGAATGAGAATATGGTTCCTAGCCATATCAGCTTAGAAAATCACAACTTTTCTTTTTCCTTCAATCTGAGTACACGATGTAACTACAGAAGAGTCGAGTTTTAAATAGGAAAAAATATCGAAACTCTTTGGTCATCTTTGAGCGAGATGCTAATGATCTAATCAGATTCAATGATCTATGCTAAGCTACGCTTAAAGTGCTACCGCCAGACCCGGACATCGGCTGAATGGATTTGAAAACGGTAAAACTCAACTGTTTAACTCTTGGGGAGTTGGAAAATGAGCCTATTGTCAAAAAAAGTGGAGTGTACCTTTAAGTTGTATTTACAACACTGTTCCAGAACAGTTCAACCCACATATTAGAGTGTGTGCAGTGCATTTTACAGAGCATTATTTCTTGAACCTGGGAGTAGCCTACCAGCTGTGCACAAAGGCTGTTTCTATGAAGTGGGGCAATTCAAACTTTGCAAGGATAGTCTGGCGCTTCTGACTCACAGCCTGTAAGTACGTTTTCTTACTTAAAGAATTTGCCACTGACGATTTCAATGCGACTTTTGAGCAGTTTGTTGTTAGTGCTTGTTGTTGGTCGTTTCTCCGATCATAAATGCAGACATGGTAATGTTTATGAGGCGAGATGCAATGTGACAGGAAAAAAACAGTAAAAGTCATTATAATCAGTAATTATGTCCCCACTGGATGCAACAAATAGTTTTGTGTCGTCACACCAGGACATCACAATACGGTGAGGGGCGTAGCATTAGCGTCTCATGCTTATTCAGCCAATCACAATGCACTGGATAGCTGGCCAATCAGAGCACGCCTCGCTTCTCAGAATGATGAGCTTTGTAAAAAATCGACTCGTTTCAGAAAGGCGGAGCATAGAGGAGCAACAATAATGTACAGTATGTGGGAAATCATGTATTTTTTAACCTTAAACTGCATAAACACATTGCATTACACTAAATAATTGTATTTTTAGCGACGTCATATGACCCCTTTAGAACATAACTGCATGTCACTGGTGTATCTGTAGATGATCTGACTGTTTGTCTGTAGATGATCTGACTGTTTGTCTGTAGATGATCTGAATGTTTTTGTAGATGATCTCTCTGTGTGTTTCTGGAGATGATCTGTGTGTGTTTGTAGATGATCTTTCTGTGTGTGACTGTTGATGATCTGATTGTTGATGTGTGTGTTCTGCTCTCTTTCAGTCTTGCTGTCTGTAATCTCACTGCTCAGTGTTGTGAGAGTTTGTCATCAGCTCTACAATCCTCAAAATCTGTCCTGAGAGTGCTGGATCTGAGTAACAATCACCTGCAGGACTCTGGTGTAAAGTTTATTTCTGATGGACTGAAGAGTCCAAACTGTCTGCTGCAGATACTGAGGTATTTAAGAACATATAAGAGATAATTTACAGTCAACTGATTACGGTGCATGTCTGTAATTGATCTGACTGTGTGCCTGTAGATGATCTGACTGTGTGTGTCTATAGATGTTTCAACTTTTGATGTGTGTGTTCTGCTGTCTTTCAGGCTTGCTAGCTGTAATCTCACTGCTCAGTGTTGTGAGAGTTTGTCATCAGCTCTACAATCCTCAAACTGTGTCCTGAGAGAGCTGGATCTGAGTAACAATGACCTGCAGGACTCTGGTGTAAAGTTTATTTCTGATGGACTGAGGAGTACAAGCTCTCAGCTGCAGATACTGAAGTATTCAAGAATAAATAATAATTTACAGTCAGTTGGTCATAATGTTGATGTGTCTGTAGATAATTTGACTGTGTGTGTGTGTCTGTTGATGATCTGTCTGTGTGTGTCTGTAGATTATCTGACTCTGTGTGTCCATAGATGATCTGACAGCGTCTGTAGATGATCTGACTGTGAGTCTGTAGATGATCGTTCTGTGTGTGTCTGTAGATGATCTGACTGTGAGTCTGTAGATGATCTGTCTGCGTGTCTGTAGATGATCTGACTGTGTGTGTCTTTAGATGATCTGACTGTGTCTGTAGACTATCTGACTGTCTGTAGAAGATCTGCCTGTGTGAATGTAGATGATTTGACTGTGTGTGTCTGTAGATGATCTGTCTGTGTGTGTCCATAGATGATCTAACTGTGTCTGTATATGATCTGTCTGTGTGTGTCTGTAGATTATCTGTGTGTGTCTGTAGATTATCTGTGTGTGTCTGTAGATGATCTGTCTGTGTGTCTGTAGATGATCTGTCTGTGTCTATAAATTATCTAACTGTGTGTCTGTAGATGATCTGTCTGTGTGTGTGTGTGTGTGTGTGTCTGTAGATGATATGTCTGTGTGTATCTGTAGATGATATGTCTGTAGATGATATGTGTGTGGCTGTAGATGATCTGACTGTCTGTGTGTCTCTAGATTATCTGTGTGTCTGTAGATGATCTGACTGTGTGTCTGTATATTATCTGTCTGTGTGTCTCTAGATTATCTGTGTGTGTCTGTAGATGATCTGTCTGTGTGTCTGTAGATGATCTGTCTGTCTCTGTAGATGATCTGTCTGTGTGTCTGTAGATGATCTGTCTGTGTTAGTAGATGATCTCTTTTTGTGTCTGTAGATGATCTGCCTGTGTCTGTCTGTAGATGATCTGTGTGTGTCTGTAGATGATCTGCCTGTGTCTGTAGATGATCTGTGTGTGTCTGTAGATGATCTGTGTGTGTCTGTAGATGATCTGCCTGTGTCTTTCTGTAGATGATCTGTGTGTGGCTGTAGATGATCTGACTGTGTCTTTAGATGATCTCTGTGTGTGTGTGCGTGTGTGTGTGTGTGTGTGTGTGTGTGTGTGTGTGTGTGTTTGTAGATGATCTGACTGTGTCTGTAGATGATATGTCTGTGTGTTTGTAGGTTGTCTGGCTGTATGGTGTCAGAGAAAGGTTGTGGTTATTTGTCTTCAGCTCTGGGTTTAAACCCCTCACACCTGAGAGAGCTAGATCTGAGCTACAATCACCCAGGACATTCAGGAGTCCAGCTGCTCAAACACAAACTGCAGGATCCAAACTACAATCTGCAGATATTTAAGTATGTGAAATACTAATACTTACATACTGAATGTGTGTGTGAATTATGTAGATCTACATTAATGTGTGTTTTTATGTTTATAGTGTGGATCATGGAGGAGAGATCATGATGACAGCAGGATTGCGAAAGTGTAGGTCTACAAACACACCAGAGCTGCAACTAACGATTATTTTGATAATCGATAAGTTGTCCGATTATTTTTTGATTAATCAGATTTTTGAAAAGCCCTTTTTTCTTTTATTGACAAAAAACACCATTCCACACTCTGCCCAATGTCCTTCAGACAAACGTGCCAAATGAATGCTATGAAAACATACAGTGCTTAACAATTTATTAGACCACCTGTCATAATAAAGAGAAAACACAAATATTTTAGGAGTCTGTCAAAAAAGAATTTTTTATATAAAATTGGATTGTCATTTATTGGGCAAATAACAAACTGAAACAACTAAATAATATCAAAAATGACATCATATGCCTTTCAAACCGCATTCTTGCTGGCATTTATCTACCTTTTGACCTGTAATTGGGTATCTGAAGAAAAAACACTAAAGCGCTTCTCTATTTTTTTTGCCTTTCTTTCAATGATAACAGTGATAATTATATTATAGTATTTAGGGATGTGACGAAATCCAATGTGTCTCGCAAGATCCGACTGTTCTCGCAAGAACGTGATGATATCCTCGCAAACTATTTTGCAATGTTTACATTAGATCTGCACAATTAATCATTAATTGCGCTTGCGATCTTGATTCAAACACCCACGCGATCTTATTCCTGTATGACAAAGATTCAGCTATGTCTATTAAGACTGTGTCACATCGCGAGTTCATTGCGTGTGAGTCATTTGTGAGAGAAAATCGCCAATGACTAATACAAATTGTAATGTGAAGATGTATTGCAAATATTATTAGCTGATTCTGACTCTGAAGGAGAATATTTGTGTTTTGGAAATCATGATCGGCCGTCTAATGATCGCGCTTCTCCCGGTACATCTCTGCTGCGTAATGGTGCCTCCGGGGGGATGGGGGTGGTAGGGGGCCGCTGGCAGACAGTACAGGTGTAGTCAGTGTGGGGTAGGTCTGTGCACTTTGCCATGCAATAAGAGGTAACATACTCTCAAGAACTATAAACTTTGTCACCTAGATACCTGATTGAGCAAATAGCTGGTCAACTGATCAAAAAATAGGCACATGTATTTTATTATGGCACAGTAATATAGTAATGTACAGTTAAGTAGTACACTAGGGGTGAGCGATATAGCCTCAAAATTCTATCACCATATTTCAAGAATATTTGCGATAATGATATTTCTGATGATATACAAGTGTTCCTGTGGCTCAGTGGTTAGAGCATTGTGTTAGCAGCGCAATTGTTGTGGGTTCGATTCCCAGGGAACACACATACTGAAAATACAAATGTATAGCCTGAATTGCTTTGGATAAAAGCGTCTGCTAAATGCATAAATGTATATGTAAATACAAAAAAATATGGAACAAAGTGATTGCAACTGGCAGGCAGCAGCATTTATAGTGCAAACACATTTTCCATCCTTTTCCAATTAGCTGCGTACATTCACTTTATTTGTTTAATCCAAATACAAAATACAGAGATATTAGTTTTTGCTCATATCGCCCAGCCCTAATTTAAGCATGCTTAGCTAGTTATTGGAAGGCTACCTGCTCCCGAGTTGAGATAAAAAGTCGGAATGTGAGTCGGATTCCGACTTGAGTTCATGTTCAAATTATTTTTCATGTGTGGTGCCGGTGATGATGCTTCTTACATTCCTTTCGGAGAAACAAAGGACAAATATTTTAATCGATTGCTCCGGCATGGCACCAAAATTAGGCACCGGAATTTGTGCTGTGATTCGGTTCTCTAGTACATACGGTTACATAGGTACCGGTGCCATATTGGTAACAGGTTTCGGTACCCAACCCTAACTATCACTACCACTCAAAAATCACGCATCACACACTGTAGGCAGCGCAATCCTAACAACCTGCGCACTTTGCCTATGTCTGCTAATACACTACTTTCTTATTCTATTGGTCTCTGGAATTGCCAGTCTGCTGTAAACAAAGCCAATTTAATTACTTATATTATTAGTCTTTCAAGGATAAACATCATGGCCCTGACAGAGATGTGGATCAAACCAGGGGACACTGCTACACCTGCAGCACTCTCCAATAATTTCTAATTTTTCCACACTCCCCGTCCGACTGGAACAGGTGGAGGTACTACTCTGCTTATCTCTAATGATTGGAAATTTATAATTTACCATCTCTGGGTATCAACAGCTCCTTTGAATCACATTCAGTTACTATTACCTACCCTCTCAAAATCCATTTTGTAGTTATTTATCGACCCCCCAGGACCACTAGGTGACTTCTTGGATGCTCTCCAAGAATGCTGCTATCAACCTTTCCTGAGTATGGTACTCCCCTAGTTATGTTTGGAGACTTCAACGTCCACCTAGATAAACCTCAGGCTGCAGACTTCCACACTCTGCTTGCCTCTCAAGAGAATGTTAACTATGGCTACTCACAAATCAGGCAACCAACTGGACCTTATTTACACACAACACTGCTCCACTGATCATGTCCTGGTTACTCCACTACACACCACAGATCCCTTCCTCTTCACTTTTAACCTCAACATGATTCCTGACACAACACATACCCCTCCACATGTCATCTTTAGACGTAACCTACGCTCACTCTCACCCTCCTGGCTATCTGCTATGGTTTTATCTTCGCTTTCTTCCCCTAAACAGTTAACATCTCTTGATGCCAACAGTGCTACTGATACTTTTTGCTCCACTCTTACATCTTATTTAGATACTGTCTGCCCCTTGTCTTCCAGGCCAGCCCGTACCACCCCTTCTGCCACTTGGCTGTTTGATGTTCTCCGCGAACATCGTTCTAAGCTCAGGGCTACTGAAAGGGTGTGGTGCAAATAAAAAAAATCATACTGACCTTAATGTGTATCAGTCACTCCTCTCTTCCTTCTCCGCTAATATCTCCACCGCTAAAATGATATACTACCGTAACAAAATTAACAGTTTGACTCTCGCACACTCTTTAAAACATTTTCCTTGCTCCTTTGTCCTCCTCCATCAACTCTAACAGCTGACGACTTTGCCACGTTCTTCTTTAATAAAATTATAACCATCAGTGCACAATTTTCCACACCATAATCTGTCAAGCACATCTTTCCAGCAAACATACACTTGTTCACATCCTTCTCTTCACTCTCTGAGGCAGAAGTTTCCAAACTCATCCTTTCTTATTATCCTACTACTTCTCTGCTTGATCCTATTCCATCTCATCTCTTTTAATCCATTTCTCCTGCAGTTGTACCTACACTCACACACATCATTAACACATCTCTTCACACTGGTGTTTTCCCCTCAGCATTTAGACAGGCTCGTAGAAACCGACACTTAATCCATCTCTTTTTGAGAACTACAGACCGGTTTCCCTCCTTCCTTTCATTGCAAAAACACTTAAATGAGCTGTGTTCAACCAAGTCTCTGTCTTTCTCACACAGAACAACCTCCTCGACAGCAACCAGTCTGGTTTCAGAAGTGGACATTCAACCGCGACTGCCTTGCTCTCAGTTGTTGAGGCCCTAAGACTTACAAGAACGGCTTCCAAGTCTTCATTACTTATATTGCTGGATCTGTCCACTGCTTTTGACACAGTTAACCACCAGATCCTCCTGTCAACCCCATTGGCAAAGGGCATCTCAGAAACCACACTCCAATGGTTTGAGTCTTACCCATCAGATAGCTCCTTCAAGGTATCTTGGATAGGTGAGGTGTCCAAGTCGCAACATCTAATTACTGGGGTGCCTCAGGGCTCAGTTCTTGGACCACTTCTCTTCTCTGTCTACATGGCATCATTAGGTTCTGTCATTCAGAAACAACATGGTTTTACATACCACTGCTATGCTGAATGACACTCAACTCTACCTCTCATTCCATCCTGATGATCCGACGATAGCTGCTCACATCTCAGCTTGTCTAACAGACATTTCTTGCTGGATGAAGGACCATGACCTTAAACTCAACCTTGCCAAGACAGAACTGCTTATGGTTCCAGCAAACCTATCGTTTCATCACAATTTCACATTCCAGTTAGGAACATCAACCATAACTCCTTCAAAAACAGCCAGAAACCTTGTAGTTATGATTGGTGATTAGTTGACTTTCTCAGACTCCTGCAGATTTGCTTTATTCAACATTAAGAAGATCAGGCTCTTTCTTTTGGAACATGCTTCAAACTCCTTCAGGCTCTTGTTCTGTTAGTACTGGACTATTGCAATGCTCTCTTGTATAGTTGTATAGCTACTTGCATAAAATTCAAGACATTGATGTTTCCTACAAAACCACCACTGGCTCTGCACCCCTTTACCTAAATTCATTACTTCAGACTTATGTGCCCTCTAGAAGCTTGCACTCTCCAAGTGAACATAGCTTTATTGTGCCATCCCAAAAAGGTATAAAATTCCTTTCACGGACTTTCACATTAAATTTCCCCCTTCTGGTGGAATGACCTACCTAACTCAATCCGAGCAGCTGAATCCTTAGCCATCATCAAGAATCGGCTAAAAACACATCTCTGCCATCTTTATTTGCCCCTTTAAAGCCCCATTCACACCAAGAAGGATAACTATAAAGATAATGATAATAGCATCCACACCTGCGAATGATATTGTATGTTTACTCTAAGTGCACACGCTTTAAATTCTCGAGCTCAATATAGCAGGATGGATTCTCATTGGATGACAATGTTTGTATCGTTCATCAGCTGGAAAAAAATATTCTGAAAGTGATTCCAATGATATAGTTTCTCTGTGCATTTATCTTTATAGTTGTGGTGTGGACTATGCTATTTTTTATATATTGAGAATGATTTTTAGAACTATATATTTATCGTTATCTTTATAGTTATCATTCTTGGTGTGAACGGGGCTTAACTCTAGCACTCTCTATTCTAATTCTATTCATAAAAAAACTTGCCTTTTAAACTTGCACTGTATTCATTTACAGCTTGTTTAAAAAAAAAACTAACACTAGCTTTTCTAATCTTTTTGTTTTCCATCGGTTTTATTTTTATTTATTATACAATTAACAAAAGCATAAAAGGCCTCTAACACTAGCTTGTTCTATTATTTTTCTTTTCTATCTGTTTTTTTTATTTATTATAATTTAAAAAACCCTGCTACGTGTACTGGGTTAGGCTAACTGAGGCTTGTTATAGCACTTGCATAGCATTGCTCTTTTGTTGTTTTTGATAGCTTCCGTTATCCTCATTTGTAAGTCACTTTGGATAAAAGTCTCTGCTAAATGTAAACTGAACTGCATCAACACTGAACTGACTTGAGCTCTAGAATCACACCATTGGCTTGTTAGAGCTGCTTTACAGCACAATCTCAATCTGTTACAGCTATGAAACTATCTGTCCTGTAAAGCGTTAAATAAATAAAGCTGGTTTGACTTGTATGCATCATAAACCCACAACCACTTCTTTACTCAACACTAGTCTGCACTGTTTTATGCCTGACAGGGTTTTTCACAGTTTTGTTTGGGCTTCAGAAGTCTAGGACCAGCACTGCTAGTGAGATTCCAATCATTAGTCGCTGTTCAACAGCTTTCACCATATTAAGCCCTATTCGGACGGGACTAGTTTAGAAATTTGTGTTTCACAGATGTACTTGGTGATTTTAATCCCATCCCAATCTTCTTCATTTGTTTTTCTCACAAAACCTCCGTAATAATTCCAGAGCAAATTACCTACTGTTTTCAGCATAGTCAGTGATCCTCTGAGAAAACTAATCCTGTCCGAATGCGAATGTCTGTGATTGCCAACAATGTTTTATTTCACAATGCACTTCTGTGTGTTTTGGCCAACATGAATTACAGTAGACGCTATTACCGTGTGCATGTTTGATATTTGTCTCCGAGCAAAGAAAAAATAAATAAATAAATACAATCAAGAGCCAGATCACATAAACTGTTAAGACTGGCTATTGTAATATCAGTGTCAGGTAAGATTACTCACGTTCATTTCTGCACTCAATTACATAATGTTTTAATTACATATGTACCTTTATGAAAATTAAACATGGGTTTACTATAAATAAATACAAAAATAAAATAGTTACACATGAACATGGTTTTGCTATACTAGCCATTTAACATCACCATGGTAGGCCATTTGTAGTGATTATACTAATGGTAATCAATCTGAATGACTATATGCAATGCACACATACAGAGCGATCCCTGCGACGCCCAGATACAAAACAGCCCCTCCCACCTCAGTAATAAACATGGGGATGTTAGTCCCGTCTGATTGGTACATGAAAATTGCAGACATCAGCTGATAAGAATCGAAACTTAAACGTAGTTTATAAAACTAGTCTCGTCCGAATAGGGCTTTAGTGAGCACATTTATTAAAGGAGTCATTTGATGCTATTTTAAAGATCATTATTTGGTGTAACAGAATATTTTGACATGCTTTAATGTTCAAAAAACTATATTTTTCAAATACTAGTTCCTCTATGCCCTGCCTCTCTCAAACGTGTTGTTTTCTACAAAGCCCCTCCTTTCAACAAGTGCAGTCTGCTCTGATTGGCCAACTGACCCAGTGCATTGTGATTGGCCGAACACCACAAGAACGCGTCGGAAATGTGACGTCCCTTACCATAAACGCAAGCTTCAGCTTTCAAGTTAATTTTATCAGTTCAAGCCCGAGAGGGAAACGGAGTCGCGTGACAGACACAGTGATGATGTACGTATGTATTTGCAGCACACAAGCCGCGGTTATGACTATTTCTGAACAGTCAGTAGCAAATACTTGAACTAATAACAAAACATACTTTCAGTCGCTGATTCAGAAGCACCAGATTGTCATAGCAAAGTCGGAATGTACCCCTTTTTTTTTTAAATAGCCTTCGTGCACAGCCAGCCTTGTACTCTCCTAGGTTCACAAAACTGTCGTCCATAAAATGCGTTGCACAAATTTGAACATTTGGGTTGTGCTGTTCTGTTGTAAACACATCTTAACGAATGATTCCTAATTGCATCTACTCTCTGATTCACATAGAAACGCACAGCATCTCCCTGACACAGCTTCATCAACACTACTGCAGTAACTGAAACTACGCCTTCTTTCTTTGAGTGAACATTTGGATGGCATTATGCAAATATTTCTACATCGTGATGTAGACATGCGGGGGTGTGTTTGAATGAGCCGTTTTAGGGGGGCGTGGACGAGTCTTAACTTTTATAAAGAATATATCTTTGGGTTTGAGACTAGTCTTTGCAAGTTTAGGGATATCATCCATGCATGAACAAATTGTAACACTCCAAAGAGAAAGCAAAACTTGAAATCTCATCATATGACCCCTTTAATAGTGAGGACATTTGTGAATGGTGAGGACATTTCGGACTTTGCCAATCTAGTCAAAGCTGTAAACACACAGACATCTTTACTGTTGTGTTGTTCTTGATGTTTCTCTTTTCTTGTGTTCAGATGCCTGTGATCTCACACTGGATTCAAACACAGCAAACACTCAACTCATTCTGTCTGATGAGAACAGGAAAATCACACGTGTTTTTGAGGATCAGCCGTATCCTGATCATCCAGAAAGATTTGATGATGTTCCTCAGGTTCTGTGTGTTGAGAGTCTGACTGGACGCTGTTACTGGGAAGCTGAATGGAGCGGAGATAAGGCTGAAATATCAGTATCATATAAAGGAATCAGCAGAAAAGGATGGAGTGAATTTGGAATCAATGACAAATCCTGGAGTCTGGTCTGCTCTGGTAACAGATTGACTGTCCTTCACAATAATAACAGAACAGAACCTGCCGTCCGTTCATCCTCTAATAGAGCAGGAGTGTATATGGACGTGTCGACCGGCTCTCTGTCCTTCTACAGCGTCTCTGACATACACACACTCACACACTTACACACATTCAACACCACATTCACTGAACCACTCTGTGCTGGGTTTAGACTTTATCCTGATTGCTCAGTGTCTCTGTGCGATATTAAACGATAGAGAGACTCTGTAAATCCTTTTTCTGATGTTCACATGCACACAAACTCATGAAATCTTACATTTGTATTAATTTTTAATTAGTTTTTCATTGTGTCATGTCTGGTTTTGGGGTTCTTTTATTTTGTAATTTGATTCACGCTGTTAGTGTCATGCTAACCTTACCCTCACGTATTTCTGCCTTGTGTATTTGTCATGTTGTGCTAGTCATGTGTCTTGTTACTCATTAACTGTGTTTGACTTGATGCAGTGGTGTTTATGACATCAAAGCACCGCGAGAGTGTTTAGAGAGCTGATTGCTCCATATGCCCTGTAATCACTCTCGCAGTACTTTGATATTATACACAGATTGGTCTGCACAGCGCCACATCAAGTCGAACACACCTATTGGTTATTGTCCTGTCATGTGGTTCTCAATTCTGTTTGCTCATTGGTTGGTTCTTGTCATGTGACCCTTGGTGTTTGCTATAAGTAGACCTCATGTTGCCATTAAGCTTGTTCGTGATGAACTATACTAGCCTGTCACTGGCTGGTGAGAGTAGTCATTTGCAACCAGGGAGGAATTAAGAGACTTCAAGTCAGAAACTTTCTGCTCCCGGTAGTGATGCTCTTGCGTTGTTTGCATACTCTATCACAGATGAGGCAAATTAAATGCAATATTTGTCAAATACACAGACATTTCAGAAACGTTTTCATGAGCAACAGAAACACTTTATATACTGCTTAATACAGTGCCATCTGTTCATGAATAAAGTTCAACATATACTATTTAAATACCAATTAAGTGTGGGTATATATGTGGTGGTATATATACACTTTTATCAGTGTATTTTGATAAACGACTCAAGATAACAGTGCGACTACACTAAACAATTTTTTACTGTTATAAAAACAGATTCATCAGCATTATTGGAATTTAATTGTTAGAATAAACACGTAAGACACGTCGTGCTTGTCATCACAGAATCTAACCAATGAGAGTAAAGTGTGTCATCATCAAGGCTTTCGCAGCCAATTTTGAGCAACTGCAGCACCTGACCTAGGCGGCTGGTCTCGTTTTTCTCTCGTGGTACTTTGATGGCACGTGATCGTAAGGCGGCTGCAGCGCTGATTAAAGTCGGACAAATTATCTAATCAGAATGCATTGCTTTTGTCAGACAGCAGCCAATCTTTGTGGCGCCACATGAAGTCGAACAAGCCTATTGTCTCTCATTTATTAATACTGTAACCTGCTGTCGGTGAGTCTAGCTTGTTCCTGCCAAGTCAAATCTGTTCAAGGCAAGTATCGATTTGGATTATGTTTGTATTTTGGATTACTTTTGTAAATAAACTGCACTTGGGTTCACTGGACTGAATGTTACACATTGTCATCCAGAAGTTATAAATCTAGATCAGACACACATACAGTTCTGAATCTTTAATAAATAGAGTAATAAGTTTTAATTTTTTATATTGCAAACTGATCATCAGATTGAATAAATGCCCATTTATTCATGAACTTGTTTCTAAATCTCTGATGTGAACTGGTGACAGTGTGAATAATGAATGTGAGTGAGATCAGCAGAATGAAACACAGAGGCTGAATTGACTCAGAATGTTTCCATACGGTGACGCATCGCTGCCACACATTTTTTCCACTTAAATTATGTCATAATAACTAGATATGTCGTTTTAACAACATCTTTTCTCATAATAACGACAACAATTTCGCGTAATAATGAGATTTTTTCTCGTAAAAAAACAAGATATGTCGTTAAAACAAAATTTTCTTGTAATTACGATATGTTTTCTCGTTAAAACGACATTTTTGCTCATAAAAATGACATGTCAAAAACGATGTTTTCCCAGTTATAATATATATTTGGTAGCCTACAGTCCTGACATAAACGAGGATCTGCACGCCGTTGAAGTTATGAAATACACTGTTTTAAATGTATTTTAATGTAATGGTTTTAATTTGTAGCAGCATGTTTATTAGGATTAATCTCCAATCTGTCTACGATATAGTGCTATCCAATAACTGCACTAAGATCCATGACTCATTTAGGCTATATGATCAGAACAGTTGTTTTTGAATATTGACTCTGGGCTTGGAATATTTCTTTATTTGAATGACTGAAGTTTGATTTAACAACAAATCGAAATACGAACAAAAATAAATAAAGGCATTTTCTAATAGGCTAATAATAATATATTATAGACCAGAAAGTTTGAAAAAGTTTTAAGTTTGATGGTTTTCAGTCTGAAATAGTTTGTAGTTTAAAATAGTTTTACAAAGATAATTAGATAGATGATAGAGTCAGATTATAGATAGATGATAGAGTCAGATTATAGATAGATAGGAAATATTAGATGAGTTTGAATGGGTTAGAAATAGTACATATAAGGGAAGTCTGATTGGGTCTAATGGGCTTCGGTGTGTTTAGATTTACATTTTGACAGTTGGAGTTTGAATAGTCTTGGCTCATCTGAACATTCCATCAATGTAAGTCTATGGGATTTTTATGATTTTTAATTTTCATGAAAACCGTTTGTCGGATCAGTTAGAAAAGATATAGCACACTCAGATCAGTTTGAAGAGCTGGGCTGAGTTTGGAGTTTGTAGAGTTAAAGCTCTAGATGGAGTTAGAGTCAGAAATTTTAGTCTCAGACAAAGAATAAGAAGTTTAAATAGCATTTTAGTAAGTTGGCTTGCTCAAGCCAACTTAATAATAATAAATATTATTATTTCGTTCTGTTTGAAAACTGTTAAACGAAAATTAAGCTAGATTTTTATTTTAAATGTATGTTCCCACCTCCCAACGAAAGTCCCTTCTGGGCTCAGTCCACAAAGTACAGGGCTCTGGACATCCAGGCAGCCAACGGAACCTCTTGATCCTCCAAGCTCGCTACTGGGGGCCCAGTATGTCCCGTGTTGTCATCAGGTACATCCTAAGTTGCTCAGTCTGTGCCAAGTCCATGACTCCTCGTCACCTCCCCATAGGCAAGCTCGTACCCCTACCCATTCCTTAGCAACCATGATCACATTTTGGGATTTACTTTGTAACCGACCTGCCCAACTCAGAGGGTAACACTCGTGTGTTTGTGGCAGTAGATCGCTTCTCAAAGGCCTGTAAGCTGGTTCCACTCATGGGATAACCAACTGCACTGGAAACTGCTTAAATCTTGTCCACTGGATTTCACAAACCATGTTTTTCGGAACTACGGAATCTCCGAAGATATTGTCTCAGACAGAGGCCCGCAATTAATTTCCCGAGTATGGAAGGCCTTCATCAGGCTGTTAGGAGTCACTGTGAGCTTGTCCTCCGGATACCATCCCAAGACGAATGGCCAGACTGAGCGTAAGATCCAAGAACTCAGTATACCTCCAGGCATACTGTCAGGAAGACCAACACAGCTGGAGCCGCTTCCTCCCATAGGCCGAGTATGAACAAAATTCCCTCCGGCATAACACCACCGGCCTCATGCCCTTCCAGTGCATGTTCGGCTACCAGCCCCTACTCTTCCCTTGGTCGGGAGAGCCTTCAGAGCTTCCAGCTATGGATTATTGTTTCTGAGCGAGTGAGAGAGTGTGGGACTCAGCTCATGTCCAGCTCCAACGTGCAGTGCAGAGGCAAAAGAGCTTCGTAGATGCCCGGCGTTCCTCCACTCCTACCTACAATCCAGGAGAAAGGGTATTGCTGTCCACCCGGGATCTTCGCCTCCGACTGCCCTGCAAGAAACTGAGTCCCCGCTACATCGGTCCATTTTAGATTAATGAGGTCGCTTATCAACTCTAACTGCCACCCAGGTACAGAATTCACCCCACCTTTTCACGTGTCCCTCCTTAAACCCTTCTCTTCTTCCACACCAGGTCCCACTGAACCATACGAGCCTCCTTCTCCAGAGATCTTGGACCAACCATCAGTCTATCAGGTCAGAGACATCCTGGATTCACGACGGCGGGGTGGCTTGAGTACCTAGTTGACTGGGAAGAATATGGACCAGAGGAATAATCCTGGGTGGTCTGGGTCACCTGCACCTGCTGCCTCCAATCAAGCCACCTTTAAAGGAAAACACCACCGTTTTTCCATATATCCGCTTAGAATATCGCCACATTTTATTTTGTGTCACCATACTTACTCGTGTAACTACTCATGTAACTGTCTTTAAATAGGGAAAACATGGAAGTGTTTGGTGGCTTCTAAATTCATCCGTTTGGATCCTAAGGAATGAATGGTGCTAAGCTAAACGCTAGCATAGTGGTGCCATGCGCTAAAGCGATTAAGTGCACACACTGAGACGGGAGAGGTACGTATCAACTCATCTAAGTTGATGAAAGAACATATTGGAATATGGAAAAACTGGCGTTTTCCTTTAAGAACACGCTTCACTCAGTCACTCATCATCCGGTATACCGTTCACTACCTAGAACTGTATCTGACTCTCATGCACTACTTACCTGTGTGTACTTATCTTTAGATCTCCAGATGACTCTCCTACGATTCTCCAACCTTTATCTCCCCGCTTCTGGACACCCAATCATCAGCGATCCTGCAACGAAACCGTTTATCAGCAAACAATGTACAGTTGATATTGGAAACAGAATACGTGAATTTGTTCTTCAGAGGCGTGGAGTGAGACAGGGCTGCAGTTTAAGCCAAACCCTCTTCGTGCACAGGCCTCCGGAGGGGCAGGGTCGAAATGGCGTTACGAGGGCACAATCGCAGACCGGGGAGTCCCCGGGCCACCCTCGGCTAGGAGTATCACGATTCACGATTTTATCACGATTCTTTGTCATGTTGGTTTTTCTATTTGCAAGCTGTTTGAGCATTACAGCCAAACTAATTTCCATATTATAAAGACAAAGCCTTTCAAAGTAACACAATATTAAAAAGTATGGCGGATATTTAAGCCAAAGTGGGTGAAGATAAAAATCGTTGTCATTGTTTTATCTTTGTTCTTAAAAAATGAGAGCAAAGATACACCTTACAAATACACATAATATATAAATAAAATAAACTGCGTTTTATTTTCAGGTACAATATGTGTATTTAGCAGGAGCATTAAATAAATTGAATGAACAAACATAAAAATAAAACACTATGTAGATTGATTCCTATTAAAGAAACTGTATTAAAGTTTTTCAGTCAAGAAAATAAGAGTAGTGAGTGGTTTTTCTCTTTGTGTTTGGTGTTTTATTAACATTAAAGGCATAATTCACAAAATAATTAAAATAGGCTAGTGTTTTATTTTTATAACTTCATTTACTAAAAAGTTGTTTTAAACCTGAGTTTCCTTCTTCTGCTAAACATAAACGCTATTTTGAAGAAGGTGGGAAACCAAACAGTTGCTGGTCCACAGTGTTACCTACTATCAGTCAATGTGGACCAGCAACTGTTTGGTTTCCCACATTCTTCAAAATATCTTCTTACTGATGTGAATGTGTCGCGTAAAACAAAACAAAAAAATCCTACCAAATGACAGAGAATTTTTTTTCATCATTTACTCACCCTCAAGTAGTTCCAAACTTGTATGAATGTCTTAATACTGAACACAAAGGAAGATATTCTGAAGAATGTGGGGAAACAGAGCAGTTCTGGGGCACCATGGACTTACATAGTATTTTTTTTTCCTACTATGGACGTCAATGGTGCCCAAAATAGTCTGGTTACAATCTTTCTTCAAAATATCTTCCTTTGTGTTCAGACATTCATACAAGTAAAACTACTTGAGGGTGAGTAAATGATGACAAAATTTTCATTTTTGGGTAATTTTTTTACCCAAAGGATTTGATACCAAAGGATATGATCATCCCGTAGGTGTAACAACAGCAATTATCAATCCTATGGCGCCCTTTACAGGCATTTGTAACGTAATGTTGAAAGGAAAAAAAAAAAAAAAAAAATTTGTAATGGTTTTACTGTTATAATGGGGCTTGTATTGTTTTTAAACTGTAATGGACCCTGTTGGTCTCTACTGCTAATTGGTCATCTTCTATTGGTGGCTTGTTAAAACCAATAAATCCTAATGGAATATGTCCCAAAACACACTACAGAAACCCATATTTTAATGGTTAGAAGTTGATGGTCTGTAATGGCATTTGTGATTCATCTGTTTTTTTTCAGCTGGGTTTCCTCATTTTTATATACAATGCATTTTAAGTAATTTTAAAGGTTGTTGTTGGCTATTAGGTCTGTTTTTATAACCACATAAAAAACATTGTCTGATCATCTGCATTCAGCGGCAAACATGAGGTGTGAGCGCCGGTTGCGGGAATGGTGCGGCACGTCTTTTTTTTTTTTTTTTGAGCAACTGGGATGGTGCCCCCTCGGGACTTGGTGCTCTATGCAAATTGCGTACTCTGCATATAGTTTCGTTCATATCGCACAGACCGGACCACAAGGGCACTTTAGCGTCGCACCTCAAAGGGGCAGGGGCTCATAAACATTGGGGGAAGAGCCTTACCTCACTTCCTGTTTAACATTTTCTTCAGTTTTGAAAATCTGAAAAGGTCCAAATGATAACTAAGACAAGTCATGTTGTAGGACAAGCAGGACAAGTTCATGGAGTATCTTTGCTACATAATAATGAGCTGTGCATACTGGAATCCACTCTGAATTAAAACTCCACATGCCTGGCATTCATAATGCTATATATTTCTACAAATATTAGGCTTGTAACAGTACACAAAACTCTGGAGTAGATGAATAGATCAAATGCATCACTTTTTTATTCCGTATTCAATACTATTTGCACAATATGCAACAGGCTGCATATGAATAAAAATGTGCAATTTCAGCTTCAGCAATTGTTTACATTAACACTGTCTTTGTGAATCCAAAAACTCATCACAAAACTCTGACTTCTTATTTCTCTAAAAAGACTTATTTAACTTGTCAGTGTGTTAACTTGAAAGTTCTATTAACAAACCTAAATTTGTTTTGTAAGAAAACACATTTTGAACTTGTTGCCTTCAACAAACAGGAAAAAACACCTAGATAAAGGGCTTTTCACCTTTTCTGTTAAATTTTTTGCTTTAAGGAATTAATATGATTCTTAACATAAAAGTTCACGCTCTCCCAACTTCTCACTTGAAGTGCTGCACTCCATTCACTGAGATTTAACAGGAACCTTTCCAGACCTGATGCAGTCTCCACAGCCTGAATCTCCTCTTCAGACCACTTTCTCCGTGGGCTTTGTGAAGATCCTGAATAAAACAAGAGTAATTAGTAATTGTGATTGAGTTAAAAGTGACTCAAAACATTTTTGCTAAAATCTAGTTAGCAGGGTTGAAAATCTGTAATTTCTCTCACGTTTAAACACATGCATGTCACCAAGTAAAAATGGGAAACAAAAATGCTGGTAATTCAGTCAATATCTAAGATAAGGACAAAAATGGACCATGTCAAAAATGACTAAATATTTCTGTTTTATTGGTCTTAATCATAAAGTACTGCATGGGCAATTGGTGAAGTGAACTTTGTACTGGACAATCCTTCCCTTTCTATTCATGTTTAAGCCTTCAGTAGCTAAACATTTCAGATACAGGTCTGAAATAGGTTTTTGCTAATTAAAAGCTGCACATATGCTTGAATCATATTGGCCCAGGTATTTTGTAAATGTTTTTATCCAATTCTGACATCTCCAGTTTTGTTGATACTTTAATTACTTTAACAGCGTTTCCTTCTTGACAAATTGCGCCACATAATGTAGGGCCCTATGATTTCCGCGATGCAGAAAACGCAGGCAAAATCACAAAATCCAGTCGTAAAATTTTTATGTACTGCATAATGCTGAATTTGCCATATTTTGGATGGATACATCAAACGTAGGTCAGTACAGTTAAATCAAAATGCGATATGGACTAGTGTCTGTGAATATTAATCCGCAAAAATTCAGTGTTTTATTGGACAGAACTGTCTAAGAAGAAACCACTAAAATGAAGACTTTGTCCATTTTGTATTTATCTGCCATGCTGCTGTAACAAATCTCCATCAATACAGATCACTGAAAAATACACACTTTCTATATGGTCATGTCAAACATCTCAAAATATTTCTCCCAAAAATTCTGTTTGAATTTGACATGTTTTTTTGTGCAAATTCCTATTGAAATGCCTTGATTTTGACTGAATTCAAATCCCCATTGACTTCTTTGATATATTGATCTCTGTCACCACTGAATCTAGATCTGTCTCTGTCAGAAAGAGATGCATTAATGAGAACACTAGTGTGCTATTTATGAAGGCAATATCTTTAACACCAAGCATTTCTGCAGACTCTGTTGATCTTCTCCTGGATTCATTTAACTCAAAAGTTGGGAATGTTATTGATGATATTGCACCGATAAAGGTCAGCAAGAAGAATGGCAGACAAAAATCATTTTGTAGAAAATCAACAGCAGTTCAGAATATGAAAAGACAATGCAGAAAAGCTGAGCGGATGTGGCGGAAGACGAAACTTGAAATACACTATAGCATCTATAAAGACAGCCTTCATGCTTTCAATTTGGAACTAGCCACAGCTAGACAGACCTTCTTCTCAAACCTTATAAACAGTAACTTAAACAACACTCACACTATTTTTGCTACTGTTGAGAGACTGACAAACCCCCCAAGTCAGATTCCCAGTGAAATGCTCTCTGACAGCAAATGCAATGAGTTTGCTTCCTTCTTTTCAGAGAATATCAGTAATATCAGGAAGGAGATTGGCACATCTTCCTGTAATACAGAGGTCACACAAATTTGACAGCAATCTCAAAAAGAAGTGACTATGTCTGTTTTTAAAACAATTGATAGCAAAATTTTGGAAGAAATAGTACAGCATCTTAAATCGTCAACCTGCTATCTTGACACACTTCCCACATGTTTAGAAGCAGATCTCTTAGAAGTGGTGAACACCTCACTTCTTTCGGGGACTTTTCCAAACTCCCTGAAAACTGCAGTTGTTAAGCCCCTTCTGAAAAAGCGCAATCTTGATAACACCATGTTGAGCAACTATAGACCAATATCAAATCTTCCTTTCATAGGTAAGATTATTGAAATGGTAGTTTTTAATCAGTTGAACAACTACTTAAACTCAAATGGGTACCTGGATAGTTTTCAATCTGGTTTCCGCGTGCATCACAGCACAGAGACAGCACTCATTAAGATAATAAATGATATTCGCTTTAATTCTGATTCTGGCAAAATATCAGTGCTGGTACTACTAGATCTTAGTGCTGCGTTTGACACTGTCGATCATAACATACTTCTAGAGAGACTGGAAAACTGGGTCGGGCTTTCTGGGATGGCACTCAAATGGTTCAGGTCATACTTAGAAGGGAGAGGTTATTATGTGAGTATAGGAGAGCATAAGTCTAAGTGGACGTCCATGACATGTTGAGTCCCACAAGGCTCAATTCTTGCACCGCTCTTGTTTAGCCTGTATATGCTCCCACTAAGTCAGATAATGAAGAAGAACCAAATTGCCTATCACAGCTATGCTGATGATACCCAGATCTACCTAGCCTTATCTCCAAATGATTATAGCCCCATTGACTCCCTCTGCCAATGCATTGATGAAATTAACAGTTGGATGTGCCAAAATTTCTTCAGTTAAACAAGAAGAAAACTGAAGTCATTGCATTTGGAAACAAAGATGAAGTTCTCAAGGTGAATGCATACCTTGACTCTAGGGGTCAAACAACAAAAAATCAAGTCAGAAATCTTGGGGTGATTCTGGAGACAGACCTTAGTTTTAGTAGTCATGCCAAAGCAGTAACTAAATCAGCATACTATCATCTCAAAAACATTGCAAGAATTAGATGTTTTGTTGCCAGTCAAGACTTGGAGAAACTTGTTCATGCCTTTATCACCAGCAGGGTGGATTATTGTAATGGTCTCCTTACCGGCCTTCCAAAGAAGACCATTAGACAGCTGCAGCTCATCCAGAACGCTGCTGCCAGGATTCTGACTAGAACCAGAAAATCTGAGCATATCACACCAGTCCTCAGGTCCTTACACTGGCTTCCAGTTACATTTAGGATTGATTTTAAAGTACTTTTACTCGTTTATAAGTCACTCAATGGTCTAGGACCTAAATATATTGTAGATATGCTCACTGAATATAAACCTAACAGACCACTCAGATCATTAGGATTGAGTCAGTTAGAAATACCAAGGGTTCACACAAAACAAGGGGAGTCCGCTTTTAGCTATTATGCTGCCCGCAACTGGAACCAGCTTCCAGAAGAGATCAAATGTGCTAAAACATTAGCCACATTTAAATCCAGTCTCAAAACTCATCTATTTAGCTGTGCATTTGTTGAATGAGCGCTGTGCTACATCCGAACTGACTGCATTGTATTTTATGTATAATCCTTTTCTATTTAACTGTTTTAAATTTCATTTAAATCAATTTCTATATCATTTTCAAAATTCCTTGTTTTATTATTTTTAACTCCTTGTTTTTATTGCTGTGAATGATTATTTCACTTTCTTTTATGTAAAGCACTTTGAATTACCACTGTGTATGAAATGTGCTATATAAATAAACTTGCCTTGCCTTGCCTTACTATTAATCAAGTAGATTAATAGATGAAGATGATTCATGGTTAGACCATGACGATCCACCACACTCATATGTAAATGTCATATGCTACAAACATGTGGTGGAGATTGGCTAATTACACCGTAAAGACAAGTGGCATGAAAGGTATTTGTTATGTATGTGTTATTGTTGGTGATAGTTGTTGTACTTATGTTCCAGATAATGATGCGGATGGACATTTGATTGACCAAGGAATTAAGATGTCACCAAAGTAGTTGTCGAGATGACAAGCCGAGAGAGGAACAGAGAGGATTGGGATTGGAGTTTGAGATTTCCAGCCTATTCCAGAAAATCGAACATTGGTTGATTTTAATCAAGGTTCAAGGTTTCTTTATTTGTCACATAATAAATTATACAGGGTATAATTAGAAGTGAAATGTAAAGATGTAATCGTAATAATTATTTCATGTATTCTGGTTTTTGCCTACAGGACGGGGGTCTTTACATTAGGAATTTTTCTTTATTATTTTTCATTTTACTTTCACTATATATCATGAGTGCGGAAATTTATTTCTAAGTCATAAATGACTTAAAGAGGGCAACTGTTAGATTTAATTTCCACATAGATGAATGTAACAGCACATAAATTAAGGATAATGCTTTTAATCTCACTGAATACACATGGCTCTTTGGCTATGTGTGGAGGAAGGGTCATTTTCTTCTTTGTCTGTCCTGCTTTACCTTATTTGGTAATTCTTTGGACTTCCTGTAATACGAGTGTTCTGGTACCATATATAAAGGCATGCTTGACCTAGATTAAATGAGTTCAAAAGCCATGATGCCTCTCTGTGTCTTGTCTTTGTTCTCCCAGATCTGCTGGAGACTTCGTTCACAACATCCAACATATATTTCTGATTTGATTTAGAAGTGATCCAAAACACAGAAAGAAAACTTAGTTCATAAGGAAACTGAAGTTTTACAGAATATAATTGTGAGGATGCTACCTTTTCTAGTATCTTTGACAGAAACGAGAGATTCAAGATCAGTCTGTAATTAACTAGATATGTGGGGTCAAGTTGTGTTTTTTTAATGAGAGACTTAATAACAACCAATTTAAAGGTTTTGGGGACATACCCTAATGACAATGATGAATTAATAATAGCCAAAAGAGGATCTATGACTTCTGGAACACCTCTTTTAGTAGTTTAGATGGAATAGGGTCTAGCATACATGTTGTTGGTTTAGCTGATTTAACAAGTTTATACAATTCTTCCTCTCCTATAGTAGAGAATCAAGGTTCTTTTATTCGTCACATACTCAATTATACAGGATATAATCAGCAGTGAAATGTAAATCAGGACAGGTCTGCTCAATGGACAGTGCAAAAAATGAAACATAACACGTGTATATATAGATATAGGTTAAAATAAAAATAAGAAGAAAAAATAAGGAGTAAAGTGTGCAATGAAATAAAATGTGCAATACAGTATACTGTGGACTTAATAAATAATAATATAAACAGGGATGTGCAAGAAGAATGTGCAAAAAGGTTGTACCGGGTATGTACACATAGCAGCAGTATGGATGATGGAGAATAATGAATGTTTTACAGTTTATTAAATTGAGTCTTGTAAATGTTATGAGACTGAGTTTGAGTTTAGGAGCCTGATGGCCTGAGGGAAGAAGCTCCTCCTCAGTCTTTTGCCATCATGCTCCTGAAGCGCTTGCCAGATGGCAGCAAAATGGAAAGATGGTTACCGGGTTGATTTGAGTCCTTGATTATTTTTGCAGCTCTGCTTTTGCAGCGTTTGAGGTTGATGTCCTGCAGAGAGGGGAGAGCAGACCCTGAGATGTGCTCAGCTAAGCGCACGACTCTCTGCAGAGCTTTGCAGTCCTGATTTGTGGCGTTTCCATGCCACACTGAGATGCACTGAGTCAATACACTTTCTATGGCCCCTTAATAGAAAGTTTTCAGGATAGCTGGTGAGACCCTGAATTTCCTCAGCTGTCACAGATGGTACAGTCTTTGCCTGGCTTTCTTAACCTGTGTTTGAATGTGTGCAGTCCAAGTCAGGTCCTCGGAGATATTTACACCGAGGTACTTGAAGCTGCTCACCCTCTCCACAGGGGTCCCACTGATCATAAGAGGAGTGTAGGGGCGCTGCTGTCTCTTCCTGAAGTCTACAATCAGCTCTTTAGTTTTGCTCACGTTCAGGGAGAGACAGTTGTCCTGGCACCATGATGTAATTCTCTCTACCTCATCCAAGTATGCGGTCTCATCATTGTTGGAAATGAGGCCCACAACCACAGTATCATCAGCTAATTTAACAATAGAAGTGGAGCTGTGAGAGGACACGCAGTCGTGTGTGTAGAGAGAGTAGAGCAGGGGACTCAGGACACAGCCCTGTGGGGCTCCTACGTTCAGGGTGATGGAGTTGGAGGTGAATTGGCCCATTTTCACCACTTGAGGTCTGCCGGTGAGGAAGTCTTGAATCCAGTCACAGAGTGAAGTGTTTAGGCCGAGGTCTGAGAGTTTAACAGCTAGCTTGATGGGGACTATAGTGTTGAAAGCTGAGCTATAGTCAATGAATAGCAGCCTGACATAGTTGCCATTTTTGCTGTCAATGTGTGAGAGGGACGAATGCAGGACCTGAGAGATGGCATCATCAGTAGACCTATTTAGTAGACCTATTAAGTCTCAAAGACCTTCATGACTATTGATGTGAGGGCAACTGGACGATAGTCATTCAGGCAAGAGGGTTTACTGTTCTTAGGCACAGGGATGATGACAGATTTTTTTAAAGAGGGTGGGAACCACAGAGGTAGCGAGGGACTCATTGAAGATAGATGTAAACAAACCAGCAAGCTGGTCAGCGCAGGACCTCAGAACACGGCCAGTAATCCCATCAGGTCCGGCTGCTTTCCTGACGTTTAATCTCCTTAGTTCCCTCCGAACCCCGTCCTCCGACAGGGTGATAACATGATCATCGCTGCTCAGTCTGCTGCTTCCTGACGCGCTGATCGGCAGAGTCACGCTGCCGCCATTACATTCAAAGCGACCGTAGAAGGTATTTAGCTCTTCGGCCAGCAACGGATATGCTCTCACCTTTGCGGAGGAGTTATTTCCAGAGGAACAGATAGTCTTCAGTCCCTGCCACATGCGTCAGGAGTCATTGAGCTGAAAATGTGACTCAATTCTCTCCCTGTATCGGAGTTCAGCAGCTCTAACTGCCCGTCGGAGAGTATAGCATGATGCCAAAAGCCAGCAGTGAACGAGCTTTGTAGGCATTCTTAAACTGAGTGTAGCAATGATCCAGTGTATTCGGTCCTCTAGTTGGACAGGATACATGTTGATGAAAGTTCGGCATGATCTTCCTGAGGTTGGCTTTGTTAAAGTCCCCCGCGATGATGGAGGCAGCGTCAGGGTGTTTGTTGATGTATCCACTGAGCACATCGTGGAGTTTGGACAAAGCCAAGCTAGAGTCTGCCTGAGGTGGAATGTAACAGCAGTAACTACGATTGATGAAAACCCTTTGTTCACCTCTGTGTTCCGAAGTATCTCCAATGGCCACGTTGGATCCGTGGATAAAGTGTACTGAAGCAGGTTGGTGTAGTGGTGTCCAATGTCCAAAAGTGTTCTTTTGTCGTAAATAAATAGTGCAGACGTTATGCTTGTAAAAAGAGAAAAATAAAAATACGTAAAAAAAGTAGATAAAAGCACGATTTGAGCGGAGCTATCCTAACGTCGACTGAACAGAGCAGCGCCATGTTGGATGGAGTTGGAATGAGTGAATGAGTGGAATTGTTCCCCAGGGGATCTATAGTGCACAATTTGATGTGATACTGCAGCTGGCAGCTGCATGGTTACAGTTTGATCTCTAATAGTATTGATTTTGGAAGTAAAATAGTTCATAAAGTCATTACTGCTATGCTGTTGGGAAATGTCAATGCTAATTGATGTTTTATTTTTTGTTAATTTTGCCACTGTATTGAATAAATACATTTGCATTTACATTTAGTCATTTTGCAGATGCTTTTATCCAAAGCGACTTACAATTGGGGAATACATAAAGCGATTAATCTTGAAGAGGCAAACAGACAGAGGAAGTGCCCCTAACACCAAGTCATAGGCATTGTTCAAATAAATACAAGCTAGCAAGGGAAGGAGAGAAAGGTAAAGAGAAAGATGAAGATATAGAAAAAGTTTTTTTATAATGAAGTCAAGTAGTGTTGAAAGAGATGAGTTTTCAGTTGTTGCTTGAAGATTAACAGGGATCCAGCATTCCGGATGGGGGTGGGATGATTCCACCAGCCAGGAATGGTGAACGAGAATGTTCTGGAGAGTAATTTTGAGCCTCTCTGTGATGGTACCACGAGGCATCGCTCACTAGCTATCTTAGACTTCTGGAAGGGATGTAGATTCGTAATAGTGAGTGGAAGAAGGTGGGTGCTGACCCTGTGGTTGTTTTATATGCAAGCATCAGTGTCTTGAACTGGATGCGAGCTGCAACTGGTAGCCAGTGCAGGAGACAAAGAGAGGTGTGACATGTGCTCTTTGGGCTCGTTGAAGACCAGTCGTGCCGCTGCATTCTGAATCATTTGTAGAGCTTTTATTGTGTTTAATGGAAGTCCAGCCATTGCAGTAGTCCAGCCTAGAAATGACAAGGGCCTGGACAAGAAGTTGTGCAGCATGCTCTCTCAGAAAGGGCCTGATCTTTCTGATGTTGTGAAGTGCAAACCTGCAAGATCGAGCAGTCTTCGCAATGTGCTTTTTGAAGGTCAGCTGTTCATTAAAGATAACACCAAGATTTCTGACCGAAGCTGATGGGGTAATTGTTGATGAACCTAACTGAATCGTGAAGTCATGCTGTAGAGTTGGAGTGGCAGGGAAGACAAGAAGCTCAGTCTTTGCCAGGTTGAGCTGTAGGTGATGATCTTTCATCCATGCCGAGATGTCTGCCAAGCAGCCTGAGATCCGTGCAGCTACCGTTGGATCATATGGTCGAAATAAGAGATAGAGCTGTGTGTCATCAGTGTAGAAATGGTAGGAGAAGCCATGTGCCTGTATGATGGGACTCAGTGATGTAGTATATGTGGAGAAGAGGAGGGATCCAAGAACCGAGCCCTGGGGAACCCCACTGACCAATTGATGTGCTTTGGATACCTCCCCTCCCCAGGCCACCTTGAAAGACCGACCAGTGAGATAGGATTCAAACCAGCGAAGTGGAATCCCTGTGATGTCCAGTGATGAGAGGGTGGACAGGAGGATCTGATGATTGACAGTGTCAAAAGCGGCAGATACCTGGGGTTATGTTTGTTTTCTTCTAAAAGAGACGAAAAGTAATCAGATCTAGCCGTTTTTAATGATTTTCTGTAGGATAGGGTACTTTCCTGCCGAGCTATATGAAATGCCTCTAGTTTTGTTTTCCTCCAGCTGCGCTCCATTTTCCGGGCTGCTCTCTTTAGGTTGCGAGTGTGCTCATTATACCATGGAGTTGGACTGTTTTCTAAAGTGCTAGAAAATAGAGTCCATAGTTTCTGTTACATCATCAAGTTGTTCTGCACTGCTGTATATGCTAAGGAATTGTGATAAATCAGGAAGATTATTTACAAAGCAGTCTTTTGTGGTAGAAGTGATGGTTCTACCATACTTGTAACAAGGAGTAAAACTTACAGGTTTAGCTATATGGAGTTTACACAAGACTAAATAATGATCTGAGATATCATCGCTTTGCTGCCGAATTTCAACACCACTAACATAAATTCCATTTGACAGTATTAAATCTAGAGTATGATTTAGACAATAAGTAGGTCCTGACACATGTTGTCTAACCCCAATAGAGTTCAGAATGTCTATGAATGCTGATCCTAATGCATGTTTTTCATTATCGACATGTATATTAAAATCGCCAACAATTAAGACTTTATCAGCAGCCAGTACTAACTCAGATAGAAAATCAGCAAATTCTTTAATAAAGTCTGTGTGGTGCCCTGGTTGCCTGTATATAGTAGCCAGGACAAATATCACAGGGGAATTATCACTAACGTGTTTCTCTAGATAATGTTATATGCATCACCATAACTTCAAACGAGTTATACTTAAAGCCTGCCCTCTGAGAAATACTGAGAATCACTATACTTTCACTATATTTTGGATTTTAATATCCAGTGCAGCGTTGATGTTATACGGCTCGTTCAGTGAATCGCTGCTGACTAAGTGATCAGCAGTGAAACAGTGAGTCTGTTCAAATTCCCTATAAAATCATAAATGATTCCCTTTGAGGTAAATTGATCTGTTTCCCTTACATAACATTACAACCGAGTGCATCCCATGGACATAAATTGCAAAGGCGATACATGCAGACAGAAGTGCCCCAAAGGGGACAGACAAAGTCCATGCAGCAATTTAAAATGGATCATCCGATGATCTGGGCTCTTCGAGGATGATGTCATTTTCTACCAAATCCGATCAGAAAACAAAGTCTTTAAGTCACCACTGATATCCTTAGACCAGGTAGTTGTTATGTAAAATGATCTGCATGAATGTTTGAGGAGAAAAGAGCAAACAACTGAAGCAGAAAAAACTGATTTATCAATGGGGAGAATTTTTTCACAAGGGATGTACATGCAATTTCTGTATAAAATGGAAATATTTCAATTAATTCAAACAGTTATCAAAACACCTTTAGTTTTATTGTCAGTAACAGCAAAAGAGACCACCTCCCGCCCTCCCATCTTAATCAGTGACAGTAACATGACAGCCAGTACCATACTTTAGAACACTGCCATTAGCCACAGAATAACTTCATAACTTGGGAGAAGCCGATTAGTCACAAAAAGAGACAGACAGCAGCGTGTAAGTGTTGTAATACTTGTTATTAGAATTTGTTTAAATTATTTACCTGCTGCTAAGGAAGGAATACTTTGTCTTACCTATTTATTTTTTGCATTTTCGTTGAGCTTTATATTTTTGATTGCACATACTGTTAATTATAATAATTTGCACCTCGGCTAAGAAGGAGCCTGTGGCATTTGCATTTCTCCTCGTGCTTTCAAGTGTTAGTTTTGCCTTGAGTTATTAGCACTGCTTTAGGCTATTGGCTGGGCTAATCAGAAGCCGGCCACAGCTGTCTTCACTCTAGTCTCTTTGACTGTGTATTTATTTGATGTTCGAGCACTGACGCGGAAGCGTCTGCGGAAGCATTTAGCCATCGCGTTCAGCCTCCTCTTGAGAAGACCGACGAGTGTAAAAGACCTACAAATATTTCCTGCGCAACTTCAACCGAGCAACGAAACTGGCAACGCACTTAAATATAATTTGTCTCTTCCCTTCACACACTCACCTTTTCTGTCCTCTTTCTTTCCACCCTTATCATGTGTTTTAAAACCATTCTGGTTGTCTCTCAACCTCGATCTAACATCACACACAGACGGCAACACAATCCTGTTAACTTGCGCCCCATCTCTACTTCTTCTACTGCACCTCCCTCCTTTCAGTGGGTTATGGAATTGTCAGTCAGCTGTCAACAATGCAGATTTCATTTTGGCTTTTTCTTTACAATCCACACTCAGCAAATTGGGCTTGACTGAGACCTGGATTCATCCAGAGGACTCCGCAACCCTAGCTGCCCTCTCTAACAACTTCTCTTTTCTCTCACAGCCCACGTCAAGTTGGCCGGGGTGGGGGCACTGGCTTGCTCATTTCAAGCAATTGGAAATACTCAACCCACTCTCCCCTATGCAATCACAACTCATTTGAATCTCATGCGATTACTGTAACAGCTCCCCTAAAACTCCAGATTGTGGTAATTTACCATTCTAATTTGGCCAAACTCTAGCTACCTTCCTAGAGGAGCTGGACGGGCTGGTTTCCTCTTTCGTGGAGGATGGCACTCCACTCCTAGACTTTGGCGACTTTAGCATTCACCTAGAAAAGCCTTATGCTACAGACTTCCATTCACTCCTTGCTTCATTTGATCTTGAACGCCTTACCACTACAAGCACGCACAAATCAGGCAACCAACTTGATTTAATTTAGACACGCAATTGTACTGCAGACAACATTTTTGTAGAACCACTAAATATCTCTGACCATTTCTTCATTACATTTAAATTACATTTTGCTACCTGCGTGCCACCAACCCCTCTACCGGTTACTTTTAGACAAAACCTACGCTCCCTTTCTCCCTCCCATCTTTCCTCTGTAGTGTCCTCCTCTCTTCCCTCACCTACCCATTTCTCATCTCTCGATGTGAATGCAGCTACGGACATTTTGTGCTCTACGTTAACCTCTTGTCTAGTTGACTTTTGTCCTCTCTCATCCAGGCCAGCACGAGCTGCCCATTCTAACTCCTGGTTATCTGATGTTCTTCGTGAGCATCGGACCAAACTCAGGGCAGCAGAGAGAATACGGTGCAAATCAAAAGATCCGTCAGACCTGAGTAAGTATCAGTCTTTACTTTCATCTTTCTCTGCTGAAGTCCACACTGCCAAATCATCATATTTCCACAACCATATCAACAGTGCTCCAGACACACGTAATCTCTTCAGAACATTTAATTATCTCCTCTGTCCCCCTCCACCACCTCCCACCACTTCTATAATAGCTAATGACTTTGCCACTTTCTTCACAGAAAAAATTTGAAAAATTACTAGTCAGTTCTCACCTCCACACACACAGGACCTCCAACCAACCACATCCACTGCTCAAACTCCCATCTTCTCCTTCTGTCCCCTCACTGAAGCAGAAGTATCCAAACATCTCCTCTCCAGCCATCCTACAACGTGTCCTCTAGACCAAATCCCCACGCACCTTATCCAAGAAATCTCTCCCACACTCTTACCAGCACTCAACACATCTCTCCTCACAGGCATCTTCCCCACTGCATTCAAGCAGACTCGGGTAACACCACTGATAAAAAAAACCTAAGTTAAACACTTCTCTTATAGAAAACTACAGACCTATCTTTCTCCTTTAATTCATAGCGATAACACTCGAATGAATTGTTTTCAATCAGGTATCATTGTTTCTTTCACAGAACAAACTGGACGCTAACCAGTCAGGTTTCAGGAGTGGCCATTCAACTGAGACTGCGCTTCTCTCAGTCACTGAAGCCTTGCGAATTGCAAAAGCTGATTCCAAATCATCAGTCCAGATTCTGCTGGATCTTTCTTCTGCTTTTGACACTGTAAACCATCAGATCCTCCTATCCACCCTCTGATCACTGGAAATCACAGGGATTCCACTTCGCTGGTTTGAATCCTATCTCACAGGTAGGTTTTTCGAGGTGGCCTGGGGACGGGAGGTATCCAAAGCACATCAACTGGTCACTGAGGTTCCTCAGTGGTCAGTTCTTGGACCCCTCCTCTTCTCCACATACACTACATCACTGGGTCCCATCATACAAGCACATGGTTTCTCCTACCATTGCTATGCTGATGACACACAGCTGTATCTCTCATTTCAACCTGATGATCCAACGGTAGCTGCACGGATCTCAGGCTGCCTGGCGGACATCTCGGCATGGATGAAAGAAAATCACCTACAGCTCAACCTGGCAAAGACTGAGCTTCTTGTCTTCCCTGCCACTCCGACTCTACAGCATGATTTCACCATCCAGCTAGGTTCTTCTACAATTACTCTATCAAGCTCAGTCAGAAATCTTGGTGTAATCTTTGATGAACAGCTGACCTTCAAAGTCCACTATGCAAAGACTGCTCGATCTGGCAGGTTTGCATTACACAACATCAGAAAGATCGGGCCCTTTCTAACGTAGCATGCTGCACAACTTCTTGTCCAGGCCCTTTCTAGGCTGAACTACTGCAGTGCTCTTCTGGCTGGACTTCCATCAAGCACAATCAAACCTCTACTAATGATTCAGAATGCAGCGGCACGACTGGTATTCAACGAGCCAAAATGAGCCCATGTTACACCTCTCTTTATCTCCTTGCACTGGCTACCGGTTGCAGCTCGCATCAAGTTCAAAACATTGATACTTGCACATAGAACAGCCACAGGCTCAGCACCCGCCTATTTCCACTCACTGATGACAATCTACATCCCCTCCAGAAGTCTGAGATCCGCTAGTGAGCGCCGCCTCGTGGTACCATCACAGAGAGGCTCAAAATCACTTTCCAGAACATTCTCGTTCACCACTCCTGGCTGGTGGAATGACCTTCCTACCCCTATCCAGAATACTGGATCCCTGTCAACCTTCAAGCAACAACTGAAAACTCATCTCTTTCGACACTTGACTTCATCCTAAATTTCCAACAAAAAAAAGTATTTATCTTTATTTATTCCTTCTCTTGCTAGCTTGTACTTATTTGAACAATGCCTGAGACTTGGTATTACGAGAACTTGTGATGGAGCAGTCGTGGCCTAGTGGATAGGGCGTTGGACTTGTAATCCGAGGGTTCGAATCTCGGCTCCGGCAGGAATTGTCCACGACTGAGGTGAGACCCTTGAGCAAGGCACCAAACCTCCAACTGCTCCCCGGGCGCCACAGTGTCGGCTGACCACTGCTCCAAGTGTGTGCACTTGGATGGGTTAAATGCAGAGAACACATTTCACTGCTGGTTATGCTCTGTATAATTGTGTATGTGACAAATAAAGTTCATCTGAGCTTAATCATTAACATTAAATGACTAAATGTAAATGTAACTTCAAATTTACATGAGTAATAATGTGGGGTAACAAAAAAAAGTATACTTTCCATAACGAGGAAACAAACCTAAATAATTGTATCATGTACATCAAAAACTGTTCATTAGTGATACCAAATTTCCTAGCTTACATGAAGAATTGCCAATGGGCGATTTTCACTGAAGTTCTAAATTAATAAATCCGAATTCGAGTCACTCGGTATTATCAAAGCCTTATCCCACGTCCATCCCAGGAGAATGAGGAGCGGGAATGGAGCTCAGGAATTGACACGCTTTGTCCGGTGAGTGCATTAGTTTTGTCTTGCTGTGTTTCATGACGAACTTCAGCGTAGCTGGATACTGAAGAAAGGTCTGCAGACCTGCCTCTTTCAATTCCTTCCGTATTGCACTGAAGGAACTTCACTTCTTTGCCGTCACAGGAGAGAAGTCGGGCAAAAAGCTCAACATCGCACCGTCACCCTGTTGTGGCAATTTCTTTTTAAACAAACATCATCACTGAGTAAGAGACAACTCTGAGTCCAAATTAGAGTAATAAGATATTTATTCTCCTGCAAGAGAGATCTTCGTCACTAATACACATGAGCGAGTCAGTGAGGAAAAGATAAGGGAAAGCAGTTTCGGTCTGTTTTATAGTTGTCCTTCAAGGCCTCTTTCTTCCCTCCCCTACAGGAGGGATGCCAGTTTGTTTACCTATTAATGGTTATACAGAAAAGGGAAGGCAAATGCCCCCCTGACCCCCAGGCTATAAGTTGCAAATGCCCCCATGATGACCCTTTATCCATCTGCTTTTCCTTACCTCTCCCATAGTAAATCACACAAAGAATGCTGTTCTAACTATGAGTGAGAAAACATATAATGCATACATCTTGAATCTTATGTTTCACTGAAGATTTAATACTCCAAAGGAAAATTCCATCACAATTCCTCCCTTTTTAGCATTCTCTGATAACTGATTAATCAAACATTGTAATAATAATAGTAAAAATAATAATAAATACAAGTTCAAGCCATTACATCACACTTATACTCTTCATCTCTGATTTTCACATAAATGGTCACTCTTCTTGAACCTGTGAAGTAAGGTTTTGAAAATTTGAAAAATGCTTAGGCTGTTTTTGTTGGGTACCCTAAATGTTAGCAAGCATAGTAAAGACTTTATTCTATAGCCGGGCTGAATGGACAGGCCCTGCTGTTGCACCCTCGGCCTAAACCGAACCCTCAGTCACCATAACATAAACAAGAAATAGTATAGTTCATAGTAGGAAATAAACATATCAATTTATCACTGTTGAGTTACTTCTGTAATATAAAATGTAAATATTAAAAGTATGTAAAAAATCTCTCAGTTTCAACCCCTCTCCTTGTACGTCATCTCGTAACACGGATAACTGCTGCTTTTGACCTTCTTTACATATCAATCATCCTCAGGAAGAAAAATAAAAACATCATAACTCAATTAACCCCTGTCACTGTACTTCCGCTACTTGTGTCATCATATTGTTGGTCATCAACATTAACATCATCATCCGGATAGACTGTCATTTTCACCAATTGAACAGACATTCCGACCTTAACCAGTCTCTGTACTAAGCTAGACACACATTGTATAATACATGGTATGCATAGCAAAATTAGTACTACTATAACTATAATTGGCAACACAGTTTGAGCCAACCACATTCCCCAGCCCCCCTCGAGATTCATTATCCAGGTGAGCCATTGGTCGTTCGCTGGTTCAGGCTCCTGCACCGCCTTTCTCATGTGCTCAATCACATCAGTTATGTTGTCACTGTGGTCTGGAATATTGAAACAACAAGATACTCCTAGCATTTTACAAACCCCTCCCTTTTCTGCGGTAAGTAAATCCAAGACTAAACGATTCTGAATAACTGCCTCTTAAATGTCTCATTTCATCATTTATCATCGATATAGCATTTTCAGTGGCATTTGCTATTGCTAATACAGTCCATGCTAACCCATTCACTTTATTTATCGTTACTGTTGTTCCCACCCCTAGGAAAAGTGACCACCCCACATTTGCCCCAGGTGTCGTCCATGGATCAGATAATGTGTACCCTGAATAATGGTTTGGCAAAACCCCAGGCAAAATCTTAACATTTCTCTTTGCTCTTCCCCCAGGTGTCTTGTTTGGCAAATACACAGAAGTTCCCACATTTATCAAAGCTGGATAACAGCACCCTGACCACCCGTGTTTAGGCATTGTGTGAAATGCCCTGTTCCCACATACCCACACTGCTGCTGGGGAAGTCTCATACGGCTTATCAAATGGACATGTGAAGCTGGTCTCTTTGTCGTTGATTGTCGCTGGGCAATTGTTCACTATTCCGGCTCTTATATCGATTCTGACCCTGCAGTCAGACCATCCTGTTGTGAAAATTCTCTGTTGATCTGAACAAATGCACACATCACCTTTCTCGTGTGTTACTCTAAGTGGTGGAATTACTATATCAGTGTTGTTGTACCGCTGAACGTTGTCACAGCTGTCCTCAGGTCGTTTCGTCTGTGTCTTTCCATTCTCCAGATCAGCTACAGCTGAAAACACATCAGTCATTTGTTGTGGAATTAGACACTTTGTTACATTAGCTGTTAATACTGTCAGTGGGACAGCCTTCCAAGCGTGTGACATTTGCAGACAGCCAGCAGCTCGTTGATATCTCCAATTCTTCTTTCTGTAGCATAGCCAGAGCACAGGCTTTGTTCCCCTGGCACTTCATCATGGCTTTCTGCACCTCAGGATTCCCCTGATCCTTTCTCGTGTCTCCGTTCTCCATCCACGCCATCTCGTCTCTTGTTTCTTGTCCTAACTCAGGTGCTACAAAAGGTTTTAACGTTGGAACTGCTTCATTTACAATAATGTCGATTTCTTCAAACCAGTCCTTTCCCTCTATGTCTAGCCCACAGTAGTACTTGCCTTGATCAGAAAGTCTTACTTGTGTTATCTCGACCGTCATTCCGAACCTATTGTTGCCCAATCTGTGGTGGGTAAATACCCTGAATCTCTTGTCGTTGCCCCACTTGTAGTTGGCGGCATATGCTTTCACGTTGCCCCACTTACATGGGTGTTCGCAGAAATAGAAGCCTGCATAGTCCTCGCTGCGTCCCTCACAGTTTGGACAGTTCTTTTGATAGGGGTTGCAACTGAAACTCACATTGGATTCTTCCCGAACCGTCACTGTGCTCCCCTCGAGACCTCTCGCTGGTTCCACTGGTGCGAATGCGTCTCTCCTAGCACGTTGTCGAGTTGTGTCATTCAGCTCTGTTGTCTCCGTCCCGTTGGTCTGATCTCCTGTTGGTAACACCTTCAGACCTGTCGTGAAGTGTAGTATTATCAAGCAAATTGTTACTGAAAACAAAGTCATTATGCATGTGGTCTTAAACAGGCCACACATTCCTGGCACTCTGAATGGGTGCCAGGGTCTTGGACGCTCCATTCTCTCAGTTACTCTGAATCAAAGGTGCTGTTGTGACCAGAGAATGTCAGAAAATACTGTCTTCGAAGCACTAAAAGTCTTATCTGTTCTGTTGATTATGGTGTCCACCCGGATTCCGTTTTGCGCAATCAAAGTTGCCTCCTCCCCTCCAGTCTCCTCCTTGCTGCCCGATATCTGGTTCCGCTTAAACACACAGCTGCATGCAAGGGTTTTTTTGTTTTGTTTTTTTAACTGGATCTTAGCGTTTACTGACACTCGCGTTGAACCTCCTCCAGCGATCGCTCCGCCTCCGCAATGGGCGGCACCCTCCTGCAATGGTTTACATGAACCCACGTAGCCCTCTCTGCGACCTTCACCGCCGTGTGCGTCAGAAGCAGCACCTGGAACGGCCCAAGCCACCTTTTCGATTTCCAGCTCTTTCTCCTGTGATCACGAATCACCACGAAATCACCAGGTCTGACCTCGTGCAGGAATGTCTCAGCAACCTTCCCCTGGGCAGCTTTTACCTGCACAGAAATATTTGATAACAGACAAGACATTTCCTTGCAGTAATTCAACATGTCATTCTCACACACATCCGTTGATGGCAGCCTTTGTTTACCCCCTTCTATGCCCATGAATGGTGGCTTACCAAACAAAATTTCAAATGGGCTCAGATTTGTTTTCACTCTTTTTTTCATTCTCATGTACATCAGTACGATTGGGAGGGCTTTAAGCCAAGTCAGACCCGTCTCTTCACAGCATTTTGCTAATTTGTTCTTAATTGTCTGGTTCTGTCTCTCTACTGCCCCTCCTGATGAGGGCGCGTAGCTGCAGTGTGTTCTCATGTCAATTCCCAAGAACTGACCCACCTGCTTTATTGCATCATTGACAAAGTGTCTGCCATTGTCAGAACTGATTTTTCTTGGAATCCCCCATCTCGGAACAATCTCGGTTAACAGGGCCTTTACCACTGCTGCCGAATCTTGTTTCGAGGTTGGAAAGGCCTCAACCCATTTTGACCACATGTCAACCATCACCAGACAGTGTTTCTGTTTCCCACAAGGGGTTAATTCAATGAAATCCATCATTAGATATTCAAATGGACCTGCTGGTGCTGGTTGAGATGCTAAGGGTGTTTTTATCCCTCTAGCCACATTGTGTGTGTTGCAAGTGACACATCTTTTGCAAAAAATTTCAGCAACCACCGTAAATCCCTTTGTAAACCATAATTCTTTCATCTGCATTATCATACTTCCTTTTGACACATGATCCAACCCATGTGTCAATTTAGCATAATGCTGAAAGAAGTGTTTGGGCAAACAAGGAATGTCATCAACACTCATCCATACACCCCCCTGGAGGCTGCAGCCAGACGACCTCCATTGTTGTTTCTCTGCTCCTGTGAAAAAAGTCTGCATACTTCGTAAACAAGGGGAAATATCAGGGTTAGTCACAGATACTAAAGCACAAGTCGTTTCTTTTGTCTCCTGCGCTGCCGCAGCCTTCGCCGCCGCGTCTGCTCTGGCGTTTCCTGTGGAGATAAAACCTTTATCGTTAGTATGCGCTGCGCATTTACAGATCGCGACCTTGTCTGGTAGAAGAATGGCCTCCAAAAGCTCAGACACAAGCGATGCGTTTAATATCGGATGTCCATCCGACTTCAAAAAATTTCTGTGCTTCCAAAGTGCGCCAAAATCGTGAGTGACCCCAAAAGCATAATGCGAGTCTGTGTAAATTGTCACACATTTGTCTGCCATAAGTTTACACGCCTCTGTCAGAGCAACCAATTCAGCTCCCTGAGCCGAATAATTTGATGGCAATTTGCCAGACTTTACGACTTCAAATTCAGTGGTCACCGCGAAACCAACCTTATTCAAGCCTGTTTGTGGATCTTTGGACGCCGACCCATCCACAAAGAGGACATTGTCACAGTTCTCTAAAGGTGTGTCCAACAGGTCTGGACGTGGTGTACACACCTGTTCCAACACTGATAGACAACAATGGTGTTCCTCCCCATCCTCCTCTGTAGGGAGGAGTGTGGCAGGATTCAAAGTTGTGCATCTTTTCACCGTTACATTTGGCATGTCAAGCAAAATCGTGTGATACCTCAGCCATCGGGCTGTTAATAAATGTGACGTTCTCTGTTCTTGCAAAATCATGGAGACCGCGTGTGGGACCATCAAAGTCAAATCAGAATACCCCACAAATTCCCTTGAAGCCAGTACAGCCAGCTCCGCAGCTGCCACAGCTCTTAGGCAGTGTGGCAAGCCTGCTGCAACTGCATCAAGCTTCGTTGAAAAATATGCGACTGGTCGTAATCTGTCCCCATGTGTCTGCAAGAGCACTGAACTCATAAATCCATGTTTTTCGTCTACCATCTGTGTAAAAGGCCTTTCAAGCACAGGTAGGCCCAACGTTGGAGCCTGAGCCAGTTGCAGTTTCATGTTTGCAAACGCCTCCTGTGCTTCTGTGGGCCAATAAATCTTGTCACATGACCTCAGCCCTTTCCCTGTTGTCAGGGCTCTCAAGGGCTTTTCAAGAAATGCATAATTTGGAATAAACGTTCGACAATATGCACACATTCCCAAAAATGATAACAATTGTTTCTTTGTTAAAGGTCTTGGTACATCTTTGATAGCTTTTACTCGTTTCTCAGAGATAGCTTTACTGTTTGGTGTTATAGTGTGACCCAAAAAAGAGATTTCCTGCTTCACAAACTGCAACTTTGTCAGGCTGACCTTGTGACCCTCTCGCGCCAGGTGGTGCAAGAGAGTTACAGTGTCAGCCACACACGTAACCTCATCTCGTGCACAAATCAATAAATCATCTACATATTGCAATAGCGCCGTTCCGCTCGACAGAATTAACGGTTCAAGGCTCCGTCTGAGCGCTTCATTGTAAATCGTCGGAGACTCGCAATAACCCTGACACAACCTGGTAAACGTGTACCCTTTGTTGTCAAAATCAAACGCAAACCAAAACTGACTTTTTTCTTCCACTGGGACGCTAAAGAAAGCGTTGGCCAAATCAACCACAGTGAAATACATTGCATTTTGCGGAATTTGTGACAAAATTGTGTACGGATTAGGCACACGAGCAGCTCTCGCAATAACGGCTGAGTTTACAGCCTGCAGATCCTGCACGAATCGCCACGTGACCAGTTCGCTTGTGTTAGATGTTATTTTCTTCACGGGGAAAATAGGAGTTCGCACTGGAGAATCATGACACGGAATGATTACTCTCTCCTTCAGAAGAGACTCAAAAACCGGCTGTATCCCTCGCAATGCCTCCCTTTTTAGGGGATATTGCGATTGACACGGCCTGTAATCAGACTTTGGAGTGATCACAACTGGTTCACAACCTTTAATCAACCCAACATCATATTTGTGTTTTGCCCACAATTTTGAAGGTATTTCTGCCAGGACAGGATGAATGTCTGTGGCAGAAATAGATCCGTGCTCATGCTTCTCCATTGCCGTCTCGACAACAGCAGTCACAATTCTCTGTACGGCAACCTCAAACTCACATTCCTCCATAAAAGCCCCTTCATTTTCACTGTGTTTCTGCCCGTTTGGCTTTTCAGCCCAATCTGTGGCTTTCATGCATTTTCTCACAAACAGGCCTAAAGCGGCCCATGTCTGCTCGGTGGCCTTGTTTAGTGATAAGTGAGGCGCAGACTTCCCCGTTATCAAATACAGCTGCATTTGTTTTTCTGACAGGCAAGCTGAAAGCGCACACACATTTTCGTTCCAGAAAATCTTATTAAATCTTATTTTCTCATTTTCTGCGCCGTTAAACCACTCTTCCTCATATTGAGGTTCACGCTCCATTACAACATGTGACGTGCAATGCAATCTGTCAGGCAACATACTTTCTGTGTTAGCTGATACTGTTCGATCTTTTGCCAATTTCAAAATCATTTGTGCCCAATCAGAATCCTTTATCTGCCACTCGTATGCCCACTGTGGCCCAAATTTTGCACAACTCATCTGCTGTTCTTCTTCAATAACTATCCCAAACGGACCAGCAGTGAGTTTCAGATTTAATTTACACATTAGATCCCTGGCCATTAACGGAACCGGACAGGTTTCAGAGCACAAAAACGCATGTTTCAATGCCCTGCCCCCCTCCGTCTCACATTTCAACGGCACAGTATAGTTTTCTGAAATTATATGCCCTGACGCTGACGTGCTTTCAAACACTAAATCCGTCATTCTTGGTTCACATGGCAAGTCACATGGCCTTATGGTGGATCGCACCGCTCCAGAATCCACCATAAAGTCTATCATTGTCCCGTCAACTAACATGGGATATCTCGGTAGCCTTAAAAACCCTAAACTTTTGTACATTCTCAGACATTCATCAGTAACAGCACTATTCAAAACTTCAGCAGTGTTGTGAACTCTAAAGTGTAGAAAACTCAGAAGAGAAGACCAGGAGACTTCGGATTGGATCGTCAGCAGAATTTCTTTATTCTATGACATGTCTTGTTATCTGTAGTCATCGAAAATCTCATCTTAAGTAATTTTTACAGGGTATCTTATAGACAGAATTGGAGGAGGGACTTTTGGAGGTTGAGACAAAAGATCAAAGAAAGCAAACATCTGAGGGAGGCGTTAGTTGGTTACGGGAAACTTCCCGTGGTCCAATAAACCTAACGAATCCACGTCTGGCCAGGACAAAGCCTATTTGCAGAACAAAGGTTGAATCTCTCAGTAGTCTGACTCATTGATCTTACCATTATCATAGAGACAAAAAGCACAGCTGTCCCAAGCCAAAATGGTCAGGAAACGATCTCAAGCACCCGACCTTGCCCGACACCTCTTAGTCAGGAAGTGAATTCAAATCAAACATAGAATAAGATTTGTAATCTCACAATTCCCCCTTTGAGAGTTCTAATAACTCTCACAAAATACAAATTTAGACACTTAAAAGTTAATTCTTGTAACTTGTAATCGTTACAGGCACATGGTACATGTTCTGTGTTGCTTATATGTAATTGCATGCTGTCACAGAAACAAAACATGCAATTCGGGTCCGTGAAGTTCTTACGGGTAATAATCTTTTCTGGTTGGAACTGTCATTTCCTCGTGAGAGGCGGGAGTCATTTGCTGACAGAAACACTTGATACTGTGGATGCATAGATAGTACGCAAGTAGGAGAAACAACAGCAGAATTGCTATTTCCTTGATCCACAGCCAGGGTTTACCTAACAAGTTTCAAACCATGAAGAATTATCTTCAGTCATCTGGTGTAATTTTGCTGAAAGACCAAGAATGTCTTGTTGGATTTTGTTCAAGTTCTCTGTTGGATCCATTAACCCGGTGCAGCATTCAGGACCGATAATGGTACAGGCTCCCCCTTGTGTTGCAAGAATGTAATCCAAGGCCACTCTGTTCTGTAAGATCATCATCTTGTGCGAGGCAAGAGTGTCCTTGATGTTGCCCAGGGCCAAAACCGTATCATTGGCCAATTTCTGTACTGAATCCGACAGGCTTCTGACCTGATCGAGAGCCTGCATGACACCATACGATGGGATTAATGCTCCAAGAGTTCTTGACCACCATGTTTGTACACAAGTGAGTCCTGGAATGCAGCCATCTTTGTTGGTAGAAGCTAAATTTTGTAGATGTGGAGAACTTGAGGTGGAGTGTGTATTTTCTCTGATGGCTGGCAGGACATAAACCAGGGTGCACCTGCCATTGAATTGGCTGGGTAGGATGCTGTAGACAGAAGTCCCACATAACCACAAAGTGCCAGTCGGTGGAGGAATCATACACCACTGATTTATGGCAAAAATTTCGGTAGGGATGGGTTCCCGTAGAGACACTTTTAATTCATTCTCCTCTTTCTTATCTGATGTAGTAACGTACACATCGAATTCGGTTCTTCTTTCAATCACAAAGCTGCAACGTTCACGAGGAATTTCACCCAGTGTAGTCGATGCTGGAGCATGATTTTCCATGCACCAATAGAACATCCTTGGCATGAGTAGATCTGTCATGATGGGAGTAGCTGAAGTTAGGTTGCAGGATGGTAGTCCAGGAATGCAACACGAAGAAGCTGGAGGAATTGTTACGTTGTGACATGTATCCTTGTTGTATAATCCACTGGTATGATGATCGAATAAGGTACACGTATCACATTTGGAGATAGGGTGTGCCACCCATGGGATTCCTGCTCCTACTGAAGGTGCGTGCGGCATGCAAACGTTTTTTTCAGCAAACAAGGCATTTCTTGACATATTCATCAGCTCTACGAATATGTTGTTTCTGGGGTCTACACTTTGCGTGATGTCCATGATGGTTAATAGTACGAAAATCTTGATCATGTTGATGGATGACTGAAGTTCCCGTATGTGAGTCTCTGCGTTGTGTATTTTTTTTTTCTTTTTCTTCTTCTTCTTTCTTTTCTCTTTCTTGTGTGATAGTTGGCTCGGCAATGGGTCTAGTTGTTTTCTAGAGGTTGTGGCTTCATCCGCAGGTGAGAAGGGCGGTGCATATGGATCTCAGGACAGCCATCAGGTGGTATCTGCACAGAGGAATAAAGAAACACAAACAAGAGAGACCAACGGCACAGAGCAGTATTTGTAGAGTCTGCAAACATTAGGGTTGTATCCTCTGTTCAAAATATAGTCTGCTATGGTTGTTCCTTCTTTCCCTATTTCTTAATTCCTGCGACACCTAAAGAACAGTGAGGAAAGGATGGACTAATGGAGGGGAAAGGCCTATGAGGAAATCTTCACCACAGGGTTGGCCCCCGAAGCCTGTTGCTTTCAGTTCTTCCCTGGGCTCCTCACTGGTTCTTGTGTCTGCCCTATCCTATCCCTGCAGGGGGAGGAACAATTCTAGACACTTCCTTGACTACCTGTCCTGTGAAGTGGGTACCTTGATCTGAGTCAATGCAATCTGTGTAGATATTTGCAACCGATCCTGAAGCTAGCGTGCATGCTCTAGTTAAGGCTACTAGTTCTGCAGCTTGAGCTGAAAAATGATCTGGAAGACGACCTGAAGCAACTACTTCAGTGGTGGAAGTTACTGCATATCCTGCTCGTCTGTTACCTTCAATAACTTGAGCTGAACCATCAACAAACAACTCCAATTCTGCGTTCTCTATGGGAGTTTCTGCTATTTCACTTGTCGCTGCATATGTAAGCGTAACACAATCATGAGTCATTTCGCCTTCATCCTCTAACACAAATTCAGTCATTGCAGACATCATACATGAGGATGGGTTCGTGACTGGTGCACGCTGTATAACAATATTCGGGGCTGTGAGAGTTGCTAACTTCTCTTTTATGCTACCTTTCACAAAAATTATTTGGTCATTGTGTTGGATTACAGGGGAAAGGTAGCCACTCACAGCCCCAATAATTAGTTTTTTTCCTGGTCTTGTTGTGCTCTTAGAAGAGCCTGAACTATCTGTACCACAGTTTCAGTGGTCACTGGCGGAACTACTTCAGGGTTGTGTGCAGGCTGAGAAGGAGCAGAATTATGCATAGCATTTCTTTTACTATCTTGTAACTTCTTCCTACACTCTTTCTCCCAATGTCCTAATTTTCCACAGTATTTGCATTTGCTTTCTCTTTTAGACCATCTATTGTCTTGTTTCGTTGTGTTAAACGTAGCTGCTGCAACTCTTACTTTTGCCTTGACATCAGCATCTCTTTCCCATGTAGCTAACCTGTCTAGGTTACTTCTGAGAGTTCTGTTAGACCAAGTTAGATCTAAGAATGGTAAAGCTTTTCTGTATTCGGCTACAAGGCCATCTGACCAGATACGAACCAAGGGTCCCTTGTCATCTAGTACACTTTCAGGGTCATCAACAATTCCACTGTAAATTACAGCTGACTGACAAAATCTTTCAGTATATTCACTCACAGTTTCTTCTTTCCTTTGCACACAGGTAGTAATTCTAGACCAATCTATTTTGGGTCCTAAGATGTTTTTAGGATTTTCAAAATACCTTCTCTTAAATCACCCTTACTGGCATTTCGCAGTTCAGAAGTGACAGCAGATTCAAAACTGTTGAATTCAGAACTGTCAGATTCAGTTAGTATTTGTGACATCAGCTGCGTGACTTCTGCCAACGACATGTCATAAAGACGCATTTTATTGATCAATGTTCTTCTAAATTCAGAAAAATGTGTGCGTGCTGATGGTAAACTTTGAGATAGTCTCTCTATATCTTTAGGACAAACTTTTGGCAACAGTTTGTATTTGCACAACAGAAGAATTGAGAGGAACACCATCAGTGTCCTCAATCCCCTGAGATCTTCTTCTAGCCCCACACACATGGACCGAATTTACAGGCACATCAGTTACTGATTGGAGAGCTACATCTGTTTCAAAGAACGCTTGTAAATCAGGGTAAATGTTATCAGGCTGACTTACTTCCACATCAGTTTTTGCTGCAACTTTCTTGAGGTTCAATTTCTTAGTCAAAGTGGATACTCTCGCACGGAGTTCATTGTTCTGTTTCTCTAGCTCTGCGTTACGCTGAGACTGTTGTGTCGCTAGCGTTACACTGAATTCCCTGTGACAACAGATAATGCCTCTCACATTGTTCTTACGAATACTTGCTCCTAGTACATTTTTACACTCATCTACTGACCAAGTCTTATCTGGATGAATCTCATAGTTCTGCGTTAGTTCTAGTCTAACTTTTTCAGTGACTATTAGGTCCATTTGTTCCCCTAACAGCGTTTTGAATTCACTATCTGACCACAAAGGAGTCGCAAGACCACTCTTTTCTGTGGTTGGAATCAGTCTAGCATTCCTTCTAACCATTTTGTAAGTTTCTTCGGTACCACAAAAAAAAAAAAAAAAAAAAAAAAAAAAAAAAACACTTCTCTGATCAACAGAGGGTACACTTGTTAAATAAATAAAAAAAAGCTTAACTATTGTTAACTTTCAAAATTACCAACACTTCACACTTAACTTCCCTGCCTACAAAAAAAAGAGGATAAAACTAAATTATTAGCACGAAATGCTAACCTTCCCTGCCTGAAACAGAGGGTAACTCATTTTTAGCACGTAATGCCAAAATCTTCCCTGCCTGAAACAGAGGATACTTTAGTTAAACAAACCCTACAGATGTATGTTAACTCTTCTCTGACGGCACAGAGGATACACTGGTCTTAGGTTCTTTTGGATTAGAGACAGCACTCACCACAACCCTTGGTTGAGAGAAAAATTCAGTCTGGGAATCCTTGTTCAGCTTGAAGTTTCGCTGGATTCCAAAAGATGCAGATCTTTGTTTGAGCTTGAAGTTTTTCAGGTGAGGAAGCTGGAACTCTATCCGGGTTCACGGCACCATCTGTTGTGAACTCTGTTCTTCTACAGAAGAGAAGACCAGGAGACTTCGGATTGGATCGTCAGCAGAATTTCTTTATTCTATGACATGTCTTGTTATCTGTAGTCATCGAAAATCTCATCTTAAGTAATTTTTACAGGGTATCTTATAGACAGAATTGGAGGAGGGACTTTTGGAGGTTGAGACAAAATATCAAAGAAAGCAAACATCTGAGGGAGGCGTTAGTTGGTTACGGGAAACTTCCCGTGGTCCAATAAACCTAACGTATCCACGTCTGGCCAGGACAAAGCCTATTTGCAGAACAAAGGTTGAATCTCTCAGTAGTCTGACTCATTGATCTTACCATTATCATAGAGACAAAAAGCACAGCTGTCCCAAGCCCAAATGGTCAGGAAACGATCTCAAGCACCCGACCTTGCCCGACACCTCTTAGTCAGGAAGTGAATTCAAATCAAACATAGAATAAAATTTGTAATCTCACAGCAGTCACACATAACGGGTTGCAAGCATTTACTTCATTGCAAAGAGCGGTATTTGAATCAGTGTATGTGAGCGTGTTGTGTGTGTGTGTCAATACATTTTTACTTCCCTTTTTCGTAGCTGGCTGAATGCCTGTCACCCGCCCTCTCCTCTCCTGTTCTCCGTTCCTCTCGTTTCAATCCGCCTTACGCGCCTCTGGACAATCCTGTGCCCAGTGTCCATCGTTCTTGCACAACCTGCACTTCGTGCAGCTAATAAATTCATGTTCGTTACTCGCGCACAGTCCACATTTCCACTTTCCTTGGTAACCTCTTTTCTTCTTGTTAGTCCAGTTTTGCTTCGCTGGTGGTGCGCTCGTGCTCGCTTTAATCTGTACGACAGCCAGCTGCATCTCTCTCTCCCCCTTCACCTTCGCGGCTTTGTCCTTCTTTGTTAGCAGTTGTTCCTCGGCGTGCACAGCGTGCGCTAATGTGGTTGTCAGCCGCCCGCTCTGCCATTCGATGTAGCTTGCTTTCACCGCTTGTGCGATCTCTGGTCTCAGTCCGTTCAGGAAGCAGCTTTGCAGATGGCACTCCCACGTGCCCGGCTGCGTTCCTCTGTCCTCTGGTTCAGCCATACCGCTGTGTTTCCGAAATATTTCAAAAAGTCTGGCATGATAGTCTCGAACAGACTCTTCTCTCACCTGGCAACAGCCGTTGATTTTCGCTGTGTCCACTCGTGCTGGAAAAGCAGCTTTCATTGCCTGTGTGAGATCCGTCACCGCTGATCGATACTGTTCGTTGGCTTCGTGCAGCCAGGTTCCGTGCACTCGTCGTCGCTTGGTTGTCGGCATCTGGCTACTCACTTTGTGCCAGTTTGTGGCCCCCAGTTTCACGGCTAACAGCCGCCTCAGTTCTTGTGTGGTGGGGCTGAACTCCTCACAGAAAGTGGTTAGTTCGTCTGAAAATCTGTCACCTGCGTCGTCCGGGCTTGGCAGATGAGCCATTGCTTCTTTCATGTCTGTCACAGTCCATGGTCTGTAGACCATCACCGATCCGTCAGGTCCCGCCACCTCTACCATTGGTGCCGTGAAGTTGACTTTTTCTCTGACCTGCGATCTTGTTACGATTTTCTTCGGTATGGCCCCCAGTTTCTCATTCGAGGTATCTTTACTTTCTTCCTCGTCCTGGTCCACTTGACTGGACGCCTTTTGAGCTACTGCGCTCACCAGTTGCTGTATTGCCAGCGCCATTTGTGCTGTCTGCTCCGCTTGCTGTTCTGCTCGCGCTGTTTCTCGCACTTCTTGCTCTACAATCGCTGCCAGCGCGTCCACTCACGCTGCGCGGTCTTCTCGCGCTTCTCGCTCTTCTTGCGCCGTCTGCGCTGCTTGCGCTGCTCGTTCTGCCTCCGCTGCTTGCGTTGCTCGTCCTGCTTCCGCTGCCTGCGCTGCTTGCGCTACCTCTCGTGCCTCTCGTTCAGCGCCTCGCGCTGCTCGTGCTTGTGCGTCCTGCTGCGGTTGTCTTGGCGGAGAACAGTCGAGGTCGGGGTCGAATTTTAATGCATTCAGCTGAGCCATTGGGTAGATGTGTGTCTTATACTCCGGCGGTGCCGAACTCACCGCATTTTCATGTGGGGAAACACAAACATACTGTGGATTAGTCGGTTCTGGTGTTGCAGACACACATACAGATTGACTTTCACACTTTTCATTTTTCCTCAGCACCCGCCTATTTCCACTCACTGATGACAATCTACATCCCCTCCAGAAGTCTGAGATCCGCTAGTGAGCGACGCCTCGTGGTACCATCACAGAGAGGCTCAAAATCACTTTCCAGAACATTCTCGTTCACCACTCCTGGCTGGTGGAATGACCTTCCTACCCCTATCCAGAATACTGGATCCCTGTCAACCTTCAAGCAACAACTGAAAACTCATCTCTTTCGACACTTGACTTCATCCTAAATTTCCAACAAAAAAAAAGTATTTATCTTTATTTATTCCTTCTCTTGCTAGCTTGTACTTATTTGAACAATGCCTGAGACTTGGTATTACGAGAACTTGTGATGGAGCAGTCGTGGCCTAGTGGATAGGGCGTTGGACTTGTAATCCGAGGGTTCGAATCTCGGCTCCGGCAGGAATTGTCCACGACTGAGGTGAGACCCTTGAGCAAGGCACCAAACCTCCAACTGCTCCCCGGGCGCCACAGTGTCGGCTGCCCACTGCTCCAAGTGTGTGCACTTGGATGGGTTAAATGCAGAGAACACATTTCACTGCTGGTTATGCTCTGTATAATTGTGTATGTGACAAATAAAGTTCATCTGAGCTTAATCATTAACATTAAATGACTAAATGTAAATGTAACTTCAAATTTACATGAGTAATAATGTGGGGTAACAAAAAAAAGTATACTTTCCATAACGAGGAAACAAACCTAAATAATTGTATCATGTACATCAAAAACTGTTCATTAGTGATACCAAATTTCCTAGCTTACATGAAGAATTGCCAATAGGCGATTTTCACTGAAGTTCTAAATTAATAAATCCGAATTCGAGTCACTCGGTATTATCAAAGCCTTATCCCACGTCCATCCCAGGAGAATGAGGAGCGGGAATGGAGCTCAGGAATTGACACGCTTTGTCCGGTGAGTGCATTAGTTTTGTCTTGCTGTGTTTCATGACGATCTTCAGCGTAGCTGGATACTGAAGAAAGGTCTGCAGACCTGCCTCTTTCAATTCCTTCCGTATTGCACTGAAGGAACTTCACTTCTTTGCCGTCACAGGAGAGAAGTCGGGCAAAAAGCTCAACATCGCACCGTCACCCGCTTTCACAGGACCAACTCCTGTCGTTATAGCGTAACAGTCTGAAGAGAAACACTCACGGTTTGGAGTGATCTGTTGAAGCTCTGGAGTAAACTCCAGAGTACGTTCGATCTCAATATCTCTGCCCGAAAGTGATGGGATCCAGATCGGTAGTGACCTTTTCAGAAAGCCAATTGAGTCATCCTTCTCGGCGCCTTCAGGTAGTCCCAGCAGGTGGAGATTACTGTGTCTGTTGCGGTCTTGTAAATCAGTCACCTGCTGCTCGCGGGCATCAAGACACATAGTGAGTTCGTTGATCACTTTTACTGCTCTCTCTGTTCCCCGATTAAAAAGTCAATTTTATAGCATATATTCTGGATTGTAGTCATGTGAGAGGCAAATTCAGTGCACATTGCTGCTAATTCAGCCTTAAAAATGTCCTCAAATACTTTATAGGGATCACCATATTGTCTTCCATATCAGCTCGGCCCACCGCGGCCACTGGTTTTGTTTTCTTCTTAATTGGCGAGGATGATAGTGAAAGATAAGTGAGTTTCCGAATGTGTGACATCTCCAAACCATCGGCAAACGAAAAAACTACCCCAAATGTTAGAAAAGAAGAGGAACAACAGTAAAATAAGGGTTTTGTTGGTGACGGATGTTTTGAGTTTGAGCTCCGTCAAGTCAATTATTTATTGTCTATCTTAAAATTCAATTTCATACACCATAATTTTTGTTTCTATAATGTGTGAATATATCCCCAATCGCATTCTGCAAACAAAAACAATTAAAGCGCCTTGTTATCGCAAGTTTTATTTTGATTTCCGAGTCCCCTATTAGCCTATAGACCATTAGCATAGCCAGCGCGGGTGCCGCTAATACCCTATTCACACATGCACACATTTACCATTGTTTCACTGTTACTTGCTTTAATGGCGGATGTGTCTACATTTGAGTATAGGTGAGGACACGTTCGAGCTGCATTCGGTGCAGCTGGAGGCCATGGAGAGACAGATCCATGAGCTGCTTGGAAAGCAGGCCCAGCTGAGGAAACGGAAAGCAATGCTGGAAACATCCCGGGCTGACGCTTACAAGTCCAGGGTAAGTATGCGACACGTTGCTAACACTCCCACCACCTCTACTCCGTGTGTTTCTCTGCACAGGCCCCGTGCACCCGGGACGCGATCTTCCCAGATATCCTTCACTCCGGTGCCGGGAAACCCAGGACCCTGGTGCAGCAGCGGAAGATGCGATCCAGGCCCCAGTCGATGACTTCTTCCCCTCCGGTTTTCGAGATGTCCACCCGTAACCGCTTCGCTCCTCTCTGCGAGACGGAATGTGACGCTGATCATCGGAGACTCAATAGTCCAGCACGTCTGTGCTACATTAGCTGAAGGTAAAATGCACACTCACTGTTTCCCTGGTGCTCATGTTCTTGATGTTTCTGCACAGATACCCGCAATCCTGAAGGATGATGAGAGCGTTGCAGCTGTTTGATTCACGCGGGGGTTAACGACACCAAGCTGCGGCAGACGGAGACACTGAAGAGGGACTTCAGGAGCCTGAACGAGACGGTACGCAGCACATCGCCCGCAACGACAATCATCGTTTAAGGACCTCTTCCCACGTATCGACGAGGACACGATAGGTTCAGTAGACTGTTTGCTTTAAACAAATGGTTGTTGTCATGTTGTGAAGATCAGAAACTGCTCTTTGTTAATAATTAGAATCTTTTCTGGGAGTGTCCTATGCTTTTCCATGCTGATGGCCTGCACCCCAGCAGAGTTGGAGCGGAACTCCTGTCGGACAACATCTCCAGGACGCCAATTCTCAAATAACTGCTATGATGACTTTTGTTCTACCCACTTAAATGATAGAGGTACTTGCAGTGTCCAATCTATACAGACTGTGTCTGTTCCCCGAATAGTGGGGTCAAAATATAAATGTAAGAAAGGATCTCGAAAATATCTGATCGTGATTAAACCAGAAAAATGCAAAATAAATTAACAAAGATTTGTTAAAAAGCTTGAGCTCCTAAACATCCGGTCACTCACACCCAAAGTAGTTATTGTAAATAAAATGATCACAGATAATAGTTTTTGATGTACTCTGTCTGACTGAAACCTGGCTTAAATCAAATGATTTAATGATGCTTGTTCGATATCAAGAATCTGTGAAATAGACAGCAATAGTAGAGCAGTTATGGAGTTTAGATATTGTTTCATCGAAGTTGCAAGCCTTACACATAAATGTAAATTAAAAATCAAATTTAAGAATGAGCAGGGAGAAGAAATTGAGAAGGAGTGCGGGGAGACTGTGAAAGTTAGCAAAGATTCATTTTGGAATCTGAAGTGGCACATTGCCAGAAAGCACGAGGATGTGCTAGTGCTACGCAAACACAGTAGTACAGCAAAAGGTGAGCTAGTTACATACCATAATAAATGAATAGATAAGCTTTTAGGTTAAGGTTATAGGTAGGCTAAACAGATTATATTCTGTTGTACGGACTACGGAGCCCCGATCATGACATGCAGAGACAAAATCGCGGCCACGAATTTAGAATAGGCCTAGTTCTCGTTTATGCTAGGCCTAAATTATGGCCATGAATTAAGAATTAATTTCCTCGTTTAGTCTAAATTATGCATATTCATTCTCTTGTTTAGGCTTAACTGCCATGAATTCATTCGTTCTTAATTTTGTTCGTTCCTTGGTTTTATTAAGCCTAAATCTTGGAAATAATTATTATATTTCGTAATTAATTATTAAAATGATTATTTCTTAAAATGCTGACGTCGTAGAAACAAATTGTTAATTCAAATTATATTCAGAGCTCCGTAGTTAGTTATTCAATAATATCAGAACAAATTTGTGCTTTACAAAAAATTCTGCAACCGGTCAAAGGGAGATAAAACATTTTTTTTCCTCTCTAGCGTCCCCAGTTCTCTGTGTCAAATGCAAGGAAGAACGAATTAGATGACGCATTTTTTAAGATGGTTTACTTGGATTATGAACCTCTGACAAAAGGTGAACGAGAGGGTATGCGTCATTTTGTCAGCATTGCCCAGCCCGGGTACACCACTCAATGCTACAATACAGTGCGTGATACACTGATGCCAAATGCTCTTAGTGAGATGGAAAGCAGATGGCTTCGCACTTACGCTAGACATATGGAGAAACAGAAGAGGACACAGCTTTCTGGGTGTTGTGGCAAGTTTCGTTGATGAAGTGTTCAATGGTCACACTGTGTTGCTGTCCAGCTGTTATGGAAATTAAACAGCTTTTGTCCAGTCTGCCTGAGACCCTCCCCCTACCTATTCGTGCGTTTGCGGAGACACTGTCAGATAATGTCTCTTCTCGTTTTAACAAATTCTATTCTGATAAGCACCTTGTGTTGGCGGCTGTATTAGATCCACGTTTCAAAACAGAATGGATTATTAGAGATGGTGCAGTGAGCAATCGACTCACAGAGATTCGTGAATTGTTGGTGAAGGAGGCAGAATGCAGTGGTGTAGACACAGTCACTGAGGCCAGAAGCACTGCCAAAAAGGTGGGCATTTTCGGCTCATATGAGAGTAACTCAAGTGTGGCTGACACCGCCCGAGGTCAGATAGAGGAGTACCTGGGCTCAACGAGGAAAAGTCCACATGAAGACATACTAGGATTCTGGAAAACCAGTGCATCCCTAAATCAAATCAAATCACTTTTTATTGTCACATCACCACGGCACAAGTGCCTTGGTGAGTGAAATTCTTATGAGCGTGCTCCAGACAGTGCAGAAAAAAAACAACAATTTACATATGGACAGTACATATTTACAGACTGTACAGAAGACAATGTGCAAAATACACATACATATACTCAGTCCACATAGTGTACTATAAAGACATACTTAATTATCAACTGCACATTATACACCATATGGGCACATCTACATTATGTACACTATCTATACATCATGTAGTCTATACATAGTAATAATGTGAAGGTGCAACAGATTATAAATTAACAGCAGATTGGTTGAGCAGCAGATAGTTGTGCAAAGGTGCAACAGATTATGCATATGCAGTGTCGTGGATGTGCTTTTGTATGGTGTCCAGTGATAGCAGATGTGTTAGCGCAGTGTGTGCGTGTAGTCCGGTAGAGCTGTGTTAAAGTGCAGTGTATGGCATGTTGTATGAGTGGGAGTGTGATGTAGGTGAGTTATTTATGACTGTTCATTAGCCTGATAGCCTGAGGGAAAAAGCTGTCCCTCAGTCGGCTAGTGCGGGATCGGATGCTGCGGAAACGTCGCCCTGAGGGCAACAGAGAGAGCAGTCTGTGGGACGGGTGGCTGGAGTCCTTGATGATCCTCCGGGCTTTCCTTGTACACCGCCTGGTGTAGATATCCTGGAGGGAGGGAAGCTCACCTCCAACAATGTGGCGGGCAGATCGCACGACCCTTTGCAGAGCCCTGCGGTTGCCAGCGGTGCTGTTTCCAAACCAGGCGGTGATACAGCCGGTCAAGATGCTCTCCACAGTGCAGGTGTAGAAGGACCTGAGGATTCTGGGGCTCGTTCCAAACTTCCTCAGCCGTCTCAGGAAGAAGAGACGCTGATGTGCCTTCTTCAGCACTGCATCTGTGTGAGCAGACCATGTGAGATCCTCGGTGATGTGAACGCCGAGGAACTTAAAGCTGTTTACCCGCTCCACAGGTGTCTTGTCGATGGTGATGGGTGTGTGTTCTCTGCTCTGTCTCCTGTAATCCACCACCAGCTCCTTGGTCTTGTCAATGTTGAGTGAGAGGTGGTTCTCCTGACACCATTTAGTCAGGGTACTCACCTCCTCTCTGTAGGCCGTCTCATCGTTGTCGGTGATCAGGCCTATCACCGTTGTGTCATCAGCAAATTTGACGATGACATTGGAGCTGTGTGTAGCTGTACAGTCGTGTGTGTACAGGGAGTACAGGAGTGGGCTGAGGACGCAGCCCTGCGGTGCACCAGTGTTGAGGATCAGGGGAGATGATGTGTTGTTGCCCATTCTGACCACCTGACTTCTGCCTGTCAGGAAGTCCAGGATCCAGCTGCACAGAGATCTGTTCAGTCCTAGAGTCTGGAGCTTCGCAACAAGTGTGGCAGGCACTATGGTGTTAAATGCCGAACTATAATCCACGAACAGCATCCTCACATAGGTGTTCTTATTTTCCAGGTGGGAGAGAGCAGTGTGCAGGGTGAAGGCAATAGCATCGTCTGTGGAACGGTTACTGAGGTATGCAAATTGTAGTGGGTCCAGTGAAGCAGGCAGCACAGAGCAGATATAGTCTCTGACAAGCTTCTCAAAACACTTGCTGAAGATGGGTGTCAGAGCAACGGGCCTCCAGTCATTCAAGTATGTGATTTTATTTTTCTTTGGTATGGGCACAATGGTGGATATTTTGAAGCATAAGGGAACCACAGACAGAGAGAGGGACAGATTGAAAATGTCTGTAAAAACCCCGGCTAGCTGGAAAGCACATGCTTTGAGCACACGGCCTGGTATACCATCTGGGCCTACGGCTTTACGGATGTTCACCCGTTTGAAGGATCGGGTTACATCCGCGACAGAAAGGGAGAGTGGACTGACCTCTTCTGCAGCAGCCGTGTGAGCGCTCTCTGTGTGGACGTTATTATCAGCCTCGAACCGAGCATAAAAGGTGTTGAGCTCGTCCGGTAGAGAGGCGGCAATGTTCACAGTAGCTGGCTTATTCCCTTTAAAGCCTGTGATGTTGTTAATGCCCTGCCACATGCTTCTTGGATTATTGTTGTTGAAGTGTTCTTCAACTTTGTTTTTATATTGTCGTTTAGCTGCTTTGATGGATCTCCTGAGATCGTAACTGGCTTGTTTCCGATCGTCAGTGTTTCCGGATTTAAAGGCAGATGTCCGCGCTGACAGGGCTGATCGAACATCGCTGTTAATCCACGGTTTTTGGTTGGGGTAGATACGGATTGTTTTGGACGGAACTACATCATCTATACACTTCCTGATGAAACACGTGACCGTATCTAAATACGCCTCTATGTCGTCATCAGACGCTGCCCGGAACATGTCCCAGTCCACGTGATCAAAACAGTCCTGTAGTATAGCGTCCGATTGGTCCGACCAGCATTGAATTGTCCTGAGGGCGGGTGCTTCACGTTTCAGTTTCTGCCTATAAGCAGGCAGGAGCAGAACGGAAGAGTGATCCGATTTGCCGAAAGGTGGGCGAGGGAGGGACTTGTATGCGTCCCGGAAGGGGGAGTAACAATGGTCGCGTGTACGATCTCCACGCGTGTTGATGGTGACGTGTTGAAAGTATTTTGGAGCTATTGTTCTGAAGTTGGCTTTATTAAAGTCCCCTGTGACAACAAAAGCTGCATCTGGGTGCGCGGTTTCCTGCTCACTTATATTCCCGTATAGTTCCCTGAGTGCCTGGTCTGTGTTGGCTTGAGGAGGAATGTAAACAGCCGTGATTATGATCGCTGTAAATTCTCTCGGTAGCCAGAATGGTCGACACAGAAGCGTATGAAATTCCAGATCAGGGGAGCAGAAGGATTTAATAGAGTGTATGTTCCTTTCATTACACCATGAGTTGTTGATATAGAAACAAACACCTCCGCCTCTGCTTTTCCCTGTGAGCTCCTTTGTTCTATCCGAGCGGTGCACGGAGAAGCCCGTGAGCTCGATGGCTGAGTCTGGAACCATAGCAGACATCCAGGTTTCTGTGAGGCAAATAACAAATAACCACCCTAGTGGTTCTTCCAACGCTGAGCGAGTGTTTTCTGCCCCCGGATTGCTTTCCTGGGCACACCGAATGAGCCTGAACCCTGACACTTTGTCCAGGCTTATGCATCAAGTTCATTCTAAAATCCCGTAAACATCAAGAGATGTTTTAATAGACCACAGTTCCCCCCAGTTATGGTCTATTTTAACTTTAGAAATTTGTTTCTTTCATTAACATCAGTACATTATCCAAGCGTTCTTTAAGTGCATTTTGTATGTGCTTCTCACAGGCTTTATAATCCAGGTGAATTTTGTGAAGATCTATACACATTTCATCTTGTGTGTGTGCGTTTATGTTTCAATGGGCCTGTTTTCAATGTTCTATTGCACAACAACGGCAGTTATTTTCACGTAAATAAAATTAACGAAAATCAAATACACATTTTCAGTATTTGCATTTTAGATAGGTTTGCCAAGGTGCATAAAACAACACGTTTTTAGATTAATATATTTAATGCATTTTAATTAATGCATTACAATTAATACATTTAAGAAGAATGTAAGAATTTCGCTCTGAAACATGATAATTGCTAATTATAAGCATGCTCAATTTTAGACAATTATCCAATAATTTCAATACAAACAGAAAACAATTAGGCCTACTAGAAAAATTTTATGTCGGAGCAGGAATTGGTTTACCGGTGAGTGTGAGTGGAATATTTACGGAGTGCTTGCTTGGGCGGTTAGTGACTGAGTGGAGCGCACGTCCATCGAGCGGAAAACGTAGCGGAGCATCACACCTGCTCTGGTCTAAATGAATCTACTCCACCAAGCTACTGTTATAAGCACGAGCCTCGTCAGACTGGTCGTGGCGGTGGTGTCGCAACAATATATAGTGATATTCTCAATGTTACTCAGAAAACAGGATACAGGTTTAACTCACTCGAAATACTTATACTTAATGTTACACTGTCAGATATGCAAAATAAATCTGTCCTATCTCTTGCTCTGGCTACTTTGTATAGACCGCCAAGGCCATATACAGATTTTCTAAAGAATTTGAAGATTTCCTCTCAGACCTATTGGTTAATGTTGATAAAGCGCTAATTGTCGGAGATTTTTAACATTCACGTTGATAAAACAAATGATGCGTTAGGACTTTGTTTATTGACCTAATAAACTCTTTTGGTATCAAGCAAAACGTCACCGGGCCCAGCATTGTTTTAATCAAACGCTAGATTTAATTATATCGCATGGAATTGATCTTACTGATATAGATATCATACCTCAAAGTGATGATGTTACTGACCATTTCTTTGTATCTTGCATGCTGCATATTACTGATATTAACTATATGGCTCTGCGTTATCGTCCAGGCAGAACTATTCAAGTCAAGTCAAGTCAAGTCTGCTTTATTGTCAATTCTTCCACATGTACAGTACATACATACAGAGAATTGAAATTGCGTTACTCTCAGACCCTTGGTGCATACAGTTAACATTAAACACTGACAGTAGACGTTCAAATACAGATAAATACAGTTTAACCATATGTACATACAAACTATACAGATATACAAATGAGGACATTGTAGAAAAATAAAAAAGAGATAGATAAAGTAAAGCGGCATAAGGCACATGACAGATAGAGTGCAAACCAGTTAAATAAAACAAAACTGTGCAGATATGAGTAGTGCAAGAAAAAGAACAGTCTTTTATCAGACTGTCAGAAGAGGTAGATTACAGACAATGCTGGATGAGGTAGAGATCATTCCAGTGCTGCACAAAGTGACTGGTGCGGGTCACAGTTTGTAAGGGGGGGGGGGGTGAGGTCCTGGGGGTATAGGGAGCTGGGGGGGATGGGTCGTAGTTTCAGAGTTCAGTGTTGCATGGGGTAAAAGAGGGGAGGGGGGGCAAGGACGGGAGGGAGTTCAGCTTCCTGACAGCCTGATGGATGAAGCTGTCCTTCAGTCTGCTGGTCCTCGCCTGGAGACTCCGCAGTCTCCTCCCTGATGGCAGCAGACTGAAGAAGCTGTGTGTCGGGTGGGTGGGATCACCTGCAATGCTGAGGGCTTTGCGGGTGAGACGGGTGAGAGACACCAACGATCTTCTCAGCTGCTCTCTCTATCCGTTGAAGGGACTTGCGGCAGGACGCGTTGCAGGCACCATGCCACACAGTGATGCAGCTAGTCAGGATGCTCTCGATGGTGCCTCTGTAGAAAGTGCACATGATGGGGGTCAGGGCTCTGGCTCTTCTGAGTTTGCGGAGGAAGTAGAGACGCTGCTGTGCTTTCTTGGCCAGTGCTGCAGTGTTGTTAGTCCAGGAGAGGTCCTCTGTGATGTGCACACCCAGGAACTTGGTGCTGCTCGGTCTCTCCACAGTCACACCGTTGATGGTCAGAGGAGGATGCTGAGTGTGCACTCTCCTGAAGTCAACAACAATCTCCTTCGTCTTCTCCACCTTCAGAGAGAGATTGTTGTCCCTGCACCACCCGGCCAGGCGGTTCACCTCGCTCCTGTAGTTTGTCTCATCTCTGTTGCTAATGAGACCCACCACAGTCGTGTCATCCGCAAACTTAATGAAAAGGTTAGAGTTGTGTGACGGTGTGCAGTCGTGGAGTGAAGAGGAGGGGGCTCAGCACACATCCTTGGGGGGCCCCTGTGTTCAGTGTGATGGTGCTGAATGTGTTAATGCCGACCCGTACTGCCTGAGGTCTTCCGGTCAGAAAGTCCAACAACCAGTTGCACAGAGAGGTGTTGAGCCCCAGCTGGGCCAATTTGTGAGTGAGCTGCTGAGGGATGATTGTGTTGAATGCTGAACTGAAGTCTATGAACAGCATCCTGACATATGAGTCTTTTTTGTCCAGATGAGTGAGGGCTGGGTGGAGGGCAGTGGCGATGGCATCATCGGTCGAGCGGTTGGACCTATATGCAAACTGGAAGGGGTCCAGGGAGGGGGGGGAGGACAGACTTGATGTGTTGCATAACTAGCCGTTCAAAGCACTTCATGGGAATAGGAGTGAGTGCTACTGGATGGTAGTCATTGAAGCAGGATGGAGATGACTTATTCGGGACTGGAATGATGGTGGTAGTTTTGAAGCATGTGGGGACAACAGCCTGACTTAGTGAGATGTTGAAGATGTCTGTGAAGACATCAGTGAGTTCCACTGCACAGTCTCTCAGTACACGCCCAGGAATGTTGTCAGGACCTGGAGCTTTGCATGCATTGATCCTGCTGAGGGATCTTCTCATGCTGTCCGAGGACAGCGTCATCACCTGGTCGCCGGGAGGAGGTGGAGTCTTCTGTGCAGTGGTGCTGTTTTGTGCCTCAAAGCGAGCAAAGAAGGCATTCAGCTCGTTCAGCAGGGGGATGGTGCTGTCACAGGTCTGTGGAGGGGGCTTGTAGTCCGTAATGGTCTGTATTATTCCAGCCACTAAAGACAGATTCACCAATAACCTGACGGATTTATCTCAGCTACTCTGTGTGCCCATAAATACAGATGAACTAGACAAAATTACTAGCAACATGGGAACTATCTTCTCTAATACATTAGAAACTGTTGCCCCCATCAAATTAAAAAAGGTTAGAGAAAAACATGCTGCGCCATGGTACAACAGTTATACCCATTCTCTCAAGAAAGAAACTCGTAATCTTGTGCGCAAATGGAGAAAAACTTGGAAGTATTTAGAATGGCATGGAAAAACAGTATGTCCAGCTATAGACAGGCTCTAAAAGCTGCCAGGACCGAGCATAGCCGCAAACCTATAGATAATAACCAAAACAATCCAAGATTTTTATTTAGCACAGTGGCTAGATTAACAAATAAACAGATGTCACACGATCTAAATATTCCCTCACACTTTAACAGTAGTGACTTTATGAATTTCTTTCCTGAAAAAATAGATAACATCAGAAATACAATAACAAATTAAAGCTGCAAGCAGCGATGGAAGGGACCTCGCACTCGGCTCACCGCCGACTGGTGGCTTCAGAAAGACAGGGAACGGTGATCAATATGCATTTAAAAAAGTTAATATAGAGGAATGTATCAAAGTCATTTATATGTACCAAACCTGCTGCCAGCTGGTGGCGCAATATCCATAACTGAACATTAACATGTAGATGTCTTCAGGCTAGAACATTTATCAAACATATGAAGTTTGGTGAAGATTGAACATTGCATGTTTAAGCTAGTGTAAAACAAGTAATTTCCTGTAGCCAGCAGGTGGCGCTATGTCTTTAAATAAACATTGGCACGTAGATGTCTTCAGGCCATGGCTCTTATCAAACGTGTGAAGTTTGGTGCAGATTGGACGTTGCATGTCTAAGTTAGTGTAAAACAAGTAATTTCCTGTTGCCAGCAGGTGGCGCTATGTCTATAACTAAACATTGGCACAGAGATGTCTTCAGGCCATGGCTCTTATCAAACGTGTGAAGTTTAGGACAGATCGGACATTTTATGGCTGAGTAACAACAGCTTATATTCCCATGGCGAGACATCGAATTTTGTCACGCCGCCATAGACACGCCCATTAGTGAAAACTCAAGCTCTTTGCAATTCAACATCACAAAAGCCTTTAGATTAGACTGACCTATATATTATGTTGATGTCATTAAATCTCTAGGAGGAGTTAGTTACAGAGTAAAACATATCACTTCCTGTTGCCAGCAGGTGGCGCTATGAATTTATATGAATATGGTCACTTAGATCTCTTCAGGTCAGGAGTCTTATCAAACATGTGAAGTTTGGTGCAGATTGGACATTGCATGTTTAAGTTAGTGTAAAACAAGTAATTTCCTGTTGCCAGCAGGTGGCGCTCTGAATATAATGGAATATTCATATTTAAATGTGTTCAGGCCATGGCTCTTATCAAACGTGTGAAGTTTGGGGCAGATCGGACATTTTATGGCTGAGTAACAACAGCTTCTATTCCCATGGCGAGACATCGAATTTTGTCACGCCGCCATGGACACGCCCATTAGCGAAATCTCAAGCTCTTCGCAATTTAACATCACAAAGGCCTTTAGATTAGACTGACCTAAATATTATGTTGATGTCATTAAATCTCTAGGAGGAGTTAGTTACAGAGTAAAACATGTCACTTCCTGTTGCCAGCAGGTGGCGCTATGAATTTATATGAATATGGTCACTTAGATCTCTTCAGGTAAGGAGTCTTACCAAATATGTGAAGTTTGGTGAAGATTGGACATTGTATGTTTAAGTTAGTGTAAATCAAGTCATTTCCTGTAGCCAGCAGGTGGTGCTATGACTATAACTGAATATGGTCACTTAGATCTCTTCAGGTCAGGATTCTTATCAAACATGTGAAGTTTGGTGTAGATCGGACATAGCATGCCTGAGATATAACAACTTCCTGTTTCATGGCGAAACATCAAAATTTGACAGGACGCCACGGACACGCCCTCCGACGAAAACTCTAGATCTTTGCAATTTAACGTCACAAAGGGCTTTAGATTGCAATGACCAATTTTGGTGTTCATCCGAATAAATCTCTGGGAGGAGTTCGTTTAAGTATGACACCTGAAAATGGCAAAAATGATACAAAATATGACGAGAAAATTTAAAATAGCCGACTTCCTGTTTGGTTTCTGATTTCGTACCAAGAGACTTTTTTGTAGGTATTGTACCCATTTTCGTACATGTACGTGAAACGTAGCTCGAGGCGCACTACGCTGAATATTTATAGGTGGCGCTGTCCAGCCATTTTGCCACACCTACTCCTGAAACCCATATCAGACGTAAATTTTCACCAGTTCTGATGCGTGTGCAAAGTTTCCTGACTTTTCGAGCATGTTTAGGCCCTCTAAAATGCGATTAAGTTTGGAGAAGAAAAAGAATAATAATTAAAGCTGCAAGCAGCGATGGAAGGGACCTCGCACCCAGCACCGCCACCCGGTGGCTTCAGAAAGACAGGGAACGGTGAGCAATATACATTTAAAAAGGTAAATATAGAGGAACGTGTTATAGTCATTTATATGTACAAACCTGCTGCCAGCTGGTGGTGCTATGTCCATAACTGAACATTAACATGTAGATGTCTTCAGTCTAGCACTTTTATCAAACTTATGAAGTTTGGTGCAGATTGAACATAGTATGTTTGAGTTAGTGTAAAGCCTGACACATCCTGTTGTCAACAGGTGGCGCTATGATTACATCTGAATATTGGCCTTTAGATGTCTTCAGGCCAGGAATCTTACCAAATATGTGAAGTTTGGTGCAGATTGGACAATGCATGTTTAAGTTGGTGTAAAACAAGTAATTTCCTGTAGCCACCAGGTGGCGCTATGTCTATAACTAAACATTGGCATGTAGATGTCTTCAGACCAATACTTTTATCAAACATATGAAGTTTGGTGCAGATTGAACATGGCATGTTTGAGTTAGTGTAAAGCATGATATATCCTGTTGTCAGCAGGTGGCGCTATGATTATATCTGATTTTTGGCCTTTAGGTGTTTTCAGGCCAGGACTCTTACCAAATATGTGATGTTTGGTGCAGATTGGACATTGCATGTTTAAGATAGTGTAAAAGAAGTCATTTCCTGTTGCCAACAGGTGGCGCTCTAATTATAATGATATATTCGTATTTAGAAGTGTTCAGGCCTGGATTCTTATCGAACGTGTGAAGTCTGGGGCAGATCGGACATTGTATGGCTGAGTTACAACAACTTTTATTCCCATGGCGAGACATCGAAATTTGTGATGCCGCCATGGACACGCCCTTTAACGAAAACTCTAGATCTTCGCAATTTAACAACACAAAGGCCTTTAGGTTAGACTGACCTAAATATTATGTTTATGTCATTAAATCTCTAGGAGGAGTTAGTTACAGAGTAAAACATGTCACTTCCTGTTGCCAGCAGGTGGCGCTATGACTATAACTGAATATGGTCACTTAGATCTCTTCAGGTCAGGATTCTTATCAAACGTGTGAAGTTTGGTGTAGATCGGACATAGCATGCCTGAGATATAACAACGTCCTGTTTCATGGCGAAACATCGAAATTGGACAGGACGCCACGGACACGCCCTCCGACGAAAACTCTAGATCTTTGCAATTTAACGTCACAAAGGGCTTTAGATTGCAATGACCAATTTTGGTGTTCATCCGAATAAATCTCTGGGAGGAGTTCGTTAAAGTATGACACCTGAAAATGGCAAAAATGATACAAAATATGACGAGAAAATTTAAAATAGCCGACTTCCTGTTTGGTTTCTGATTTCGTACCAAGAGACTTTTTTGTAGGTATTGTACCCATTTTCGTACATGTACGTGAAACGTAGCTCGAGGCGCACTACGCTGAATATTTATAGGTGGCGCTGTCCAGCCATTTTGCCACACCTACTCCTGAAACCCATATCAGACGTAAATTTTCACCAGTTCTGATGCGTGTGCAAAGTTTCCTGACTTTTCGAGCATGTTTAGGCCCTCTAAAATGCGATTAAGTTTGGAGAAGAAAAAGAATAATAATTAAAGCTGCAAGCAGCGATGGAAGGGACCTCGCACCCAGCACCGCCACCCGGTGGCTTCAGAAAGACAGGGAACGGTGAGCAATATACATTTAAAAAGGTAAATATAGAGGAACGTGTTATAGTCATTTATATGTACAAACCTGCTGCCAGCTGGTGGTGCTATGTCCATAACTGAACATTAACATGTAGATGTCTTCAGTCTAGCACTTTTATCAAACTTATGAAGTTTGGTGCAGATTGAACATAGTATGTTTGAGTTAGTGTAAAGCCTGACACATCCTGTTGTCAACAGGTGGCGCTATGATTACATCTGAATATTGGCCTTTAGGTGTTTTCAGGCCAGGACTCTTACCAAATATGTGAAGTTTGGTGCAGATTGGACATTGCATGTTTAAGATAGTGTAAAAGAAGTCATTTCCTGTTGCCAACAGGTGGCGCTCTAATTATAATGATATATTCGTATTTAGATGTGTTCAGGCCTGGATTCTTATCGAACGTGTGAAGTCTGGGGCAGATCGGACATTGTATGGCTGAGTTACAACAACTTTTATTCCCATGGCGAGACATCGAAATTTGTGATGCCGCCATGGACACGCCCTTTAACGAAAACTCTAGATCTTCGCAATTTAACAACACAAAGGCCTTTAGGTTAGACTGACCTAAATATTATGTTTATGTCATTAAATCTCTAGGAGTTAGTTACAGAGTAAAACATGTCACTTCCTGTTGCCAGCAGGTGGCGCTATGACTATAACTGAATATGGTCACTTAGATCTCTTCAGGTCAGGATTCTTATCAAACGTGTGAAGTTTGGTGTAGATCGGACATAGCATGCCTGAGATATAACAACGTCCTGTTTCATGGCGAAACATCGAAATTGGACAGGACGCCACGGACACGCCCTCCAATGAAAACTCTAGATCTTCGCAATTTAACGTCTCAAAGGGCTTTAGATTGCAATGACCAATTTTGGTGTTCATGCGAATAAATCTCTGGGAGGAGTTCGTTAAAGTATGACACCTGCAAATGGCAAAAATGTCACTAAATATGACGAGAAAATTCAAAATAACCGACTTCCTGTCTGGTTTCGGATTTCGTTCCAGGATACTTTTTTGTAGGTATTGTTATGTTACATGAGTGTACCGATTTTCATACATGTACGTGAAACGTAGCCTGAGGGCTCTCCGCTGAATCAGTATAGGTGGCGCTGTCGAGCCATTTTGCCACACCTACTTCTGAAACACATATTCAGATGTGTTCAGGCCTGGATTCTTATCGAACATGTGAATTCTGGGGCAGATCGAACATTGTATGGCTGAGTTACAACAACATTTATTCCCATGGCGAGACATCGAAATTTGACAGGACGCCACGGACACGCCCTCCCATGAAAACTCTAGATCTTCGCAATTTAACATCACAAAGGCCTTTAGGTTAGACTGACCTAAATATTATGTTGATGTCATTAAATTTGTAGGAGGAGTTAGTTACAGAGTAAAACATGTCACTTCCTGTTGCCAGCAGGTGGCGCTATTACTATAACTGAATATGGTCATGTAGATCTCTTCATATCAGGAGTCTTATCAAACATGTGAAGTTTGGTGCAGATCGGACATAGCATGCCTGAGTTATAACAACTTCCTGTTTCATGGCGAAACATCGAAATTTGAGAGGACGCCACGGACACGCCCTCCGATGAAAACTCTAGATCTTCGCAATTTAACGTCACAAAGGGCTTTAGATTGCAATGACCAATTTTGGTGTTCATCCGATTAAATCTCTGGGAGGAGTTCGTTAAAGTATGACACCTGCAAATGGCAAAAATGTCACTAAATATGACGAGAAAATTCAAAATAACCGACTTCCTGTTGGGTTTCGGATTTCGTTCCAAGAGACTTTTTTGTAGGTATTGTTATGTTACATGAGTGTACCGATTTTCATACATGTACGTGAAACGTAGCCCGAGGGCTCTCCGCTGAATGAGTATAGGTGGCGCTGTCGAGCCATTTTGCCACACCTACTTCTGAAAACCATATAAGACGTAAATTTCCACCAGTTCTGATGCGTGTGCAAAATTTCCTGACTTTTCGAGCATGTTTAGGCCCTCAAAAATGCGATTAAGTTTGGAAAAGAATAATAAATATAGCTGCAAGCAGCGATGGCGGGCCCAAGCCGATGCAAACGCCACCCCGGTGGCATCAGGAAAGCGGTGCCCAGCGGGCACATGCATTTACAGTAACTCTCTAGCAGTCTGGTTTTAAGGGACATGGCAATTAAAGGGTTAATCCAAACCACCAACTCTGTGAAACACACAGTTTAAACAGACGCTCTCTCTCTCTCTCTCTCTCTCTCTCTCTCTCTCAGTCTCTCTCACACATGCATTTACAGTAACCCGCTGGCAGTCTGGTTTTAAGGGATACAGCAATTAAAGGGTCAATCCAAACCATTAAGTCTGCGCAATACATACACACACAGAACAACATATAAAACTTTAGTAACACTTTCGAAAAGGTTTCAGTTATTAACATTAACTATATTAATTAACATGACCAATACTTATAAAGCATCTAATAATGCCTGACTATTTTTACTAACATAAAAAAAAAAATGCTGTAAAAATATATTGTTCATTGTTAGTTAATGCATTAGCTACTGTCAACCTAAGATAATTTATTGTACATTTTTACCAACTCATTTTTTGAGCCACTATTCAGTCTGTATTCACACAGCGTGATGAGAGACGTTTTGCTGCTCCGAAACACAGAATATGTAGAGAGGTGGTACTGTTATTTATTTATAACCTATATTTTTTACATGACTTAACAGGCGAGTCATAATATTAGTGAATATATTATATTGTAGTTTTATCTCTCGCCCCCCTGGTTGAGAAACACTGACCTAAAGCGCATCTTCCAGCATTGTCTTCACGATCGATCTATTAGGCATCACTGATGTGATGTTTAAAAAAAAAAACATTTGTTTCTCATTTATTTGGTTCCACAGTATTTTCTGATTTTTATTTTATTTAAACACTGCTTGACGCAGAATTGCAGCTGATAACAAAGTCAAAGTAAAACGCGACCGGTGCTTAAAGGCTATTTAAAACCTAAGAAAAGGGGAAAAGAGGGAAAACTCAAACGACCCCCCTCCACGGTGATACCGTTATAACCGGTGTGACATCAGGTCGATTAACCGGTGGGAAAATTTCCTCACCGACACAACCCTAGCAGGCACATGCATTACAGTGACCCTCTAGCAGTTTGGATTTAAGGGATACATTAATGGAAGGGTTAATCCGAGCCATCAAGACACACACACACAAAATATAAAACTTTAGTAATCCTTTTAATAAGGTTTCAGTTATTAGCATTAACTATATTAATTATCATGAACAATAATTATACAACATTTATTAATGTTAGTCTCTCTCTACCCTCTCTCTCTCTCACACACACGCGCACACACATACACACACACAGAGGTGGAAAGTAACGAATTACATTTACTCGCGTTACTGTAATTGAGTAGCTTTTTTGTGTACTTGTACTTTTTTAAGTAATTTTTTTAATCTGTAATTTTACTTTTACTTAAGTATATTTTGTGTGAAGTATTGTACTTCGCTACATTTTAAAACACATTCGTTACTGAGTAAAAAAAAATCGCTCCGTGGAAACAACTGCAGCAAATAATGGGCAGAAGAAGAAACTGGCGCTAAAATCACAAGAAAGATGCAGACGGACAAGACAGGCGTTAATGATGCAGACTCAGCTGAAAACCAAACCCCGTCGTACTCTGCTGAAGTTGAACTCAAAGGAATGAAGTGAACCCCTGGCCATATATTCATGCTCTATTATGCAGTGTAAGCTGTGTTTACCTCGGGAGACCGAACTAGCAGCTTATAGCATCTCGACATCGCCCTTCGCAAGCATGTAAGTTAGAGGTAACGTTAACGTAAATACTTACATCATTGCATTGGTGGTTAAAATGAAGCTTTGGCGGTTTAGCAAAAGGTTTTGCACAAATGAGCCAGAAAGACAGTGGTGCAGGGTGTGCAATATCATCTGAGATAATATAGTAATTGTTGTTTTAACGATGTGCGATTTGACATTATCAGTATTTTGCCCAAAACCAAACAAATCACTCTAAACAGTGTGCCGTGAAATCTAGTAACGTTAGATTAGACTAGTCCGCGTGCATTTGTTGTGCTTTCTTTCACTGCGTGATTCAGTCTGTTAAAATGCGTTTAGAATGATCACAACATTCAAGATATAGAAGCAGAAAATTTATATATTTATATAATTTAATATAGTAAGTCAACATCACATGAAGAATGCCGTTTTTCTCAAAAAAATCACCACGATTAACGTTACATAGGCCTGTAGTTTTGCTTTTTACAACAGTTCAAAAAACAAGAAGTTAATTAAGAGACTTGCGTTTTAGTCACCATATTGCCTGTTTTTGCTCTATTTCGACAACAAAAATAATACCAAACACAGCCACCATACACAGTTTTGCGTCTCTGACTCTGAGCAATGACGTGTTTTGTTCCTGAATGTATTAACCGTTTAAATGATTCTGTTCAATCGCAATGACTCACTTATCAGTGACTTGCTGACACCTACTGGTGGTTCTAATTTAACATTTAAAATATCTTTTTATTTTTTTATTTCAAATAACTATTTAACATTGGTGACCCTGGCATGGAGCACAAAACCAGTCTTAAGTCGCTGGAGTATATTTGTAGCAATAGCCAACAATACATTGTATGGGTCAAAATTATACATTTTTCTTTTATGCCAAAAATCATTAGCATATTAAGTAAAGATCATGTTCCATTAATATATTTTGTACATTTCCTACTGTAAATATATCAAAACTAAGAGCTTAATTTGAACAACTTTAAAGGAGATTTTCTCAATATTTTGATTTTTTTTGCACCCTCAGATTCCAGATTTTAAAATATTGTCCGATCATAACAAACCATACATCAATGGACATATTATTTATTCAGCTTTCAGATGATGTATAAATCGCAATTTAGGAAAATGGACCCTTATGGTTTTGTGGTTCTTGTTTATCAAAACATTATTTCTGCATTTGTAACTGCAGGCTAAATGCATTCATGTCAGTGTGTAATACATCTAAATGCCACTTCGGATGAAGCTTCTGCGTTTCCTCTGCATTGCAAAGATGCATTTTGTTGATACTGATTTAATTTCCCTGGTAACAGCCTAAATCTGTTATTATTCTAAATAACTGATTCCTTTAATTAAAAACACCTAGTTTGAGATTTATAGGCCCATATCCCAGGTGTGTCAAACTCAGGAGGGTGTTACTGGAGGGCCACAGCCCTAAAGAGTTTAGTTCCAACCCTGCTCCAACACACATACCATGTAGTTTTCAAATAAGCCTAAATGATTAGTTTAGCTGGATCAGATGTGTTTAATTAGGGTAATATCTACACTGTGTAGGGCTGTGGCCCTCCAGGTACTGAGTTTGACACCTTTGGTCTATCCCATTTTTCCCTCCCATTGTTAAAATGTAACTAAGTACTTTTTACTCAGAGTAAATTTTAAATGAGCTACTTTTTACTTTTACTTGAGTATATTTTTAGACTGGTACTTTTACTTGTACTTAAGTAAAATTTCAGTAATGTAATGGTACTTTTACTTGAGTACAATATTTTTTTACTCTTTCCACCTCTGCACACACACACACACAGAACAATATATGAAACTTTTGTAGCAAACTGTTTTCAATAACGTTTTAGCTTATAACATTATATAAGTTAAAATGAACAATAGTTTTTATAGCATTTATGAATCTTAGTTAATATTATGTTACAAATTGACTACTACATTATAAATAAAAATGTGGTAATGTACTTTTGTTACTGTACCATGACCTAAAATAAAATAAAAAATACTTACACAAATACAGAAAAAATATGTTGTTAGTACTAATACTCATGTTTAAAACAATATTATTAAACTACAGTTACAGCAGGGTATAGCGTATAGTTACCCTAACCCTAATTCTCAATTCCAGCAAATTCAGCAATTCTAGCAAAATCACTAGCACGTCGTCCCGGGAATATTGGTTTAATACCAGTCGGGCTACCAATATATATCACTGTCCTGCCCTACGGGCTACCTTAAATACAGGGCTCCCGCAGGTCCTTATAAACTCCTTATTTTAGTTGTATCAAATTTAAGGTCGTAAAAAGTTGTAAATACGTTAAATGGTTTAAGAAAAGTCTTCATTTACAATTTCAAGAGGTCTTTCTGTTTAAATCGTGAAAGGGCTGATTAAACTTCAAAAGGCAATATTGTCATTGAATATTTATTTATTTGATATATAAATCAAAAACAGAGCTGTCAAATCACTACATGGTCTAGTGTCTGTGATTAATAAAGCAAAAAGAAACACTGCTATATAAAAATATAATCTGTTTGTTTTGCGTGTCTCTCTGTGAGTGAGCGGTTGTCATGTAACGTTACTTACTCAAATATGCTCGCTGACGCCGCTCAGTGTATAACAGCGTCTGCTGTCTCACTATCTGAGGACAAACACTGAGAGAATCACTGACATTGAGAGAACAATTAATAATCCTTTCTTCCTTTTATTTGAGACAACCATTGTCAAATACACGCAAAGATCATCACTAACTTCACTTTACGTTACCCGTCTTCTCCTTCTTCTCCGATTTGCGGAAGTTTAGACGATTAAAATGCGTATTACTGCCCTTCACTTCTACCCGTCAAAATAAAAGTCCGCTTTTTAACTTGAAGAAATTGACAGAAATTACGATTGTATTATAATGAAGACCACTTCTAAAATAATAATAACAAATAGAAAAATTTAAGGAATATGATTTCCCCCTCATTTTAATTTACTAAATCTCTATTGTGCAGTCCTTTATGAAAGCATAAAATGATAAAAGTTATTTTCATTTGATTACATTTTAAGGCATTAATTAAATTGTTAAAGCTTTATACATTAATTTCATTACCACCATTTTGATAGTATATTTGTATTAAGTCATACAAATACAGAATCCAGAAAAATTAAGTCAAACCAGAATTTATGAATTGTTATGAATTATATTACTGATGAATATAAGTTGTTAAACTAATATATAAATCATTGCTGAAATCTACTTGAATGTTTTTGATGTATTAAATTTGAATGAACATGCTTTATAAAGCAAAAAAACCCTGCTCAGATTGTTTTTTTAAAAGTCTCTCTCTCTCTCTCTCAATTTAAGTGTGCTTTATTGGCATGACAAAAACTATACATTTGTATTGCCAAAGCAATTGCAGCTGGGCTGCTCACAAGTTGTGCACATTTGAATTAACAGAAAGAAAAAGAAAAACAATAATAGTAATAAAACAAATATTTAAACCGTATTAAATATGTAGTGCAAAATGAATGACTATTGTAAGTATGTGATAGAAATAAAATTAAATAAGGTACAGTATAAGATTTATACAGGCAAAATATACATTTAAGTAATATAAAGGGGTAATATGTCATAATATAATCTACATGTGCTGGAAACATCAGCTCAGGGCAGACGGAGTGTCTTCTCTTCTATGGTGACAGAGAGACACATATTGAGCAGCAAACACACAGCAGGTCTTGTGTTCTCCGAGCAGATACGCTAGTTTCTCCTGGTCTGGAAGAGTTGTAAATGTGGGATGGATCTGCTGTATTTTGTCGTAGTACACTCTCCGTATATCTGTGTATTTGGAGCACTCTGTTAGGAAGTGCAGTTCTGTTTCCATCTGATTCAGGTCACAGTGTGAACACAATCTCTGCTCCGGGGGCAGCCATGTTTGTCTGTCTCTCCCTCTCCCTCTCCCTCCCTCAACCCTCCTCACTGTCACACTGAAAAGACAGCCCCCTCTATTCCACTTCACACACACAGGGCCGGCCCTGCACACACACACACACACACACACACACACACACACACACACACACACACATATACACACTCATAGAAGAGAGTAGACTGAGATGAAATGCCTGATAGTTTTTTAATTTTCTCTCATCCATAGAGTTTTGTAAAGTCATCAAACTAAACATACTTCCTCAGAATGACTTTTTCCCTGCATGTAAAAAGTTTCGAAGTTTTAGTAAACTGCACTTTAAAGATATAAGAAAATTTCTGCTATCTTTTTTTACCCTCACTTTAATAAACCACTATTTAAACACCGTTCAAGCTATCTGCAAGCCGTTCGCAATTTAGCATCTTCAGTGTCTTGGCATCATGTTGACAAAGTTTGGTGTGAACTACTTCTTTCTTCTTGGAGGAGTATGAATTAGTTTGCAGCTTGATTATTCCAGAAATTGACATTAAAACAAAAATAGCCGGCTTCCTGTTGGTCGTAGCTAATGAGTGTAAATTAGAAAGTTGTCTGGCTTGATGAGAACAATATATGTACTGAGTTTGGTGACTGTAGCTAAAATTATCCCCCCATGTTTTGACAAAAGGTGGCGCTATAGAGTGCCTCCTCCACGCCCGTTTATGAGCTTTTGCCAGTGTCTATCTATAATTAATACTGATGTGTGTGTTGAGTTTTATGAAATTCTAAACATCTTAAGTGCCTCAAAATCACCAGAAGATATATTGAGGTTTGACACGTTGCCATGGCAACAATATTTTAGATATCAATATTCCCTTGACAGTTTCACATCGGCCGTTTTTTGACATTATTCTGATGAAGTTTGAAGCAAATTGGGTAAAAGTAAGATGCTGAATTCAAAGCATTTTGAAAATGACACACTTCCTGCTGCCAGTTGGTGGCGCTATAACTTTGCCTCATAATTGTCACATCGATGCGATCGGCTTCATACACCGAACAAACCACTGAATTGTGATCAAAATCAGACAATGTATGTGGACTTTATTAGACACTTCCTGTCTCTCAATTCTCGCCATAACTTCATCGCCTCGCCACGGGCAAACCATTCGAGATATCAAAAATCCCTCCGCAATTTAGCATCCCCAATGTCTTGAGATCACGTTCACCGGGTTTGGTGCTCATGTGTTGAAAATCCTGGGAGGAGTATTTCAAATTCCAGAGCATGTGCTTTTTAAACAGCCCTGAATAGCCGACTTCCTGTTGGGCGGAGCCCATGACATGTGACACAAAAGTTGTTCAGCTCGATAAGATCTATATGTGTACCGAGTTTCATATGAATACGTGCAAGTATGTGTGAGCTACACATCAAGTTTTCTGATGGTTTTCCAGGGGGCGCCGTAGAGCCTCTGTGCCACGCCCGGGTCCCAGCCTCAGCGGCGTCCTAACTGCCACGGGTTCCAATGTGTGTGCACATTTTCAAGAGTTTTTGACCATGTTAAGCCCCCCAAAAATGCCCGGATAGTCGATAAAAAAAAAAAAAGAATCCTAAGGAAAACAATAGAATAGCTGACTTCCTGTTGGGCGTAGCCCATGACATGCGGTGCAAAAGTTGTTCGGCTCGATGAGATCTATATGTGTACCGAGTTTCATATTAATACGTGCAAGTATGTGTGAGCTACACATCAAGTTTTCTGATGTGTTCCAGGGGGCGCCGTAGAGCCTCTGTGCCACGCCCGGGTCCCAGCCTCAGCAGCGTCCTAACTGCCGCGGGTTCCAATGTGTGTGCAAATTTCCAAGAGTTTTTGACCATGTTAAGCCCCCCAAAAATGCCCGGATAGCCTCAAAATCACCAAAAAAAGAATATTGAGGTTTGACGCGTTGCCATGACAACAGTATTTTAGATATCAATAATCCCTTCACAGTTTCACATCGGCCGTGTCTTTACAGTATTCTGATGAAGTTTGAAGCAAATTGGGTGAAAGTAAGATGGTGAATTCAAAGCATTTTGAAAATGACACACTTCCTGTTGCCAGTTGGTGGCGCTATAACTTTGCCTCATAATTGTCACATCAATGCGATCGGCTTCATACACCGAACAAACCGATGAGCTCTATATGTGTACCGAGTTTCATATTAATACGTGCAAGTATGTTTGAGCTACACATCAAGTTTTCTGATGGTGTTCCAGGGGGCGCCGTAGAGCCTCTGTGCCACGCCTGGGTCCCAGCCTCAGCGGCGTCCTAACTGCCGCGGGTTCCAATGTGTGTGCAAATTTTCAAGAGTTTTTGACAATGTTAAGCCACCCAAAAATGCCCGGATAGTCAAAAAAAATCAAAAAAAGAGTCCTAAGGAAAACATTAGAATAGCTGACTTCCTGTTGGGCGGAGCCCATGACATGCGGTGCAAAAGTTGTTCGGCTCGATGAGATCTATATGTGTACCGAGTTTCATATTAATACGTGCAAGTATGTGTGAGCTACACATCAAGTTTTCTGATGTGTTCCAGGGGGTGCCGTAGAGCCTCTGTGCCACGCCCGGGTCCCAACCTCAGCGGCGTCCTAACTGCCGTGGGTTCCAATGTGTGTGCAAATTTTCAAGAGTTTTTGACCATGTTAAGCCCCCCAAAAATGCCCGGATAGCCTCAAAATCACCAAAAAAAGAATATTGAGGGTTGACATGTTGCCATGGCAACAGCATTTTAGATATCAATATTTCATTCACAGTTTCACATCGGCCGTGTGTTTACAGTATTCTGATGAAGTTTGAAGCAAATTGGGTAAAAGTAAGATGGTGAATTCAAAGCATTTTGAAAATCACACACTTCCTGCTGCCAGTTGGTGGCGCTATAACTTTGCCTCATAATTGTCACATCGATGCGATCGGCTTCATACACCGAACAAACCACTGAAGTGTGATCAAAATCAGACAATGTATGTGGACTTTATTAGACACTTCCTGTCTCTCAATTCTCGCCATAAATTCATCGCCTCGCCACGGGCAAACCGTTCGAGATATCAAAAATCCCTCCGCAATTTAGCATCCCCAATGTCTTGAGATCACGTTCACCGGGTTTGGTGCTCGTGTGTTGAAAATCCTGGGAGGAGTATTTCAAATTCCAGAGCATGTGCTTTTTAAACAGCCCTGAATAGCCGACTTCCTGTTGGGCGGAGCCCATGACATGCTGCGCAAAAGTTGTTCAGCTCGATAAGATCTATATGTGTACTGAGTTTCATATGAATACGTGCAAGTATGTTGTTCCAGGGGGCGCCGTAGAGCCTCTGTGCCACGCCCGGGTCCCAGCCTCAGCGGCGTCCTAACTGCCGCGGGTTCCAATGTGTGCGCAAATTTTCAAGAGTTTTTGACCATGTTAAGCCCCCAAAAAATGCCCGGATAGTCAAAAAAAATCAAAAAAAGAGTCCTAAGGAAAACATTAGAATAGCTGACTTCCTGTTGGGCGGAGCCCATGACATGCGGTGCAAAAGTTGTTCGGCTCGATGAGATCTATATGTGTACCGAGTTTCATATTAATACGTGCAAGTATGTGTGAGCTACACATCAAGTTTTCTGATGTGTTCCAGGGGGTGCCGTAGAGCCTCTGTGCCACGCCCGGGTCCCAACCTCAGCGGCGTCCTAACTGCCGTGGGTTCCAATGTGTGTGCAAATTTTCAAGAGTTTTTGACCATGTTAAGCCCCCCAAAAATGCCCGGATAGCCTCAAAATCACCAAAAAAAGAATATTGAGGGTTGACATGTTGCCATGGCAACAGCATTTTAGATATCAATATTTCATTCCCAGTTTCACATCGGCCGTGCAAAAAAAAATAAAAAAAATATGAATCCTAAGGAAAACAATAGGGCCCTGCGCCTTTCTGGCTTGGGCCCTAATATTAATAATAATAATAATAATAATGATAAACAACACAGATACAATAGGGTCCTCGCACCATTGGTGCTCGGTCCCTAATAATAATAATTAAAGCTGCAAGCAGCGATGGAAGGGACCTCGCACCCGGCACCGCCGACCGGTGGCTTCAGAATGACAGGGAACGGTGAGCAATATGCATTTAAAAAGGTAAATATAGAGGAATATGTCAAAGTCATTTATATGTGCCAAACCTGCTGCCAGCTGGTGGCGCTATGTCTTTAACTGAACATTGGCATTTAGATGTCTTCAAACCAGTACTATTATCAAACATGTGAAGTTTGGTGCAGATTGGACATTGCATGTTTACGTTAGTGTAAAGCCTGTCATATCCTGTTGTCAACAGGTGGCGCTATGATTACATCTGAATATTGGCATTTAGATGTCTTCAGGCCAGGACTCTCACCAAATATGTGAAGTTTGGTGCAGATTGGACATTGCATGTTTAAGTTAGTGTAAAACAAGTAATTTCCTATAGCCAGCAGGTGGCGCTATGTCTATAACTAAACATTAGCACGTAGATGTCTTCAGGCCATGGCTCTTATCAACCATGTGAAGTTTGGGGCAGATCGGACATTTTATGGCTGAGTAACAACAGCTTCTATTCCCATAGACCAAACTTCACACGTTTGATAAGAGCCATGGCCTGAAGACATCTCTGTGCCAATGTTTAGTTATAGACATAGCGCCACCTGCTGGCAACTTGTTTTACACCAACTTAAACATGCAATGTCCAATCTGCACCAAACTACACACGTTTGATAAGAACCATGCCCTGAAGACATCTACGTGCCAATTTTTTAGTTATAGACATAGCGCCACCTGCTGGCAACAGGAAATTACTTGTTTTACACTAGCTTAAACATGCAATGTTCAATCTTCACCAAACTTCATATGTTTGATCAAAGTTCTAGCCTGTAGACATCGACATGTTAATGTTCAGTTATGGACGTTTCGCTACCAGCAGGCAGCAGGTTTGGTACATATAAATGACTTTGAAATATTCCTCTATATTTACCTTTTTAAATGCATATTGCTCATCGTTCCCTGTCTTTCTGAAGCCACCGGTCGGCGGTGAGCCGGGCGAGGTCCCTTCCATCGCTGCTTGCAGCTTTAATTAGGGACCGAGCACCGATGGTGCGAGGACCCTATTGTATCTGTGTTGTTTATTAGGGACCGAGCACCGATGGTGCGAGGACCCTATTGAATCTGCTCCGTTTATTAGGGACCGAGCACCGATGGTGCAGAGGACCCTATTGAATCTGCTCCGTTTATTATTATTATTATTATTATTATTATTAGGGACCGAGCACCGATGGTGCGAGGACCCTATTGAATCTGCTCCGTTTATTATTCTTATTATTCTTCTTCTTCTTCTCCAAACTTAATCGCATTTTAGAGGGCCTAAACATGTTCGAAAAGTCAGGAAACTTTGCACACTCGTCAGAACTGGTGAAAATTTACGTCTGATATGGGTTTCAGAAGTAGGTGTGGCAAAATGGCTCGACAGCGCCACCTATAAATATTCAGCGGAGTGCGCCTCGAGCTACGTTTCACGTACATGTACGAAAATCGGTACACTTATGTAACTTAACAATACCTACAAAAAAGTCTCGAGGTACGAAATCAGAAACCCAACAGGAAGTCGGCTATTTTGAATTTTCTCGTCATATTTTGTCATTTTTGCCATTTTCAGGTGTCATACTTTAACGAACTCCTCCCAGAGATTTATTCAGATGAACACCAAAATTGGTCAGTGTAATCTAAAGCCCTTTGTGACGTTAAATTGTGAAGATCTAGAGTTTTCACCGGAGGGCGTGTCCGTGGCGTCCTGTCAAATTTTGATGTTTCGCCATGAAACAGGAAGTTGTTATATCTCAGGCATGCTATGTCCGATCTGCACCAAACTTCACATGTTTGATAAGAATCCTGACCTGAAGAGATCTAAGTGACCATATTCAGTTATAGTCGTAGCGCCACCTGCTGGCAACAGGAAGTGACATGTTTTACTCTGTAACTAACTCCTCCTAGAGATTTAATGACATAAACATAATATTTAGGTCAGTCTAACCTAAAGGCCTTTGTGATGTTAAATTGCGAAGATCTAGAGTTTTCGTTAAAGGGCGTGTCCATGGCGGCATCACAAATTTCGATGTCTCGCCATGGGAATAAAAGTTGTTGTAACTCAGCCATACAATGTCCGATCTGCCCCAGACTCCACACGTTCGATAAGAATCCAGGCCTGAACACATCTAAATATGAATATTTCATTATAATTAGAGCGCCACCTGCTGGCAACAGGAAATGACTTATTTTACACTATCTTAAACATGCAATGTCCAATCTGCACCAAACGTCACATATTTGGTAAGAGTCCTGGCCTGAAAACACAAAGGCCAAAAATCAGATATAATCATAGCGCCACCTGCTGACAACAGGATATATCATGCTTTACACTAATACAAACATACCATGTTCAATCTGCACCAAACTTCATATGTTTGATACAATTATTGGTCTGAAGACATCTACATGCCAATGTTTAGTTATAGACATAGCGCCACCTGGTGGCTACAGGAAATTACTTGTTTTACACTAACTTAAACATGCATTGTCCAATCTGCACCAAACTTCACATATTTGGTAAGATTCCTGGCCTGAAGACATCTAAAGGCCAATATTCAGATGTAATCATAGCGCCACCTGGTGACAGCAGGATGTGTCAGGCTTTACACTAACGCAAACATACTATGTTCAATCTGCACCAAACTTCATAAGTTTGATAAAAGTGCTAGACTGAAGACATCTACATGTTAATGTTCAGTTATGGACATAGCGCCACCAGCTGGCAGCAGGTTTGACACATATAAATGACTATAACACGTTCCTCTATATTTACCTTTTTAAATGGATATTGCTCACCGTTCCCTGTCTTTCTGAAGCCACCAGTTGGCGGTGCTGGGTGCGAGGTCCCTTCCATCGCTGCTTGCAGCTTTAATTATTATTATTCTTCTTCCTCTCCAAACTTAATCGCATTTTAGAGGGCCTAAACATGCTTGAAAAGTCAGGAAACTTTGCACACGCGTCAGAACTGGTGAAAATTTACGTCTGATATGGGTTTCAGAAGTAGGTGTGGCAAAATGGCTCGACAGCGCCACCTATAAATATTCAGCGGAGTGCGCATCGAGCTACGTTTCACGTACATGTACGAAAATCGGTACACTCATGTAACTTAACAATACCTACAAAAAAGTCTCTAGGTACGAAATCAGAAACCCAACAGGAAGTCGGTTATTTTGAATTTTCTCGTCATATTTTGTGTCATTTTTGCCATTTTCAGGTGTCATACTTTAACGAACTCCTCCCAGAGATTTATTCGGATGAACATCAAAATTGGTCATTGTAATCTAAAGCCCTTTGTGACGTTAAATTGCGAAGATCTAGAGTTTGCATCGGAGGGCGTGTCCGTGGCGTCCTGTCAAATTTTGATGTTTCGCCATGAAACAGGAAGTTGTTATATCTCAGGCATGCTATGTCCGATCTGCACCAAACTTCACATGTTTGATAAGAATCCTGACCTGAAGAGATCTAAGTGACCATATTCAGTTATAGTCATAGCGCCACCTGCTGGCAACAGGAAGTGACATGTTTTACTCTGTAACTAACTCCTCCTAGAGATTTAATGACATCAACATAATATTTAGGTCAATTTAATCTAAAGGCCTTTGTGATGTTAAATTGCGAAGAGCTTGAGTTTTCGCTAATGGGCGTGTCCTTGGCGGCATCACAAATTTCGATGTCTCGCCATGGGAATAAAAGTTGTTGTAATTCACCATGCAATAACCGATCTGCCCCAGACTTCACACGTTCGATAAGAATCCAGGTCTGAACACATATAAATATGAATATTCCATTATAATCAGAGCGCCACCTGCTGGCCACAGGAAATGACTTGATTTACACTAACTTAAACATGCAATGTCCAATCTGCACCAAACTTCACATATTTGGTAAGACTCCTGACCTGAAGAGATCTAAGTGACCATTTTCAGTTATAGTCATAGCTCCACCTGCTGGCAACAGGAAGTGACATGTTTTACTCTGTAACTAACTCCTCCTAGAGATTTAATGACATCAACATAATATTTAGGTCAGTCTAATCTAAAGGCCTTTGTGATGTTATATTGCGAAGAGCTTGAGTTTTCGCTAATGGGCGTGTCCATGGCGGCGTGACAAAATTCGATGTCTCGCCATGGGAATAGAAGCTGTTGTTACTCAGCCATAAAATGTCCGATCAGCCCCAAACTTCACACGTTTGATAAGAGCCATGGCCTGAAGACATCTACGTGCCAATGTTTAGTTATAGACATAGCGCCACCTGTTGGCTACGGGAAATTAATTGTTTTATAGTAACTTAAATATGTAATGTCCAATCTGCACCAAACTTCACATATTTTGTAAGAGTCCTGCCCGGAAGACATTTAATGGCCAATATTCAGATGTAACCATAGCGCCATCTGTTGACAACAGGATGTGTCAGGCTTTACACTAACTCAAACATACTATGTTCAATCTGCACCAAACTTCATATGTTCGATAAAGGTGCTAGCCTGAAGACATCTATATGTTAATGTTCAGTTATGGACATAGCGCCACCAACTGGAAGCAGGTTTGGCAAATTTAAATGACCTTAACATATCGCTCTATATTTGCAATTTTAAATACATATTGCTCACCGTTCCCTGTCTTTCTGAAGCCACCGGTTGGCGGTGAGCCGGGTGCGAGGTCCCTTCCATCGCTGCTTGCAGCTTTAATTATTCTTATTCTTCTTCTTCTTCTTCTTCTCCAAACTTAATCGCATTTTAGAGGGGCCTAAACATGCTCGAAAAGTCAGGAAACTTTGCACACGCGTCAGAACTGGTGAAAATTTACGTCTGATATGGGTTTCAGAAGTAGGTGTGGCAAAATGGCTCGACAGCGCCACCTATAAATATTCAGCGGAGTGCGCCTCGAGCTACGTTTCACGTACATGTGCGAAAATCGGTACACTTATGTAACTTAACAATACCTACAAAAAAGTCTCCAGGTACGAAATCAGAAACCCAACAGGAAGTAGGCTATTTTGAATTTTCTCGTCATATTTTGTGTCATTTTTGCCATTTTCAGGTGTCATACTTTAACGAACTCCTCCCAGAGATTTATTCAGATGAACACCAAAATTGGTCAGTGTAATCTAAAGCCCATTGTGACGTTAAATTGCGAAGATCTAGAGTTTTCATCGGAGGGCGTGTCCGTGGCGTCCTGTCAAATTTTGATGTTTCGCCATGAAACAGGAAGTTGTTATAACTCAGGCATGCTATGTTCGATCTGCACCAAACTTCACATGTTTGATAAGACTCCTGATATGAAGAGATCTACATGACCATATTCAGTAATAGTAATAGCGCCACCTGCTGGTAACAGGAAGTGACATGATTTTACTATGGGACTAACTACTCCTAGAGATTTAATGACATCAACACATTATTTGGTCAGTCTAACCTGAAGGCCTTTGTGATGTTAAATAGCGAAGATCTAGAGTTTTCGTTAAAGGGCGTGTCCTTGGCGGCATCACAGATTTCGATGTCTCGCCATGGGAATAAAAGTTGTTGTAACTCAGCCATACAATGTCCGATCTGCCCCAAACTTCACATGGTTGATAAGAGCCATGGCCTGAAGACATCTACGTGCTAATGTTTAGTTATAGACATAGCGCCACTTGCTGGCTACAGGAAATGACTTGTTTTACACTAACTTAAACATGCAATGTCCAATCTGCACCAAACTTCACATGTTTCACATGGCTTTCCTGTAGCTCAACTGGTAGAGCATGGCGCTAGCAATGCCAAGATCATGGGTTCGATTCCCAGGGAAAGCAAGAGCTGATAAAAAATGTAGAAACTTGAATGCAATGTAGGTCGCTTTGGATAAAAGCGTCTGCTAAATGCATAAATGTAAATGTAAAATGTAATGTTTGACAAGACTCCTGACCTGAAAAGATCTAAGTGACCATATTCATATAAATTCATAGCGCCACCTGCTGGCGACAGGAAATGATATGTTTTACTCTGTAACTAACTCCTCTTAGAGATTTAATGACATCAACATAATATATAGGTCAGTCTAATCTAAAGGCATTTGTGATGCTTAATTGCGAAGAGCTTGAGTTTTCGCTAATGGGCGTGTCCATGGCGGCTTGACGAAATTTGATGTCTCGCCATGGGAATAGAAGCTGTTGTTACTCAGCCATAAAATGTCCGATCTTTCCCAAACTTCACACGTTTGATAAGAGCCATGGCCTGAAGACATCATGCCAATGTTTAGTTATAGACATAGCGCCACCTGCTGGCTACTGGAAATTACTTGTTTTAAACCAAATTCAACATGCAATGTTCAATCTGCACCAAACTTCATGTTTTTTTTAATTACTGGTCTGAAGACATATACCAAATTTTCAGTTCATTTATCTATATAGTGCCACCTGCTGGCCACAGGAAATTCATTGTTTTATAGTAACTCAAACATGCATTGTCCACTCTGCACCAAACTTCACATATTTGGTAAGATTGCTGGCCAGAAGACCTCTAATGGCCAGTATTCAGATGTAACCATAGCACCACCTGCTGGCTACAGGAAATTTCTTGTTTTACACTAGCTTAAACATGCAATGTTCAATCTTCACCAAACTTCATATGTTTGATAAAAGTTCTAGCCTGAAGACATCTACATGTTAATGTTCAGTTATGGATGTTGCGCCACCAGCTGGCAGCAGGTTTGGTACATATAAATGACTTTGACATATTCCTCTATATTTACCTTTTTAAATGCATATTTCTCACTGTTCCCTGTCTTTCTGAAGCCACCGGTCGGCGGTGAGCCGGGCGAGGTCCCTTCCATCGCTGCTTGCAGCTTTAATTATTATTAATATTTAGTTCTGTTTGAAAACAGGCAAACGAAAATGAAGTTTTAACTTTAAACGTATGTTCCCACCTCCCAAAGACAGTCCCTTCTGGGCTCAGTCCACAAAGTACTTGGCTCTGGACATCCAGGCAGCCAACGGAACCTCTTACTCCTCCAAGCTCGCTACTGGTGGCCCAGTATGTCCCGTGATGTCATCAGGTACGTCCGAAGTTGCTCAGTCTGGGCCAAGTCCAAGACTCCTCGTCACCTCCCCATAGGCAAGCTCGTATCCCTACCAATTCCTCGCCACCCGTGGTCACATTTTGGGGTTGACTTTGTAAACTACCTGCCCAGCTCAGAGGGTAACACGTGTGTTTATGGCAGTAGATCGCTTCTCAAAGGCCTGTAAGCTGGTTCCACTCGCGGGATTTCCAACTGCACTGGAAACTCCTGAAATCCTGTTCGTTCATGTTTTCAGAACTACGGAATCTCCTAAGATATTGTCTCAGACCGAGGCCCACAATTAATTTCCAGAGTATGGAAGGCCTTCTTCAGGCTGTTAGGAGTCACTTTGAGCTTGTCCTCCGGCTACCATCCCAAGACGAATGGCCAGACTGAGTGCAAGATCCAAGAACTCGGATGCTACCTCCGGGCATACTGCCAGGAATACCAACACAGCTGGGGCTGCTTCCTCTCATGGGCTGAGTAAGTGAGAGAGTGTGGTACTCAGCTCATGTCCAGCTCCAACGTGTAGTGCAGAGGCAAAAGAGCTTCGTAGATGCTCAGCGTTCCCTACCTACCATCCAGGAGAAAGGGTAACCCGGGATCTGCGCCTCCGCCTGCCCTGAAAGAAACTGAGTCCCCGCTACATCTGTCCATTTAAGATAAAGAGGTAGATTAATGAGGTCGCTTATCAACTCCAATTGCCACCCAGGTACAGAATTCACCCCACCTTTCACGTGTCCCTCCTTAAACCCTTTTCTTCTTCCACACCAGGTCCCACTGAAGCGGACGAGTCTCCTCCTCCAGAGATCTTGGACCAACCATCAGTCTATCAGGTCACAGACATCCTGGATTCACGATGGCGGGGTGGCCGGCTTGAGTACCTAGTTGACTGGGAAGAATATGGACCAGAGGAACGATCCGGTGGGGTCCGGGACGACATCTTAGATCCCATTCTATTTTATGATTTCCATCGCGCCCATCCAAATCGTCCCACACCCAGAGGTCATGGCCGCCCCCGTCGCCGCTTGAGGGCATCAGGAGCAGCTCCTGGAGGAGGGGGTAGTGAGCAAATTCACGCATTTACAGCCTCTACCGCTACCACAGTCATCAGCCGCCACTCACACCAGATCACACTCACCTGAATTCTGATCACCTGCACATGCTGCCTCCAATCAAGCCACCTTTAAAGGAAAATGCCACCGTTTTTCCATATTCCAGTATGTTCTTCCCTCAACTTAGACGAGTTGATACCTACTTCTCCCGTCTCAGTGTGTGCACTTAATCGCTTTAGCACGTGCTGCCACTATGCTAGCGTTTAGCTTACCACCATTAATTCCTTAGGATCCAAATAGGGATGAATTTAGAAGCCACCTAACACTTCCATGTTTTCCCTATTTAAAGAGGGTTACATGAGTAGTTACACAAGTATGATGACACAAAATAAAATGTGGTGATTTTCTAAGTGGTTAAAATAAGATAACTATAATGTGTGCCAGAAGAGCACTTTGCAGCACTTCGACCTCGGAACAGTAATATCATCACTCCTGAAAACTCCCCCTCTCCCACTACTGATAGTGCAGGCCACGTTGGTTGTATTGACGGAAATTAGAGGGCGAGGGGGAGGAAATTAATGGTGGTAAGCTAAACGTTAGCATAGTGGCGTCGCGTGCTAAAGCGATTAAGCGCACACACTGTGACGGGAGAGGTACGTATCAACTCGTATAAGTTGAGGGAAGAACATATTGGTATATGGTTCCTTTAAGAACACGCTTCACTCAGTCCCTCATCGTCCGGTATACCGTTCACTACCTAGAACTGTATCTGACTCCCATGCACTACTTACCTGTGTGTACTTATCTTTAGATCTCCAGATGATTCTCCTACTATTCTCCAACATTGATCTCGCCCGCTCCTGGACACTTTAAGCCAAACCCTCTTCAACATTCCCATCAATCACACACTCACTCACACACACGCATACTTGTTTTTGCTACATTGTGGGGACTACTGACTAGGAGGTTACACGTGGGGACAGCAATTTCTAAATACAATAAAGCCATAATTTTAAGTCAGAGGTGGCAGGAGGAATTTTTGATAAAAGAAAATCATATTTATTATCAAATAATCTTCAATTTATTTTTTCTATACTGGTGAGGATGTCGCTATTGTGTCTTACCACAAACCACCATTGGGTGTCACTATTATGAATTATCTATAGATGTATTATCTATTTTATAAGAAATATAAACCATTATAAGATTAACAAAAGTTTAAGTTTAGACAATCATTAAAGAGTTGTTTAATAGGGATAATTGTGTCTGAATTTATATTCTTATTGAATTTTTATTTTATCTTGCCTTTCACTAATTCCCATCAACTGGATTTGAATAGACCTTTTCTGGGGATGTAAACAGTGGGGGGAAAGCCTTACATAACTTCCTGTTTAACATCTAATTTTCTTCAGTTTTGAAAATCTGAAAAGGTCCAAATGATAACTAAGACAAATCATATTGTAGGACAAGCAGGACATGTTCAAGGAGCATTGACACCATGGGTATCATGGTCTTTGCTAAATAATAATGAGCTGTGCAAACTTGAATCCACTCTGAATTAAAACACCACATGTGTCACGATCTAAGCTTCCATACCACCCCCTCTGCACCACCAGAGGGAGCCGTCCCCTGAATATTAACTCACATTCGGACTCAGTTTCCCATCATTCCTCATACCTGGGCCTGATTGTCTTGCCACACCTGCACCTCATTCACACACACACATATAAGCAGCACACTTCCATGCACTCACTGCGAAGTCTTGATTTGCCCCGGCTGTCACTTCTGAGAGTTACTACCTGTGTTTGTTTTTCCTGTTATTACCTCTGCCTTGATCCTCGACTCTGTGATTCTTCTCTGGCTGCCCTGACTCGGACTGTTTCCCTGGACTCTGATATTAGCCGCCTACCCTGATTACTCTGCCTGTTTATCTGACTACGTCTCTGCCCTGTCTACGCTGTTTCCATTGCTGGTGATTGACCCTGTTCTGTTTGACCAGTCTAATAAACGAAGCTACAAATGGATCCCGCTCCGTCTGATGTTTCGCAACATAAGACTTCACATGTTACGAACAGCGATCCAGCAGCATTGATGCAGTTGACGACTGAACTCACAGCTCGAGCCTCGAAACTCGCCTTGCATCAACATCAGCTGCAGCGACTGACGCCGGTTTCACACTGCAAGCGTAAGCAGGGCGTAAGCAGCGCTTAAGCAGGACGGAAGCAGAGCAGAAGCAGCACGTAGCCATTTTGCATTCACACTGGCAGCGTTTGCAGCGGGTAAGTTAGCTTTGTTTTATTTCTATTTAAAATACATTACAGAGGGAAAACGTGTCAAGAAGCGTATTTTTTAAAGAAATTACGTAATAAAAGTTTGTTTTCAACTTTCTTTTATGCTTTGTTTGCGTGTAGTGAGAGTTGTTGACAGAAGGAAGGCAATCGCGCTATATAGCCTATGTTGTTAAGAAGACTACGAAAAAGGATGAGATGCAGACTTTGGGAACACTCTATGAACCGACGAAGGAGAGAATGTGGTGCTTATTACCATCTTGTGGCTGAACTGTCCCTTGACCCTGACCGGCACCTTACCTACTACAGGATGAGCTGTGAGCAAATGGATCACATTCTTTCCCTGATTGGAGAACATCTAAAAAGGCAAACAGCTACCTACAGGCAGTCCATTGAATCCAAGCAGCGACTTGCAGTTACTTTGAGATAAGATAAACATGTTATTATTTACGTAACTGTTTACATTTACATTTAATCATTTAGAAGATGCTTTTATCCAAAGCGACTTACAATTGGGGAGTACATAAAGCGATTAATCGAGGCAAACATACAGAGGAAGTGCCAATAACACCAAGTCTCAGGCATTGTTCAAATAAGTACAAGCTAGCAAGGGAAGGAGAGAAAGATAAAGAGAAAGATGAAGATTTTGAAAAAAGTGAAATAATTTGTCTTTTTTTTTCTTTTCTTTTTTTTTAAGTAGTCAAGTAGAGTTGAAAGAGATGAGTTTTTAGTTATTGCTTGAAATTTGACAGGGATCCAGCATTCCGGATGGGGGTGGGAAGATCATTCCACCAGCCAGGAATGGTGAAAGAGAATGTTCTGGAGAGTGATTTTGAGCCTCTCTGTGATGGTACCATGAGGCGTCGCTCACTAGCAGATCTCAGACTTCTGGAGGGGATGTCAATTCGTAATAGTGAGTGGAAGTAGGTGTGTGCTGAGCCTGTGGTTGTTCTATATGCAAGCATCAGTGTCTTGAACTGGATGCGAGCTGCAACTGGTAGCCAGTGCAAGGACACAAAGAGAGGTGTAATATGGGCTCTTTTGGGCTCGTTGAAGACCAGTCGTGCCGCTGCATTCTGAATCATTTGTAGAGGTTTGATTGTGTTTGATGGAAGTCCAGCTAGAAGAGCATTGCAGTAGTCCAGTCTAGAAATGACAAGGGCCTGGACAAGAAGTTGTGCAGCATGCTCTGTCAGAAAGGGCCTGATCTTTCTGATGTTGTGCAATGCAAACCTGCAAGATCGAGCAGTCTTTGCAATGTGCTCTTTGAAGGTCAGCTGGCCATCGAAGATTACACCAAGATTTCTGACCGAAGCTGATGGGGTAATTGTTGATGAACCTAACTGAATCGTGAAATCATGCTGTAGAGTTGGAGTTGCAGGGAAGACAAGAAGCTCAGTCTTTGCCAGGTTGAGCTGTAGATGGTGTTCTTTCATTCATGCCGAGATGTCCGCCAGGCAGCCTGAGATCCGTGCAGCTACCGTTGGATCATCTGGTCGAAATGAGAGATAGAGCTGTGTGTCATCAGCATAGAAATGGTAGGAAAAGCCATGTGCCTGTATGATGGGAGCCAGTGATGTAGTGTATGTGGAGAAGAGGAGGGGTCCAAGAACCGATCCCTGGGGAACCCCAGTGACCAATTTATGTGCTTTGGATACCTCCCCTCCCCAGGCCACCCTGAAAGACCGACCAGTGAGATAGGATTCAAACCAGCGAAGTGGAATCCCAGTGATATCCAGTGATGAGAGGGTGGACAGGAGGATCTGATGATTGACAGTGTCAAAAGCGGCAGAGAGATCCAGCAGAATGAGGACTGATGATTTGGAATTGGCTTTTGCAATTCGCAGGGCTTCAGTGACCGATAGTAGCGCAGTCTCAGTTGAATGGCCACTCCTGAAACCTGACTGTTTAGTGTCCAGTTTGTTGTTCTGTGAAAGAAACAATGAGACCTGGTTAAAGACAACTCGTTCGAGTGTTTTGGCAATGAATGGAAGGAGAGAGACAGGTCTGTAGTTTTCTAAAAGAGAAGTGTTTAATGTAGGTTTTTTGAGCAGTGGTGTTACCCGAGCCTGCTTGAATGCAGTGGGGAAGATGCCTGTGAGGAGAGATGTGTTGATAATGTGTGTGAGTGCTGGTAAGAGTGCGGAAGAGATTGCTTGGAGAAGGTGTGAGGGGATAGGGTCTAGAGGACATGTTGTAAGATGGCTGGAGAGGAGAAGTTTGGATACTTCCGCCTCAGTGAGGGGACAGAAGGAGAAGATGGGAGTTTGAGCAGTGGATCTAGTTGGTTGGGGGTCCTGTGTGAGTTGAGGTGAAAACTGACTACTGTTTGTTTGTAAAAAAAAGTTGCAAAGTCATCAGCTGTTATAGACGTGGTGGGAGGTGGTGAAGGGGGACAGAGGAGAGAATTAAATGTTCTGAAGAGATTACGCATATCTGGAGCATTGTTGATCTTGTTATGGAAATGTGATGATTTGGCAGTGTGGACTTCAGCAGAGAAAGATGAAAGAAACGATTGATACATACTCAGGTCCGACGGCTCGTTTGATTTTCGCCATTTTCTCTCTGCCACTCGGAGTCTGGTCCGATGTTCACGAAGAACATCAGATAACCAGGGGTTAGAAGGGGCAGTCCGTGTTGGCCTGGAGGAGAGAGGACAAGTGTCATCTAGACAAGTGGTTAAAGTAGAGCATAAAGTATCAGTAGCAGCATTCACATCGAGAGATGAGAAATGTGTAGGTGAGGGAAGAGAGGAGGATTCTACAGAGGAAAGAAGTGAGGGAGAAAGGGAGCGTAGGTTTCGTCTAAAAGTAACCGGTAAGGGGGTTGGTGGCACCCGGGTAGCAAAGTGTAATGTGAATTTAATGAAGAAATGGTCAGAGATATGTAGTGGTTGTACCAGAATGTTATCTGCAGTACAATCGCGTGTGTAAATTAAATCAAGTTGGTTGCCTGATTTGGGAGTGCTAGTAGTGTTAAGGCGTTTGAGATTAAATGAAGCTAAGAGCGAATGAAAGTCTGTAGCATAAGGCTTTTCTAGATGAATGTTGAAATTGCCAAAAACTAAGAGTGGAGTTCCATCCTCCATGATAGAGGACAGCAACCCATCCAGCTCCTCAAGGAAGGGGGCTAGAATTTGGCCAGGGGGACGGTAGATTACCACAATCTGGAGTTTTATAGGAGCCATTACAGTAATCGCATGAGATTCAAATGAGTTGTAATTGCATAGGGGCGAGTGGGTTGAGTATTTCCAATTATTTGAAATGAGTAGACCAGTGCCCCCACCCCGGCCAACCTGACGTGGGGTGTGAGAGAAAGAGAAATTGTTAGAGAGGGCAGCTGGAGTTGCTGAGTCTTCTGGACGAATCCAGGTCTCAGTCAAGCCCAAGATGCTGAGAGTGGATTGTAAAGAAAAAGCGGAAATGAAGTCTGCTTTGTTGACAGCTGACTGACAATTCCAGAGCCATAGAGAAAGAAAGAGGTGTAGTAGAAAATGTAGAGATGGGGCGCAGGTTAGCAGGATTACTTTGCCGTCTGCGTGTGATGTTAGAGCGTGGTCGAGAGACAACCGGAATGGTTTTGAAACACATGATAGAGGTGGAAGGATATAGGATAGCAAAGGAGAGTGTGTGAGGGAAGGGGAAAAAAATTATACCTAAATGCGTAGCCGGTGTCGTTGCTCGGGTAAAGTCGCGCAGGAAAAAGTCGCTTGTCTTTACACTCGTCTGTCTTCACACGAGGATGCTAAACGCTTCCGCAGACACTTCCGTGTCAGCCTCGTACATCAAATAAATACACAGTCTAATTAAGAGAATAGAGTGAAAACAGCTGTGAACGGCTTCTGATTAGGCCAGCCAATAAGCCTAACAGAGTGCTAATAGCTCAAGACGAAACTAACACCTTGCCCAAGGAGCAATGGAGGCGCAAATGTAGCAGTAAGTGCAATCAAAACAATAAACCAACGAAAATGCAGACCACAAATAGGTAGGAAATGAAATATTCCTTCCTAGCAGCAAGTAAATCATTTAAACAACAGATCAATGAACAAGTATTAAAGACACTCACAAGTTGACGTCCGTTTCTTCTGGTGACTAATCGGCTTCTCCCAACTTAAGCAGCAACCAAGCAGTTTAAATACTTTAACAGCTGCTGTGAACGGCTTCTGATTAGCCCAGCCAATAAGCCTAACAGAGTGCTAATAGCTCAAGACGAAACTAACACCTTGCCCAAGGAGCAATGGAGGTTTAATACAATAGTTTTTCTTTAAATGAAATTCCTCTGAATTAAACCCTTTTCCACTAGTTCCAAAGTGTAAAGAAATAACGTTGACTAGGGTGCATCTACACAGAAAGGTTTATTAAATAATCTTAAATATAACAACAAAGTCATGCATTATGTTATTATAAGCATACATGTTTAACAATATGGTTATATGAACTGTATTACCACAAATAATTATTTAAAGCACAATTAAACTGAAACGGCTGAACTATTTACAACTTGGGGTTACATATAAAAAAATAAAAAAATAAATATGCTTGGTAATGGTAAACTGTAATACTACAGTTGATGGTACACATGGGAGGAATGCGGTTCAGGCATGGAGGACCTTGGGGGAGGTGAGATGTGGTGGGGGTGATGAGTTTGTTCCTCCTGGTAGGTGGGTGTGGGGTGAATAGGCTTAAATCCAGATGATTGTGGGTGCTGGCCACCTCTGCTAGGGAAAACAGTGTGGCCTGCTGTCGCGTGTTGCCTCTGACCTTCATCTTCTACCTCGAGGTCAGCCAGGTAGGTCATTATTTGTATTTGTGCCCTGGTACGGTTTCTGGGAAGTAGCCTGTTCAGTTTTGGAACCAAACTAAGGGCAAAATAGTACATTTCTTCCTCCTGTCTGGGGACATTCGGTTGCACAGGTGTAGTGGGTTGTGTTATTATGTCCAATAATTGTTGTTCGGTTGTAGATGGGGAAACTGACGATCTTCTCCGTTTCAGTCTGGGTTGTTCACTGTCAGTCATCAGTGCTTGAATCCTGGGATGTATGGGGGGGTAGGGGTGTTGGCTCTGTGAGCTGAAGTTTGTGATGTGGAGGTGCTAGGCAGTGGTGAGGGGGTAGCTGATCTTTCTCCAGCCAGAGAGGGTGTTGCAGGCCTCTGTATGGCAGGAAAGGGACTGACAGGTGCAGTGAGTTCAGACAACTCTGGCTCGAATTCCCCCTCAGCAAGAGTCATGTCCACAGGTTCCATCTCACTCTGCAAAGTGTTTCTGGAACTAAATATTAATGTAGACCTTAATATACTGGTAATAAAAACATAATTACTGTTATACATTACACAAAAGTAATTGTTTATTAATACTAACAGAAATAATACATTGTACTATTAGTATATTACACAAAATAAGACCAAAAAATATGAAGGTACATTTTGAGGTCAACAACAATAACATACTAACCTTCTAGGCTGCATGTATGGTAACAGAAATGGCATTACTCTGTCGTACTTCCATTCCCTGACTGTGTCACCTGCTGAACCACTGGGCAAATCTTTTTGTTGCTTCTTGTTTCTGACGAAAGCATCTCTCAGTAACTTCCATCTTCGTTTGCAGTCATTAACTGGAAAATACATCATTTTTGTTAATGTGATCACTTTTACATGTTATTACACATAAATAAAGTCTTATAACTGTTTTTATGTCTTCCACAGATATCTGGCAACTGGAGAGAGTTTCACCAGCCTGGCCTTCCAGTACCGTCTAGGGATAAGCACCATTGCTGAGTCTGTTCATATGACCTGAAGCGCTATTGAACAGCAAATGATGGCATCACAGTTCCCCAGACCCACAGAGGACATGTGGAGAGACATAGCATTGCAGTTTTTGGAAAAATGGAACTTCCCGAACTGCCTAGGTGCTATCGATGGGAAACATATTACCATTGTGTCGCCTGCACTTTCTGGAAGCTTGTTTTTCAATTACAAGCAGAGTTTTTCTATAGTCCTACTAGCACTAGTAGATGCAGACTACATATTTACTTTTGTCCAGGTTGGAGACTTTGGCAAAACAAGCGATGGTGGCATATACAGTGGTTCTGCTCATGGAAGAGCCATGGAGGCCATAACTTTGTCTGTCCCTGCTGACTGTCCGTTGCTAGGATCTGGTGTCCAAGGCCCAATGCCATACACCATGGTGGGCGATGCTGCATTCCCACTAAAAACATATTTGATGAGACCTTTTCCAGGGAACAGAATTCCAAGATGGAGAAGAATCTTCAATTACAGACTGTCAAGGGCAAGGATGGTTGTGGAATGTGCCTTTGGCATTCTGTCTTCCAGGTGGAGGGTACTTTACACAAGGATGAATGTAAAGCCAGAGAATGCCGACTGTATAGTCACTGCAGCATGCATCCTTCACAACTACCTCACAACCCCTGTAAGAGCCAGGTATAGTTCTTTTATTTTGAACACATTTGTTATGCAATAATTGTGGGACCTGGTGGTGGCGGAAGTAGTAAGAATATATAATCTGTTCACAGGTGTGTTGGAGTGGGGAGGGGGTGATGGGGGAAGTCTTACTTTGCTGACCGCTAAAGAAATTCTATCGCTGTTTAATGCTGTTATCATGACTTTGGACTCCATTTCATATGCCAGTGAAACATTTACGGAATGTAATGAATGCACTACCCTGTTTGTTTCTCGTGCAAATAAATCAACAAAAAGCAGTCTGGATTCATGATCATTCTCAGCAAGCGTGTTGGGCAAGTTTCCTCTAATCAGCCTCTCGGCGACAAAATTACGGTCTCCAAGATAGTCGCCCAACATTTGTCAGCAAAATAAGACGTATAGCCAACTCTATGTTCAAGGACAAAAGGAAAGGAAGCCACATTCATCGAACGCCGAAGAAAAGGGATCATCGGCCATTGAGAGTGAAGATCATACGTGCAGTCCCGGCTTGAATCTTTGGATAGCGGCAGCTGCCCGATTGTATCGCACACAACCAGTGGTATGTAACCTGTGTGTTTTATACTGTGTTATGGCTTGTTGAACGCAGTTTTGGAGAGGTTACTGCCACTTGTTGTAGTTTGGTGTTGCTGTTCATTGCCGCTGGTCGGGCGTTGAAATTGTTGTGGCTATTAATGTTGTTGTTGGATTCAACGCGTTGCGATTGTTGTGGCTATTAATGTTGTTGTTGGATTCAACGCGTTGCGATTGTTGTGGCTATTAATCTTGTTGTTGGATTCAACGCGTTGCGATTGTTGTGGCTAATAACGTTGTCGCTGGATTCAAACTGTGATGGTTATTTGCATCTGTCTGTATGCACAAAATGAGTGGATCAAAGGCTGGCTCAACTTCATCTAAAATGGAGAAAAGAAAAATCACTCTGACCGCAAAGGCTTTGGCAAGCAAGATTGAGGTAATTCAGAAACAGCGTAAAGAGGAAGTAAATAAATTAAAGAGCCAGATATTGTCTCTCAAAGAGCTCATGGGGGATGATCAAAACATTTCACAAGTTAAAGCACAGTTTGATGTTCTGCTGCAAGCGTCTGAAAATGCCACTGCATTGCACAAATCTTTGATGCCTTTAATTCCATCTGATGAACAAGAAAGACAAGATGCATGGTTCGTAAGCATCATCGAATACAATCAAGGATTTATTAATGATGCCAAAGCGTGGATTTCTGAAGTCAGTAGGCCTTGTTCAGAGCTAACTCATGATGTTGAGTGTCATCAAGAAGTTCTGTCAGGGGAAAAAGGTGGGATTCATGAGGATGTAAAAAGGGGACAACAGCAACCATCTTCTCAAAATGATGATCAGGATGACATATTGCCATGCGACAGTATATCAAACTTAAGTAGTGGAAAACAAGGTTTAAAATCAAATGTTTCCACTACTTCATCTGTCCGTCTTAAAGCAGAGGCTGAAATAGCTGCTCTGCTCGCCCATCAAAGTTTGTTAAAGGAAAAACATTCTCTTGAGGAGCAGGAAGAGAAATTAAGACAACAAAAGGAGGAACTTCAGCTTAAGGCTGATATAGCCGCATCTATGGCAAAGGTGAATGTTTTAAGAACCTCTGGATCTGGTGTGCGGAGTGCTGTTTCTCATCAATCTGATGGTATGGAGTCATATTTTAAGAAAAAGGGAAAAGCAGTTGAAGCTCTTAACTTTGATGCAGAGACTTTTGTTCCACAAAATCCTGGAAAGGATGAAGAGGGAAAACCAGCAATTGAAAATTCTGATTTACACTTTGTAAAGTTAAAACAGAAAAGAGTAGATAATACCATTTATCCACATCAGAGGCCCTCGGAGTTCATGAGACAGAGCACAGTTCCAAATACTGCTGCACCTCGTCGTGGTGGAGATGTTCATACACTCTTTTCCACAAATATTGATAGTGATCAGAAATATATGTTGTCTATAATGGAAAAACAGAATGAGATAACATCAATGCTGGTGCATCAGCAATGTCTTGCATCACTGCCTAAAAGAGAGATTCAAATATTTGATGGCAACCCTCTACAGTACCATGCTTTCATGTGGTCCCTTGAACAGGTAATTGAGGGAAAGACAGACAATGTTGAAGATAGCCTGCATAAAATCACCTCGCTTAAGGGCTAAAGGAAGTAGCTTTGCCACCGCCGTTACTACAGTTGAAAAGACAGTAACCGGATACAAGATTAAAGATGAAAATTTATCTGAAAGGACTTGCCTGTACTGTAAAGGTAAACACATGTTGGAGTTTTGTACGCTGTTGGAGAAGAGAGCTCAAAGTGAGAAGATTGATTTCCTAAAAAGGATTGGAGGTTGTTTTGCCTGTTTGTGTACTGGTCACATCAGTAAGGAGTGTAGGAAACGTCTTTCTTGCAAAACATGTGGCTTAAGGCACCCTAGTATGCTTCATATCCACTACAAGGGTAAGGGAGCAGATGTAGAGAAAGGCAAAAGCAATTTAGAGAGTGCAGTGGGCACTGGTTACAGTTCAAACCAGTGGTCTTACTGGGGCCGGTGAACAAGACTTTAAGCTTGCCATCGTACCAGTAAAGGTAAAATCAAAAAGAGGTCAAAAGATAGTGGAGACCTATGCCTTTTTGGACCAGGGCAGTTCAGCATCCTTCTGTACAATGGGTTTGATGGATAGACTGAATCTCTCTGGGAGAAAAACAAAGATTCTTTTGCGCACTATGGGCCAAGAGAGAATTGTGGACAGTTGTATTGTGTCGGACCTGGAAGTGGCTGGATTGGACAGTGGTTGGTATTGTGAAATGCCAGACATCTTTACACAACGTGAGATGCCTGTGAATAGGAGTAACATACCACGACAGGAAGATCTGCATAAATGGCCTCATTTGAAATATGTGTGCTTTGCCTGCGATAGATGCAGATGTGGAGCTTCTAATAGGCATGAACGTGCCCAGAGCCTTGGAACCACTTGAAGTTATTAGGAGTGTGGATAAAGGGCCTTATGCCATCAAGACAATGCTTGGTTGGATGGTAAATGGACCTCTTGGTGAAGGATGTTGTGATGGACCTGATGTGTATCAGTCTGCAGTTACCATCAATAGAATTTCTGCTGTAACACTTGATGAACTCTGGAAACAACAGTTCAAGACAGACTTTCCGGAGTGCAGTCAGGAGGAACAGCCAGGACCTTCAAGGGAGGACTGTAGGTTCTTAGAAATGGTTAACAATACTGTGAAATTAGTTGATAGCAATTACAGTATTGCCTTACCTTTGAAGGACAGAAAAATAAGCATGCCTAACAACCGTAACATCGCAGAACAACGCACCTATAACTTGAAGAGACGGTTTGTCAGAGATGCATTATTCCATAAGGATTACACTGCCTTCATGAATAACCTAATATCCAGTGGCTATGCAGAGATTGCCAGTCACAGACCTATCGCGCAGTGATGGAAAGGTTTGGTATATCCCACACCACGGGGTATACCATCCGAAGAAAGGGAAGATGTGAGTCGTTTTTGATTGTGCAGCATCATTTCAAGGCGCATCACTCAATGCACAACTCTTGACTGGTCCTGATCTGACTACTACGTTGATTGGAGTCTTGACCAGGTTCAGGAAAGAGTCTGTTGTTCTGATGTCTGACATCGAGGCAATGTTTCATCAAGTTCAAGTTCCAGAGGAGGATGTGGACCTATTGAGATTTCTTTGGTGGCCCAGAGGAGACTATACTCAGTGTATGGAGGAGTATAGTATGACTGTCCATTTGTTTGGGGCAACGTCTTCTCCAAGTTGTGCTAATTTTGCTCTACGAAAGTGTGCAGAAGACAACAAAGACTTCTTCAGCCAGCAAGTGTTTGAGACCATTATGTACAATTTCTATGTAGATGACTGTCTTGCTTCTGTAGCCTCAGAACAGGAAGCTATATCCCTCTACAATGACCTTACAACCATCTGTACAAAGGGCGGCTTTCATTTAACAAAATGGATAAGCAATAACCGCAGTGTGTTGGCCTCAATACCTGAGGAGGAGAAAGCAAAGGAAGTTAAAGACCTGGATCTGGACCATGACTCATTGCCTGTTGAAAGAGCACTAGGATTGCGTTGGTGTGTCCAGTCCGACACCTTTAAGTTCAGCATAAACATTCAGGAGAGACCATTGACTCGTAGAGGGATCCTTTCAACTGTCAGCTCTTTCTATGACCCTCTGGGGATCCTAGCTCCTGTGTTTTTTTCAGCTAAAAGGATTCTTCAGGATCTGTGTCGGAATAGGCTAGGATGGGATGACATACCAGCAACGGTTGCTCAGGAGTGGATAGATTGGATAAAGGAACTACATCAATTGGAAGGTTTCAGCATCAGACGATGTTTAAAACCACTGAACTTTGGAGAAGCAATCACTGCTCAGTTGCATCATTTTGCTGATGCAAGTGAGGCCGGATATGGTATGGTTACCTATCTACTGCTGCGCAATGAACACTCTCGGATGCACAGCACCTTCATAATGGGAAAATCTAGGGTAGCACCTCTAAAGCCTGTTACTATTCCACGTATGGAGTTGACAGCTGCTGTTGTAGCAGCTCGTATGGACAAACTGTGGAGAAAGGAGCTAAGACTACAACTCCAGGAATCTGTTTTTTGGACAGACAGTACTTCGGTATTGAAATACATTAAGAATAAAACTTCAAGATTCGTTCAAGTCTTCGTGGCAAACAGGGTCTCAGAGATTCTTAAGGTTTCTGATGCATCTCAATGGAGATTTGTGAACACTGTATATAATCCTGCAGACCTTGCCTCCAGAGGTGTGAGGGCGGAGCTATTCCTAAACAACAAAACTTGGATATCTGGTCCCTCATTTATCTTGCAATCAGAAGAAGACTGGCCTGTTAACCCAGAGGAATTGCAACAGCTTCCAGCTGGAGACCCTGAGGTCAAGGTATCAGCTGCAATTGATGTTTTGCCAATAGGGGATCAAAATGATGCCGTGACTTGTTTGATCAACCGCACCTCATCATGGACACATCTAATAAGAGTGATGGGTTGGATTCTAAGATTTAAAGCTTCGTTTTTAAATCTCAGGAAAACGAAGGATTTCACTGTACATCAGTCTGTGTCAGATGTAACTCAACAGGAAGATGCTCTCACCAAGGACATGCGTGGTTTTAAGAACAAGCTTTATGGTGGTTATCTCTCATTGGGAGAGATTAGAGAAGCTGAAATTGAATTAATCACGTTCTGTCAGAGAAGGTGGTTCTCAGAAGAGTTCTCCTGTCTTCAAAAGGGCGAGGGTGTGAAAAGAAACAGCCGTATATATAAGCTCAATTCAATACTTGAAGACGATGTGTTAAGAGTTGGAGGATGGCTAAGTAAGGCTGCTATGCCTGAAGAATTGAAACATCCTGCCATATTAGCTAAAGACCTTCATATCAGCGACCTCATCTTGCAACATATTCATCGAGAGGTTGGCCATGGAGGTAGAAATCATATGTTGTCAAGATTACGCCAGAGATATTGGATCCCTGGTGTTAGTGGTTCTATAAGGAAGATCTTGGCAAGATGTGTGGTGTGTCGGTGACTACAGGGTCAACAACAGATGGCTGACTTGCCTGCGGATAGAGTTTCTTCAGAAGAACCTCCCTTTAGTCATGTTGGAGTCGACTACTTTGGCCCGTTTGAAGTCAAGCGTGGGAGGAGTCTTGTGAAAAGATATGGAGTTATCTTCACGTGTTTGACAATAAGAGCAGTACACATTGAAGTCGCTTCATCACTGGACACAGATTCTTGCATTAATGCATTTCGACGTTTTATTGCGAGGCGAGGACAGGTCAAAGAGTTACGGTCAGACAATGGCACTAACTTTGTCGGCGCAGAGCGTGAGTTGAAACGAGCCATTGAAGGATGGAACTTGGAACAGATCAATGATGCACTCTCGTTAAAGGGAATTAAATGGACCTTCAACCCTCCCACTGGATCACATCATGGAGGAGCATGGGAGAGGTTGAATCGTTCTGTCACAAAGGTCCTTAATTCTACCTTGAGGACACAAAGTCTGGATGAGGAAGCACTCTACACAGTGCTCTGTGAAGTGGAATCAATTCTCAACAGTAGACCCATTACCAAGGAATCCACAGATCCAAACGACTTGGAAGCATTAACTCCAAATCACCTTTTGCTTCTTAAAACTAAACCATGTTTACCTCCTGGGTTGTTTCAGAAAGAGGACATGTATGCACGGCAAAGATGGAAGCAAGTCCAATACATGGCTGATTTATTTTGGAAAAGGTGGACTAAGGAGTACTTACCACAATTGCAAGAACGACAGAAATGGACAAAGATCAAGTGGAATTTTATTCCAGGGGACATCATACTTGTAGTGGATGATTTGGCTCCCCGCAACTCCTGGATCACTGGAAAGATAACCGAAGTGATTGCAGACAGAAGAGGACTCGTGAGACAAGTCTGGATCAAGACCCAAACCAATCGTATATGCAGGCCTGTAACCAAGATCTGCCTTCTGCAGGAGTCAGCTGAATCTTGATTGCGGTATTGAATAATATGACCTTTCAATTGAATTGACTGGACTATAAATAAACATTCTCTTTATTGTGCATTCCCCTGCATGTGTAATGTGTATGTAATTATTACTGTGTATTAACTGTAATAATTAGGGGCCGGAATGTAAGAGCCAGGTATAGTTCTTTTATTTTGAACACATTTTTTATGCGATAATTGTGGCACCTGGTGGTGGCGGAAGTAGTAAGAATATATAATCTGTTCACAGGTGTGTTGGAGTGGGGAGGGGGTGATGGGGGAAGTCTTACTTTGCTGACCGCTAAATAAATTATATCGCTGTTTAATGCTGTTATCATGACTTTGGACACCATTTCATATGCCAGTGAAACATTTACGGAATGTATTGAATGCACTACCCTGTTTGTTTCTCGTGCAAATAAATCAACAAAAAGCAGTCTGGATTCATGATCATTCTCAGCAAGCGTGTCGGGCAAGTTTCCTCTAATCAGCCTCTCGGCGACAAAATTATGGTCTCCAAGGTAGTCGCCCAACAACCCCTTCAGAAAGTCAGCGGTGGCTTGATGAGGCAGAAGAAAGAGGGGAAGTGCTACCAGCTGTTAGAAACATGGGTGGAAATAGGGGATGCAGAGAAGCTTATGATGTGCGTGAAAAGCTTTGCACTTCTTCTGCTCCCCTGAAGGTAGCGTGTCATGGCAAGACAACATGGTGTAGTGCTTAATAGCCAAGAAATGTACAAAAGTGGACATGATCAAAAACAATACAGTTTACACACAATGTAAGATGAAGGAAAAATAGCCTACCTTCCTCCTCAACTTGAAACATTTAATTGTATACGTATGTATCTCATATTTCTTATATATGTCTGATTATTGTGTGAAAAGTATCCATTTTTAAATAAATGTTTTTATTTCATCAGTGTTGTTTCTTTACTGATTGTAATACTACAAAAACTGTACTGATTGGATTTGCATGGCTGAGGCCAACACGATGCTTTATGCTGAAGATTACATTGTAGTATTGACAATGCTTTTGAGGTTGTCATTAACCTTGCACAGTAATTGCTTTTACATATTTTATATATGTGTAGAATAATTTAAATGCTAATATTTTGATATATGAATTATGGTATTAATTAACTATTTAATAAAAAAAAAACATTACTAAGAAAATCATTTTGTAGTTTTTATCTATCTTATAAACAGAAAATTTACATACATTACCCATCAAAAACATATAGAAAATCCAAAAATGTCTGTAATAAGTAACCTTAATCTTCTTAATAAACACGTTTTTTAATGATCAATTTATCGAGAATTTTAAGTTTAAAATAGACATACAGTAGTCTACAGCGTAGATGTATGTAGCATGTGTGACCTTATTCTGTCTATTGTATTTAGTTCATTAGCTATTAATTTGTTTGTACGTGGGCATGCTAAAAATTGAAAACAAAAAAGTAAGAAAGGTTACTTACTTTCTGCACCGAGTGCTGATGCAACTTCCTCCCATGCTTTTTCCTTCGCCTGCAAGTCTTTATATAGTAAATTATGAGGATCATAAATAACTGTATGCTTCTCAACCTCCACGATTAGACAAGTGTCGTCCATGATTGTCTTCTTTGCATTAGCACTAGTACCATCATCATGATGTCAACATGACACCTATTCTTACGGCAACTTACTATATAGTTATAACACATATAGGCTAATATAATTAATACAATTAACCAGTGACTTAAGCTGAAATAACAGTATCATTTATTTAAACTTATTTTAGTGATTAGAGCAAAAACTTTATCTTATTTTTTGTAATATATATATATTATTTTTTTTTTTACTGAAGTTTATACTCTATTTACAACATAGTAGATGTCATTAATTTACATTCTGGGGAAAAATTTCACTTTTTCGTGTGTATTTTGTCCATAATCAATGCTTTGTCACTTTAATTGAGCGTAAGCAGCACAGCAAAAATAGACTCGGCGCCGAAACGATCGCGGCACTGCCGCTCCTGCTCTGCTCCTGCCGCGCCGCCCCTGCGTGCTGTGTGAACGCTCTCATCCGTTAACATGGGTGCCGAAAAAAATATGTGCTGCTTACGCCTGCAGTGTGAAACCGGCGTCACTGCGCTCACAGAGGAGATTGTTACAGCTTTGCAAGGTCTGCGCATAACTCAACCCCAAGCCGCTGCCAAACTGCCACCTGCTCCAGCCAACCCTCCAGCCATGCAAACTCCTCCTGTCAGCCCACGACTCGCCTTTCCTGAGAAATTTGACGGTGATTCCACTAAATGCAAAGGCTTCCAGTTGCAATGCTCGCTCTTCGTCAACCAACAACCGTCACTTTATCCCACTGAATCCAGTCGCACTGCCTTCATGTGCTCGTTACTCATCGGCAAAGCTCTGGACTGGGCTACTGCGGTATGGAGGACTGATGGTTCCGCCTTCCCTACCTTCGACTCATTTCTCCATCACTTCAGGGAGGTGTTTGAACATCCAGCTGAGGGAAGAGGCGCGGGTGAGCAGCTTCTAGCACTCTCACAAGGCAGGAGAACTGCGGCCGATTATGCGTTATCATTCCGCATTCTGGCGGCACAAACTACGTGGGTGGAGGATACCCTGAAACTGTTGTTTCGGAGAGGCCTGAACACTGAACTGCAATCTGAGCTGGCGTGTTGAGACGAGGGGAGAACCCTGAGCCAATTCATTGAACTTACTATCCACATAGATAATCTGATTCGTTCTCGACGCACGGTACGATCTGCACCTCGCTCCCCACCCAGATCTCAAAATGCCGTTGAACCGATGCAACTAGGATTCACTCCCCTCACTTCCCAGGAGAGGGAGAGCCGCATGCAAAACCAACTCTGTCTGTACTGCGGCCAGGCGGGCCATATGAGGAACACTTGTCCCGTTCGGCCATCATCGGATCTGCGCCTGGTGAGTGACATTACCTGCTCAATCAGTTCAGCTTCTAGTATTACACTACCTGTCGAGTTAATCTCTCAGAACCAAGTAATTCAGACAACGGCGCTTCTAGACTCAGGAGCAGCTGGAAATTTGATAGACCGTGAGTTTGGCGGTCAACTTCACTTAAAACTAACCCCCTGTTATTCCTCCTTGGCAGTGGTGGTGCTAGATGGCCGTCCCCTGGGCAAGGGAAAGATTCTCCGTCTCACCGAACCAGTCAAACTGCACATCGGAACCCTGCACTCTGAAAAGATTCAATTCTATGTTATACAGTCACCTACCCATCCGCTGATTCTCGGCCTTCCCTGGCTTCGAACACACGATCCACAAATATCCTGGAAAGAGGGACAGATTACTGAGTGGGGACCAGCATGTCAAGAACATTGTCTGTCCAAAATCACCCGAAAACCCAACACAACCACGGATTCCACCGTAGACACTCTCAACTTACCCCTTGAGTACGCAGATCTCATAGAAGTCTTCAGCCAGAGAAAAGCCTCACAGCTCCCCGCTCAGTCGATTGCGCAATCGATCTCCTGCCTGGCACCACTCCACCCAAGGGAAGGATTTTCCCTCTGTCCCAACCCGAATCAGAGTCCATGAAGACCTACATACAGGAGGAATTAGCCAAGGAGTTCATCAGACCGTCCACCTCTCCTGCATCCGCAGGGATTTTCTTCGTGAAAAAGAAAGAGGGGGGCCTAAGACCATGCATTGACTATCGAGGTTTGAATGAGAACACTGTGAAATTTCGCTACCCACTACCACTCGTTCCTGCGGCCCTCTAAAACTGCGGCAGGCGAAATACTACACCAAGCTCGACTTACGTAATGCCTAAAATTTGATTCGCATCCGTGAAGGGGATGAGTGGAAAACAGCCTTCTCTACCCCTAGTGGGCACTATGAGTACTTAGTTATGCCCTTTGGGCTCGCCAACAGTCCGTCAGTCTTCCAAGCTTTTATGAATGACATCTTCCGCGACATGTTGGACAGATGGGTAATCGTGTACATTGATGACATACTGATTTACTCAGATACTCAAGAGGAACACGTACGACACGTCCGATCAGTTCTCAAGCGGTTACTACAACACCAGCTTTATGTAAAGGCAGAGAAATGTGAGTTCCATCAGACCAACACCTCCTTCCTCGGTTACGTAATTAGTCAAGACGGGGTGTCCATGGATGATAAGAAGGTCCAGGCAGTACTCGACTGGCCACAGCCCCAGACGGTAAAGGAATTACAATGCTTCCTGGGGTTTGACAACTTCTACCGCCGTTTCATCAGAAACTTCAGCTCCATCGCTTCTCCGCTCACCGCCATGACCAAACGCAACACATCTCGCCTTGTGTGGCCCTCCAATCGTTTAAGGAACTAAAGGCTCGCTTTACCTCTGCACCCATTCTTCGACATCCTGACCCAGAGTGCCAGTTCACCGCCGAGGTCGATGCTTCAAATACAGGGGTGGGAGCCGTATTATCCCAACGCCATGGTGAGCCCACTAAACTATACCCTTGTGCCTTCTTCTCCTGCAAACTCTCTGCCGCTGAACGGAATTATGATGTAGGCAATCCCGAGCTACTAGCCATGAAACTAGCATTGGAGGAGTGGCGGTATTGGCTGGAGGGCACCACACACCCATTTATCGTTCTCACTGATCACAAAAACCTTGAATACCTGTGCTCAGCTAAACACTTGTATCCCAGGCAGGCCAGATGGGCACTATTCTTCACCTGTTTTCACTTGACCGTAACCTACCGAGCTGGCACCAAGAATACTAAAGCCGATGCTCTCTCCCATCAAGCTGAAAGTGTAGAGCACTCAAGTCCCTTCGAGAACATCATTCCCGAGAAGATCCTACTAGCTCCCGTTCAGTGGGATATAATGACCGAGATTACCCACGCTAATCGACAGATTCAGCCTCCTCCAGAATGCCCCGCCGACCTAGTCTTCATTCCAGAACCCTTCCGTCAGCCACTGCTCAATCAAGTCCACACAAGCCCCAGTTCAGGCCACCCTGGAATCACGGCTATGGAACATCTCCTGCGGAATCGCTTCTGGTGGCCAACACTTTTGACAGACGCAGCCAAATTCATTCACAATTGCCATATCTGCAGCACCACCAAATCACTCAGACAACTTCCAGCCGGCCTGTTACAACCCTTACCCACGCCCCTGGTCACACGTTGCCATTGACTTCATCACGGATCTACCCAACTCCCAAGGTAACACAACCATTCTCACCATTGTTGACCGATTTCCCAAAGCCTGCCACCTCATACCATTGCCTAAACTGCCTACTTCTCTTGAGACAGCCAAATTACTGTGCAAACAGGTGTTACGCTATTACGGCCTGCCCGACGACATTGTCTCCGATCGTGGTCCTCAATTCACCTCAAGGGTATGGTCAGCTTTCTTCAAAAGTCTAAATGTCAATATCAGTCTCACCTCAGGGTACCATCCACAATCTAACGTTCAGACCGAGCGTCTTAACCAAGAGGTAATTCACTTCCTTTGCTCCTACTGCCAGCAACAACAAACAGAGTGGAGTCGATATTTGATGTGGGCAGAATACGCTTAAAACTCCCTGACCAAACCAGCCACAGGCATGACCCCTTTCAAATGTATCCTTGGATTCCAGCCACCAATGTTCCCCTGGTCCGGAGAACCCACCGAGCTGCCTTCGATTACTGAATGGCTACAACGCAGTGAGGAGGTCTGGGACCGAGCTCACACCCATCTTCTACGAGCAGTCAGGCGTCAGGAACTTCAGACCAACCGACACTGACCATCAGGTCCCGTCTACCAGTCAGGGCAATGGGTCAGGCTCTCGACCCGGGATCTTCGCCTCCAACTTCCATGCAAGAAACTCAGACCCAGGTATGTTGGGCCCTTCAAAATTTCCAGACAAATCACCCCTGTATCATTTCGGTTAGAACTGCCCTCTAATTACCGCATTTCGCCCACTTTTCATGTATCCCTGCTGAAAGCCGCTGATGGTCCGAGAGGGGCGTCGGAGGAGGGAGCTGAGCTGCAGACTCCCCTGCCTATCCTGGTCGACGGCGAGGTGGCGTATCGAGTGCATGAACTGCTAGACTCCAGACGCCGGGGCGGTGCGCTACAGTATCTGGTCGACTGGGAGGGGTTCGGTCCGGAGGAGCGATCCTGGGTTAACTCAGGCGATATCTTGGACCCTACTTTCACAGAGGAGTTCCACCGATTGCACCCCGAGAAGCCGGCCCCTCGACCTCGCGGAAGACCCCGGCGTCGTCTGCCTCCTCACGTCAGGAGCCGCTCGCAGGGCGAGGGCTCTGTCACGATCGAAGCTTCCGTACCACCCCCTCTGCACCACCAGAGGGAGCCGTCCCCTGAATATAAACTAACATTCGGACTCAGTTTCCCATCATTCCTCATACCTGGGCCTGATTGTCTTGCCACACCTGCACCTCATTCACACACACATATAAAAAAAAGCACACTTTCATGCACTCACTGCGAAGTCTTGATTTGCCCCGGCTGTCACTTCTGAGCGTTACTACCCGTGTTTCTTTTTCCTGTTATTACCTCTGCCTTGATCCTCGACTCTGTGATTCTTCTCTGCCCTGCCCTGACTCGGACTGTTTCCCTGGACTCTGATATTAGCCGCCTACCCTGATTACTCTGCCTGTTTATCTGACTACATCTCTGCCCTGTCTACGCTGTTTCCATTGCTGGTGATTGACCCTGTTCTGTTTGACCAGTCTAATAAACGAAGCTGCAAATGGATCCCGCACCGTCTGATGTTTCGCAACAACATGCCTGACATTCATAATGCTAGATTTCTTGTAACAGTACACAAAACTCTGGAGTAGATGAATATATCAATTGCATCACTTTTTATATTCCGTATTCAATACTACGCAATAATAAAATACAATACGTAGGCTGCATATGAATAAAAATGTGCAATTTCAGCTTCAGCAATTGTTTACATTAACACTGTCTTTGTGAATCCATAAACTCAACACTCTGACTTCTTAATTCTCTAAAACACTTATTTAACTTGTCAGTGTTAACTTAAAAGTTCTATTAACATACTGAATTTTTTTTGTAATAAAACATATTTTGAACTTGTTGCCTTCAACAAACAGGACAAAAACATCTAGATAAAGGCCCTTTCACATTTTGTTACATTTTTCGCTTTAAGGAATTAATACGATTCTTAACATAACATTTCACGCCCTCCCAACTTCTCCCTTGAAGTGCTGCACTCCATTCACTGAGATTTAACAGGAAACTTTCCAGACCTGATGCAGTCTCCACAGCCTGAATCTCCTCTTCAGACCACTTTCTCCGTGGGCTTTGTGAAGATCCTGAATAAAACAAGAGAAATTAGTAATTGTAATTGAGTTAAAAGCGACTCAAAACATTTTTGCTAAAATCTAGTTAGCAGGGTTGAAAATCTGTAATTTCTCTCATGTTTACATGCATGTCACTAAGTAAAAATGGGAAACAAAAATGCTGGTAATTCAGTCAATATCTAAGATAAGGACAAAAATTGACCAAGTCAAAAATTACTAAATGTTTCCATTTGAAGTGAACTTTGTACTGGACAACCCTTCCCTTTCTATTAATGTTTAAGCCTTCAGTAGCTAAACATTTCAGATACAGGTCTGAAATAGGTTTTTGCTAATTAAAAGCTGCACATATGCTTGAATCATATTGGCCCAGGGTGACCAACAGCAACACATCTAAAAATCTAATTATAAGGGAATTTGTAAATGTTTTTATCCAATTCTAACATCTCTAGTTGCACTGCAGTCTATAGCAGTTTTGTTTATACTTTAATTAGACCCATTCACATTGCAATCATACAGTGTTTCTTTCTTGACTAATTGCGCCACATAATGTAGGGCCCTATGATTTCCGCTATGAAGAAAATGCAGGCAACATTTTATTTACTGCATAATGCGGAATTTGCAATATTTTGGATGGATATATCAAACATAGGGCAGGTAAGTACAGTTAAATCAAAATGCGATATGGACTAGTATCTGTAAATATTAAGCCACAAAAATGCATTGTTTTATTGGACAGAACTGTCTAAGAAAAAAACACTAAAATGAACACTAAGTCCATTTAGGATGTATCTACAATGCTGCTGTAACAAATCTCCATCAATACAGGTCACTGAAAAATACACACTTTCTATATGGTCATGTCAAACTTCTCCAAATTTCTGCTCCACATGAAAATCAATGGAATTCTGTTATCATCTAAATGTTTGTTTTTTTGTGCAGATTCCTATTGAAATTACTTGATTTTGACAGAACTTTCACAGAAAAATGGAAAGTGTGACATACTCTTTGTTGTGTGTGTGGTTGAAAACAAATGAGCAAAACTGAAAAGACTTTCAATATAAGCTATATTCAGTAATGACATAGAATACTGACTAAATGCGTACCAGTAATTGTGTCATACATGTATTTAACAAAGATTAACAGGTGAAACAACAACAAAAAAATATTTTCACTTCTCTTCTCAGGATATAAAAATATAATATAGCATGTATAGGATATAAAAATAATAAAAGCAAGAAAAAGGCATGCAAATCACAAAATCACTGTAAGGAATGCACTCTTTTTAGAAGTACAACAAAATCAGATGTAGGGCTGGGCGATTGTTCTAATTTAATCGATTAATGCAAATTTAATGTTTTACCATGATTTTATTTTTTAGAAATCATGGAATGGAAAAGCAGCACAAGTGAATAAAAACCTGTAACTACTGTAAGTCTGATATTTCATGTTTGTATCATGGTGACAGACTGAAAGCTGCATTTATAGATAATAATAATCTACTGGTGTCTTATCTTCAGTCATTTTTAATTTGAATTACCTTGACCTTTGAGATTTATTTTAAAGAATTTTCCTCTTAATATATATGAACATAAGAAAAGTTTGTACAATATGTAGTTGTAGTTCATGCATCTTTTCTGTAAAATATACTTTGTTTGATTTGTTTAACATTTACATCATGTTGACAATGTCATGTGTTGCACCTGTATTATAATTTTCTTTAAATAGAGGATATTAATAATGAAAAAAATAATTTGAATCATGTTGTAGTTACATTTTTAAAGTTGTCTAGTTAAAAATCGTAAAAAATCTAGGATCGGTCAAACGTTCTTAAAAAAAATAGAGATTTAAATTCTGCCCTAATCAGAAGGCAAGGCAAGGCAAGTTTATTTATATAGCACATTTCATACACATTGGTAATTCAAAGTGCTTTACATAAAAGAATGTGAAATAATCATTCACAGCAATAAAAACAAGAAGTTAAAAATAATAAAACAAGGAGTTTTAAAATGATATAGAAATTGATTTAAAATGAGATTTAAAACAGTTAAATAGAAAATGATTATACATAAAATACAATGCAGTCAGTTCGGACGTAGCACAGCGCTCATTCAACAAATGCACAGCTAAATAGATGAGTTTTGAGACTGGATTTAAATGTGGCTAATGTTTTAGCACATTTGATCTCTTCTGGAAGCTGGTTCCAGTTGCGGGCGGCATAATAGCTAAAAGCGGACTCCCCTTGTTTTGTGTGAACCCTTTGTATTTCTAACTGACTCGATCCTAATGATCTGAGTGGTCTGTTAGGTTTATATTCAGTGAGCATATCTGACATATATTTAGGTCCTAGACCATTGAGCGACTTATAAACGAGTAAAAGTACTTTAAAATCGATCTTAAATGTAACTGGAAGCCAGTGTAAGGACCTGAGGACTGGTGTGATATGCTCAGATTTTCTGGTTCTAGTCAGAATCCTGGCAGCAGCGTTCTGGATGAGCTGCAGCTGTCTAATGGTCTTCTTTGGAAGGCCGGTGAGGAGACCATTACAATAATCCACCCTGCTGGTGATAAAGGCATGAACAAGTTTCTCCAAGTCATGACTGGAAACAAAACATCTAATTCTTGCAATGTTTTTGAGATGATAGTATGCTGATTTAGTTACTGCTTTGACATGACTACTAAAACTAAGGTCTGTCTCCAGAATCACCCCAAGATTTCTGACTTGATTTTTAGTTGTTTGACCCCTAGAGTCAAGGTATGCATTCACCTTGAGAACTTCGTCTTTGTTTCCAAATGCAATGACTTCAGTTTTCTCCTTGTTTAACTGAAGAAAGTTTTGGCACATCCAACTGTTAATTTCATCAATGCATTGGCAGAGGGAGTCAATGGGGCTATAATCATTTGGAGATAAGGCTAGGTAGATCTGGGTATCATCAGCATAGCTGTGATAGGCAATTTGGTTCTTCCTCATTATCTGACTTAGTGGGAGCATATACAGGCTAAACAAGACGGTGCAAGAATTGAGCCTTGTGGGACTCCACATGTCATGGACGTCCACTTAGACTTATGCTCTCCTATACTCACATAATAACCTCTCCCTTCTAAGTATGACCTGAACCATTTGAGTGCCATCCCAGAAAGCCCGACCCAGTTTTCCAGTCTCTCTAGAAGTATGTTATGGTCAACAGTGTCAAACGCAGCACTAAGATCTAGTAGTACCAGCACTGATATTTTGCCAGAATCAGAATTAAAGCGAATATCATTTATTATCTTAATGAGTGCTGTCTCTGTGCTGTGATGCACGCGGAAACCAGATTGAAAATTATCCAGGTATCCATTTGAGTTTAAGTAGTTGTTCAGCTGATTAAAAACTACCTTTTCAATAATCTTACCTATGAAAGGAAGATTTAATATTGGTCTATAGTTGCTCAACACGGTGTTATCAAGATTGCGCTTTTTCAGAAGGGGCTTAACAACTGCAGTTTTCAGGGAGTTTGGAAAAGTCCCAGAAAGAAGTGAGGTGTTCACCACTTCTAAGAGATCTGCTTCTAAACAGTTAAGCACACTTTTGAAAAAAGATGTGGGAAGTGTGTCAAGATAGCAGGTTGACGATTTAAGATGCTGTACTATTTCTTCCAAAATGTTGCTATCAATTTTTTTAAAAATAGACATAGTCACTTCTTTTTGAGATTGCTGTCGAATCTGTGTGACCTCTGTATTACAGGAAGATGTGCCAATCTCCTTCCTGATATTACTGATCTTCTCTGAAAAGAAGGAAGCAAACTCATTGCATTTGCTGTCAGAGAGCATTTCACTGGGAATCTGACTTGGGGGGTTTGTCAGTCTCTCAACAGTAGCTAAAAAGAGTGCGAGTGTTGTTTAAATGACTGTTTATAAGGTTTGAGAAGAAGGTCTGTCTAGCTGTGGCTAGTTCCAAATTGAAAGCATGAAGGCTGTCTTTATAGATGCTATAGTGTATTTCAAGTTTCGTCTTCCGCCACATCCGCTCAGCTTTTCTGCATTGTCTTTTCATATTCTGAACTGCTGTTGATTTTCTCCAAAATGATTTTTGTCTGCCATTCTTCTTGCTGACCTTTATCGGTGCAATATCATCAATAACATTCTTAACTTTTGAGTTAAATGAATCCAGGAGAAGATCAACAGAGTCTGCAGAAATGCTTGGTGTTAAAGATATAGCCTTCATAAATAGCACACTAGTGTTCTCATTAATGTATCTCTTTCTGACAGAGACAGATCTAGATTCAGTGGTGACAGAGATCAATATATCAAAGAAAATACAGAAGTGATCAGGCAGAGCTACATCCTTAATGACAATGGATGAAATGTTTAGACCTCTACTGATGAGTAAATCTAAAGTGTGTCCACGATTGTGTGTCGGTCCATGCACATGCTGAATCAGGTCAAAAGTGTTTAAAACAGTTATAATTTCTTTTGTAGTTTTGATTTCAGCATTATCTATGTGAATATTAAAATCCCCTGCAATAGCAAAACAGTCAAACTCTGAGGAAATCATTGATAACAGTTCTGTGAACTCTTCAACAAAGGCTGGAGAATATTTTGGTGGCCTGTAGATTATGATAAACAGAATGCGTGGAGCACCTTTCAGCACAATACCTAGATATTCAAAAGACAAGTACTGACCAAATGACACTTGCTTGCATTGATAAACATCTTTAAACAGAGCAGCTACACCTCCACCTCTCCTAACAGTCCTGCAGACACTTATAAAATTAAAGTTAGGAGGGGCTGTTTCAGTGAGGACTGTTGCACTGCAGTTGTCTTCTAGCCATGTTTCAATTAGAAACATAAAATCCAGGTTGTTTGTGGTTATTAAATCATTGATCACAAATGATTTATTTTTTAGTGAGCGAGTGTTTAAAAATGCTAACTTGATGGAATTACATTTTGTCTCTACAGCAATCTTAGACTGATGCATAACAGGCCGCAGATTAGATGGGTCAGCCGTACGCCTTTTGAAGGCCTTAGACCTTCTATCACGTGATAAAACAGAAATAGAGAAGGCTACAGGCACACTGGGTTCCCGCTTGTTTTGTAAACGTTTGTGAATGTTGCTGCTAATATAGCGGGGACCCGACACATATCACTGAGAGCTGTTATCAGTTGTTTTTGGTTCACCTACAGCAGATGGAGGAGGGTTTGGGCCCTTGCGTTGTGGCAGCGGTCGGAGAGCTCTCACAGGAGGAGGCGGGAGAGCTGAGCCTGCAGTCTTTGGTGGTTGGGGGGCCCGCCGTTTTTTAGTTGATATCTGCGGGCTTGCAGAGAGTTTGGTCCCAGCATACACCAATTCCTCCATTTTCTGTGAAAAGCTTAGAAGTGGAGATGCTGGAGAGAGGGATAGTGTGTCTGGTGAGCGGGGCATATTCTGTCCAGGTGCTGGAGAGAGGGATAGTGTGTCTGGTGAGCGGGGCCCTAGCTCTGATGTTTCCGGTGACTGTAATGTGTTGTCCTGGCATCCCAGGCTGTTTTCTAGAAAGTTGTCCTTGGGTGCTGAGTCTTGGAGCTGTTGTGATACGTCACAGTCTGCATGTGATGAGCTCTGTGGGCAGGGCTCAGCCGGGATGTCCATGAGCAGTGGTTGTTTTGGCTGTGTGGCGTTATCAGTATCCTTGTGGGATTCTTCAACCACATAATGACTCGGAAGCTGATATGAAGTCCTGTGGTCACTCATATTCTGTCCAGGTGACCGTGTGAGTGGATTGACACACACCACTGAAGGATGACGGAGGGAGAAATAGAAATTGTCCTTTAGCACTCTTGCACCAAGTTTGTTTGGGTGGAGGCCATCCAGTTTAAACAGTTGTCTGTGTCCCCAGAAAATATTGAAGTTGTCGATGAAGTTGACTCCTTTTGTACTGCAGGTTCTTTGTAGCCATGTATTCAGCCCAAGCAACCGTGAAAACATGTTAGTTCCCCTTGCTGGGAGTGGTCCACTGATGAACGACTGAACTTCTAATCTTTGAAGTGTTTCAAAGAGTTCACTGAAATCTTCTGAAAGTTCTTTATTTTTGTGCTGTCCAACTCCAGCAGAGGACTTCTTTGATTTGTCAGGACATATCAAAGATTATTCAATAACAACCCCTAAAATATCAGCAAGCACACTCAATTTTTTTCATTTAGCCATTTCTAGCTTTCCCATCGTTCCCTTTCAGATTGTTGTGAATTAAATTTTATTAGTAATAATGAGAATGTTTAATTGTTCTCCAATAATGTCAGCAGTAACAGTTTAAATAATAATTTATTGTCCTGTACACTTTCAGAATATGTTGACCATAATGCTTTTCTAGACTGAGAGCATGCTAGAAGGAGGAGAATGGTGAAAGACGTGTGTGCACTGCACAAATGAATTCCTTCTTGTATTGTCCTTTTTCGCCTGTTTAGAACGATGCTTTACATTTATGGTCTGTTTTCTACTCACATTTACATATTTTCAGAGCCGATGTAATATAATGTGAAACCTAGTAAAATGATTTTAAAAATCATGTGGCACCGTTTTTTCATCACTCTACTGTCGCAATGACCGTCTTTTTTCAGTAAAGGACCTGTCATAGTTTAATGAGTGGGAAGATGACATGAAGTGACGCGAGGTTAGCTGCATTGAAAACAGATGTGTAGTGAACTGCAGGGCTCTCTGACCACAATAGTGGACAAAGGTTTGCTACATTTTGTTTGGATCTTGGAGGACTAACATAAGCAAACTGTCCAACGCCATCAGATAAAGATGCCAGGACAACGGCCAGACACCTTAGAGGGCAAGAAGAAGACCTTTGGTGCACAGCCCGGGAAGGACAAGACTTCCTATTGGTCAAAATGCAGTTTCTGCCCTTCAAGCACCAACAGACTGATTCCTAAGGTTTTGGCCTGTGACCACCATAAAAATTCCTTAGGACCTCTGGATGCAGCAGCAGTGGGTGAAACAAAGAGAGATCACAAAGCTCCATACAAATCCATTAATAAATATGTTCTCAAACCTTAAACTGATGCAAACTACAACACACACATCTTATACTTATTCAAAGAAATAAGCATTCTCAGTGACAACGACGTTTAGCGCAACATCTTACACAAACTCAGCTGTTAACGGACTAATGAATGCATGCCTGACAGTTCAGTCTTCTCCCATCATGTTTGGACTTAATGGGTCTCATTTATCAATCTAACGTAGAAACGAGCGCAGATCCGAGCGCACAAATCAACTTACGACAGAGTTCACGTGTGATTTATGAAACATTCGTATACAGCCAATCCCATCGTATGAAAGATCGTACGATGATAAATGTGGCGGCTGAAAACAATCGTCATTTGACTATCACACCCCTAAAAACACCCCGGTTTAGAAGCCTCGCCCCTAGAGTTTGCGACACGGAGAAACGAAACCCGGCCAAAAAGAGGAAGTAATCTCATGAAAGAGAAATTGATCTTACTCTAAAAACACCCTTTAACCTTATAATTGCTAATGATGTCATTTATTTATATGTATATTAAATATCAGTACAAATAACAAAACATTTATAAACATTATAAACACTATATAGATTATTTAGTTATCCTTAAATCACAACAAACCATTTAAATTCAACGGTATTACAGAACAAGAATGAAAAAATTAGTAGCAACAAAATTTTATATTAAACTATGAAGTAAAATATAAATTGGGCTATAGTGGCATTCATTATAAACAGAATAGCATACTGTCACGGTTCATAAATCCTATGCTTCCTTCTCGTCTCGTGCTCGTTGTTTATGTGTGTGTGGGCGTGCCGACGCATCAGCGCTGATCAACGATCCAGTTGATCATCATCAACATCAGCTGCAGCTCATCACACCACCTTTTATATACTCACCACTTTCTCATCTCCTTGTCAGATCGTTGTTTGTGAGTCCCGGTTGTGTTTGATCCCGTCTTCGTTCCTGTTCGTGTTCCTGTGGATTTGTCACTCTGGATTCGTCACGTCACATCAGCACTTCTCTTCACGGCACTCGTCTGACCATCGAAGTCCCTGCGCCACTACCCTGTTTCTCTTTGAACTGCACCTATCATCATCTCTATAGGTTTAATAAAGAGAGAGCCTACTCGCATACTGTTTCCGCGTTTCCTTCATGACACATACAAACGTCAAGCTAAAATGAATTTATAGAAGCGAAACTAAATGGTATTGGGCTTACAAGTCTCTCTCATTCAACATGTAATGCCATGTAACATTTGGTTGCTAAACTATTATCTACTATGATGTAAACAAGGCTTTGTACTTTTGTTCCAATATCTACGTAAAATATTATCCCTTCACATGCGCAATTGTTTTTTATTTCGGGGCTGCACGCTGATTTTACTGTGGACCTTGTAAATTGAGCAGTGTTACTTTTATGTTTGGTTGACTGCATTTTAGTTTGATTAAGGGCTGAAATGTCAAGTTATTAACATTGAAATGTTGTCTGTGTGTGATCCTCGTGATCAGCGATCAGTTAACTTTTTAACGCTAAAGATATAAAGCTGATCGTGGACTTCAGGAAGAGACAGCAGCGGCCCTACACTCCTCTTATGATCAGTGGGACCCCTGTGGAGAGGGTGAGTAGCTTCAAGTACCTCAGTGTAAACATCTCCGAGGACCTAACTTGGACACATTCAGACTCAGGTTAAGAAAGCCAGGCAAAGACTGTACCATCTGCGACAGCTGAGGAAATTCAGGGTCTCACCAGCTATCCTGAAAACTTTCTATTCAGGGGCCATAGAAAGTGTATTGACTCAGTTCCTCTCAGTGTGGTATGGAAATTCCTCAAACCAGGACTGCAAAGCTCTACAGAGAGTCGTGCGCTTAGCTGAGCGCATCTCCGGTTCGGCTCTCCCCTCTCTGCAGGACATCTACCTCAAACGCTGCAAAAGCAGAGCTGCTAAAATCATCAAAGACTCAACTCACCCCGGTAACCATCTTTTCTGTTTACTGCCATCTGGCAAGCGCTTCAGAAGCATGATGGCAAAAACCGAGAGACTGAGGAGGAGCTTCTTCCCTCAGGCCATCAGGCTCCTAAACACAAACCCAGTCTCATAAACACTTACAAGACTCATTGTTAACTAAATATTCTCAAATATTGCTGCTTTATGTACAATACCCTGACCAACCCGTCTGCACATCCCTCTTATTCACATTACTATTTATTAAGTCCCAGTACACTGTTTTTTTTTGCACATCTTATTGTTTTTTGCACATCTTATTGTTTTGCACATCTTATTGTTTTGCACATCGTATTGTTTTGCACTTTTTGTTTCATTGCACATTTTACTCTTATTTCTCTTTTTTTTTACCATATATATGCTCTTGTGTTGTTACTTTATATAATTTTAATTTTTATTATTTTGCACTGTCCACTGAGCGGACCTGATTCGATTACATTTCACTTCTAATTATACCCTGTATAATTTATTATGTGACAAATAAAGAAACCTTGAACCTAAAGAAAAAAAATATAATACATTAAGATTGTCACAAAAACGAAAGTGGTCAATACTTGTCGCAATGTTTTTCTTTTCTTTTGTTAATCTGTTAATTAAGAGAAATATATTGCATGTAGCCCTATTTATTTTATTCCTTTTATACTTGATCTCTGTGCGCTGTCAGTTGTCTGGCCCCTAATAGGTTGCTAATGTCAGCTTTTGAGCATTTAAAAAAATAGGCTTCAGCACAAGTTCTGTGTGCCATGCTTTTTCATGCTCTTCGACTCTCTGGTGAACATGTCTCCAGTCTGACATTCCAGTCACAAAAGTGCTGGAGTCAGTTACCTTGCTGAATGCCAGGCATACAAAACAAAGCATGACGTTTGCTACAATATGTCAGCCACTTTCTGAGTATGCCATCTCTACTTGTGAACACCTTCTTCACTACAGGGTTGTTCACATCTTGTCTGGGGTGATGATTTAAAAATGCCTGAATCATGGCCAAGTCGGGACGAACAAAGTAATCATGTACACCCTGATCTTCCTCTCTCCTCCTCTTCTACAACCTGTACTCCCTGATCCTCTCTCTCCTCCTTTTCTACAACCTTGCTTAACAAGATAGAGAGAGATGAATAATTGAGTTATTTACTTGATACCTAAAATATGTACAATTTAAACAACACCATACTAGTAACGACCAGAGCTGTTTATTCAATATTTATAGCTTGGAGCTGTTCTAATTTATTTTATTTTTTTATTTTGATTAAATGGTGAATTCAAATATTTAAATGTTGATGATTAATATTATCTTAATGTTTACACAGTTAAAATCATCCTTTTGTTTAATAATAAATGAGAAATTAGGTGTTTATATGTATGTGACATATGGCAATTAGGCCAATGCTGTACATGTTTGGGGATTTGACCTGCAGTCTGCATTTAAGAGTAATGGATAGTGGGTTCTGGCCAAACAGGTGAAACATTTTACCAGAGCAGTCTGCAGAGGTGGTGTACAGGTATATTATGTAGCCACGCATCATTTCAGGGGAACTGAAATGTTGAGTCAAGTGTTATACCAGTTTTGTTTTTCTGACTTTTGTCTAATTACGTTTATTACATCTATTTTATCTTAACTTTTTTTCTTTATGTACTAAAACACCTTTGCATTTAAGTCATTTTAGATTTCATGTAAATATTTTAATTGTAGAATAAGACAGAATAATATTTTATAGTTCATATAACGTAATAAAGGCTATGCATGTCAATTACTGCAATATTCAAGTACTTTATTGTTATGACAATAACCACATGGTTTAAAAACACACAAACCATATATTGTCCCAATCATTTGTTTGTTTTCACGTTTCACCAGCCACTCGCGACGTTTCTGCTACAGCCAGAGCTATCAAGGGGTTTCTATGAATTAGTTTTAAACTTTCAGTGAAAGAACGCATTGGCCCATGGAAAACTTCATGAACACACTTGACTGCCAAAAAGGCACGGGGGACAAATTTGTGTTTTATTAAAAAGTGTTTATGTATTCTACACTCATGGCGCGCGATGTGCGGCACGCGCACACATTAGGACAGGTTGGATGCCTCTGTTTCTCCTGCTTGCATCCCTGTTAGCAAGCTCCTTACCGATTCAAGTTCAACCACTCTCCTACCCTCCTCCTGCTTGTCCCTTTGACCCGCATCACTCACAGAGCAAGTCTGTTGTTGATAATGCTGCTGTGAAAGGTTCGGAACTGCCGAAGAGGAAGAGGCTACTGCTGCAGCAGCCCCTACAGAGAACATGTCGGTAATCTTCGCACATTTCGCGGCATCCACCTCCAAACTTTTGAGCTTCTTTTCCCTGAGCTTTTCAGCACCACCCTTTCTCTTTGGTCTATCCATTTTGAGAAACCGAGAGAAAAGGGGAGGAGAGGTGAAGCGATATTTACATAAAGTAGGCGGAGCAAGAAACCATATCGCTCCGTCTGGCGCAATTTGATGGGCCGGTCCTTGGCGGAAAAAAAATCAATTAAAAAAAATAACATGTACCGGCCCGATAGTGCGTCGGCCCACCGGGAAAATGCCCGGTATGCCAGATTACCAGTCCAGCCCTGTTTCAAAGTATTACCTATAATTGGATTATCATATATCTCTTTTATGTTTTGAAAGCTCTTAACAAAAAGAAGAGCTTTTAAAGGAAATTGTGAAAAGGAGGATTCAATATCTAAACAAGTAGAGGAGGAATCATTCCTAACCCACTCTGCAATGTATCTCAGGTGGGAACTTAACTGGTACATTTTAATATTTGGAAAATCTAGCCCCCCATAGAACTTGGCAGATAAAGTACTGATAATTTTAATCTGGGTTTGCGTTTACTCCATATGAAAGACGTCAGCCAGCTATTCAGGCCCTTCAATGCCCTATTTGAGAACAGTATAGGAACCATTCGAATAGGATATAACAATTTGGGTAACACAATCATCTTTACAAGTGCTATCCGACCAAGCAAGGATACTGGCAAGGAATTCCAACGTTCTAAATCCTGCTGTATTTTCTCAAATAAAGGAACAAAATTAGATTCATATATCTGCTTCAAAGATGCAGACATAGAAATACCTAAATAGACAAAACCTAGAGGTGACCACTTAAAAGGAAAACAGGGCACAATGTTAGGTTTAGAAATAAGAGTCCCTAAAGGCATAGCTTCAGATTTAGTTAAATTAACTTTATAACCAGAAAAGGTACTGAACCAGTTAATCAACTCAATTAGAGCGGGAACTGACTTCTCAGGCTCAGATAAAAAAAATCAATACATCATCAGCATACAGTGCAATCTTATGATGTATATGTCCTATCTGTAAACTTGAAATAGATGGTGCTGATCTGATTGCTTCAGCTAGAGGCTCTATAGCCATCGCAAATAGAAGCGGCGACAGGGGGCAACCCTGCCTGGTGCCTCTATGCATAGGAAAATAATTAGATCTGAAGCCATTCGTCAATACAGCAGAACATGGGTCTGTATACAGCACTCTGATCCACTGCACAAAATTTTCACCTAGGCCAAATTTATCTAAAACAAAGAAAAGATAGGACCATTCAATCCGATCAAACGCCTTTTCCGCATCCAAAGGCAGTACTAGCCCATCTATGGATTTCACTTTTAAGGTGTAAATCATATTTAAAAGGCGTCTAATATTATCAGATGAATTTCTACCTCGTATAAATCCTGTTTGATCAGTCCCAATTATCTTAGGCAAAATATTTTCAAGGCGCATTGCTAAAATCTTAGAAAGCAATTTCCGGTCAACATTTAGTAATGCAATTGGCCTGTAAGAAGAACACATGTCAGGACTTTTACCATTCTTTAATATAAGTGAGATATAAGCCTCGTCAAGGGTCTTTGGTAATTCTTTAAACACAAACGAATAATTAAACATATTAAGCAATGGGTCTGCAAGCAACTATTGAAAATCCTTAAAGAACTCTCCGTAAAACCCATCTGGCCCTGGTGATTTTCCATTCTTTAGAGCATGAATAGCCTTAATAACCTCCTGTCTAGTAATAGGGCCATTGAGAAATTATTTTTGTGCAACTGAAATTGTTGGAAGATTAATCTCAGAAAAAAAGTCAACCATTTTTTTGAGATGGTCACCTGTTTTCTCAGAAGAATATAGATTTATATAAAAATCTCTAAATGAATTATTAATATTCTTATTATCATGGAAAATATTATCATCTGAATCAACAATTGTAGCAATATACTGAGATGCTGCACATTGTTTGGCAACATATGCTAGGAATTTCCCAGGCTTGTCTCCGTGCTCATAAAATCTTTGTTTTGAGTATCTTATTTTCTTCTCTGCATCCACAGTGAGAAGACAATATAGAGCTGCTCTAACTGCTTGTAATTCTTTCAATAAATCTGCTGAAGGAGATCTATTATAAATTTTTTCTTGAACCAATAATTGAGCTTCCAAGGCCCTTTGATTCACCATTTTTTTGACGTTTTTTGGAGGAAGTATATCAAATAATTAGCCCCCTTGCAAAAACTTTACAGGTTTCCCATAATAAAGATGGATTATCTGTGGATAAAGAATTAACCGATAGAAAATATTTAAATTCAGAAGAAAAGTAAAATGAAAATAATGGTTGCAATATTAAGTCTCCACTGTGTAGAATAGTCCACAGTATTTCTAAATTGAAGCTCCATAGTGACACTGGCATGATCTGACAGTAAAATACTTTGTATATTACAAGATAATACTAAATGTAAATCTGTTTTTGGCATAAAAAAGTAATCTAACCTTGACTGACAATGAAAGGAATTAGAAAAAAATGTATATTCCTTGTCAGCAGGGTGAAGATTTCTCCAGACATCTACAAAACCAAGATCTTGACAAATATTCTGAAGACATCTCGCCTGAGCAGTTAGAAATGAAGAGCTATGTGGGTGCCTATCTACAAGAGGATTCATTACACAATTAAAATCTCCCCCAACAATAGTTACATTTACGCATTTAGCAGACGCTTTTATCCAAAGCGACTTACAGTGCATTCAGGCTAAACATTTGTTTTGTCAGTACATGTGTTCCCTGGGAATCAAACCTACAACCTTTGCGCTGCCAACGCAATGCTCTAACCACTGAGAATAGTTTTACCTTGCAACACACCTTCAATAATAACATAGCGACCGTCCCTATCTTTAATACAGTTTAAAACGTTGAATGGTAAATTACGTTTAATGAGAATAGCAACACCTCTACTTCTAGATGTTAAAGAGGAAAAATATATCATCCCCAAAACACCCTGTTGTAATTTTAAATGTTATACATCACTCAAATGAGTCTCTTGTAAAAAGAGCAATTTTGATATTTTCCTTTTTCAAAAAAGTAAGTATCTTTCTTCGTTTTACAGGATTATGGATACCTCGAATATTCCAAGTACAAATCCTAAGCACTCTAACTTTAGACATTAAATACTGTACAGACAATCAGTGTATAGGCCTACATAATACAGATAATCACAAAATACATTCCTGTAAGTATACCCTTCAGAAATCTGAGCTTTAAACAAAACAAAACAAAAAAACAATAAAACACATACAACTATACAAGTGAACAAACCTGCCAAACATGCAGGAAGGACTATTCTTACTCTTTTCTTCTGCAGGCAACTGCCTACCCCCCAAACACCACCCACATCCTTGAACATAGGGTAAACACAAACCTCACCAAGCTCCCAGCAACATGATGCAACTTCTTCACTCAGTGAATTATTTTGTTCAACTTTACCACATAACTACCCGCGAAGGTCTGTCCAGCTAGACCAGGCTGTCAATGAACACAGTCACGTCATCTGGTGAGGCGAAACGCTTCATTTTCCCGTTGATGTTCAGCCTCAGAGTTGCAGGATACAACAGGGCATATTCAATCTTCATCTTCTGCAGTTGTTTTTTGACATCGTCGAAAGCTTTGCGTTTCTTTAACACCATCGCAGAATATTCATTGAAGAATGAAATTCTCGGTCCTGCGTCAGCGCTCCTCTCGGGATCAGTGCCAACATGACGAGCTGCGTTCAACACTCGCTGTTTGTCCGTAAAGTTATGGAACTTTATGATGACAGGTCTGGGTCGTTGCGCAGGTCCTGGCAATGGCGCCAAAGAGCGATGAACACGGTCAAGCTTGATTCGCCCTGCTTTCGTTGTAATATTCAAGTAATCGGGCAGCCACTTTTCGATGAAATGCACCGGATCACTGCCTTCGGTTCCCTCGGGCAACCCAAGTAGACGCAAATTACACATGCGCCCGCGATTTTCCAGATTCAAAGTTGGAGCTTTCCTCCTCACGACTATTCACGCTCGCGTCGTCCACATTAACATCCTGCTCTACGCCACTGATAGCAGAACTTTTCGGCGCAATCTTCTTAGCTTTGGGCATTTTGTCAGATCCTTTTTAAGAAATATTGATCTAAAGACATGGCACAGTAACCCTCCAACCAAGCAGAAGGATTTCACTGAGTGAAAATATAAATTAACCGAATATTTGAACAAATGTCACGGGAGCTCGCCAAATGCGTGTCCGCTCTACGAGGCCATCTTCCTTCCACATGGATACATTATTTTTTTATTTTTTTATTCCCACCCCTAATGTAAATGAGTTTACTTATTTATTCATGCCTGTTTTACCTTGTGGATCAATCTGGATTTCATCTAGGTTCTTTCCTAAAAGGCAACTGACAACAGACAACTGTCCTCAATCCATGGCCATAAGTATGTTGCTGATCTTCGCCAGCTGTAATGTTCCTTCGGACAGGCGATAATACTGGCGATGGACCCTGATGTCGTGTCCTAGGAAGTCAGTGAGGTCGTCCATTTTATTGTCTTTTAAGTTGAGGATCTTTTAACTTAAAAGCGCTTTCCATCTTTCCATCCACAGAATTCCATCTTTGCGCTTTCTCAGTTTGGTGGAGGATAATGCTGCTGGGTGTATTGCTCTACAGCTTCGAGCTATCTGATGGATAACATCTGATCCTCTGAAGCGACTGAGTGCTTGTGGTCTTCTAAACATGAACACATTCTCATCGAGCACATCACAGTTGCGGCGAGTCTTCACAAGGAACTCCATTGATGTCACCATATCTGGTGTGAGAAGAATGGGGAACTTTTGTCAACGTTTGCCTCTTATTTCAATTCTCTGGAAGTGCTTGCAAAGTGATGTCTCAAGTTCTGATATAGAAGAGGTGTCCCTCAATATAAAATTGTCGAGGGACATCTTGGACACCTTTCCTTCCCTTCTATGATTGAACAGTATCACCTGACAGAGTGTCACCTTTGCCAGTTCTGAACAGTTCTTGATGCTTGGCTGTTCTTTGAGTTTGGTTTGATACTCCTTACTCTGGCAGTAAAGATACTGGTGCATTTTTTCACATCAGCAAAGGGAAGAAGTTGTGGAGAGTTCTATTTTGCTTCACTCAAATTTCGGAGGGCCTGGGAGGACACTCAATCCATTTAGTGTCGCAGATTTGTTTAAAGGCCTGCACATTGCTAAGGCCATTCTTATCACTGGACATAATTTCCTCACATTCAATAACGTTAGCCATCTTCTTGAGGTTGTGCCCTAACTTCAGGGCTAAAGATGGTGCTTTGTACGTGCTTGTTTCCTCATTCAAGCCAGCCACACTGCGAACAGCTTCAATGACATGAGGGAAATTAGCCGGAATGAAGAAATCTGACACCTCCTTCAACTTGCCGTTCTGTCTTCCTTGGAGGACTAGGCACCCTGTCCCACACATCTTTTGTCTGATATATACATGTTTTGTGACATCATGGCTAGGGATGCAACGATTATAGATTTTGTTGGTATAGTCTGAGGAATAATCACGGTTTTACGATTATTATGCATTTATTAATTTCTCAACATAAAATCACATAAACATTCTTTAGATGTTAAAAGTGTTATTTATTGCTGCCTTTTGAAACAGAAACAACACAGTAACCAATAATACAGCTCAAAATAATAATATTAAAGAAAAAAAGTCGATCTCTCCTATTGGAATTAAAAAGGTGACCTCTGCTCTGTAAACATCCATGTCAGTATTTCCCTTTTGAAAATAACAAATGGAAATAGATCACGAATGTACTTGATGTTTTCATTTTGTATATTCTTTCTACATTTCCTTTGGACCTGAGGTACTTTTATTTTTTTACTTATGAATAATACTATAAAAGGGATGATAAATCACAATGTTAATTAAGTATTATTATTATAAGACTGATAATAACTTTATTTATCCCACAGAGGACACTGTTACTAATGAGGGGAATAAACTAAACTATTGTTGTAATCAACTGTCATCCATATATTCATTTTAATAATATTTATTCATCTGATTTTATATATGACCTGAGAAAATCATGCCTATTATTTTGGTTTGTGAGATCGAGATCGATTTTGGAGGACAGAAACTTGTTGTCAACGCTGCTCAGCGACTTTCATTAATAAAATAGCTTAGATACTCTATTGCTATATTATATTAATCAGAAACGAGTGAGTAAAATGACTGTTTAAATAACTAAACTCAAATCTTCATTGTTTGTAATGACGCACAGATGAAGGTTAGCTAATTCACTCATGCAACTGTCACCTCTCTGTCTCTCTCTCTCGCTTGCTCTCTCTCGGTCTCTCTCTCTCTCTGTCTGAAGCGGGCAGAATGCTAGAGCTAATGAACATTGCGTCAGGCGGTCCTTGCCTTCACGTCGTGCATTAAAATAGTTTATTTCACAACGAGAAGAGGTTGGCTAGCCGTGCATTATTCCTTATGTAACGTAAACTCTTTAACAGCAATATTTAAATGATGCCCTGGTCATTCTTGGTGTACCCAAAATGGTCCTATACTATCGACTTCAGACATTCTCTAGTGGAAATAAAGGACCGCTGTTTGGTTCCTCTGTCATAGTCAATCTAATGCGTCTAGTAGTATCCGTGTCTCTGATAAGCACGACATTTAAGCTGGTACACCACTAGTGTAACATATATGTTTTCATTTTGCGCAAGTTGCAACAGTTCCGTTCCGTGCAACAGAAACACTCAGTTTAGCGGAGCCTTTACGATTAATTAACCATGATGTTTTAAAGCGCGGTTAATAGTAAAACCGGTTAATCGCTGCATCCCTAATCATAGCAATGCTTATTAAAGAGATGCTTCCCTAATCTTAATATGATTTTCTCTTTGTGGACCACATTTGTTATCTCATTCTCATGCATTTCAAGCACAATTTCCCAAAATTGTGCATTCACGCTGTCTGGAACTGGTTCAGCATACACGCTTGTGCGTCCACTTTCTTGTGAACGCATGAACAACCATTACAGGACGTGACAAAAAGTGTTGCATAAGTTCTTAAATATGGATATTGTTATTACAATATCGCACAGGATCGCTACAGAAGGCCTTCATTCACCCCCCGGAGCCGTGTGAGCCATGTTTTACGAGGGATGATTGATTTTTCACTTCCTTTGGAATAACAGCCGTGTGGTTTATTTTAAGGCTTGGAAGATCAAAAACATTGTTTAATATAACTCAGACTGGATTCGTCTGAAAGAACAAAGTCACCTTTGTTTGGGGACATTTAATTTCTAGCGTTTATCGTTGATTTGATAACACAGATCCTATTTAAACTAAGCTGACCTAGACAATGACGTCAATGTATTCAATAATGAAATGCCTTTAACTGAAAATGTAGTGTTTAATCTTGTCATTATACATTATTGACACTCTATTCTCCTATTTGATATTGTTCAGTGCTTTGACACAATCTGTATTGTTAAAAGCGCTATATAAATAAAGGTGATTGAGTGACCTACTGTAACAAATGACAGGTCAGAGGCGAGAGTAGATCCACAAGCAGCTTTATTGGTACAAGGTCAAACAGGCAAATATCAAGCAGGGGTGTCGAGGGCAACGTAGAAAAGGCAGAGTCGAAACCAGAGGCAGAGCAATGGGTCAGGGCAGGCGGCAGACAGAGAGGATTACCAGAAAGCAGGCGGGGTCAGAGAGGCAGGCAGCAAACGATCAGGAGAGGAGGTCAAAAGTCCAGGTAGTGCACGGAAAGACAAACTGGGAAAAACAAGACTTCGCAGTGAGTGCAAGTGAGAGTGCTGCTTAAATGTGAGTGTGAGAATGAGGTGCAGGTGTGGGAAGGCAATCAAGACTAATGAGTGAATGGTGACAGCTGTGTGATTGGTGTAATGGTGGACGGGAATGTGTGTGTGCAGTGCATGATGGGAGATGTAGTCCCAGGGTGATGTGCAGTCGTGGTGAGTGGCAACCAGATTCATGACAGAGCCCCCCCCCCCAAAGAGCGGCTTCCAGACGCTTCACACACATACGGCACAATCCAGGAGGGCGGTGGAGCGAAGGTGGAACCGGGCGAGGGAATGGAGGGCCAGGTCCATGTGGGGCCAATGAGACAGGAGCCCACCAGGGCAGGGCGGACGAGACAGCAGGGACGTGAAGGGATACTGGGTAGACCGCTGTGACGTGAGGTGACTCTGGCAGGTCAGCGGAGGCGTGAGGTGACTCTGGCAGGTCAGCGGAGGCGTGAGGTGACTCTGGCAGGTCGGCGGAGGCGTGAGGTGACCCTGGCAGGTCGGCGGAGGCGTGAGGTGACCCTGGCAGGTCGGCGGAGGCGTGAGGTGACTCTGGCAGGTCGGCGGAGACGTGGGGTGACTCTGGCAGGTCGGCGGAGACGTGGGGTGACTCTGGCAGGTCGACGGAGACGTGGGGTGACTCTGGCAGGTCGACGGAGACGTGGGGTGACTCTGGCAGGTCGACGGAGACGTGGGGTGACTCTGGCAGGTCGACGGAGACGTGGAGTGACTCGGGCAGATCAGGCGCCCACCAGGGCGGAGCAGACGAGACCGACGCCCACCAGGGCGGAGCAGACGTGACAGGCGCCCTCCAGGGCGGAACAGACGAGACAGACGCCCACCAGGGCGGAGCAGACGAGACAGGCGCCCTCCAGGGCGGAGCAGAGATCCCTGGCCGAGACTGGGACCTAGAGGAAACGGAGACACAAGAGGCAGAGAGAGCACATTTGGTTTCAGGAACCGAGGCAGGGAGTTTAAGCGGCCATGGTAGATCCGGGGACTCGGGCAGCCATGATGGATCAGGGGACCTCATGGGCCATGGCGGGTCCGGGGTCTCCGTGAGCAATGGAGGGGAGCTCCCTCCATGAAAGTTCTTGGTGAACTCCACCACCTCGAGGGGGCACTCTGGAAGCGCTGAATCTCGGTGGCGCTCGGGCGGCTCTGACTCTCTTGGGCACTCAGGTGGCTCTGACTCTCTTGGGCGCTCGGTAGAACTGGACGGAACCAGCGGGGGCATCGATGAGCTGGGCGGGACCAGCGGAGACGAAGGAGAGCTGGGCGGGACCAGCGGAGACGAAGGAGAGCTGGGCGGGACCAGCGGAGACTGGATCGGGACGGCCTCTGGAGCGAACTCTGTGAGCTCCTGGATCGGGACGGCCTCTGGAGCGAACTCTGTGAGCTCCTGGATCGGAGCGGCCTCTGGAGCGAACTCTGTGAGCTCCTGGATCGGAGCGGCCTCTGGAGCGAACTCTGCGAGCTCCTGGGACGGAGCGGGCTCTGGAGCGGACTCTGCGAGCTCCTGGGACGGAGCGGGCTCTGGAGCGGACTCTGCGAGCTCCTGGGACGGAGCGGGCTCTGGAGCGGACTCTGCGAGCTCCTGGGACGGAGCGGGCTCTGGAGCGGACTCTGCGAGCTCCTGGGACGGAGCGGGCTCTGGAGCGGACTCTGCGAGCTCCTGGGACGGAGCGGGCTCTGGAGCGGACTCTGCGAGCTCCTGGGACGGAGCGGGCTCTGGAGCGGACTCTGCAAGCTCCTGCGTGGCACCCACCGTAAAAGGAGAGCCACTCAGCTGTAGTGCGGTATCCATATACCTCTCCAACGTCCAGTTAGGATCATGCAGCGGCATGATTGAACGAAGAGGTTCAGATAAGCCCCCATGAAAAAATATCATTAAGCAGATCTTGTCCTTATGAGTCAGGTGTGCCAGTTCGCGGAAGTCCACGACATAGTCCTCAATGGACCTTGTACCCTGGCGGAGTAACATCAACCTCACTGCTGGATTCATTGTTGGCGAAGTCTTCTGTAACAAATGACAGGTCAGAGGCGAGAGTAGATCCACAAGCAGCTTTATTGGTACAAGGTCAAACAGGCAAATATCAAGCAGGGGTGTCGAGGGCAACGTAGAAAAGGCAGAGTCGAAACCAGAGGCAGAGCAATGGGTCAGGGCAGGCGGCAGACAGAGAGGATTACCAGAAAGCAGGCGGGGTCAGAGAGGCAGGCAGCAAACGATCAGGAGAGGAGGTCAACAGTCCAGGTAGTGCACGGAAAGACAAACTGGGAAAAACGCTCGGAAATGTAGCCAGGGGGAAACAAGACTTCGCAGTGAGTGCAAGTGAGAGTGCTGCTTAAATGTGAGTGTGAGAATGAGGTGCAGGTGTGGGGAGGCAATCAAGACTAATGAGTGAATGGTGACAGCTGTGTGATTGCTGTAATGGTGGACGGGAATGTGTGTGTGCAGTGCATGATGGGAGATGTAGTCCCAGGGTGATGTGCATTTGTGGTGAGTGGCAACCAGATTCATGACACCTACACCTAGAATGGTTCGAAGGTGAGTAAAAGACAGGTTAATTTTCATTTTTGGGTGAACTATCCCTTTAAACTTAGACTGTGCTAATTACTGGAAACATCCATTAACTACTTCGTGATAATGCAGTGGCCTTGAGACTTCCATTTAAACTGACCAGTAATTAATAACAAAATTATTTACCTATAAGCAAAAGATGTCAGATTAAAATGTATGTCACGCACATCCATGAACTTGACATGGAGGAGAGCTGTTGCAAGAGAGTGTGAGGGCTATGTTGGGTACAGAGGTGGAAAGAGTACAAAAATATTCTACTCAAGTAAAAGTACCATTACATTACTGAAATTTTACTTAAGTACAAGTAAAAGTACCAGTCTAAAAATATACTCAAGTAAAAGTAAAAAAGTAGCTAATTTAAAATTTACTCTGAGTAAAAATTACTTAGTTACATTTTAACAATGGGAGGGAGGAAAAAATGGGATAGACCAAAGGTGTCAAACTCAGTACCTGGAGGTCCACAGCCCTGCACAGTATAGATATTACCCAAATTAAACACTTTGGATCCAGCTAAACTAATCATTTAGGCTTATTTGAAAACTACATGGTGTGTGTATTGGAGCAGGGTTGGAACTAAACTTTTTAGGGCTGTGGCCCTCCAGGAACTGAGTTTGACACCACTGGGATATGGGCCTATAAATCTCAAACTAGTTTTTTTTAATTAAAGGAATCGGTTAATTAGAATAATAAGACATTTGGGCTGTTACCAGGCAAATTAAATCAGTATCAACAAAATTAATCTTTGCAATGCAGAGGAAACACAGAAGCTTCATCTGAAGTGGCATAGATGTATTTACACACTGACATGAATGCATTTAGCCTCAGTTACAAATGCAGAAATAATGTTTTGATAAATAAGACATAAAATGTGACCCTGAACCACAAAACCATAAGGGTCCATTTTCCTAAATTGCGATTTATACATCATCCGAAAGCTGAATAAATCTTATTTCCATTGGTGTAGGGTTTGTTATGATAGGACAATATTTGAAAATCTGGAATCTAAGGGTGCAAAAAAATCCAAATATTGAGAAAATCTCCTTTAAATTTGTTCAAATTAAGCTCTTAGTTTTGATAGATTTACAGTAGGAAATTTACTAAATATATTAATGAAACATGATCTTTACTTAATATGCTAATGATTTTTGGCATAAAAGAAAAATGTATAATTTTGACCCATACAATGTAGGCTATTGTTGGCTATTGCTACAAATATACCCCAGCGACTTAAGACTGGTTTTGTGCTCCAGGCCAGGGTCACAAATGTTAAATAGTCATTTGAAATAAATAAAAAACTAATCAAAAGATACTTTAAATGTTAAATTAGAACCACCAGTAGGTGTCAGTAAGTCACTGATAAGTGAATCAATGGGATTGAACAGAATCATTTAAGCGGTTAATTCAAGCAATGAAAAACTGTCATTGCTCAGAGTCAGAGACGCAAAACTGTGTATGGTGGCTGTGTTTGGAATTATTTTTGTTGTCGAAATAGAGCAAAAACAGGCAATATGGTGTCTAAAACATAAGTCTCTTAATTAACTTCTTGTTTTTTGAACTGTTGTAAAAAGAAAAACTACAGGCCTGTGTAATCATGGTGATTTTTTGAGAAAAACAGCATTCTTCATGTGATGTTGACTTACTATATTAAATTATATAAACATATACATTTTCTGCTTCTATATCTTCAATTTTGTGACCATTCTAAACGCATTTTAACAGACTGAATCACGCCGTGAAAGAAAGCACTCTAAATGCACGCAGATTAGTCTAATCTACTAGATTTCACGGCACACTGTTTAGAGTGATTTGTTTGGTTTTTGGCAAAATACTGATAATGTCAAATCGCACATCGTTAAAACAACAATTACTATATTATCGCAGACAATATTGCACACCCTGCACCACTGTCTTTTTGGCTCATTTGTGCAAAACCTTTTGTTAAACTGTTAAAGCTTAATTTTAACCACCAATGCAACGATGCAAGTATGTACCTTATGTTACCTCTACATGCTTGCGAAGGGTTGATGTCGAGATGTTATAAGCTGCTAGTTTGGTCTCCCGAGGCAAACACAGCTTACACTGCATAATAGAGCATGAATATATGGCCAGGGGTTCACTTAATTTCCTTCGAGTTCAACTTCAGCAGAGTACGACAGGGTTTGGTTTTCAGCTGGGTCTGCACCATTAACGCCTGTCTTGTCCGTCTGCATCTTTCTTGTGGTTTTTAGCGCCAGTTTCTTCTTCTGCCCATTATTTACTGCAGTTGTTTCCACGGAGCGATTTTTTTTTTTACTCAGTAATTCATGTGTTTTAAAATGTAGCGAAGTACAATACTTCACACAAAATATACTTAAGTAAAAGTAAAATTACAGATTAAAAAAATTACTTAAAAAAGTACAAGTACACAAAAAAGCTACTCAATTACAGTAACGCGAGTAAATGTAATTCGTTACTTTCCACCTCTGGTTGGGTATTTATTTTATTCCAAGGTTGTGCTTTTAAAAACCTAGGTTACTCTGGCTCATAAATCTACTTTTAATTCTAAGCTTGAATAATTATTTTAAGTAATATTTGACACACTACCATTCATGACCTCACCTGTGCATCCAGAGCTGCCATCCACAGATGATTTGAAACTAGCTTCATCTTCCTGCAAGCACAAGTGTGACAGTCAGTCAAACATCACGATCTAACATGACATTACACTGTATTTTAAGCTGCAATAGTGTAATTAGTCAATATATTGAAGCATTTAATATTGTGATACAAGTATAGATATTTTCATAATTTGATAGAACATTTTGTTTTCTAATCTAGAAAACTGCATTACAGAAGTAGAAAAAACTTGTTATTGTTGTTGTTATGTATTATTACACTTGATATTAAACATGGAACACACAACACTTATACAATTATTTATTCACCACACGCTTATTTTTTTTTATTTCAAATTTGCACGTCAGACCTCACACATAATTGTCTGTCTTGTATATTGTGTTTTCCCCATTTTGTACATTGCCTATTTGTATATTGTTATTTTGTTGTCTGTGTCCTGTCCTGTTGCTGTCATTCTGTTGCACTGTGGAGCTTCTGTCACTATAAAAAATTCCTTGTATGTGTAAATGTGGCCAATAATGCTCATTCTGATTATTATTATTATTATTACTGATAATATCATTGATGATAATATAACAATAATAATTAATACTAATACTGGTTATACACACACATGCATAAGTGAGTGATTATTTTTATTATTAATGATAATGCATTTACTATTCCCTTGTTTACAGAGTGGGCGTGCAGCAGGCAAACCCAGTGGTGCTTCTGGTGGTCCCTCGACTCCCTACTCATCTACTGCTGTGACACAGACACTTGAACATGCATTTAAAAGGCTTATGCACCCACATCAAAAACAGCTCAAGACCTCGCTGCAGCTATTTAATATTTAATTGCAAAGGACATGATGCCATTTCAAATTGTTGAGAGGCCTGGTTTTCAGAGGCTGATGAAAGTTTCTGTACCACACTACAAAGTGCCATCACAATTTGTTATTTTTCCAAATCTGAAATACTAAACCTGTACAATCAGGTCAAAGCTGATGTTGTAAAAAAATTAACTCAAGGTACATGGTTTGCTGCAACTACTGACCTCTGGATTAGTGAAAGTGGTGGGGGTCAACCCTATATCAGCTTCACTATCCATTACTTCATCCCAGACTGGCAACTGGAGTCAAACTGCCTCGAAACTCAGTTCTTCCCAGAAGATCACTCAGCTCACAACATCAGCAAATTTTTTGAGAATATCCTGAAAGAATGGGGGATCAACAAAAAAGACCTGGTCTGCATAACCACAGACACCGCAAAAAACATGATAAAGGCTCTTGAAGCGTTCTCAAACATGTGGCTTGGGTGCTTTGGTCATAATTCGAACCTGGCCATCTCAAAGGCTTTGAAAATTCAGAGAGTTGAAACAGCAGTCAAGGCCTGCCGCCATCTGGTCCAGGGCTTCTCACTGAACTGGAGGAGAAGGCGAGAACTGAGGGAAAGTCAAGCTACACTCACCATGTCATAGACGACTCTGATACATGATGTGGTGACTCGATAGGGAGCTACATACAAGATGGTTGAGCGTTTCCTTAGTCAACAGCAACCAGTCTGTGCAACACTAGCTGGAGAAAGAGGAGCTTGGCATCTGATGCCCAAGGATACTGAAATAACTGTCATGGACCAACTGTGCCAGCTCCTCGAACCTTTGACCAAGTTAACGGATGCACTTGCCTCAAAAACACGAATAACACTGTCAGCCATCAAGCCTGTCCTGGATCACATCAATTGCGATGTTCTGGTGGAAAAGGATACAGATACATCCCTTACCAAAGAGATGAAAAATGTAGTGAGAGAAGACCTCAAAAATAGATACACAGAGAAAGCAAAGAGAGTCATGAACATGGCTTGTTTCATTGACCGCCGCTGCAAAAGGAGCTCTTAAGATTAGTCTGAGGCTTCAAAGATTGACAGTGACTGTGTCCAAGAGGCTGTAATACTGGATGCACAAGTCAGGGAAGAACCACAAAGTACATCCACCAGCACTGCCACAGCAGCATCAGAGGGTAAAGGCCTAGCCGGGTTGCAGAGAAAAATGTATTCAACAACAAGGCAGCAAAGAGGTGAAGAGGGTCAGATTCCAACCACTATAGAAGACCATGTGAAAGGAGAAATCAAAGTCTTACTGTCTCTGCCCCCAATTCCAGCAGAAGAGGATCCACTGGTGTGGTGGAGGGGCCATGCATCAGAACTGCCTCACCTTGCCAGTGTTGCCAGGAAGCTTCTGTGCATCCCAGCAACCAGCGTGCCTTCAGAGAGTGTTCAGTGCAAGCGGGCATATTGTCTCCCCTCAAAGAGCACTACTTAAACCAGACAAAGTAAATATGCTGACATTTTAGCAATTCAATCTCAAGTGAACATGTTAGGTCAGCTGCACTTTTTTATTTTTGAAGGAGAGAACAGACATGTAATCATTGCTGTTCATTTGATTTGTTTACATATGGTTGTATTGTTACATGCACATTGCTTTACAACACGTGCTGTTGGTGATGTGACAATAAAAGTTATTTGATTTATTTTAACACAACACAAGAAGCAGCTTGAGCGTTTGGGGCGTTTGACGCACGAGTTGAAAAATCTGAACTTTGGTGAATATTCGCGCCGCGTTAACCAATCAGGAGCTTGCTCTAGCAGTGACGTGATTACAAGCGGAGGCAGAAAATCTGAAACAACAATGGAGGACAAATGAATCGTGGTTGTATGTGGGTACCCGGAGCTGTACGAAACTACTTCGTACTTTTACAAAAACAGGAATACATTTTGCAACGAGACTGGAGCTGCCTGGCAGAAGCCCCTCCCATGACGCGAATTCGTGTCTGTTGTGTAGTGAATTTCATGCGCGAATGAAGCGAGTAAACTCAAAATGTTCAAGCATCCAACTATGCGCGATAGTTTCGATAATAGCGCGATTTATTCGCTTCATTCGCGTCTGGTGTAAATGCACCTTTAGAAGGGACTGAAATTAAGGGTGTGAAACAGAAAGTGAGTCAGAGCTGTTGTTTTTGTTGGTGTCCTTAGAAGTGGTCTATGTTACAGTTTTTTCAATTGCTAGGACACAAGATTGTAATTCTGAAACTCTTTTACAGCATCCTCCAAACTATATTTTAAATAAAAGCAAAATCTCTCTCTCTCTTTCACACCTATTCCTCTCCTTGCTTGTAATGTTCTGGACAATGATTGAAACCATGTATTGCTAGCACTTCTCTTAAGTTGAATTGCTTGTTTTCCTCATTTGTAAATTGAATCGGATGAAAGCATCTGCTAAATGAATAAATGTAAATATAAATGCACTCACCTAGATAGCAGTTGGGATGGTAGAGGAGAATGGAAAAGACTATATTTGCAAACTACATCAGATAATTGTCAATTGAGTTTACAAATACTATAACATGATTTAATCCATGGTGAAACTAATACAACAAATGATGGTGCAGTTTTTCTACACTGGGAATCCCATCTGGCTTAGCCTCTGGTTTACCGAAATGATTTGAAATTAAATATAATAATCCTTAACTTAGAAAGAAAACAAAGGTAAGAGTTTTGTATATATTTACGTGTGTATATGTACATACATGCATACATCCATACATTAGACTACAGTGATTATGATATATTGATCATCTTGTCAGAGTAACCACAATGTCAGTGTGCTGCTAGATTAGAGCAGAAGCCCGTCATGGTCTTGGTATCTGCTGAGAGAGGTACTGTCCACTTCATTCAGATGCGGTCTCTATGAACTGCTCTGCTAACAGGACTGTTAGTGCTAAAGCTTCCATCCTGTGATGACCAGTCCTCTGCTATGGTCTTTATCTGCTCCTTGTGTGACTCTGTGAACTGAGGGCATACGCTATCACATGTCTGGATGTCTTTTATCCAGATCTGTTTGTCTCTCACTCTGTACTGTTAACATCCTTTAGCATCATAAAGAGAGATGTACAGCATCTGGCCCCATTCTCCATTAGGTCATGCTAAAGCAGTATTGCTTACGCTCTGTTATCTCATGGCATCACTACTAGCCTCTGAGATATGGGTTGAAAGTATAATGTGCTGCTCTGTTGGCTTAGCGGTTAGCATTTACAAAATAATTAAGTCATTACACATTAAAATGGTGTGTTAGAGTTAACTTTTAAGGCTTTGAGAGAGCACAGAGCCTTGTAGAATGTCTGTCGTTATCTAATACCACAGCATTTGTGCAAGGAACTGCAAAAACAGATTACCACAATCTGTTGAATTCCAACTGTATGTAGTGAAATATCAAAAACATTATCCAGATGAGTCTAAATAACAGCAGCTGCCAATTTCAGGTACACATATTGTATATTATCAGGGCCTAATTATTTTTTAACATACATATTGTTTTTCAAGTTTATTAGTGATCTGTTGAAAGTAGGGCTGTGAAGATAACCGCATTACCGCTTCACCGCGGTAATGAGATGCCGTCCGCGGTGTTGAGGTCATCACCGCACTGTTTTTCGCGAGATCCGACCAAATTTCTTGCAACGCGGGAATAAAATACGGTAACGGTCGGTAACTCTGGTGTAATTTGAACGGGAGTGGGCGGTCTAACAATATCCTGTTCCCGACATCCTTTCAGAACAGCATATCTGTGTGTTTTTACTCCCTCTTACCGCTCACGCACTGCACGCACGCACCAGTGCTTCTGTGTCATGTGTTTCATTGCGCACAGTGCGCAGCATGTGCATAATGCCACCCTGACAGAACAGGCGATCTGCATGTGCATATAGGCGAACAAGGCAGTCGCCTCGGCAGCAACACAGTCAGGGGGGCAAAGGGACAGATATTTGTAGTTTATCTTTTGGGCATTCGTTATCACTGCTTAGTTATTCTACATCTAAATTAACTTTGCTTCATAGTAATGCCGCTCCTAGGCCGCCCCCCAACTGAGCGTCAGCTACTCTACATGCAAAACATTATAATGTTCATTCATAAATGTCATCAAATCGAATAAAACTATCCAGACATGAATTCCTTTTGCTGCTGGTGCTGTCTGATGAGTTTTAAAGCCAGACACGCGCTTCTAAAAGGTAAGATTATAGCCTAATATATATGTGTGTGAGAGAGAAAGCGTGGGGGAGATAACACAAGTGTAATATTATCTATTAAATAGGCTTACGTACACCCAAAACCGTGTTTTGCTTGTGTTTTAGCCAAGTGGAATACTAAATATTTAGCATTTATCATACAGAGTTTAATTGGTGTAATAAAGCGGGGTGACCGATCTGGCATCAGAGGATGGAGAAGTAACGATCATTCGCGCAATCACTCCGTTGACCCACTTAAGTGACTACCAGCTTACATCAGTTGCTTTTATTGTGTGCATATACTCTAAAAATCACGGTTATTTTATAAAAAAAAAAATTGTAATGTTTGGGTAGTTTTTGTGTAACCCATATCCTATATGACAGTCGCAGCATTTAAAAATAAGAAATGTTGTATACATGTTTAAATGGTGAAATATGTTGTATTAAGAACTGTATTTGACAAAAATAAAGGCATTAAGACAAGAAAGAAAGAAGAATAAAAAACAATGACAAGCTTAAACAATACGAAGCCAACACCAACTAAATAAAATAATCAAATTAATAATTCTCTAATCAGCATGCTTTAATTTAGTGTCGCTAGTGGTTTGCTTCAATAAGCTTAAATTAAAATGTCTTTGGTCTGTGCTCTGGAAGTGTTGTTAATTCTACTAAACTTTAATTACTCAAATAAAAACGGCAACTAACCTGTATAGGGTAGAAAACTTCACAAAATAAAAACTACACTAAAATTAACCAAATAAAATAAAATGAAACTTACATTTTTAGCAAAAATTGAAAGCAATATTAAAATAAAAACGAATTTAAAAATGCAAAACTACAATAACCCTAACACAAACGTATTTCACTGGAGGAAGAGGATCCGCCAGATGAGATGATCGGAGTTCGGAGGTGCTGATCCGGACCAGGTCTGTTCAGATTAAGCCCTGACTGTTAATAGCACATGCCCGTGCTTGCTTTTATTTTAATGTAGTTGTTAATAAACAAATGATCCAATCTTTCACATGCATCTTTAAAATCGTATTTGAGTGAAGTGGGCGCGGCCCGGCAGGGTTTTGCCTAGAGCCCTGTACATGAGTGACAGAGCAGAATAAGGATGAAGCACAGTGTGGATGCTGAAAATGGTCAGTTTACTGCGAAGAAACGTCTAGGTTACGTACGTAACCCCCGTTCCCTGATGGAGGGAACGGAGACGTTATGTCGTGACGACATAGGGGATTTACTTGGAAGCCCCGAACATCTCTGACTAAGAGAAAACGCCAATGAAATTGGCTAGTGGATTTTGCATACCTGAGCCACTCCCCGTGCATACGGGTATAAAAGGGCGTCAGGTGCATCCACTCATTAGGTTTTACGCTGAGGAGCCGAGACGAGTCCCTGGCAACCAGCGATGGTTCAAGATTGTGGCATGGGGACATAACGTCTCCGTTCCCTCCATCAGGGAACGGGGGTTACGTACGTAACCTAGACGTTCCCTATCTGTCGGTCACTACGAGTTATGTCGTGACGACATAGGGGTCCTATGGAAAGCGCCACAAGCTGAACCCCGTCACAACCTTGTGGCATGCAGATGTTGACAAGCGAGTGCGTGACAGACAAATGCCATGCAAGAGGTTGCAACCTTCCTACCGCTCCAGTGCAAATTCGCTAACCTTGGTGCCCACCGGGACCACTGAGTACATCGCTGCTGGAGATAGCCAAGCCGCTGTTCTTTTCCCCACGGAATCGGAAGGGATTTCGACCTTCAGTGAAAGACAGCTTCAGGTCTTTCCTATTTGTTGTTTACAGCTTGTCGTAACCGCAGGGAAGCGAGCCTTCCAGAGAAGGGCGCTACGGAGGCCACATCCTGCCCGAAGGGAGGTAACATGTGGAGACACTGATATGGACTGGCCCAGGCTTGGGGCAGTACTACATACGACTGGACTCTGGGGCAGATCCTACCTAGGAGTAGGGAGGAGGGCTGCCAGCAGAACCTGACAGAAGCTCTGTCACAGGGAAGACACGGGTTTACCGTGAGGGAAACCTTACCGTGGAAGAATACACATATGGGATTACCCGAAGGGGAATCAGGCCATACGGCCACCTAGCCCAGTACAGGGGCTGACCGGAGACCCGGGCGAGCTAACACCAGTACTGGGCCTGGCGTCAGACTGCTCCGCCCAGTCTGACTGCCGGGGGTGCTTGGAGGATTCCACCAGGGTTCACCGTCCGGGGAACTGAACTGGGGGAGAAAAAGGCGCTCGTATCCCCGGGTGAGGGGGAATGGCGCAGCAAGCGTGACACCGGCCAGTTCTTCCCGCCCATTACTTACCCAACACACGGGAAGAAACTGGCTCAACGCGGAGATTGTAGAATCTTGCGAAGGTGTTCGGTGTCGCCCAGCCCGCAGCTCTGCAGATGTCTGCCAAAGAGGCGCCGTGCGCCAACGCATGGGAGGAGGCAACACTCCTGGTGGAGTGAGCCCTCACCCCCAGGGGGCACGGCTCGCCTTGCGACTGGTACGCCAAGGCGACGGCCTCCACTATCCAGTGGGCCAACCTCTGTTTGGAGACAGCCTTCCCTTTCTGCTGCCCTCCGTGGCAGACAAAGAGCTGCTCGGAGCTTCTGATGCTCCGGGTGCGGGTCACGTATATGCGCAATGCTCTTACGGGACACAGCAACGCTAAGGCTGGATCTGCCTCCTCCGAGGGCAGTGCTTGCAGGTTCACCACCTGATCGCGGAAGGGCGTGGTGGGAACCTTGGGCACGTATCCAGGCCGGGGTCTCAAGACAACGTGAGAGTAGACCGGCCCGAACACAAGGCACTCTTCGCTTACCGAAAACGCCTGGAGGTCCCCGACCCATTTGATGGAAGTGAGCGCGGTCAGGAGCGCTGTCTTAAGAGACAGGAACTTCAGCTCGACTGAGTCCAGCGGCTCAAAGGGGCCCCTCTGAAGTCCAGCCAGGATGAAAGAGAGGTCCCAAGAGGGCACAAGGGGAGGCCTGGAGGGATTCATCCTCCTGGCCCCCTTCAGGGACCTCACGATGAGATCATGCTTTCCCAGGGACCGGCCGTCCACTGCATCGTGGTGAGCCGCAATAGCGGCTACATACACTTTCAAGGTGGAGGGTGACAGCCTACGCTCCAACCTTTCTTGCAGGAAAGAAAGCACTACTCCAATCGTGCATCTTCGGGGGTCTTCTCGGCGAGAAGAACACCAGGTCGCGAACAGACTCCATTTCAGTGCGTAGGTTTGCCTTGTTGAAGGAGCTCTAGCCTGAATGATGGTCTCTACCACCGCCGGTGGTAGACCAGTCAAGTCTGCCGCGTCCCGTCCAGGAGCCACACATGGAGGTTCCATAGATCTGGACGCGGGTGCCATATGGTGCCGAGCCCCTGAGAAAGGAGGTCCTTCCTCAGAGGAATGCACCAGGGAGGTGCTGTCGCGAGGGAAATGAGTTCGGGAAACCAGGTCCGGGTGGGCCAATGGGGCGCAACCAGCAGGACCTGCTCCTCGTCCTCCCTGAGCTTGCACAATGTCTGTGCGAGTAGGCTCACTGGGGGAAACGCATACTTGCGTAAGGCCCGAGGCCAGCTGTGTGCCAGTGCGTCTGTGCCGAGGGGGCCCTCGGTCAGGGAGAAGTACAGCTGGCAGTGGGAGGACTCGGGGGAGGCAAACAGGTCTACCTGAGCTTCCCCGAATCGACTCCAGATCAGCCGGATCGTCTCGGGATGGAGTCGCCACTCTCCGGGGAACGTGAGCAGTCGTGAGAGCGCGTCGGCCGCACGATTGAGCTGCCCCGGGATGTGAACAGCACGCAGTGACTTGAACTACGTGTGACTCCAGAGGAGGAGATGGCGGGCGAGCTGTGACATGCGGTGTGATCGTATACCCCCCAGCCGGTTGATATACGAGACCGCCGCAGTGTTGTCCGTGCGGACTAGCACGTGCTTGCCCAACAGCAGTGGCCGGAACTGCCGCAAGGCTAAATGCACTGCCCACAGCTCCAGGCAGTTGATGTGCCAAAGCAGTCGGGGCCCTGTCCAGAGCCCCGAGGCTGCCTGCCCGTTGCATGTAGCGCCCCAGCCCGTGCTGGAGGCATCTGTTGTGACAACAGTATGCCGGGACACTTGTTCTAGGGGCACCCCGGCCCGTAGAAAGGCAAGGTCTGTCCAGGGGCTGAGGGAGCGGCGACACTGCTGGGAGATACCTACTCGCAGTGTACCGCGGCGCCATGCCCACCTCGGGACCCGGGAGTGTAGCCAGTGCTGAAGTGGTCTCATATGAAGCAATCCGAGCGGCGTGACTGCAGCTGCGGATGCCATATGCCCCAGGAGCCTCTGAAACTGTTTCAGTGGTACCACATTCCTGCCTCTGAAGGAACTCAGGCAGTTCAGCACTGCTTGGGCACGTTCCTCCGTGAGGCGTGCCGTCATACTCACCGAGTCTAACTCCACACCGAGAAAAGAGATTCTCTGCACAGGGGAGAGCTTGCTCTTTTCCCAGTTGACCCGAAGCCCCAACTGGCTGAGGTGCCGGAGCACCAAGTCCCTGTGATCGCCCAACTGCTCTCTGGATTGGGCTAGGATAAGCCAATCGTCGAGGTAGTTGAGGATCCTGACGCCCACTTCCCGTAACGGGGTAAGGGCGCCCTCTACAACCTTCGTGAACACACGGGGAGACAGGGAGAGCCCGAAGGGGAGGACCCTGTACTGCCATGCCCGACCTTCGAACGCAAACCGTAGAAACGGTCTGTGTCGCGGAAGGATCGAAACGTGAAAGTAAGCGTCCTTCAGGTCGATCGCTGCAAACCAATCCTGGGGCTGAATGCATTTGATCATGCGCCTGTGCGTCAGCATCTTGAACGGGAGCTTGTGCAAAGCCCGGTTCAAGACTCGCAGATCCAGGATTGGCCGAAGGCCACCACCTTTCTTGGGTACGATGAAGTAAGGGCTGTAAAACCCCTGCCTCATCTCGGCTGGAGGGACCGGCTCGATTGCATCCTTTGCCAGGAGGACAGCAATCTCCTCGCGCAAGACAGGGGCGTTCCGGACTGCAACCGACGTCTCGAGAACGGCGTTGAACTTGGGAGGTCGCCTGGCGAACTGAATCGCGTAGCCGAGTCGAATTGTGCGCGTGAGCCAGCGAGACAGGCTGGGCAGCGTGAGCCACGCCTCCAGTCGCTGTGCAAGCGGCTCCAACGGCACAATCGACGTACCTGTGGTAGTGCAGCGAAAGGGAGTAGGGGTGGATGGCACAGAAGGCGGTGCGTTCTGAGGCATCCTCACCAAACTCCCTGGGTCCCGAACGGGACTGGCCAGAGGTGCGTGGGGAGGAATGTCGTCCCCGAACCGTACTCTCTTGGCTACTGGCAAAATGGGTCGTGGGCGAGAGTGAGGAGGCAGGGCGTCGCACACTGTCGTCCCATGGACCTGAGAACCCGGAGGAAATGGAAATTGCTCTTTCTTTGAGAAGGTGGGTACCGCTGGCCCTTGGACCAGCGGCGGAACAGAAACAAAACGAAACAGAAGATTCTCCTCCCGGCCCTCCACCGGGGGAAGGAGCGGCGCTGTTCTCGCCGTCTCCTGAGAAAGAGCAAACTCCAACATCTCCGGGTTGCCCGCGTCAGGGCCGCTTCGTCGATTTCCTGGACGACTTGGGGCCTGGCTGAGACGCGGGGGGCGCCGCTCTCCTGCGAGAGGCTCGACGCACCGGCCTATGTGTCGATTCGGCCTGGGGCGGAGCAGCTCTGGAGGACGCAGGAGGGCGCCCACGGCGACGGGCAGACTGAGGCCTGGCCCCGGGGGCAGCGGTGGATGGTGCCTCACGCCGGGGCAGGATGTGCTGGATCGCCTCGGTCTGCTGCTGTACCGCCGAGAACTGCTGGGCGAAGCCCTCGACGGTGTCGCCGAACAGCCCTCCCTGGGAGATGGGGGCGTCGAGAAAGCGTGCTTTGTCGACATCCTTCATCTCTGCCAGGTTGAGCCAGAGATGGCGCTCCTGGACCACCATGGTGGACATCGCCTTCCCGAGGGACCGCGCCGTGACTTTCGTCGCTCGTAGAGCGAGGTCAGTCGCCGTGCGCAGCTCCTGCATCAACCCCGGGTCGGTACTACCCTCGTGCACCTGTTTGAGCGCCTTGGCTTGGTGAACCTGCAGGATAGCCATGGCGTGCAGGGCGGAGGCTGCCTGGCCCGCAGCACTGTAAGCTTTGGCCGCGAGAGCGGCTGTCAGCTTACAGGCCTTGGACGGGAGACGCGGACGGTTCCTCCAAGTGGCGGCGTTTCGTGGGCACAAGTGCACCGCAACCGCTCTCTCCACCTGGGGAATGCCCGTGTACCCCCTGGCCACTCCGCCGTCGAGGGTAGTGAGGACGGAGGAGGCGGACGAGCGGCTTCTGGCCGTGAAAGGGGCCATCCACGAACTCGTCAGCTCCTCATGCACCTCCGGGAAGAAAGGCACCGGGGCAGGGCGCGGTTGTGAGCCGCGCCCCGCTCCGAGAAACCAATCGTTCAGCCGTGAGGGCTCGGGACTGGGCGGTCTGTTGACCTCCAGCCCGATGCTCACGGCTGCCCGGGCAAGCATGGCCGTCAGCTCTGGGTCCGGTGCGGCGGTGGCGACAACACCCGAGGGGGGCAGCCCCACCGCACCTTCATCCTCAGAGGACGTGAACCCATCCCCCGATGCTGCGATCGACATCCTATCTACAGATGGCGCACCGAATGAAATGCTGGGCGCCCCGTGGGACAGACCAGCGAAATCACCCGGGAACCGGACGGGATGTTCGCTGCGTGAGGAGTAAGAGGTCCGTGGGGGCGTGTCCGGCGGAGAGGCTCTTACTGTAACCCTCAGATCTCCCAGAGCGTCAGCCGGCGATCCTCTGCTCGAGCCAGAGAGATCAGCACGGGTGGCGGCAGAGGGTGCCAATCCTTTCATAAAGGAAAGGCGAGATCGCAGCGAAATCATGCTCATACGCCCACAACAGACGCATGAGTCATCCACGAACGCAGCTTCAGCGTGTCGGCGGCCCAGACACTGAAGACAACGATCGTGTCCGTCATCCGCAGACAGAAAACGACCGCAACCAGAAGGACACGGACGAAACGGCATCTTGAAAAAGACGCGATCGTCCGTGATTTGCTCTTTTAGAATTTGCTCTCTCAGTTGAAGTGCCCAGGGGAATCGCTGATGAGAGGGACTCCGCTGATCGCACCGTTACGCCAACCGGGAACAAAACAAAGATGAACGTCTTTGTGGAGATCAGCACTCTTCTCATCCACTCGGCTCCGAAGCAAAAATCTAATGAGTGGATGCACCTGTCGCCCTTTTATACCCGTATGCACGGGGAGTGGCTCAGGTATGCAAAATCCACTAGCCAATTTCATTGGCGTTTTCTCTTAGTCAGAGATGTTCGGGGCTTCCAAGTAAATCCCCTATGTCGTCACGACATAACTCGTAGTGACCGACAGATAGGGAACCCATGACAGGCAAGTCTGACTCAAGACATTCTTCTCAGGGAAGTTAAATTGTTTGGTTTCATGAAAAAGAGATTTAATTTTGCAATGTCTAAGCCAATGGTTTTGTTCATATTTTACATATAAATTTAAATGACAGATGTCTTTTTTTTTTCTCTGCGACACTTTTCCGTGTTGACAGCAAAAGGTTAAACAAATTTCGTATTTTGACAAGACGAATAAAAATAACAAACATGCTATTTTTACATTTTTGTACAAACTGGCCTACATTATAATTTGTTTTTCTCTCTCTGCGACACTTATTACGTTGACAACACAATGTAAAACTAATTTGATTCTGGACAAGACGAATAAAATAAATAGCCTACAATAAAATACATTTTGTGCAGACTACATTTTTATTTGTTATCTCTCTTTCAGTAGAGGAAATGTCATTGTGAGATTCTGGAAACGAGATATATTTCGCGGGAGCATTCGGGTCAGGAAGAAAAAGCCTCTTTTATGTTGCACTTTAAAAAGGTTGTTATTATAAATGTAGCCTAACGAATAGTCAAATAATATTAATTACATCCTAATTTGCTGTTACAACCTATCCGTTTCAACAAACACATTTTGCAACAAGTTGCGTTTGGACAAGTGCGTTTATATCCACGGACTCTTACCCGAAAAACAATGTCTAAAGAAATAGGAATCGAAGTTTAGCACAACTCACCAGAACAAAGCATGGGGCATGTTGAGCTCGCTTGTTGTTTCTGCAGCTTGCTCAGGTTGTTATTCTTTTAATAATTTGTTGTACAAAGAATGGGTTACAAATGATGACAAAGACTGTTCCATAATTCCTATTAAATTCAAGATATTGAAAAAAAAAAACAAAGTTATAGAGATTAATATTATTTTGTTATTATTGTTAATTTAATTAACGGTTTTAAGAATAAAGACGACAACTTTATTATTATTCATTTCCATGTTCATTTAGAAGCTGCATGCGTTCTTGATCAAGTCATTCAGGGCTCTACTCATTCTTCCCACTGGTCGCAACTTTCTCTTTTTGATACAACATTATGATAAAAGTTCATCAGCATGCATTGATTAATCTAGTTTATAGCTATATGGTAATGAAAGTGTTCAACATTCAACCCGTTCTTTTTCATCAGTATTATTTGTCACCTTCTCTGGTTGAAGCAGTATTTTACTTTAGTTTGAAAACCAAATCCTCCGTTGCTCAGTCTGCTGCGTGCACCTTCGCGCTCGTGCTGATGCAGTGAGTGTAGGCTCTACCCACGAAGCACTTGCGCTGAAAGTGCATCTCTTCATGTGATCAGTGAAATCTGACTCCTGCTACAATGTGCTGTGGCTCTGCAGCACGCAGACGCTTTGGAGCAGCAGACCATGCACTTGAACAAGTGCGACCACGTCAATTTTTTGTTTGGGTGTCGTGCGATTAACCGCCAAACCGCGATATTTGTTGCTGCTTCACCGCGGTAAGGAAAAATCCAATACATCACAGCCCTAGTTGAAAGTAAACTCTTTGAATTCTGTTTAATGTGTGCTGAAAGGCTCAGTCACAAGTGTATCCCAGAGAGATAAAAAAACGTATTATTTACTGATCATGATTTAATAATATTATAATTAAATAATAATAATAATACTAACATTAACAAAATTACAAAAAAGTATTTTTAAACTAAATAGACAATTAATTGATTTAGATTCCCCTCTCAAACTTCAGTCCATGCCTAAGTGAGACTTAAAGACCTGGAGTCGGCCAACCTCTTTTTGATGTATTTCCTATTGTCATCAATAATGATTATTTCAATTATATGTTATCTGATCTATTGTCCGGAACGCTTTGTTTTTCAGCGGGAATGCTATTAATTTCCTCAAAACAACATAGATTTGACCAATTACATTAAGGCTACACTTCAACCAGGACAGTTTGTAATGTATGCTGTGCACAAATGAACGTTAATGTTAATTAAAAACCAAAGCAAGTAAACCTCTCCTATAAACTGTGTTGAAATTAACCATGAACACGAAATCCACACCACACAAATGGCTTTTAATTGGTTTATTTAGTTAGCAAACATGCAACTATAATTGTGAAGTTTCCATTGATCATTTTCTTACTTTCACATTTAAAATATTTCATGAGATTAAAGTAATAAACAATCATAACCCCTAACCTTAAACTGGCTGCAGGATGGGATTTACTCCAAGTGAAGGCAGGGTAAGCAATTTCTGGAAACCAATGTTGATATTTGAAATCACCAAAACAAACTCGCCCCTACCCCAAAAGGGTATCACCCCTATTTTGATAGATCCGCCCCACATATATGTAGCCTACGCAAAACAGGCAACGATTAGTTCTGTGAAACATAAGCCGCTTTTCCACCGAAATTACCTGGAACAATATGTCCCAGGAACTTTTTTCCCCAAAGACGTGTTGTTGACTGTGTTTTCATTGCGGTCTAAAGTACCGAGTAGATTAGGCAAATAATAGTCTGGTGACATAACGTTAGGCCTGCAAGTGTTTCTTAATACCAATTACACAAATTTCGGACTTGCATCCTCGGTAGTTCAGACTTCACGTGTTAGACTCGGGAGTGTAAGCTCCCGTGGACGGAACGACGCAAGTCCGGTAATTCTGCAAATAGCAGCGCACTTGATAACATCAGTCAGCTCGCCTTGGCTGCTGCAATCTTCCTCACTGTATTTACAGACGAAATATATCAAACACCACTTCCTCCTTGCATTTTTATTTAATCATATTAATAGAACTATAGAATAAAGACCAAAGATTACCTGTTAGATTTACCAAAAACAAATTATATCTTATGTTTATCCACTACAGTGACATCAGAGCAAGTGGCAAATGTCAGAAGGACTAGTCGAGGTTATGCTCCTCTCTTCAGGATACATGAGCACTGAGTGCTCAGTGATCGCGTGGAGCTCATGTCTCCGAAACCGCAGATTTAAACTACATTCTCGGCTGAAATACATGTGTCCAGTGAAAGCAGACTTTAGCTGTTGAGGCGCGGCGCGTGAGATACGGTGTTACTCACCTTTCAAGAAGAAACAAAGCCTTATCATTCCTCAGTCGTTTTCCTCTGTTTTTTTATTCACCATCTCTATCTTTCTGTCGCTCGGCTCGGCTGTTCACTGAACGCTCTCTCCTTCATATCATGAGTAGACACGCCCCTTACTGCTGATTGGCTACAAGTTTGTTTTGGTACTCGGCCCCGACTCAGTTTTCTAAAACGTTTTTGAAAAATTACATACCCTGCCTTTAATGGGATTTATTTTAAATAAAGCTTCTTTGCGCTGTGTGTAAGCTATTGTGCAATACAATTAACTCCTAGCACCATCAAGAGTTATGTGCTTTCAAAGTATCTTCTGTTTTCGCATTCCCCTCTTATTTTTCTTGTTTTTAAATTTATCAGCGATAACTTTAGCACTAGGTCCTCCTGTTAGAGCTAATCCTCCTGCCATTAAAGCTACAGGTAGAGCCAATCCTCCAGTAGCAGCAGCTAGTGCTGCTCCTCCAGCTACTGCTACTCCTATACCTGTCACTGATGCTCCCACTAAAGCTGCATCTTGAGCCTTCTTCTTCATGATCTTTCTCTGAGCTTTCTCATACATCTCATTTGTGTAATGCTGTCCACCGTTCTTCATCACCATTGTGTCTATCTTCTTTAACAGTTCAGTAACCTGTGCTGGATTTTCATCAGTGTTATCAAAAACGTGATACCTACCTCCACACTGACTAACTAGATCATTAATCTGCTTGTTTTTGGTCAGAAACTCCTCTATGCGTATTTTTTACTTATCTCCTCTAGTGAATAGAATGATGGTATAATGTTTAGCATCTTTTCCAAAGTTCTCCTTAATCCATTTCACTGTTTTTCTGTTCCTCTGTGAATCTATCATCTAGTTTGATGACCAGCAGGAACACATGAGGACCTGGAACAGACATTTTTATACATCTCACTAATTCATTCTTTAGTTGTCCATCCGTAATTGACGTATCAAACAGTCCTGGAGTGTCGATCACTGAGATGTTTTGACAATCCACTGTCTTGTGATGTTTCTGGCATGTCTTAGTTACAGATTCAGTAGAAAATTCTTTTTTAAACTGCTTTTCTCCCAGGATGGTGTTTCCGGTTGCACTTTTTCCAGCTCCAGTTTTACCCACCATCACAATACTGAGTTCTGACATATTAAATATAAAAAGACAGATGTAAAGCTTTACAATAAACAGATTTATGAATGATATACTCTAGACCAGGGTTCCTCAAATATTTCCCTGGAGGGCCAATCTGCTGTAGAATTTAGATTTGAGGATGCCTGGTCCAGACTGTGAGTAGATAATGAGCTATTTTCATGCAAACAGGACCAACAGCACTAGATGCCCATTTCCTGAACAAAATAAACTAAAAAATTAACTTGATGGAAAATTATTAGTTCTAGGGACTCAGAACTAGCCAGCATTGTGGCTCCTAGAGAACCAATTTCGCCCTTGGGCTGTATTCCTGGTTGCATTGCACCGGCAGCAGGAAATCACAGTACAGTAGAATGCTTCTCAAACAGAAGGCCTGGTTAAGTACTTCAGAGGCTTGTAGGCTAGAGTCGTCCTCGGCTTTAAAGGAACACTCCACTTTTTTTGAAAATAGGCTCATTTTTCAACTCCCCAAGAGTTAAACAGTTGAGTTTTACCGCTTTCGAATCCGTTCAGCCAATCTCCGGGTCTGGCGGTAGCACTTTTAGCATTAGCTTAGAAGGCGCAATGATATTACGCAGCGCCTGAAAGTAGTCCCCAGCTAGGTAACTAGTTATGATATAGCTGGGGACTACTTTCAGGCGCTGCGTAATATCATTGCACCTGCTGCACCCATGGTACGGCAGCAAAGTTCCTTGATTATTGTGCCGGAATGAGAGTATAGTTCTGCAGAGTTTAGCTCCAACCCTAATCAAACACACCTGAACAAGCTAATCAAGGTCTTCAGAATTACTAGGGCTACAGGCAGGTGAGGTTTTTTTCAGGGTTGGAGCTAAACAATGCAGGATATCGGCACTCCAGGACCGACGTTGCCAACCCCTGGTATAGTTCCTAGCCATATTGGCTTAGAAAATCGCATCTTTTCATTTTCCGTCAGACTTAGTACACGATGTAACTACAGCAGAGTCAAGTTATAAATAGGAAAAATATGTAAACTCTTTGGTCATTTTTGAGCGAGATGCTAACGGTCTAATCAGATTCAATGATCTATGCTAAGCTATGTTAAAAGTGCTACCGCCAAACCCGGAGTTCGGCTGAATGGAATCGAAAATGGCAAAACTCAACTGTTTAACTCTTGGGGAGTTAGAAAATGAGCCTATCTTCAAAAATAGTGGAGTGTTCCTTTAAACGCAAGAATGAGAGGTCTAGTGCTACTAGTACATTCCCACCCTCAATGTCTCGGCACAAAAATACTAATAAAACTTAGATCTGGGACAATACTTAGTATTACAAATCTTTATATTATTTGGCTTTCTATTAATGCAATGCAATGCAATGAATCACATCCGTCTATTGTCTCTTAGTGTCATGTAATAAAATGGATTGGCACAGGGAGAAAGTAAATATATATTTAATTGAATTATTTGCATGAACTCGCCACTGATGTTAGATTTTTGAGTTTAGGCTTTTGTGTAGTTTGTGTAGTTGTTTTTTTAGGTTCTTACCTTTTTTGGATGTTATTTGGTATGTTTTCTTATGGCTCATTTTCCAGGTTTTTTCTACAACTGTTTCACTAGAGAAGTCCTCAAACCTGTCTAATGACGTTGTCCAGGCTTTCATATTTGCAAGATGTTTTCAGTCTTTGTATGGAAGATAATAACCTTTTGTTTTGTTCTTCAGTCAGACTGTGTTGATCTCTGCTCTGTTGTACTTTCCTTTTCAAAAGTCTCTGACTTAATTTTTTCTTGTTCTTCTCTTTCCTCGTTCTCTTGCTTTTTCCCCTTGTATATGTATTCTTCTTTTTGACTTCTTCTTTCCCTTTCCTTTTCAAGCACAGTGTGTGTTGTTCTCTCTTTTATTACACTGTAGGTTGTAAAAGTCTCACATTCTACTTTTGCTTGATTCTGTTTAATTTGTTGGTCTTTTTTTTGTATGTCTTTTCTTCCTCTTGTTTTTTCTTTATTCTTATGCTCTTTGCTCGAAACATTGTATAAATCTCATTAACGTAATGCTGGTGATTATTCTGTTTGACAGTTTCATCAATCTTGTGCAGAAGCTCTGTGATGTAAGTTTGATTCATCGCATTTTTACTGTTGATTGCATGATAATTATCTCTGAAGTGACTGACCAGCTCTTGGAATTTTGTATCAAGTATAAAGAGCATCCATTCTTTCCTTGACATTTTTTCTCTTCCAGTGAACAGAACCAGAGTGAACTTAAACACTTGAGCTCCAAAATTGTCCTGAATTTGATCCAAAAGGTTTCTCTCATACTCCTCAAAGTTTTCGATATTGATGACGAGCAGGAACACATGAGGACCAGGCTGAGCGAGAGAGAGGCTCTTCATCATCTGCTCCTGAAGCTCTTCATAAGTCAGCTGACTGTTGAAGAATTCTGGAGTGTCGATGATGGAGATGTTTCTGTCTTCTACTCTTCCTGTCTGTTTCTCACTCTCTGTGGTTTTGCTCTCTTTAAATGCATCTCGACCCAGTATTGCATTTGCTATTGCACTCTTTCCAGCACCAGAGACGCCCAGCAGAACAATCCTCAGATCCTGCAAATGGTCTGTCAAACAGTTCATTTCATTAGATACTTAATAACATGTCAGTGTATTAATGAACAATGAACAGCATTGTAGGGTTCACTCCTTTTGAACCAGATACTGATGTAGCCATGTGTTTTTCTCAGTTTCCGATGTCATTAATCACTTTCACAAACAAACAAATTGAGCTCCAATGCTTCATGTTCAATGCAAAATAGGTTTATTTTTTGGCACAGGATTTAGAGTTTTGAATGTAACAGCAAAAATTTGCTGATGTAGCATCAACCTTAGACCCAACAACATAATGGTAGTCAGATGTCAGTTAATTTTTAACTTATATAAATGGAATGCTCAATAAAGTAATTCTCGAATCCAACTGAAAACCTGAACCATCTAATCAAAGTTTTTAATGATTACTTGGAAATCACAGACATTGTTTTTTAAACAGAGTTCTGACTAAAATCTGCAGGAGCAGCGTATTGAAATAAAGAAAATGAAAATCGAGAGATGTGCTCTCTCACACCTCATTTATACTAACCAAATATAAGTTATTAGAGAGAGAGAGAGAATGTATTAGTTATTTTATTAGATAGTAGAAATTAACAATAAGCCAATGAGTGTTCCTCTGATATAATCTACTGGTTAAAGTGGTAATGTCCTGGAAATAGCTGTGTAAAAGGCTGAAAAAAAACTACTGTCAAAATTGAAAATTGCTTGAATTTCTTTTTAGCACAAAAGGGCTATTTTGGCTAAACAGGGCTTTATGTAGGCCTGTGTTTACATTAGGCTGTTAAAAATTATTACACTACATTATATTTGTTTTTACTTCAATTTTTTTGCCACCTCACACTGAAGAAAATAAACTTAAAATGTATGTCTGCACTTTCAAAGTTATCAAATAGAAAATAATCGCCACATGATTTTGTACACTGAAAAAAAAAGTTAAATCTAAATGTTTTGGTTTTATTTTGACCACTAAATACTAATGGATATTGCATTTACTTTGTACAACCCGTTTTACTTTTCTGTTTTGTTCCTACCACAAACAACGACAGTTTACAAATCAGTTCTTAGTATTGTATTAAACTAGCTGTGAGAATCAATGAATTAATTTAAACTAACCTTCATGTTCTGATTCCATTGTGTCACTTGCCGTTTGTTTTTGTCATCCAGTCTCTCTGTCTTTAGTTGACTGAATGATCTGAAGAAGAGAAAATGGAAGTGTCTCAATTGAACTTTGACCATTGATCATTGGTCTAACACCCCTCCCCCCACCAGTAAAATACATTTTATTTAGGTGGGAAAAAATGTGCTGTAAAATACACTTTACAGGTGCTAGTCATATAATTAGAATATCATCAAAAAGTTGTTTTATTTCACTAATTCCATTCAAAAAGTGAAACTTGTATAATGTATACATTCATTCCACACAGACTGATATATTTCAAGTGTTTATTTCTTTAAATTTTGATGATTATAAGTGACAACTAATGAAAACCCCAAATTCAGTATCTCAGAAAATTAGAGTATTGTGAAAAGGTTCAATATTGAAGACACCTGGTGCCACACTCTAATCAGCTAATTAACTCAAAACACCTGCAAAGGCCTTTAAATGGTCTCTCAGTCTAGTTCTGTAGGCTACACAATCATGGGGAAGACTGCTGACTTGACAGTTGTCCAAAAGACGACCATTGGCACCTTGCACAAGGAGGGCAAGACACAAAAGGTCATTGCAAAAGAGGCTGGCTGTTCACAGAGCTCTGTGTCCAAGCACATTAATAGAGAGGCGAAGGGAAGGAAAAGATAGAAAAAAGTGTACCAGCAATAGGGATAACCGCACCCTGGAGAGGATTGTGAAACAAAACCCATTCAAAAATGTGGGGGAGATTCACAAAGAGTGGACTGCAGCTGGAGTCAGTTCTTCAAGAACCACTACGCACAGACGTATGCAAGACATGGGTTTCAGCTGTTGCATTCCTTGTGTCAAGCCACTCTTGAACAACAGACAGCGTCAGAAGCATCTCGCCTGGGCTAAAGACAAAAAGGACTGGACTGCTGCTGAGTGGTCCAAAGTTATGTTCTCTGATGAAAGTAAGTTTTGCATTTCCTTCGGAAATCAGGGTCCCAGAGTCTGGAGGAAGAGAGGAGAGGCACAGAGTCCACGTTGCTTGAGGTCCAGTGTAAAGTTTCCACAGTCAGTGATGGTTTGGGGTGCCATGTCATCTGCTGGTGTTGGTCCACTGTGTTTTCTGAGGTCCAAGGTCAACACAGCCGTATACCAGGAAGTTTTAGAGCACGTCATGCTTCCAGCTGCTGACCAACTTTATGGAGATGCAGATTTCATTTTCCAACAGGACTTGGCACCTGCACACAGTGCCAAAGCTACCAGTACCTGGTTTAAGGACCATGGTATCCCTGTTCTTAGTTGGCCAGCAAACTCGCCTGACCTTAACCCCATAGAAAATCTATGGGGTATTGTAAAGAGGAAGATGCGATATGCCAGACCCAACAATGCAGAAGAGCTGAAGGCCACTATCAGAGCAACCTGGGCTCTCATAACACCTGAACAGTGCCACAGACTGATCGACTCCATGCCACGCCGCATTGCTGCAGTAATTCAGGCAAAAGGAGCCCCAACTAAGTATTGAGTGCTGTACATGCTCATACTTTTCATGTTCATACTTTTCAGTTGGCCAAGATTTCAAAAAATCCTTTCTTTGTATTGGTCTTAAGTAATATTCTAATTTTCTGAGATACTGAATTTGGGGTTTTCATTAGTTGTCAGTTATAATCATCAAAATTAAAAGAAATAAACACTTGAAATATATCAGTCTATGTGGAATGAATGTATACATTATACAAGTTTCACTTTTTGAATGGAATTAGTGAAATAAATCAACTTTTTGATGATATTCTAATTATATGACCAGCACCTGTATTTCAGTACACTTATTAACTTGCACTGTCTACCTGACATTTGTGTTGCTTATTTATGTAATTTAAGATCAGAAGTGTTACAGATGCAATGAATATCCATTACATGCTCTAGTGTCTTTCTTTTTTACCATCTGTTTTTACATCCCTTCTTGTTCTAATTTTGTCTTAATTTACTGTATATATATATTATTGGCAGTATTCAGTCATTAGGGGTCAAATGGATCATAGTTGATCCGTGATCCATATTGTTCATGGATTTAATGTTTTAAAATAAATACAATTTTGAATAGTAAGAGAAGAAGATACTTTAAAATTACACTAAATCCACCAGTAGGTGGCAGCAAATAGTATTGTGTTATTTTGCTTTATAGTATGTTATTCACTCAATATTGTGTTATTTTACTTTTAAAATGATGTATGTGCAAGAAAGCAATCCATAAACTGACCAATATATTGGAAACACTAAAAAACAATTAATGAACTTGAATAACCATATGAACTTTGGATGACGTCCCAGAATATGACAAAAACATGTAAGCAGTTTTGATGTATGTCTTCTGGGACCACTGCCAAAGTCCTTGGTTGAAGGGAGAGGACTAACTTTCTGTTTAGAAGGGGGCTGATCGTCTTTTATAAAAAAAGGACTGATTAGACTGTATGCCACAATCAAAAGATGACCAGGTGTGGTAATAAATTATTGGTGGCAAGTCAGACAAGCATAGCCAATTAAAAACAGGAACTCCCAAGTTTGGGCAGTGCAACAGGTATAAAAAGGGTGAGCGGACAAACAGAGATTCAGATGCGGTGCCTGCCATCTCGGCTTTGTTATTTTGATAATAAGGTCTAATTTTGACATCTGGAACTCCTGCTTCTTGAGCCTCATTGACAGAGGTGGAAAGTAACGAATTACATTTACTCGCGTTACTGTAATTGAGTAGCTTTTTTGTGTACTTGTACTTTTTTAAGTAATTTTTTTAATCTGTAATTTTACTTTTACTTAAATATATTTTGTGGGAGGTATTGTACTTCGCTACATTTTAAAACACATGAATTACTGAGTAAAAAAAAATCGCTCCGTGGAAACAACTGCAGTAAATAATGGGCAGAAGAAGAAACTGGCGCTAAAGTCACAAGAAAGATGCAGACGGACAAGACAGGCGTTAATGGTGCAGACCCAGCTGAAAACCAAACCCCGTCATACTCTGCTGAAGTTGAACTCAAAGGAATGAAGTGAACCCCTGGCCATATATTCATGCTCTATTATGCAGTGTTAGCTGTGTTTGCCTCGGGAGACCGAACTAGCAGCTTATAACATCTCGACATCAACCCTTCGCAAGCATGTAGAGATAAGGTAAATACTTACATCATTGCATTGGTGGTAAAATGAAGCTTTGACGGTTTAGCAAAAGGTTTTGCACAAATGAGCCAAAAAGACAGTGGTGCAGGGTGTGCAATCGTCTGCGATAATATAATAATTGTTGTTTTAACGATGTGCGATTTGACATTATCAGTATTTTGCCAAAAATCAAACAAATCACTCTAAACAGTGTGCGTGAAATCTAGTAATGTTAGATTAGACTAATCAGCGTGCATATGGAGTGCTTTCTTTCACTGCGTGATTCAGTCTGTTAAAATGCGTTTAGAATGATCACAAAATTGAAGATATAGAAGCAGAAAATGTATATATTTATATAATTTAATATAGTAAGTCAACATCACATGAAGAATGCCGTTTTTCTCAAAAAATCACCATGATTACATAGGCCTGTAGTTTTTCTTTTTACACAGTTCAAAAAACAAGAAGTTAATTAAGAGACTTACGTTTTAGACACCATATTGCCTGTTTTTGCTCTATTTCGACAACAAAAATAATTCCATACACAGTTTTCCGTCTCTGACTTTGAGCAATGACGGTGTTTTGTTCCTGAATGAAATAACCGTTTAAATGATTCTGTTCAATCGCAATGACTCACTTATCAGTGACTTGCTGACACCTACTGGTGGTTCTAATTTAACATTTAAAGTATCTTTTGATTTATTTATTTTTGAATTTCAAATTACTATTTAATATTTGTGACCCTGGCATGGAGCACAAAACCAGTCTTAAGTCGCTGGGGAATATTTGTAGCAATAGCCAACAATACATTGTATGGGTTAAAATTATACATTTTTCTTTTATGCCAAAAATCATTAGCATATTAAGTAAAGATCATGTTACATTAATATATTTTGTAAATTTCCTACTGCAAATATATAAAAACTAAGAGCTTAATTTGAACTTTAAAGGAGATTTTCTCAATATTTGGATTTTTTGCACCCTCAGATTCCAGATTTTCAAATATTGTCCTATCATAACAAACCATACATCAATGGAAATATTATATATTCAGCTTTCAGATAATGTATAAATCTCAATTTAGGAAAATGTAACCTTATGACTGGTTTTGTGGTCCAGGGTCATATTTTATGTCTTATTTATATCTAAACATTATTTCTGCATTTGTAACTGCAGGCTAAATGCATTCATGTCAGTGTGTAAATACATCTATGCCACTTCAGATGAAGCTTCTGCATTGCAAAGATGCATTTTGTTGATACTGATTTAATTTGCCTGGTAACAGCCCAAATGTCTTATTATTCTAATTAACCGATTAATTTAATTAAAAACACCTAGTTTGAGATTTATAGGCCTATCAGGAGGGCCACAGCCCTGCAGAGTTTATTTCCAACCCTGCTCCAACACACAAACCATGTTGTTTTCAAATAAGCCTAAATGATTAGTTTAGCTGTATCAGATGTTTAATTAGGGTAATATCTACTCTGTGTAGGGCTGTGGCCCTCCAGGTACTAAGTTTGACACCTTTGGTCTATCCCATTTTTCCCTCCCATTGTTAAAATGTAACTAAGTAATTTTTACTCTGAGTAAATTTTAAATGAGCTACTTTTTACTTTTACTTGAGTATATTTTTAGACTGGTACTTTTACTTGTACTTAAGTAAAATTTCAGTAATGTAATGGTACTTTTACTTGAGTAGAATATTTTTGTACTCTTTCCACCTCTGCTCATTGACTACATTGAAGAAATCCATCCTTTGCTCTTTTGGCTACGACAATAGCAGTCTTAATGATTGAGTCACCAGAGTCATTCTTTTTAAACGATTACATTTGTCAAAATGCTTATTCCTTTAAGAATTAAGCAAATCACAGTCTTTATAAATGGGTCATTGAATCACTTTCTCAAATGATTCGTTCAAAAACAGATTCATTCGGCAACGGAAAACTAAGTTAACTGTTTTCATTCACATAAGAAATAAACGATGTGAAAAATACGTTTTTTCTTCGCGTGCTGTCTGAAACGCGTCTGTGTGTGTGAGAGAGAGAGAGACTGTGTGCAGCGAAAACATTGTGAAAGTAATGTTACTGAATTATTTTACCACTTTTCATGATGGAATCGTTTGAAATTGCTTGATTGTGATAAACAAGCATGAGAAAGCACGTACAACTTATAAACTTTCACTCTGTGATGGTTACATTTTATAGCTAATATAAATGTATACTAGACAACACTTGCTGAAAACATTTGTGCACTTAATTAATTATAGCACCTGCAACCACCAACACAAGACGGTGTCACTACGTCACAATGAGATTGCTTACATGTCAAAACTCTTCGTCCCTGAACAAAGCGCTTTCTGTTACTAACGTTAATTGTTCCAGACCATTTGTAAACTGTTCTACAATGATCAAGAACTTCAAAATAATAACAATAATAGTTTTCCTGGACAGCAAGATTTTTCCAGGACAATTTGTATTCTCTCATTTTCCAGGACTGGAAAATTGATCATTAATTTTCCAGAATTTCCAGGTTTTCCAGGACACTTGGGAACTCTGTCTATTACTTTACAGCCTTATAAACTTATGATAATGTCCGATCCTCATGCCCCCCCGCTCTACATATTTTGTATGTACAGTGGGAAAAAAAAATATTTGATGCCCTGCTGATTTTGTACGTTTGCCCACTGACAAAGAAATTGTCAGTCTATAATTTTAAGGTTTATTTGAACAGTGAGAGACAAAATAACAACAAAAAAATCCAGAAAAACGCATTTTGAAAAAGTTATAAATTGATTTGCATTTTAATGAGTCAAATAAGTATTTGAACCCTTCGCAAAACATGACTTCATACCTGGTGGCAATCACAGAGGCCAGACGTTTCTTGTAGTTGGCCACCAGGTTTGCACATATCTCAGGAGGGATTTTGTCCCACTCATCTTTGCAGATTCTCTCCAAGTCATTAAGGTTTTGAGGCTGACGTTTAGCAACTCGGACCTTCAGCTCCCTCCACAGATTTTCTATGGGATTAAGGTCTGGAGACTGGCTAGGCCACTCCAGGACCTTAATGTGCTTCTTCTTGAGCCACTCCTTTGCCGCCTTGTTGTGTTTTGGGTCATTGTCATGCTGGAATACCCATCCACGACCCATTTTCAATGCCCTGGCCCTGATGGTACATGGCCCCGTCCATCGTCCCTATGATGCGGTACAGTTGTCCTGTCCCCTTAGCAGAAAAACACCTCCAAAGCATAATATTTCCATCTCCATGTTTGACGGTGGGGATGGTGTTCTTGGGGTCATAGGCAGCATTCCTCCTCCTCCAAACACGGCGAGTTGAGTTGATGCCAAAGCTGGATTTTGGTCTCATCTGACCTCAACACTTTCACCCAGTTCTCCTCTGAATCATTGGCAAACTTCAGAAGGGCCTGTACATGAGCTTTCTTGAGCAGAGGGACCACTGCAGGATTTCAGTCCTTCACGGTGTAGTGTGTTACCAATTGTTTTCTTGGTAACTATGGTTCCAGCTGCCTTGAGATCATTGACAAGATCCTCCCGAGTAGTTCTGGGCTGATTCCTCACCATTCTCATGTTCATTGAAACTCAACGAGGTGAGATCTTGCATGGTGCCCCAGTCCGAGGGAGATTGACCGTTATCTTGTTTTTTCCATTTGCGAATAATCGCACCAACTGTTGTCACCTTCTCACCGAGCTGCTTGGCGATAGTCTTGTAGCCCATTCCAGCCTTGTGTAGGTCTACAATCTTGTCCCTGACATCCGTGGGCAGCTCTTTGGTCTTGGCCATGGTGAAGAGTGGCCTAGGCCCCCTTTAAGAGAGTGGTCCTAATCCCAGCTCCCCAACTGTATAAAAGACACCTTGGAGCCACAAATCTTTCTGATTGATAATTGTAGGATCAAATACTTATTTCACTCATTAAAATGCAAATCAATTTATAACTTTTATTACAATTATGACAAGCTTATGGCTCGTTTCTACCGAGCGGTTCGGGTCAGTACATTGCAGTACAGTACGATTCTGGACTGAACACCCTGATCCACTGCTAACAGTACCCTTACTTGATAGGTGTGGTGTATGTCAGAAAGTAGCAATCGACGATAGAGCACAACAATAAACACAACTCTGCCTCTTTTTGTTAAATATCAGTTTTAATGAACAATAATTTCCATTATTAAAGTATAAATACAAAGTAGAAGAGGCTTATATAAGAGGAAATAAAGACAAAAGCAAACAATTCAGTCAAATGTATGCTTCAAAGTCAGCGCTGTAAGTTACCACGGTAAAGTTCAAAATAAATAAAGTTAAACATAACTTTGTGCTCAGTCATGGAATAAAAAATGCATAAAAAGAAGGCTTTTATGAAAACACTGAATAAAAAATTGCTTACCAACACACAAACCATTCACAATTGCTAAACTGGGCTAAAATAGAAGGCTGCGAGTGATACTAAATGATGAGCCATTTGGGGGCTGTAAGAGCTCTTCTAAGAGAGCCGAGCCAAAAGAGCTGAATCTTTGAAAAGAGCCAAACTTCCCATCACTGCTTTAAATATCCACTGTGTGTGTGTGTGTGTGTGTGTGTGTGTGTGTGTGTATACATTTGTTGGAGGTAATTTTCAGCACACAATTATAAAACACCATGTATTTCCCAACATATATTTATTGGCATTTTGTGCAGATACAGCATCTTATATATACACAAAAATTAGTAATCCACAGTTCTGTTTTCATTCCACATCCACTCCCTTCGTCTCTTCCACCCTAACATCCCAAACATACAACACAAACAAGTAAAAGTAACAATACTGTAAGTGTAGTTTTTAAATGATACAGTAAATGTACAAATAGTTTTTAATCCTCTTCTGCATCTTCAAGTGACAGATCAATAGTATCAATATAAGGGTTTTTAAAGACCCTTTCAATGAAAGAAATATTGTTTTTCCAGCTTTAAACACAAAGTAATTTATTTTCTCCATCTATACACCATGTATTTCAATATGTATTTCACAAAGAATAAATTTCTCTGACTTGTTCTATTATTCGTATGTGTTTTCTTTATCCTGTTAACTGTCACTCCCATTTTTGAACATAAATTGAGTGAACTATCCAAACTTATTTTCTTATTCATGAACGAAATTTTTTTAACATGATTGTGATGTTCCATTTTCATGGTAATGTAATGCCTGATTTTAAAATGGTTTTCTAAGGAAACATTTTGAGATTTTAAAGTTTTCAATTGATATATAATTTATCATGATTTCTAAGGTGTAATATAGAGAAAAAGGCAACAAAGAAGACTTTTTGTGACAAAGGTCAGAACTCCTGTAATGATGTAGATTTGACAGGTGCACACTAATGCCAAGTGGGCCCACCGGTGGGACAGTTGCCCTTTTTGGATTGTAGACACAGCAGTGCTTGCATGGGACTTTTATTTTGATTTGGATATGTGACATCATAGAGCCGGGTCCCCAGCTGAAGAAAGGTTTGTTGTTAAATCAATACAATGCTGTCTGTCTACTTAATAGTTTTTACAAGCAGTGCAAAGTTAATTTATCAATACTGAATGTGATATTGTAATAGTTTATCTGACATTATGAAGGTTATTGTGTGAGTGAAGCACATCCACACGAGACAGAAAAGGCGCATCTCATTTCGCTCCCTATATAGTGAAACACGGATTGCTTCAGTGATGGAGAAACTAATCTTTTTAAAGCTCCAAGCCCGCGTCCCAATCTGCATACTATCCATTCTAAATTCTATAATTCTAGTAATTTTCTAGTATTTTTAGAGTATTTCTAGTATTAGTATCTAGTAATACTAGAAATGATCTAGTATTTTCTAGTATTTCTAAATTATAACAATTTTCAATACTATGTAGGGTGTATAGTATGCACATTGGGATGCAGGGCAAGTCAATTTAATTTAATTTAAATCAATCGAATCACCTGCTGACGAGACTTGCTCAAAACAATAACAACAACAAACATGTGTGATGAACTTTTACAAACAACAGCAATTTTCTATTTCTAAGTGTAATCTATTAAACGCAAACATACATAATATTATTTAAAACTAAGTGGTAATTGTCTACCATTACTTTTCTTTTATTCCCTTCAGTTATTATTTATTGTTGAAATGTATGTGTTTTTGGTCATTTAAGTCCATTAACTCTCACTCTGACTGACTCCCTCACCAGTGTGCTGCCTACTGAACTAGGGATCTGATTGAGATGCAACCAGAGACGGGCCATTCCACCGAATGGGTGACATTTGCTTCCAAAACTCTTACAAATATATTTTCTACCTTTTTTTTAAAGACTGAATCGAGTAATACACATATTTAACTATTCGAAATCTGTATTGGTCCATCTCAGGTAACTTTATAGAATTTTCTACACATTGTTTAAGTAGAAAATTGATGCATTTTTCTCAGTCCTGTTACCAAAACTCAGTTTTTTAAAAGGCATGTTTTAAAATGTCAACAAATTCCTTAATTTCCCCCTCAGGCAGGTGTTTATTTTAAAGAAATTGTTGGTTTCATGGTCAGAAAATATTATGTTGAATCATAGAAAATCACTATTTATTTACACAAGGTGTATTTTTCTAAAGTACACAAACCCATTTTTGGATTTTAATGGCAACTCAAACCTCAAGCGTATCATTTTTCTATGATGCAATTTATTAAACAGGGATCAATTATTGACCAAACTTAATTAAATAAATTGAGGTTTAACTTATTTTTTAAAGAAAAAACGATTTAGTAACTGGAATGAAACTGGTAACAGGAATGAGTATCCATTATATTAGTATACAGGTTTGACAACACGTGAGGTATTAATGCCCGCACTGATATAGTGAAAGTGTTGAAAACTGATTAGTGAGCTGACCTCACTGCTTAAAAAAGGCCAAATCATGTTTATATTTAAATCTAGTGGTCTGCAGAGGTTATAGTTAGGTTATGTTTAAGGGTAGAGGATGGGTTACAAGAGAATATATAAATAACGAAAAAATATTACAATAAAATTGATATTAAAAATAATACTTAAATATCTTTTCAGTTTTCTGTGATAATTGTTTTCATATAGCGCAGCTCACAAATGCCATTCAATATATGAGTCTAATACATAATTGCCACAGGACTGAAATTTCAAGTACATTTTCTGTCATACTTGCAGTAATGTAATATAAAATAATAATGTAGAAACAACCATAGGTTTTACTCTGGGCAAAAGCATTGTCTCAGTGTGGATAGAAGTCCAAAACCTTTAGAAAAAGATGCAATTTCAAATTTATCTAGATTAATATGGATATAGCCTAATATTTAAATGAGTAAATCTGATGACACTACTCACTCCTGTTTATTTTACTCAGTTACTATATATAAGTATAGGATATATGAGTTACAGGACTAAAAGTAACAATTTTAGGATACAATTAGCAAATACATATACAGATGTCATGGAAAAGTCCATTTATTTCAGTAATTCAACTCAAATTGTGAAACTCATGTATTGAATAAATTAAATGCACACATACTGAAGTAGTTTAAGTCTTTGGTTCTTTTAATTGTGATGATTTTGGCTCACATTTAACAAAAGAAAACCTGAGATATGTCGTTTTTCCCACCGTGTCCGATATAAAAATTAGTGCGACACACTTTGCAAAAGGCGTGGGTGTTGTTTACATGGCTTCGAGACAAGAAATTAAATTCTTCCGTCCAGCTGTTGTAAAATGTAAACAAATATTTATATCCTATGATTTTATATATATTATATATTTCTTTCTTCGCCGGATCACCACCTGACTCTTCTTCTATTTCTGCCAGTGATGGTAGATTGAACTTAGTTCCCGCTGTAGCGAATTTCATGTGATGAACTCTGCAAAGAAAAGGGGTCTTCCCCTTTAAATTTTCTTTATTGGGATGTGATGTCATTGTTAGAGCGGAAATAAAAATGTCCGGTGTTATGAGACACGTTAGCGTTTTCACAGGATAGTTCGACGCCCTTTAAGTCCTGTTCTGTTCTCCTGCTGAAGCCGAATTAGGAGTGCTTTGAATCTCCCACTGACTCTACTGTTGAAGTTTTCGGAGTGCTTGTTTCTCCTGCTGACGCTATGTTGGGAGTTATTCGATTCTGCCGCTGAAGTCGTGTTCGGAGTGCTTGTTTCTCCAGCTGATGATGTGTTTGGAGAGAAATTATGCCTTTAACATGATTTAAAACGAAGATTGAAGATAAGTCAAGCATGCTAGGGAAAGTGTAAGTGCAACTCTCTTTCTTCTTAGAGGAAGTTGATGGTTATATTTGTGCTAATTGTATTTCACTTGTTTGTGTTTAGGGGTGGGTTTTTGTTCCTTTATTTTGAATTGGATACAGTTTTGAACTACCTATGCTCAACGGACCTTTCGTAAAGCGTTTGGTGATTCACCCTATGAACAATGTAAGGTCAGCGGACATTTATAACCGTATGTGAGGATTCAAGGTATGGACAATACATGAGTGCAGATCACATTGCTAAATGCATTTTGAATGGACTGGGAGCTATAAAATTTTATATTACTTGCCTTTCAGTGGAGTTGAATATGTAATGTATATCATGAAATTGTGAATATGTTGTTTTCACCTGCTTGGTTTGGTTGATGAAATGTCATTTGAATTAATAACATAACACGGAAAAATAAATAGGATATGATAGGGATCTTATAAATGGATAAAATGTTTTATTAGATTCCTATGGGACGTTTTGCGTTTACTTAATAAAAATTGTCTGGATTAGTTACCAGGCTGGCACCTCAAATGAAAATCGTCACACCGCGTCTACTACTTGAGCAGAAATCTACAGCGCAAATGTAGGTTGCCAGGTTGAGGTCATAAATGGCTTGAAATTTGTGTATTGTGTCATTTGTGTGAGGTGATGCATTGGGTGATGTGTTTCATCTAAGATCTGGCAACTATACAACCTTGGAATAACATATTGATGTGATTTCATACAACTAGATTTGGGCCCCACAAATTACTCTAAACGGGAGTGTTGACAGGTATGTGAATGTGCATTGGTTTCTATGGTAATGTCATTACATTGTCATGCCTATGCTAAAAACAACAGTAACAGCAATGCAGTTTGCAATACAGATGATGTCTTAAGTCATGACGACATCTTGCCTTCGCAGTTGCACTGTATTATTATATTTCATCTTGTGAGGCAGCAGCAGAAATGCAGGAAGCTTTCAAAACAGAAAGAGGTACATGTAGTAGTAGTAGTATAATGTGTTTTTCCGCTTGAATTGCACTTCATAACGACACAAGCTTGTTTCTGCAAAGATGTTCAGCATGTTATCTGCAAAAACTTCTGACGTGTTTACATTTTATGTGGCGTGAGGACGTGAAAAAGCTAGCTAAATCCGATCTGACCGGTCAGACTGAAACAGATTTCTAGAGATGTGATTTGAATAGGATTCTAAACCACAAACAAATGTAGGTCGAAAACGGATTCACACGTGCACAAATCGGATTTCATGTAGTTCGTTGCTGTTCAGACTATCTAAATATGATCGGATTTCAATCGGATTTGCCCAAATATCAGCCATTTTTATCAGGCCCCTATAGTCATGTTATTTTACTTTAATGGCAATGTATAGGTCCTTTTCTATACAATTAGAGTACAATTACTGAACCTAAACAGGAGCTTGATAAAAAAAAAAAAAGCTAATTTTAGATGAAAATTTCAGACAGCACTTAGAGGCTTTTGCATCTGAACTCTTAATTTATTATTTTTCTGTTTATTCTCATCTTAAACAGGATAAAGTGTACAAACACAAAAAAACACCTGAAGAAGCGACTGAGATCCACGTAACATTATTATAAAGATGGTGTTTATTGTTGGACTTCAAACGTCCTGCGTGATCAAAAATTGAAGGAAGGCGAAATATAAAAAGTATTGAAATTTATTGATCACAACAGCGCTGGGTTGTTCTCAGACCCAACGTCTCACAAAGAACCAACCCCCAATACATTCCAACAGAGTCTTTTATAGTAGGTGTCCACGTGCCTCCTTCTTCTCTGGGGGAGGGGGGTCCACCCTTGGATCCTCCAATCAGCCATCACCTTTTTGTCTTCTCTGCAAAACAACAGCTCACACCCACACACATACCACACTTCTCCAGAAAGCACACTAAAAAATCCCATTTAACAATTGATTATATATTGATATGTTAATTATACTCATATCTCAGTACATGATTAACATAATTTTAAGAGGATTAACATCCTTCAATCCCTCTCTTGACCTCTGAAAGAGGTCACACATCATTTTCCTCATCATCATCACCATCAGAGTTTTGTTGGACTGAAAGTAGTGGCATACTATATGGAGGCGGGGATGTGTCCTTCTTTTCTATTGCAGTCACTATCAGACGGTTACACAAGGACCTAATACAGGGGATACAGCAACATCCACATGTTACCAGGATGGACACAAAAACTGCTATTGAGACCAGAATGGATAATATTAAGGCCTTCCATTTTCCTAAAGCTCTTTCCAGCCATTGACTCACTGGGTTGTCTACCCCCGAGTTCTCCTTCATTTCTATGGATAACACTCTTAAACCTTCTAGAGCTTTGGTAACTGACCCATCTGGAGCAGTGTTATTTGGAATGAATGTGCAACATAAGTCGCCAAACATGTGGCATACTCCTCCCTTCTCAGCCAGCAGCATGTCTAGAGCCAATCTATTCTGCACAGCCATGAGTGATGTGGGGGCCAATTGTTCAGACAGTCCTTGTACTGCATCTCTGGAAAGGTTAGATAATCTCATAACATTGTAATGCACATAGTTTATTCTATCAACGTTTTTGTTAGGGGTTATTGGAAAGAGGGCAGCAATAATAGGTATGTTTTCGAATCCTGCAGCTATCTGATCAGCTAATTTATATTCATCTGGGACTCCTCTTGGGACCCCAATGGCATCTATATGTGGGACTGTTTAATGACAGATCTATGGTTGCCCCACGTTTTCTTATCACATGACGTCTTCTTCGGTTTGTTATCTGCCCTGTTGTGCCTTTATTCATTTCTACTACTTTCTCTCCTATCAATGTGAGAGGTGCTCCTAATCTAACCATAGCACACAAGCCTTTTGTGTTAGGTGGTACTCTAGTGAACAGGCGTCTGTCACCACAATAGTAGTAGAGGCCTGCCCTTGCCCACGGTCCTATTTTTGTTCCATTATCACTTATTATAACGTTACACCATTCTTCATTAATGCGTCCGTAATTGATTGATGCACTTGATGGTGTAAAGTTAAAGCACGTGTAATTATCTTGTCTAGGTACAAACGGGCCTGTCAGAGTGTCGTTTGAAATTGGGGGAAATATAGATGCCAATGTGGTGCAATTGATTGATCCCATTTCTCTTGTTAGTGACAGCATACAGTTATATCCCATGTATCATTTGGATGCAGGGGAGCTGGTTCAATGTGCAGTCTGGGTCTGGCACCTGCACATGCTACACAGTCATCTATTTTCTGTTCTTTGGCAGTGTTAACCAGCCATTCTAGCCACAAATTAGTCTCTCCATAGCCTGTTGCCTTTTCTATTATGTCTTCTGGGGTTAATTTAGTATAGTCTTCACCTACTATCATTTCTTTGGGGTCCCTGACAGCTAATTTAGTAACATTAACATTCGTGGTGGTCATGTTTACCTGTGGTTCCCTCAAGTTAATCTTAACTAACCCTAGTGGATCCGACCCAGTCACATCTACTCCTAATAACAGATAAAACTGTCCCTTCTCATTGCCCCAACACTGGTTCGGTACTCCTGTGGGCTTTGATTTATATAAATCCTGTTTAAGTTCCAATATAGACATTGTTATGGGATTTTGTGTCAAGCTAAAATCTCTTTGTAATTTCAAATATCCTGCCATTTTTGCCTTTCCATCTCTGGTCACTTTATCTGTGGAACCTTGAAAATCCCTATTTGTTGCCTGTAGCACGTGGTCCCATGTAGGACACCACCTCTGATTTCCTGGGTATCCCAGTTGACACAGATAAACATCATACCCTCTCCATGAGCTATTCCGTCCTCCACATTTGATAACACTGCATAGATCAAATGTGAACGATGTGGTTGACCCCTTGGTATAATTTAGTTCTATGCCCCCATATTTTTTTAGACACGCGTCTGTGATGAGTGATCTTTTATGTCTGATTACATTACTTTTTTCTTGCAATTTTTTATCTCCAAAAAGTATGCCTACTATAGTGATGACAATGATGAGGAGGAAACCCATACATGGCCAATTTTCCCACAGTCTCATTTTATACCTTCTTTAAAACACAAAACAAAATTAGTAGAAATGAAATTTAAAACATCAAACCATACATTTATAGGTAAATACAGATGTGATTATATATAGTTAAAGACTACCTCTAAGCATTCCTAAACGATGATTATAATGAGTATATAGTTATGACTATATCTACTCCGGTAAAAACTTCTCTCAAAATGTCCTGGACTCTTTGGAAGTCTAGTTTGTCCAAACCACACCCCAGCCGGGGGTGCAGAAACACTTTTCACTCTATGTTCTACACACCAATCTCTCATGTGTTTTACACTGTTGGTGAAATCTCCGTATGTGGGGAGATCAGTGCACTTTCTTTTTGTGATTAAATGAAAAATGGTTCTGCCGTCTTCTTCCTGCGTCACTGCACATTCATCAGTTTTTTTTTTTTTTGTTGTTTCACTTTCTCCACACCATATTTATCTTTAAATGTTACTGCAATACCTGCACCATATGCACAAAATGTTACTGCAATACCTGCACCACCTGCACCATATGCACAATCTGTGCTTACACAATGTGCCAAAGGTTCTTGTGGTGGGCTTGAAAAAATGTCACCTTTCTTATGTACAATCTGTAATTTTTCCAGCACTTTCACTCCCAGCACCCTCCCTCTCTTGGACCTGTGACCTCAGGTCCACTGCAGTTTGTGCCAAAGACCTGCTAGGGGGGTCACATGCAACACAAGAAGACAAATGATACCAGGTGTCTCCTTTTCCTTTTGAAACCACCATGGTTTCAATGTTTTCATCATTTGTTTGGGGCCCACGTGTGCTGGGCCATGGGCTTGTTTGTAAATAGACCTAGACAGTGCCGTAGGCAATGCTGGTCGACCGTCAGGTGCTTGCCAGAGGCCATCTGGGGCTTGCAACGCACCATGTTCCTTCCAGACAGATTTTTCTTCAGGGGAACATTTGTCATGTTCAGCAACAAGATATTCTCTGCTAAATGATGGTAACAAGTCATCAACCAAGTGACTAGTCTGTACCATCATTTGCATCTTATATCCAGCAGCCAATTTTGCTGCTGCATCTGCAGCAGCATTTCCTTTAGAGACAAAAGAGTCACCTTTTGAGTGGCCCTGACATTTGATGATGGCCACAGCTGCAGGGGCCATCAGAGCTTCAGAGCTGCAGGGGCCATCTAGCAGCAGTTTGATTTCACAGTCATGTGTGAGTGGCCTGCCAGATGTTGTGACGAACCCAGCCCGTTGCCAGACTGGAAGTTCAACATGTACTGCTGTTACCACATATGCTGAATCTGTGTAAATGTTAACTCTGTTAGGCCCTGCAAATTTCAACGCTTCAGTTACTGCTATCAACTCAGCTCGCCGCGCTGACTGTTTTCCCTGCAATTTCACTGCTTTGACAGTAAGGAAACCCTGGTCTGTTTGTTGAACTATTGAGAATGCAGATGTCAGTGTGCCACTGTCAGATCTGTAACAACAACCATCCGTAAATAATGTTAGATTACTGGGGTCATCTGGTAATGGTGATGCAGTGAGGTCTGGCCTCACACGGCAAGCCAATTCAGTGATGGGTGCACAGTCATGGGGCAAACCATCTGCTAACAGATCAGCCATGTTGACACCTTTATGTGTGTATGTAACATTAGGTGCAGCCAGACATTTAGCCAATTTACGCTGTCTCAGAGGTGAGAAGGTGAATGCAGCAGAATTCACAAATGACATGACTGAATGTGTGGTGAGAACAGTTACCTGATGACCCATGACTATGTGTGATGTTTTCTCAATTATCTTAGCTAGACCTGCTATAAACCTAGCACAAGTTGGCTGACGTTGTTCAATACCATCCAATAGGACACTGACATACATCAAAACCCTCCTGGTTCCTGTTTGCTTTTGGAAAAAGACCCCATGTGCACTGTTTCCAGTTTCAGAGACATCCAGAAAGAAACCTAGGGAATAATCTGCACAATTTAGATGGGCTGCATGAGCCATTTCTGATTTTATTGCAATGAATGCCTGCTCTGCCTCAGGGGTCCATGTTAGTTCTGCTTTCAAATTTTTCATACCTTGCTCCTTCACAATCTGTCTCAATGGTGTGGTTAGCGAAACATACATAGGGATGTAGTTTCTGCTGAAGCCTGTTAGGCCCAGGAAGGAAAGCATGTCCTTCACTGTTAGTGGCTTGGGGTGTGATGAAATACTGTCACGTTGGCGGTGGGAGAGTGTGGAGCCCTGAGCTGTGATTAACCTTCCCATAAAGGTAACTGATGGCCTGCTGACTTGCAATTTCTCTTTGCTGACCTTGAACCCTGACACATACAGTTGTTGCAGTATCAGGTCAGTTGCTCGCAGGCACTCTTCATTAGTTGTGGCAGCAAGCAGCAGGTCATCAACATACATTAGCAACACACAGTCTGGGGGAAGTGTACAATTTTGTAGTTGCTTCTTTAAAACCTGATTAAAAATTCCTGGTGATAAAATAAAGCCTTGTGGCAATCTGTTGTAAGAGTACTGGCGACCTCTGTAGGTAAATGCCAGACACGACTTACATTCTTCAGATATTGGTATACAGAAAAATGCGTTTGCCAGATCAATACATGTGAACCACTGGTGAGCTGGGGTCAAATTTGAGATGGTGATGTATGGGTTGGGGACAGTCAGTGTTGGAGTTACCACCATGCTATTAATTTGTCTGAGGTCATGCACAAGTCTGTACTTGTTAGTGCCTGGTTTTTGTATAGGAAAAATAGGAGTGTTCCATGGAGATTTCCATGGAGTGATAACTCCCTTCTCTAGGAGCCCCTGAACAGTTGATGCAATACCCTCATCCGCCTCCGGTTTGTTATGGTACTGCGGTACCCAAATTGGTTCATTAGATGACAAGTCAAATGTTACAGGTGCAATATTACATAGACCAACATCTGTTGGCCATTGTGACCATAAGTCAGATGGTTGTACCGCAATCAACTGTTCAGCACCTGGGCCATCTGTTTGCTCTCTTCCATGACTCCTTGAAATCTGTTTATGTGTTAACACGCCCATATCTTCAGTTTTTTCCGTAACCCAATATGAATTAGCAGTGTGAGAATATAATACCATATTGATGTCAGTAGGCTCCCAATCAGCAACAGCCCTTAACCTTTTAGTCATACCTCCTAACTCTCTAGCTTCATGGCCTGGGTGTAATGCCATGGAGATGTGTGGGGCGGCTGTATCTGTCATTTCATACCATTTTAGCTGTTCTGGGGTCAAAACAATGGGGGCTACAACTCCTTCTTTCCCTACGAATATGCCATCTCCTGTGAGATGCCATCTATCCCCTTTTATGCTGTTAAACATTTCTTGGTATATGACTGTCATTTCTGTCATAGAACAATGTACAGTGTAGTGGGTCAATGGGTGGTAAGTAAACATCTATGTCCCTTATCCATGGTCGGTGTTTGTTATACAGGGTCACTACACTCATTAGGGATGGGGAAATGTCTAATTCTACCCAATAAATGTCAGCTGCCTCCTTTAATGGCCCTCCTAACAGAACATTCTGTCTAAAACCTGTTGGTGCAGTCTGTGAGCAATCAACCTGTGTGCCATCTGGAAAAGTCACTATTACCCCTTCTGGTGAACATAAAATACTGGCCCCCAATTTAATAAGTAAATCCCTTCCCAGCAGAGGTACAGGAGCATTAGAGGAGTACAGGAATGAGTGTGGTAAGCTCTGATTCACAACCTGGACGGTTAATTGTTTTGTCATTGGCCAATGTTCTAACCCACCAGAGAAACCCATGACTCCCACTGTTTTATCACTTAGATCTTTATCTGTGATTGTGCCTCTTGTTACAGTGGAGTATGTAGCTCCAGTATCCACCAGAGCCCTTAGTGGTTTGTTGTCAACCACTATTTCCATGAGGGGTTCAGCCATTCCCCTCACGGTGGTTCTGTGTGGGCCCCTTCAACAGTCCCCCGCGTCTCCCTCCGGGCCCCATGTTGGGTGCATAGGCGCCTGTAGGTTGGCTGGAGACGGGTGCTGTTGCCCCGGGTATCGTGAGGTGTATGGTCGCCTGCCACGACCACCAGGTCCACCTCTGAGAGGACCCCATCCCTCCGCAGGTGGCCCTGTGAATTGGCCGTCCCCTTGCTGTGAGGGACATTCATTTTTCCAATGATCAGTGCCACCACACAGATGACAAGCACCCCTCTGCTGGCCCCCACCTCTGCCTCGTCTGCCTCTAAATCCCATATTCCCCCCTCCTTGTTCTCTATTACCTCCCCAGTTACCTCTTTGAGACCCTGGAGTGGGATATGTTGATCCTTGGCCATACCCAAAATAGGGAGGAACCGGTGAAGGGGTGGGTGGGTCATTCACAGACTGCTGAGACATTTGCTTATTTTTCTTTGGACCATTATTTCTAGCTATGTCTAATTGCAATTTTAGCAGCTGATTTTTTGTCTTTTCTAACTCCTCCTCTTCTTTGTGCAGTTTATCAACTGTCCTATCAATGTGAAATACTAAGTGTCTTTCCCATACTTCATTGGTTGCTACTGGTATATCGGGGTTACCTTCCATGGCCTGTTTTACGCCATTGGGGGCCCCTGACATCACTGCTGATCTGAAAATGTCACATGTTATGAGATTATTCAAACTGTTTTCCTCAACCATTTGTTCCCATTCTGCGGCACATCTGAAATAATAACCTGATCCAGTCTCACCGGGTTTAATGCGAAATTTGATGTTTTGATATGTAGTTGGGGGTGTGGGGAACTGTTTTCTCAGAGTTAACCCCACATTTGTACACACTGTTGTGTATGGGTCATCATTTGGTGAATTTGTAATATCTGCATTTTCCTCGAAATCCCTCATTTGTGAAGCAGTAAAAATCTGGCCTAAAAGGCACCTCAAATCCCCCACAGCCAACGTGGTTCCATGGCATAAGGCCATTAATTTAGTCAACCACCTACCTCCCCCCGAGGTGATTGGGGGCAGTTTTGCTAAGACTGCAGTCATGTCACTATGACTCCAGGGTTGATATTTATGACCCTGACTACCCATCAATAGTGGATAGTTACTCGGTGTATTATTGGGATGACCAAATGCTGATTTTAATTGTTCAAGTGGGCCACCTGAAGCCCCAATACCCTTCTCTAGCTGTGGTGGGGAGGGTATTTTGATGTCCCACTCCTTTAGATCTCTGGGTGTGAATTGGGGTCTCAATTGGTCCAGTCTGCCTCTTGTTCTTTCTGCTATGGGGGATGTAACTTCCCCGTCTACATTCATGGTGCCTTTAATTACTATTCTGAGACCTTCCCTTCTCCCATCTTCACCTTCCTCCTCTCCCTCATGTTGAGACCCTGTCCTACTTCCTAGTTCTTCATGTTCTGTGTCCTCTGCATGATGTGATCTCTCACTATGTCGTGATCCTGATCTAGCGCCTGACTGCTCAGCCTCATCCAATCGTGCTGTTAGTGATAATATTTGGTCTCTCATCATATCTAACTCAGCCATTTCCACCTCCACTTCTGTTTCTTTTACAGTCACCTGAACTTGCTGTAAGTCTTGGTTTGGTATGTAGGGCGGCGGCCTTACTGAGTGCAAGTCCGGATATAAGCTTGGAGGCGGGGCAAACGCTGTCTCATCAGAAACACTACCCTGTGTACTTCCTGATTTCTTTGTCATTCCTTTCTCTGACTTCTCTGTCTTCACATGCTCCCCCCCACCCTTTTTAGCAGGACTCAGGGCGGTTGCAGTAAGTGCTATTCTTGTCCACAACCTAACCTCAGTTCTATATTCTTCTTCTTGGTTGGAATATTTACTCTTACTCAACCAATTTATACTGTTTTTCCCCTCTACATGTCTTTTGAGTCTTACATGAGCCCTTTTTTCCATAGCTCTAATTTTTGGGGCTAATGCCATCGACATGTTGTCGGGATTATCCCATCCGTTTTCAATACATATCTGACTCCATTTAATTTTCCAAATTTTCTTCTCTTTTTTATGATTTTTAGGCTCCGATTGAGCCAGTAACATATCTACCACATTGTCCCACTGCTTTGTTATTGGGGAACATCCATATTCTTCACATTCTCTCTCAAATTCAGACATTTTACACAACACACACAATACACATCAATAATCTAACACTCTATACTCAAAAAATGCTGTAGGACTTTAACCCACAGTCTAACTGGGTGGACTTTAACCCCTCAGTTTTTACCAAAATGACCAGGTGGACTTTAACCCCTCGGTTCTGACTGGGTGGACTTTAACCCCTCAGTTTTTACCAAAATGACCGGGTGGACTTTAACCCTTCGGTTCTGACTGGGTGGACTTTAACCCCTCAGTTTTTTCCAATTTTTCTGATCAACATATATCAATATTTTACTAATTAACAAATGGAACGGAATACAATTCAAATTCAACACAAGAAATTTAGAATATCCAATTTTGCAGAAGTTTGATTTAACAGGTTTCTGCTTACCTTATTTTAATCGGTCGACCGTGTGTTGAACCCGAGTTCGTTCCGTCCCGGAATCTTGGACTTCAATGGTCTTTTACTCTTTACTGCCTTTTTCTCCAATCACGTCGGGGTCACCAATTGTTGGACTTCAAACGTCCTGCGTGATCAAAAATTGAAGGAAGGCGAAATATAAAAAGTATTGAAATTTATTGATCACAACAGCGCTGGGTTGTTCTCAGACCCAACGTCTCACAAAGAACCAACCCCCAATACATTCCAACAGAGTCTTTTATAGTAGGTGTCCACGTGCCTCCTTCTTCTCTGGGGGAGGGGGGTCCACCCTTGGATCCTCCAATCAGCCATCACCTTTTTGTCTTCTCTGCAAAACAACAGCTCACACCCACACACATACCACACTTCTCCAGAAAGCACACTAAAAAATCCCATTTAACAATTGATTATATATTGATATGTTAATTATACTCATATCTCAGTACATGATTAACATAATTTTAAGAGGATTAACATCCTTCATTATTAAAGAGGAGAGTGAAGACATGAAGATTGAAGAATTATTCAGTCAAACATGAAGATACTGAGGAACAAACAAAGATGGCATTTATTAAAGAGGAGAGTGAAGACATGAAGATTGAAGAATTATTCAGAGTCAAACATGAAGATACCGAGAAACAAATAAAGATGGTGTTTATTAAAGAGGAGAGTGAAGACATGAAGATCGAATAATTATTCAGAGTCAAACATGAAGATACTGAGAAACAAACAAAGATGGCGTTTATTAAAGAGGAGAGTGAAGACATGAAGATTGAAGAATTATTCAGTCAAACATGAAGATACTGAGGAACAAACAAAGATGGCATTTATTAAAGAGGAGAGTGAAGACATGAAGATTGAAGAATTATTCAGTCAAACATGAAGATACTGAGAAACAAATAAAGATGGTGTTTATTAAAGAGAGTGAAGACATGAAGATTGAAGAAATATTCAGAGTCAAACTTGAAAATACTGAGGAACAAACAAAGATGGCGTTTATTAAAGAGGAGAGTGAAGACATGAAGATTGAAGAAATATTCAGAGTCAAACACGAAGATACTGAGGAACAAACAGGTTGGTTTTTATTCTCAAAGCGGAACTATTTTGTTCTGTTTTTGTACACTTTCTGCCCTCTTGTAGCTTTCTTTCTCAATTCTTTACTAGACTTCCATTCTCAATATTAATTACTATATTTATAATCACAATATAGACATTTTTTTTAATCTGTTATTAAAAAGAACAGATGCAAGAAAACAAAAACAGTAGAGCAAATATAAGAAATCATTAGTGCAAACCTTTTTCATTTTACATCTAAACAAAAGCATTCAAGTTAGAAAAACAAATAATAAAATGTAAAACGCACTTCATTGTGTTCGTTACAAATAAATTGTTTATAAAAGGGTTAGCTTACCCTAAGATTTAAATTCAGTCATTAATTACTTACCCTCATGTCGTTCCAAACCCGTAAGACCTTCGTTCATCTTCTGTACACAAATTAAGATATTTTTGATGAAATCCGAGAGCTTTCTGACCCTCCATAGAAGCAACTTTATGGGTGGGTTGCACCAACACGGATTAAGTTTAAATCTAGATTAAATCAAGGTTTATCTAATATTTCTGTTGCACCAAACTTTAAATCTTGTTTAAAAATATGCAGGTTTACATTTAAACCATCAGATTGATCCTGGATTTATTTTACATTTAAAATAGATTAACTTTAATCCTATTGTTCCATAACTTTAAACTCTGATTTCAATCTAAATTAAGGATTAATTTTAAATTTACAGTTGAGGAGGTTTAAATACAATAAAGTGCACTTACAGTATGTGGCTGATTGAACAAAGACCGAAACAATGGGTGTGTCGTCAGGTCTCAGAGAGGTGTTTATTATAAATAAAAATGAAAATTAAAGCGCACTGAGCCCGCAGATTGTGAGGGTCGTGGCAGCCTGTAGTAAACTTTTCTTTATCGACAAAAGCAACTTATGTCAGAGACAGAGGATAAGGAATGTTAACATTGCTGCTGATTAATTACATGACGAATCCATCATGGTGGAAAAAATTAATCATAGATGGAGATTTTAAGCACAGGTTAGAATTCTAATCCCCGATTTGTTAATCTCAGTTTAAAATTAAGTGGTGCAACACAACTCGATTTAAAATTAAAACCCAGATAAACAATGATTAGCTCTAAACTTTGCTTAATATATTCCTTGTTGGTGCAACCCACCCTATGTGCGCGATTCATGTATCAGTCAGCATCAGCGCAAGAAGCGAGCAGAGAAAAAGGTACTCCTCTTAGAAACTTACAAATAACAATAATTGTAGATGTTTAATTTTAACTTTAACTTGTTGGATCATAGGGATCACTAGACGAGGGCTTAATTCATTCATTTTTTGTGAAAACCTGAAATACAACCAAAATCATAATTTTTCACTGTTTGTCTGTAGCTCAAAATTAGCCTGTGCGCATTTTGACAGCATGGGTCACAAATATAGTTGTTTAAGTATTTGTGTATCGTAAGGATTTCTATTTCCATATGAAAGCAACAGATTTTAAAGTACATAAGTTTTACAAAGAGCAAAAGAACAAAGCATGAAAAACATTTCTTGGTGGTTGATCCACTATAAGTGTGCCTCGCACGTCCTGAAAAGAGCTTGTGCTACTTGCTGCAACTACATTTTTAAATTTCTCAGTGAAGAACCATATTAAATGTATTTTAATTTATTCATTTTATTTTTTAGGTGTGCTTGGTACATAAATGCACATCTGCATCCTCTGCTACAGTACAGAGTTTATGTTTTATAGAAGAACATTTATCTAATTTGGAATTTGTTTTACTCAAACTTGTTTGGTTTAGCAATTTCACCCCTGGTTTCACAGACAAGGCTTAAGCCTAGTCCCAGACTAAAGTGTAAGTCTGAGGTGTTTTAACTCTTTTAACCTAGAACGACCACAGATGAGGCATTAAATGCATGGTATTGTGACCAACTTTACATTTTACAGAGTTTGATGTGGTCGCTCTGTTCCCTATCAGTCAGTCACAAAAGCATGAAAAACTTTTGGAGGGCACGTCAGTGTGACTGACTAATGGAATCTCGCCCGAGAGTCCAATCACCTTCGAGTGTTAACAAAATAAGCAAATGACAGTTGCGCACCCTGCCCCGTGGTGCGGTTATAAAAGGAGAGCGCGTGCAAATGCACTACAGCTTTTCGCTTCGGAGCCGAGCCTTTCTGCGAATCTACAGAATGTCTGCAAGACAGCAAACGGCGTTGGTGTTATGCCGCGTTAACAGAGGTTGCTGTCCAGTGCTGCTTAGAATGACTAACGGTGTGCTGCAGCTCTCTTTCTGCGGTCACGCTGCGACCTCCCCTGGGCGCTTCAGAAAAAGAGTGTTTCTGAAATAGCAAATCTAAAAGCTCCACGAGTGACGGGTGTCTTTTTAAAGATGGCTTCCCGCTTGTGTGTTTCTGGATGTGGTCGTTTCCTGGCTTCATCTGATGGTCACGATCGCTGTCCCTCGTGCTTGGGCTATCAGCACGCTGAGGCAGCGCTCGTGGATGAGTCATGTTCTCATTGCGGGAACATGACCATTGCAATGCTGCGTTCCAGATACCTCCTCGACAAATGAGGAGGTGTCCCCCTTGCCATGCCCCTTTCTAGCTCCGGGTTTCGGAGGGCTACTTCGGCTCATGGTCAGGGTGATTTGAGGATCATAGTGAGAGCTTCCCCGTCAAGTGCGACTCCGCGGGCATCTCACTCCTCCAGCGCATCGCACGGATGAGCTTGCGGGGTCCTCGGACAGGGCGGGGCCCAGCATCTCGTTCGGAGCACCAGCAGATGACAGGATGTCGATCACTGCATCGGGGAATGAGCTAGGTTCAGAGTAGTGTTGCCCGAGTCAGATCCAGGACAGACTGCTATGCTTTACCGGACCGCTGAGGTGCCTAGGGGTGCAGGCCGATCGCCGGCAACCGCCTCCGGTTTCTTTCTTCCCGGAAATGCATGAGGTGGTGACTAGGTTTTGGAGGGCATCTTTTTCTGCCCGTGACACGCCTAGTGCCTCCTCCGTCCTCACCACCCTCGATGGTGGAGCAGCCCAAGAGTATGTGGAGATTCCCCCCAGTCGAGCGCGCTATTGCCATGCAGCTCTGCCCGCAAGGCGCCGCCGCCTGGAGGGGTAATCCACGCCTTCCGACCAAGGCCTGTATGTTCTCGTCCACTCTAACGGCAGAGGCTTACGGTGCTTCTGAGCGCCACCTATGGCTGACCTTGACGGATATGAGGGAGTCTGACAAGCATTGCTTCCTGGACTCCCCAATCTCCCATGCCAGCCTATTCGGCGAAGCGGTGGAGGACTTTGCCCAACAGTTCTCTGCCGCACAGAAGCAGACGGAGGCGTTTCATCACATCCTGCCCCGGCGGTCCGCTGCTGTCTCCACCCAACAACTGGCTGCAGCCCCTCCTACCGCCCTCCTGCTGCCTCCACCTCCGCTCCAGCTTGGCCGCAGCAGCAGCCTTTACAACAACCGCAGAGTGGAGCTGGCCGCAGGAAAGCGGTGCACCCTGCTTCCACCCATGCCAAGCCCGTGAAGCGCTAGGGCAGGCGGCGTCCCTGAGACAGGCGACACGGAGCCTCTGGATCCAGCTCTTCAGGAGATGGAGACCCCACCACTCCTTCCCCCGGAGGAGGTCCGGGTGGAGAATCTTTTGTTTCCTTTTTCTCCGGGTCCCAAGAGGACGAGGATGGCAGTGCATGAGACCCTGTCTCCACACTACCACTCCCCCTCTCCCTTCGCCAGTGGGCAGCAGGATCCGGTCCGAGGACGCGATGCCTTCTCCTAATCCCCCTGCTCAGCCATAGAGCCAGGTGAGTGTCACACCACACACTCAGACACCACTTTGAGGACACAATGCCTTTCGAGTCTGGCCCCTGTGCTCCACTTCGCTGCCCCACCGCGGGTACGTCGGTGACTCCCATGGTCCCGCTTGTATGGTCTCCGGGGGCCTGGCTAGAGCTCCCCAGGCCGTCTTGCTGACTCCTGAGGCCCAGCAGACTCGGCTACGCGATTCAGTTTGCCTGGCGTCCTCCCAAGTTCAGGGGCGTTCGGTTCACCTCAGTGTTGAACAAGGATGGCCCTGTCTTGCGCTCAAAAATCGTGGTCCTGCTTGCGAAGGACGTGATAGAACCGGTTCCTCCAGCCGCGATGAAATCTGGGTTCTACAGCTCCTACTTCATCGTACCCAAGAAAGGCAGTGGGTTACGACCAATCTTGGACCTGCGCATTCTGAACCAAGCTCTTCACAAGCTCCCGTTCAGGATGTTGACGAAGAGACGCGGTTGATTTGCAGCAATCGACCTGAAGGACGTCTACTTCCATGTCTCAATCCTCACTCAACATGGACCGTTCCTCCGCTTTGTGTTCGAAGGGCGATCATACCAGTACAAGGCCCTCCCCTTCGGGCTATCCCTGTCACCTCGTGTCTTCACCAAGGTCGTAGAGGCAGCCCTTGTCCCGCTAAGTAAGGGAAGCAGGCGTTCTCAACTACCTCGACGACTGGCTCATACTGGCCCAGTCTCGAGCACTGTTGTGCGAACACAGGGATACGGTGCTCAGTCACCTCAGCCAGTTGGGGCTTCAGGTCAACTGGGAAAAGAACAGACTCTCCCCTACGCTGAGGATCTCTTTTCTCAGCATGGAGTTGGACTCGGTCAACCTCACAGCACGTCTCTCAATAGAGCGTGCTCAGTCAATGTTGAGCTGCCTGGAGTCTTTCCAGCGCAAGAGGGCGGTTCCACTGAAACACTTTCAGAGGCTCCTGGGGCATATGGCATCCGCAGCCGTTGTCACGTCACTCGGATAGCTTCATATAAGACAGCGTTATTGATAATTGCTTCAGCGTTAGCTTCACGACCGGGTCCTGAGATGGGCATGGTGCCACGGCACGTACCGGGTCTCAGTCACCCCGTCCTGCCGCCACACCTTCAGCCCATGGTCGGACCTTGCTATTCTTCGGGCAAGAGTTCCCCTAACGCAAGTATCCAGGCATGTTGTTGTATTGACAGATGCCTCTACCACGGGCTGGTGGGCCATGTGCAATGGGCATGCAGCTGCGGGTCTCTGGACAGGGCCCCAGCTGCAGTGGCATATCAATTGCCTCGAGTTACTGGCAGTATGGCTTGCTCTGCGCCGCTTCAAAACGTTGCTACACGAGTGGCATGTACTGGTCCATACTGACAACACTGCGACGGTGGTCTACGCTCCCGTCGCATGTCGCAACTCGCCCGCCATCTCCTTTGGAGTCAGAAACATCTGAGGTCGCTTCGCGCCATTCATGTCCCAGACGATTTCAATCGTGCAGCCGACGAGCTCTCACGTCAGCCCGCCCTTCCGGGAGAATGGCGACTCCACCCGGAGGTACTCCAGCTGATTTGGAGACACTTTGGGGACGCTCAGGTAGACCTGTTTGCCTCCCCGGACATGTCCCACTGCCAGCTGTTTTACTCCCTGTCCGAGGGGACCCTTGGTACAGATGTGCTGGCCCATAGCTGGCCACAGGGCCTACGCAAATATGCGTTTCCCCCAGTGAGCCTTCTCGCACAGACCCTGTGCAGGGTCAGGGAGGATGAGGAGCACCTTACTGGCCCAATCGGACTTGGTTCCCAGAACTGATGCTCCTCGCAACAGCCCCTCCTTAGCAAATTCCTCTGAGGAGGGATTTCCTTTCTCAGAGAGGGAGCACTCTCTGGCACCTGCATCCAGACTTGTGGAATCTGCACGTATGATCCCTGGACGGGACCCGGAGGTTCTAGGTGGGCTACCTCCAGCGGTAGTAAACACTATCACTTCTGCCAAGGCCCCATCTACAAGACATGCTTACAGGCTGAAGTGGAACCTGTTAGTCGATTGGTGTTCTCCCTGCCGGGAGGACCTCCGTAGATGCCCGATCGCAGTCGTGCTCTCTTTCCTGCAAGATGGGTTGGAACGAAGGCTGTCTCCCTCCACCCTGAAAGTGTATGTTGCCGCATATCACGATGCAGTAGACGGTAAGTCTGTGGGGAAACACGACTTGGTCATCAGGTTCCTTAAAGGGGCGAAGAGGTTAAATCCTCCACGTCCTCATCTGGTACCCTCTTGGATCTCCCCTCGGTCCTGTCGGCCTTGAAAGGGGACCCCCTTCAAGCCTCTGCAGTCAGTAGAGCTTAAGTTCCTGTCATTGAAGACAGTGCTCCACGCGGCATTGGCCATGGTCAAGAGGGTAGGGGACCTGCAAGCATTTTCGGTCGACGATTCGTGCCTAGAATTCGGACCGGGAAACTCTGAAGTTGTCCTGAGACCCCGGCCTGGATATGTGCCCAAAGTTCCCACCACGCCCTTCAGGGATCAGGTGGTGAACTTGCAAGCGCTACCCCGGGAGGTGGCAGACCCAGCCAATGCTCTGCTATGTCCCGTCCGCGCCTTGTGTATCTACGTGGACCGCACGCAGAGCTTCAGGACCTCAGACCAGCTCTTTGTCTGCTTTGGAGGACAGCAGAAGGGTAAAGCTGTCTCCAAACAAAGACTCGCCCACTGGATAGTGGAGGCTATAGTCTTGGCCTATCAATCCCGGTGCTTACCGTGCCCCCTTGGTGTGAGAGCACACTCTATGAGAGGCGTTGCTTCCTCTTGGGCATTTGGCACGGGGCACCTCGATAGCAGACATTTGTAAAGCTGCTGGCTGGGCGACACCTAATACGTTTGCGAGATTTTAGAATCTCCGTATAGAGCCAATGTCCTCCCATGTATTTGTCTCGGATGGTCAGTAACACTGGAACCTGCTCGGTGTCAATCACGCTTGCTGCGCCATTCCCCTCTACGAACTGGATATGTGCGCTTTGTTGCTTCTCAGTTCAGTTCCCCACGGCGAATCCTGTTGAAGTTTCTCCCGCACCCTCGGCAGTCAGGTGTGGCGGAGCGCCAGACGCCAGGTCCAGGTCCACACTCGTGTGTTGCCCAAGGTCAGCCCTTGTGCTGGGCTAGGTGCCCGTGTGTAGTGATTCCCCTTCGGGTGATCCCACATGTGTATTCTTCCATGGTACGGCTCCCCTCACGGTGAGCCCGTGTCTTTCCCTGGCAGAGACCTTCTGCCCTCTCAGCTGTGTAGTTATCTCACCCCAGGCTGGTTGAGTCTACCTCAGAGACTCCCATATGTAGTACTGCCCTTGGCCAGTCCATATGTGTAATCTCCACATGGTACCTCCTTACACAGGATGAGGCTTCGTAGCATTCCCCTACTTGGAGTACGCTTTCCCAGTGTTATCTTACCCACTGTACGGAACAAATGACAAGACAAAAATGCAGCCACGTGAGAATGAAAAACTTTCTTGAGGAAGCAGCACTGGTCTGATCGTTAATACAGTTTTGGGGGGCTGAAACTCACCTAAAAATGGTTTAGATCCGCCCCTGCTGGTATAGCGTGCGTAATTATACTGCAATATAAAAATATAACCAGTTTACCTGACTCAATGTGATAGCTGAGCCTGTTTCTGAAATAAAAACATGCCAATCCGTGGTTGGATTTCTGACACGACTAACCGTAAATCATCTTATTCAAAAAGTGTGACTGATACTCAAGCCGACTCTTTTGCTAGCTTGTATTCATAAATCCTCAAGGGAATGTCCCTAAATTAATTGCGGCTCACACCCCCCTTGACAGGTGCTGGCACCCCCCTGAGGGGGCGCGCCCCACAGGTTGAAAACCCAGATCTAGTGATGGCGAAGTGAAGCGTTCTGAACCAGTGAAGTTTTCAACCCAATTGTATTGGAAAAAGGTTCATTACTCAAAAGCTTTTTAAAACGGTTCATGCTGTGGCCATCTAGTGGTCATAAAAATGAATAACACATTCCAAAGTGCTGTGATTCATTACAGCTGCTGGTTTCACATCTGGTTCTACAACTGATTCCTTTTTTTAATTTATTGTATAAAAATAATGGCCATTGTCAAGGTCATTAATTTTTGTCGGTGTACTGCCACTAAAATAATTCAAATAAATCAAACATAAACTCATGAATTAAATATCTGATCTGTCAATGTTAACTCTACCCATGAAATAACAGTCTAAGGACTGAGACAAATTTCATTTGACCTTATTATATAAATTAGGATAAAAACAAAACAGTGCAAACGCATTATAATGTAATTTAATGTAAAGAAAACTGCACTGTGGTTCGCTTCGTTTGAACCAGATAATGAAGTAGTCACGTGGTTTTCAGGCGAATGAAGCTTCAGACGTCATAGATCACGTGCTTTTGGCAAAACGAATCAAGCTCCGATAGAGAGCTTCAACGTGAGATGTTTCGTTTTTTGATACAAGCTTTGAAGCCTCGGTGTCGAACGTCACATCACTAACATTATCATAAGATCTAATAGCACATGGATGAATGTATGTAGCCATTATTGAATGCCAAAATTTGGTCATTTGTAGGTTTAAGGAGCAAGGATTCCAGTTATTCCAGGATTAACCAGTTCTCCTGAGTTAAACTTTTTCATAAGGGGTTTGATAACTGCCAGCTTATTTGGGACATTTCCTAAAGAAAGCAAAGAGTTAACAATATTGAGAACAGCATTACAGGCAACACCTCTTTCAGTATCTTAGTCAGTAGTACTGAATATAAACGTTGTTGGTTTTGAAGCTATACATATCTAAATGTTCTGATGTCTGTTGCTTTGTGGAGTTAACTTGTATTGGTCTCTTTTTGCTTTAGGCCTGATGCTAGAGAAAGAGGAGAGCCAAGAACTAAATGGTATGGAAAACAACTTTCAGCATGAGAAACGTGATTTCATAACTTGCGGAAAGCCTTACACATGCACTCAGTGTGGGAAGAGTTTCATGAATAAAACAGGCCTTAAAACACACATTAGAATCCATACTGGGGAAAATCTTTACACTTGCCAACAATGTGAGAAGAGTTTTACTACAAAAGGAAATCTGGAAAAACATATGAAAATTCACTCTGGAGAAAGGCCTTACACATGCCCTCAGTGTGGAAAGAATTTCGTTGATAAAGAAAGCCTTAAAAAGCACATTAGAAGTCACACTGGAGAGAAACCTTACAGATGCGAATAGTGTGGAAAGACTTTCACTGAAAAAGGACACCTTAATCAGCACATTAGAATCCACACTGGAGAAAAGCCTTACAACTGCCAACAATGTGGAAAGAGTTTTACTTCAAAAGGAAATCTTGAAGGCCATCTAAAAATTCACACTGGAGAAAAGCCTTACATATACTTATTTATTTATTGCCAAACACCTTAGTTGTTTGGAATTTGCTTTGGTGAGCTCATCAACAATAATAACAAACATTAAAATACAAACATAAACATAAATACATACACGGCTATATATGTCCCATCAATTATAAGGAGTGAAATACAGATGCATAGACACCAGAGGAATTAAAAGCGTGAACAATCCTACAATAAGTGCTGTTCAGAAACCGTGTGGACTTAGTTTTAATTGCTCTAAGGCGTCTGCCTGAAGGAAGAGGCGTAAAGAGGTGTCTGGGTGGATGTAAAGGATCTTTCAGGATTTTTAAGCCTTTTTTCTGCAAACGTGAGACATAAATCTCATCAATAGTGGGAAGATCATAACCAATAATATTCGAAGCAACCCGAGTTATATTATTAATCTGACTTCTCTGCTGAGGTGTGGAGCTACCAAACCACACTATAAGCGAAAAATTCAGCACGCATTCAATGACAGCTCTATAAAAATTGAACATATGAACTTTAGATATGCCAAACTTTTTAAGCTGTCTTAAGAAAAAAAGCCTTTGATGAGATTTTTTGATAATGCCTCTTAGGTTGTCATCCCACTTTAACGTTGCAGAAATTGTAGTCCCGAGAAACTTAAAACATTGAACATTTTCAATGTCCTGACCATTAATAGTCAATGGCAAAACAACATTTGTCCTCCGTCTGAAATCAAACACCATTTCCTTTGTTTTTAGGACATTCAACTTCAAATTATGAGTGCAACTCCAATCAAACAGTGTATAAACCTCCCTTCTATAGTCCGATTCGTTATCATTTGTTATTAAACCAATCAATGTAGTGTCATCAGCAAACTTAAACATTTGCACTGAATTACAATGTGAAACACAATCATACGTGTATACAGAGTATAATAATGGTGACAATAGACATCCTTGTGGGGCCCCCACACTTATTGTCTTAAGACTTGAAAGTATATCATTAATTTTAACTGGTTCTGTTCTGCAAAAAATCCAAAATCCAGAAAGCAAGGGAGTGTTGAATCCCCAATTGCTTCAACTTATCAAAAAGTTTAACTGGAATAATTGTATTAAATGCCGATTTATAGTCCACAAAAATGACTCTGACATAAGTATTAGGGGCTTCAAGATGTTGCAAAATTGAGTGGATACACAGAGCCACAGCATCATCAACCGACCTATTAGCCTTATAGGCGAATTAGTGAGAATCCAGACAGATTTTAGAAATTAGATACCTAAGCACCAATCGCTCAAAAATTTTCATAGCAACTGAAGTTAGGGCCACTGGTCTGTAATCATCTAAGCAACTAATATTCGACTTTTTCGGCACTGGAATTATAACAGCTGCTTTAAAACATGCTGGGACTCTGCATACTCTTAATGACCAGTTAAATTTGTCAGTGAGTACTGGGGCAAGGATGAACGCACACCACTTCAATGTTGCAGATGATATGGAGTCAGGGCCTGCTGCCTTTCTGCTGTTCTGCCTCTGCAGCAGATTCCTGACTTCATATTCCTCTATTTTAAAAGAAGGACTCATAGTACAGGGCCAGGAGGGCATCATCGGCTGACCAGCCTGTCCCTCCACTGTGTTTTCAAAGCGACTATAGAACGCATTAACTTCATCAGGCAATGTAATATCATCAGAGATAACTTGAGATTTTATCTTATAGCCTGTGATCTGCTCTAAACTTTTCCATACACCATAAGTGTCATTGATCTTCAACTTATTTTCTAACGTACACTTATAATTTCCTTTTGCCTTTTTAACAGCTTTTACAAAGTCGCCTGTAATGATTTTATAAAGCTCTTTATCCCCACTCTTAAATGCCTTGTGCTTCTCCCTCCATAATATTTTAATTTCCTTATTAAACCATGGCTTATTATTGTTATATATAGTCACAGCCTTAGAAGGTACACACACTGCCTCACAAAAACTTATATATGAGGTAACCACCTCAGTGTACTCATTAAAATCAACACATGACTCTTTAAAAACAGACCAATCAGTAACCTCTAAACAGTCCATTAGCATGTCTATTTCCTCCACAGACCATTCCTTGACCACTCTCTTAACTGGTATAATACGTTTAGATTTACTTCGATAAACAGGAATGAGAAAAATCAAATTATGGTCTGATTGCCCCAATGGAGCACAAGACACAGAGTGAAAAGCATTAGGAAACACACAATAACATTGGTCCAAGACCTTATCCAACCTAGTCATCACTTTGATCTGCTGTTTGAATCTGGGCATGATCTTCCTCATATCAACATGATTGAAGTCCCCAAGAAACAAAATTGTTGAATCTGGATATGAGTTTTCCAACTGCATTATATGGGCAGCCAACTGTTGAGCTGCCTCATTAGCTGCTGCTTGAGGTGGAATATACACCGCAACCAAGATAACAGACGTAAAGTCTCTAGGCAGGTGAAAAGGTCTGCATTTAATGGTTAACAGTTCCATGTTGGTAGAACATACCGTTGAAATTACCTTTGTATCCGTGCACCACTGCTGATTTACATAAAAACACATGCCTCCTCCTATACTCTTCAATGAACTTGAAGTACGATCCGCTCGAAATAAGTAGAATCCCCGCTGATGTAATGCGGAATCCGGGAGACTCTCATTCAACCAGGTCTCGGTGAAGCATAACACGGAACAATTAGCCATGTCTCTCCTGTTGCTTAGCAAAAGAGACAGTTCATCCTGTTTGTTAGTAAGCGAGCGGACGTTAGAGAGTAAAATACTCGGCAACGGTGTCCAATGTTTCCGTTTCCTAAACTGTACCAAAGCGCCGGCTCTTCTGCCTCTTTTCCTCCCACGTGGAGCTCTGAAACGGGGAGCGCTAGCATCTGCGCTAACAACATCCACAGGCCTGATGGCAAAGTCATCTGAGTAGAAATGTAATTTGGGCTGACATTCAGTCATACTGTCCCTTATATGCAAAAGCTCCACTCGGCTGTATGACATCATGCCCCAAACGCAGTCCAGCCAAAAACAACAAAAAACTACACATAACAGAGAAGAGAGCAACACCATGTCGCCTTGGAACGGCGCCATCTTGTATATATGCCCTCAATGTGGAAAATGTTTCATTAATAAATCCAATCTTAAAAAGCACAGTAGGAGCCACACTACAGAAAAACCTTACACCTGCGAACTGTGTGGAAATAGTTTCACTGAAAAGGGAAGTCTTAAAAAGCACATGATGAGAATTCACACTGTAAAGCAGTCTTTCACATGCCCGCATTGTGGAACTGGTTTCAGAAGTAAAGTATCCTTTAATAACCACATGAAGACTCACTCAAGATCACAGTTTTATATATCGTTAGCGTGGAAGGAGTTTCTCGGACAGGAAACGATGTAAGTCATGTAATAACTCACATCAAAGGAAGCCTTTCATTTGCAATTACTGAGAAAAGTGTTACAGATAAAAAAAAAAAACTTTACAGTCTCATAAGACATCACTCTGAAGAGGAGACGTTCACTTGCCTTAAAGCAATAGTTCACCCAAAAATGAAAACTCATCATTTACTCACCCTCAAATTGTTACAAACTTGTGAGTTTCTTTTATTTATTTATGACCCTCTAATTGGATGTATGTAGGCGTTGATTGGGTGTAGTTGAAAAAGTTAGCAAGTTGTTATATTCTGGTGTAGAGTGATTTTATTTATTTTCTCTCTAGTTCTTGTATGTTTATTTATTTTCTTCAAGAAGCTAATACACATGTATTGAGGAGGAGAGGATTCAAATACATTCCCATCCTTTTCTAGTATATAATATATGTAATCATAGTTTTCCTAAAACTAACATATCTATTCTCATATTTATGCTACAAGCAATGTCTGTATTTGGTGTCTGAGGGTCTGAGCCATGTCAGGAATGCAGTAACAGAGTTAACTCATTTACCATGGCTTCCAGAGAATGTGTCTTTGTTTTGTAATTAATTGATTTTCTCAACAGCCAAATTAGCCAAGAGCAATCATAGCTGTATTGGAAATAAAACATATTTGTTCAAGTCTGCTTGTAGAAAAGAGAATTCTTTGAGTGACTATTAATCAAAGTTATTAATCAGGATTTCACCCTCAATCATCCTTCTGGACAAATTTGTTCAAAATCATTTAAAAAGCTATTAACGTGTGTGAAATATGTTGAGTTTGATTTTGTATGAATGGTCATGATAAATGCAACAATTCAGTGTGAACTATATGTTGATTCTCAGTTTTGTACGAATAATTAATATTTTTATAAGAAGTTATTAGAGGTACTTCCTTCGTGTGATAAACTGATTAGCAGATAATGTATGCACAGAAAAAAGCCATGCGGGACGGGGTTCTGCCCCACAAGAGCAATCTGATTGGGACAGCTGCCCGTGCGTGGACCTAAATCACAGCCGTTTAAAAATGGACACTTGTGCTCCCTGACCTTCTAAAAAACTTTGGTTTCGTCATTGGATTGCACTGTGGAGCGCCCTTAGCCATACACCATCTGGTGAGAATCCACACATGCCTCCAAAGTTACGACCAGAGGAACAAAGGCTTGTGCTTGTTTACTTGCTCTGAAAATTTGGCGTCTTCACTGATAGCCCCGGGAAGCGGTCTCCGCCTTTACCATCAAAATGTCCGTCTAAAGAACTCAAAGACTTTGTCAAAGTTCTCACTGAAGAATCTTAACATCTGAAGCTATAAGAACTCTAATCAAACTTTCTAAGAACATCATCACGTCACAAAGAAACCGCCAATTACAAGAGGGGTTCCCCAGTGACATCACGCAACAACCAGCCATGGAGGTTTCCATCGACCACGCGGAAACACCAGATCAGCTGATAAACTCAACTGAAAGCAAATAAACCAAACAAATCTCTATTGTTGCTGTCAACTGGTGAATTGATATGTATGCCGTAAAGATAGCGAAGTCTCTGCTTGGGATCTACCTCAGTTAAAGTTACGAGATAGCAAAAGAGTGCTAGACTTACATTTTCTTCAAACTGACCTGTATGTGTGTGTGTATGTGTTTAGTGTGTTTAGTCCATGTATAGTAGAATAACAGAATAACAGTTAGCAAATAAACCTCTGTTTAATTGATAAATAATGGTGTGCTGTGTGATTTTAAAGTTTGAAACTATTTGCCAAAGATCGCATTACCTAGCTCAAAAATTTATAAAGTACAAATTTTGTTTGTTTTATCGTTGGCCATGAAGTAAGATTAACGAAATTGTTAAATTTCAATCATATAGATGAACAGCCTACAACATAAATTAGTAAATAAAGACCGTAACAGTAGTATTCAGGTGCAGAAATGTAAAAAGTGAGAGTAAAAAACAATAATGCATACTGCATAAGTTAAATACAGATTAATCTTTTGTTAAAGTCGAGGTGTTGTTTGATTTGCTGACAGAAGCAGGTATAATAGGTTGCTGTCACTTTAAGACTAAATGCACAGACCTAATACTGACTCACATCCGATTTTCTTTCACAGATGTACACGTTAACTTAACACCTACCCAACTGTGTTTACCAGAATACTTGCCAAAACTAGTATTTTACATACTTTGTGTGTATGTTTCCATCCGTTGAGGCGGTATCTGAATCGCGCCTTTCTCTCTCTCACTCTATCTCTCTGTGTGTGCGTGCTTCAGTGTGTGCAACAGCGGCTGAGCGCAGAAAATGGTGTGCGAGTAACAATTCGACTTTCACTCTATGGTGGTTAAACTTATCCGTTAATATACATGAATCACATGTGTGCCGAACCATGGGGACTGGTCCGTACGGATCACAGATCCTCTTCGATCCGTTGCACCCCTACATCTAACGTTACACTAAAAAGCGGCTATGCGGTGGTTTTGGCAGCGCACTGCCTGCGTCTGAGTAACAAACAAAAAAAAAAACTAAAAAAGGGCATAATATTCTCAGACGATCTATGCTCATATTTATAACTCCAAACTGTCCGTAAATGACAGATGCTTGGAAACGCTGTTTTTTACTGCTTTACTGACTGCTCTGCTGCAGTATGGCCAGCTGAATGTACTGCTTCTTCTCTGCCGCTCAGCGCACTCCACAGAACAGACACAGAGCGAGGCAACACTGTAACGGGAGAGTCAGACCTCGCAAAATTATTACTATATTACTATACTATATAGTAGTAAAACGCATGTGAACAGTAGCCTACTTTTTGATCAGTTCATCAGTAATATTCAGGAAATAATAGATATTGAATGGTTCTTTGAACTTATTTGCATCTTTTTTGAAACATTCCATTCCAAAAATTCAAGTTGGATAAACTCTTGTCCTGAAAATGTTGATAACATGAAGAAATGTGACCAATAGGACAAAAAATGTTATGTGTTGTGGCTAGAAGGGATACAGCTCCGACCGGAAATGAGCAAAAAAATCCTGCCCGGTATTTCCTCGCTGGAATATGAGCCATCCGCCTCAGGTGAGGATGAGGATGCTGCTTTACTCGAGGTCTCGGACGACGAGGATATCATTCCGTCTGCCCAAGCTCCCCCGGTTAGCGGCGCTGCTGCGTTGCCGCATGCTATCCTTCTCGAAGTGTGTCAGCGAGCTGCCGCTCATCTCAACGTCGAATGGCTGGCTCTCCAGAACACGGCCGATCAAGAGAGGGATGTGTATGACGGCAAGCTCCCCACCCGGCCCTAGGAAACCGCTATTTCCTGTACATCCCGCCTGTGCAAAACACATGCGCCACTACTGGAGGGACCTGCTTGATCTTAAACATGATTTAACGGGTCTATAGGTTAAGGACATGGCATAGCCAGCAGCCCAATCAGCCGTCTAAACCTTGGGGTAAGATGTCTTTTGCTGCGGTCGCAGAAGAGGAAACCCAAGAAGAGGAAGTTCTCAATCCGAGGGCCCCCTTTCCCTCGTTCGGGTGCCCACCCTCAGTTCACTGTGAGCAGGCCACAGGTTCAGATGCGTCCCACAGAAAATGTTCCCCCTCAGTTTCCATATAATCTATAATATTAAGCATGGTTTTACTACAGTACAATTATGACCATAAACTCATAGCTTAACTGTGTTTTCTAGTAAAACAAAAATGAAATATGGTTGTACTATAATTTGTGCTGACACTTTTATAACCTGGGAGATTTTTGTCACTGTAAAGTCACCTATAAATTCAGCAAAAATATATTCTTTATATCCCTCTTTAGGAGGCTCATGCATTTAGTTAATTCAATAAAACTTTAATGATTATCTACAGTTATATCTACTTCTTTTTTTTAACGTTCATGTGACGAACTACCAACTAGCAAAAGGTCGGTGCATTTCTTTAATTCTATTTCATTTAAGAAAACACAGTAGAAATGGACATTTTCAGTTACATAAGGACACACACTAACATTTTAATGGAGTCTATTAACGAAGACTTGTCCAAGCATCATCAGACGGCCCTCAGGGAGAAACCAAACATTTATTATGTATAGTTTATTTAGATAGAGACAGATACAAAAAACATAGATACACTTAAACAGTCATCTGATGTATCACACTTGAACAGTCATCTGATGTATACATCAGTGTTTTTAGCTGAATATAATTTACAACACTAGTCCCTAGTAGTTCATCACCAGTTATTTTGCAGGTGATTGGCACTTAAGTATGTATCCACCTTTTTCCTGGGGGCGCTGCTGTAAGAACGATTATGGGTATAACTTCCGCCGGAAGTCACAGCAGCGTTGACTGAGTTGCGCCGACGGTGAAATGTTTTGTTTATGTGCGGTTTGTTTTTCTGGCGGGAATATGTAAAATGGCATTACAAAGATCTGGAACAACCTGTGCTGTCCGTGGATGCACTTACAACCTGACGAAGCTTAATTTGTGGCTTAAAGAACAGTGTTATATACACAAACCTAAAGTTAGAGCTGAGTGCACTTGCGAGAGATGGTACCGTTTTCATCGCCTTCCTATAGAAGATGAAGCTAAGCGAAACTGGCTCAAAAACCAGAACTTAAAGAAGCCCCCCAAAATGCTTTACGTATGCTCTTTTCACTTTGTGGAAAAAAAGCCAACAGAGGACAACCCATACCCAATTATTTTCCTCTGTTATGAGAAGCCACCAGAAAAGGGACGCCGACTCCTCAGGAGGGATGGTAGTTCATTCTCAACAGGTAAGTTTATTCACCAAGCGTTATACAAATTTCAGCTTTTGACTGGAAAACATGATTAGAAGAAACGGGTTGTTTATACTTGCTGGCTAGCTAGATTATCACAAATTAGACTTTTCATTCTGTATTGTAAAGTGACTATGTTACCAAATTTGTTTTATCTATCAGTTTCAGGTATCCATTTAAATTACACGCATTATGCATATGTAGCATGAATTTTTTTATTCTGTGTTTTATCTATATTAAATTGAATATAGTGTGCCAGCCTAACACCACACACAATATATTACTCAAATGCATCTTATGGTAAAATACATTACACATGAATGACTAATTCCTGTGATAATTTGCGTAGCTCTTAGTCATTTATGTGTAATGATTATTTTACAAAGACAAAGCCAGAAATGTATTTTAAGGATATAAATATTTTTTCCTAAACATTTTCTTTCTTATTTTGTTAAACAACCACATCAATAACTTTTATTGAATTATCAATGTGCAATTGTTCTGTTAACTGTAGATGAGCTTGATACCATGGACTTGGAACAAAGTCCTACTTCCCTCTGTGATGCCCAAATGCAGTGGTCCGATCCATGGATGGAGGACCACACGTATTCGAAAGGACCTACCATCCCATGTGGCTCAACACTCGCACCACCACCACTGAGTTACAGCCAGCTGCAAGTTATCCATTGACAAACAATGCGTACTGCTTGTTGTACATAGGAATTCCACTTCTTGAGTTCCATACTCTTGTATCCTGCCTGCAAGGTTTTGCCCCTACTTCATCTGCAATGCCTGTTGCAGACCAAATCCTGATGACACTGATGAAACTCAGATAGAACTTTGTCATTGCTGAGTTGTCAAAATGCTTTGGCAAGTCACATGGTCAAGTCAGCAAAACAGTGAAATTTTGGATAGATGCTTTGTACAAGCATACCAAGGATCTTATTCCATGGCTGCCCCGTAAAACCATCAAGGCCACTCTGCCACAGGCTTTTAAAGATAATTTCTCAAACACTACTTGTATAATTGACTGCACAGAAACTGTTCTACAGAAGGCTAAAAATCTAGATTCAAGAAGTGAATCGTACAGTCACTATTATGCCAGTAATACTCTGAAGTATCTGGTAGCAACTTCTCCATCTGGATTAGTCATGTTTATTTCAGAGGATTATGGTGGCAAATGTAGCGACAGGTACATTGTCCAGAACTCAGGGTTTCTGGAATGCTTGAGACCCGGAGATGAGGTGATGGCGGACCGTGGATTCACTATCAGGGACTTATTGGAGGAACGCATGGTGAGATTAGTTATGCCAGCATTTACACGCAAACAGTGCCAGCTGACTAATGAGGAAGTCACCCACACAACGGATTGCTCATGCCCGCATTCACATTGAACGGGCAATAAGGTGGCTAAAGGTGTACAAGATTCTCTCACAGACGTTGCCTATTAATTTGGTCCCAGAGTTTGATAAAATACTACGAATCTGTGCTGCTCTTGTAAATCTAAGAGGGGAGCTTATCTCAAGCACATAGATAAACATTTAACATTACTCAAACTGCATGTGTTTATAGTTTGTCATTAACAAGATACTTGTTAATTGTTGTTTTCTTACATTGTGTAGACAGTATTTACATGATTATTTTGTGTATTTCATCCTCATGTTGCTTAAAAAATAAACTGATGAAACTTATTTACATTGTATTGGTATGTTTTGTATCCTGTGTACCACATTCCGCACCCTCTAGTTGTTCAAAAGCTGCAGATAATTATTGCACAGATTTATCTTATCAGCAAAATCATCAACTAATGCTGGCAGCATGTGTAAGAAGTAACATTTCTGTAGCTGTTGCACATGAGCTTCTGCATAGTTTTTGTCAAATGGAATGTCCATTTCTAGGTGCTCAGTTGATGTCCAGATGACCAGCTTGCAGCTCAGTAGACCCACACACATCATGGTCAGCTGGATCTGAAGGAAGAAGTTACACTTTAAAGTTCAATAATTTTAGCAAATTGAATTTGGATTGCAAAAATGTGCTCACAATTTAATTTATACTTTATATTATTTTAAGTAATGCTTTTATTAAATGCATAATATGAATTAGGTTGTCATCTACATTTCTTTTTTTCAAGTCGTCATTTTTTTTGACTCACTTGGAGGTAGTGTCCATCCTTTCCATCCGGAAGAATAACATACTGCCCTTCACCTAAGCTTCTGATGTCACCATTTGGTCGATTCAAAAACTGACTTTGAACTCTTGAAGGGACACTTGATCTCAAGAAGCTTTGTTGAGTCAAGGATGCCATCTGGGCTAGCTGCCAACCAAGGATTTTCAGGATGGATCACCAGGCCTCTCCTCTCCACAGCGTGCCCTCTGCTTTTCAAGAGTTGGATGATATTGCCCTCATTTTCTTTGCCATATTTTGTAGCAGTATTACCTTTGAAGGCTGGGTAGAAATACTCATTGATTATTTTTTTGGGGTTAGTAGTAGGTCGTTTGGGTAATCTCTTTGCTGTGCAGTGATACAGAGCTTTCTGGCATCATGCCACAGTTGTGAGGCGCTCTGGACCGTAGTTTCTTCCATTAGTGTAGTTGCTTGGGTGGGTGATAGTTTTATGTAAGACTCATAAAACAAAAGGCACTTCCTACAACTTTGTGTTAAACTGTGGTCTGTGTGTGATCTGTCTATATCATATTCACTTGAGCTGGTCTTGTCGCTGTCGACATCTGCTCTGAAGCTTAGCTGAAGAAGACCTTCTGTTTGCAGCTGAAAGAGTGGTGCGATCACAGATGAATTGCTATGGCTTACAAACTCAGCATGGTTCATGAAGTGCTGGGGGGGAAGTTGTCAGATCTGGAGGTAATGATGATGGGCCTGGATATATGTGGCCTGTTCTATGGCGTTTAAAGTTCATGTGTTATGCCTTCCTCAGCCCTACATTATTCCTTGTGCCTGCATTCCATTTCCTTTGCACACCAGTGCATGACATGCCTGTCTTGCCTTGCCTGACTGCATTCTCTACCTTTATAGAAGAAATAGTTTTTCTTACTCTTTATTTTCTTGCCTCCCTAGGATTGTAGCTTTTAGATGTAAAACACTAGTTAGCACTCAGATTATGCTTTTACTAGCCTAATACTTATGGTAATACTAATAATATAGTACAATCATCATCAATCCCACTTCATATTAGATGTCTTTAACGACTATGTGCATATTATGTCGAAAATTGTTTTACAAACAGTATATATATATATATATATTTGATGCCACAGGTGTGATTCGAGTAAGGCTCTGGTTAGCAGTGTAATTTTAGATGTAATTACATGCAGGTAAATATAAATACAGTGTAAATAAAATATTTACACAGTGCATTGTATAAAATTATTAATTTAAATGTTAGTACATAATCTTTAAACAATTTATTTAAAGTGGGTCCTCATTTATTTTATTTTTTTTACATTTATTTACTAACCTTCCACATTACTGCAGCTGCGTGACTACATGAGCGCCCTGGACCTGCGATACAGGAGCACCCTGCCGTCTGTATGACAACTGACGTTGACACTAAAACCCAAGCTTTATGATGTGACACATTCAGGCTTTGACTCGGGTCTACATCAGCTTTTAGGTACACAAAATCATTGCCCACATCCTTGAATAGCACACAACCTACTTTATTACTGTGAAGGTATTGGTGAGCCTCTGAGCTTTTCAAATTGCTCATTGCCTTACCGTCACAAGCAACTGAATCAACAAAGTAGCTAAAAATGCTACTGTACGTTATGCGCGGCCACTTTTTTAAATCGTACTCCCATTCCTCTGTTAAGGGACGGGTATGCTGATGCTGTCCTTTATCAGTTCTGTGAGCGTGTGATTCCACATCTTGCTATAAATGAATGAATAGCAACGCTGACTGCGGCGAATGATTGTTTACGTCGTAAAAGAAGTTCCACCCATGGTTCGCGCAAAGCATCATGGGGCGTAGGAAAAAGGTGGATACATTACAACATTAATAGATGTGATTGTTATCACCTTAAATTTGTTTCATTATTTTTGTTCGATATGATTTTTAAAGGCTAAATGCATACCAGTTTCCACGCACACTATCATCCTGAAGAAGCTTTAAATACTAAAATGGTTCTTTGTGTCAGAGCTTAGGGTTCTTTATTCTCACATTTTTATTTTTCAAATCTGTACCTGTCAAAGCACCTCATTAATGATTTCATGGAGCTCAACCATCCAACTACATAGAATGTCAAGACTCTCTCAGCAGGTAGTTTTCTTTCTAAAAAATATATTTAAAAAGTTTAATTTTCAATTTGTTTTCCAATCAATTAGGTCTTCTGTTTTTAACTTAACAGAACATGTAAGTGTAACCTGCTAGGTTTTTATTATTACTTAGTTTTGTGTATACACATACCCAGCCAAAAAAAAAAAAAAACATTTAAAGGTTATTCCACCCAAAAAATTTCATTTTTTTTTTCATTAATCATTCACCTCCATGTCGTTCCAAACCCATAAAAGCTTTGTCTTCGGAACACAATTTAAGATATTTCGGATGAAAACCGGGAGGTTTGTGACTGTCCCATTGACTGCCAAGTAAATAACACTCTCAAGGCATAGAAAAGTATGAAAGACATCTTCACAACGATTGATCCTCTGAGAAAACTAATCCTGTCCGAATGCGATGTCTGTGATTGCCGGTGATACTTTTTTTCACAACGCGCTTCATCGTGTTTTGGCCAACGTGAATCACCGTAGAGTCTGTTACCGTGCTCATGTTTGATATATTTGTATCCCGGTAAAGAAAAAAATAATACTTTTAAAAACAATAATAAAATCAAGAGCCAGATCACGTAAACGGTTGACTGGCTATTGTAATATCAGCATCAGATAAAATAACTCCCGTTCATTTCTGCACTAAATTACATGTTTTAATTACATATGTACCTTTATGAAAATTAAACACGGGTTTTCTACAAATAACTAACTAGTAACCACACATTAACATGGTTTTGCTATATTGATAACTTGATAACTTTCCACTCTTCTTCTCCTGGTATTCGACTGGGTAGCTCACCAATGGAACCTTCTGACGAATTTCAAAGACCTGACCTAATAAAAGTAAGAGATCGGAACACAGCATATATGTATGTGTGTTCAATACCCATCAAGTAAGTGATTTCCTAATTTTACAAACAGCCATTAACAAAGTAAATGTTTACAATAATCTTCAATTAACCTCTCTCTTTTCAGGCTCATGTGTATAACGTTTCAAAGCCGTGTGAATTAGAGCTACGGGCAAGACTAATTAACTCAACGAATAACTTTTACATTGCAAAACAACATAAAACCAAATACAAATAACACATCTTTTTCAATAAACATTTGAATTAAATAATTGTAAAATACACCTACAATCTATTCTACAGGAGCAAGTAATTTTGTTCGGTTTATGTAAATTTATTTGTAATCTTCCAGTTACATTGTTGCTTTTCCCAGCAAGGTAAAAATTTGACTAATATTTTGATTCAAAGGAAGTCAACACATGAATGCCCAGATGATTGTAGAAATCTCTCCTTTTTCGAAACCTCGTCACATAAAGGAAAATGGCAATTTCTTCTCAGAATGAGTTTGCAAATGACGTTTCGTGCTGCTTTGAAATGTAAAACTCTTTTCACACTGAAGACACTTGTAATGTCTCTCTCCAGTGTGAACCACAGAAGAAAGGGTTTTCTCAGATGTGAATTTTAACATGATCCTGAAGGTAATTCATGTCTGTGAAACTCTTTTCGCACTGATTACATTTAAAACTGTTTTCTGAGTGAATCTTCATGTGATTAATAAGGTTTGCATTATATCTGAAACGCTCTCCACACTGATCACATGTGAATGGATTCTCTCCAGTGTGAATTCTAATGTGAGTATTTAGGTTTGTTTTGTTCGTGAAACTCTTCCCACACTGAGGGCAGATGAAAGGTTTCTCTCCAGTGTGAAGTCTAATGTGGGCATTAAGGAGTTTTATCTGTGTAAAACTCCTTCCACACTGTTGACATTCAAATTGTTTCTCTCCAGTGTGAATTTTCATGTGAGCCTGAAGGTTTTCTTTTAATCGGAAACCCTTTCCACACCGAGGGCAGCTGAACGGCTTTTCACCAGTGTGAATTACCATATGGGCATCAAGGGTTCTTTTCTGTGTGAAACACTTTCCACACTGAGAGCATGTGAATGGATTCTTTTCCATGTGAATTTTCATGTGAGTCTTAAGATGTCTATTTCGTGTGAAACTCTTCTCACACAGTTTGCAAGTGAAAGGCTTCTCTCCAGTGTGAATTCTCATGTGAACTTTAAGTTGACTATTTTGAGTGAAACTCTTTCCACACTGATTACATATGTAAGGTTTCTCTCCAGTGTGAATTATCATATGAGTCTTAAGCTCTGCATTTTGTCTGAAACTCTTCACACAGAGTTTGCAGGTGAAAGGCTTCTCTCCAGTGTGAATTCTCATGTGGACATTAACTTGACTTTTCTGTGTAAAGCTCTTTTCACACAGTTTACAGGTGTAAGGTTTCTCTCCAGTGTGAATTTTCATATGGGCATTAAGGTTATATTTCCGTTTAAAACTCTTTCCACATTGAGGGCATATTAATGGTTCCTTTTCAATGTGAATTTTCATGTGGACTTTAAGGCATCTTTTTTGATTGAAAATTTCTCCACACTGCTGGCAGGTGAAAGAGCTCTCTCCAGCATGATTTCTCAAGTGGGAATTAAGGTTTGTAGTTTGTGTTTTTTGAGCTTTTTTTGGTGAGGAAATATTTTCAGCCTGAGAACTACTAATCCATTCTTCTTCAGTTTTGAAATCATGATGTTTTTCCTTCTGTTCTTGACACTCCTTATTCAGCGTCATCAGGTCTGAGGTGAAATAAATAAATACAAGTTAACACCAGTTTAAATGGCACAAAGCAACAGATATCAAAACATTTAGAATAGTGCTGTTAATCGATAAACAAAATAACTGTGACAATTTCACAGTAAATCTCCAAATTAAAGGTAGCATAGCTGATTGTCTTCAGAAACATTTTTTGTTATGCTGGTTGAAAAATCTCTTCACATCCTGATAGCAATCATTAAGTTAATTGGTCTAAATGTATTTATCTGTATTTCTATATTCTGTGGAATGTGTAGGACCAAGAAACGTTCGTCGAATAAAAACGCTTGGTCTGAGCGTTTTAATTGTCTTTCCTACCTGCCTGTCAACGTATATATTAGCATACCTCTGCGTACCCTGTTTGCGCAGACACGATACGTCATAATCAGCGCATTCACGCACACTGTGCAGACAGAGCAAGAATGTCAGGCAAACATCAACAACCCTATCTTCCTTCCTGGTATTGCAGTGCTTTTACTAACTGTGCTGTAACGTTTTCTCACCGGTGAATGACACATGTTGTAACCCAGCGGTTCACAAATCCAGTCCTCGTACCTCCCGCTCTATATATTTTGCATGTCTCGCTTAGTTAACACCTAATTCAGATAACCAGCTCATTAGAAGAGAGCTGTGTGCATGAACTGTGTTCCGATTGACATGCTCCCTACTCCCTGAGCTGGGAAAATCCATTGAATTTTATTTCACTTCGGAACGTTCATTCATGGATTTGCGCTGCACAGCGTCTTCACACAGACGAAACTCACTAGAGAAGTGTGACATAATATACCTCTGTAAATGAATACAATTTAAATTAACATCTCACACATTTTAATGCCCTTTGTATGGTCATATACGCTCGCTTTGAACTGGAATCATGGCAGAATATCTGGTGATGTCCACTTCGCAGGGCACTTAATTACTTACGGTTGACTAGAACAACTGTCGGACCTGATAAGATATACAGTAACTTACATATGAAATATGCAGGGCGGGAGGGTGCGAGGACTGTAACTGGAAACCGTTAATGTAGCCTATTGTAGTAATTTAATGTGGTCTCTGGTATTCTGCTCTTTTTTCGAGCGTATGTGCGTTCAAGAGGCATGGCTTTGGACGGCGATTGCAAGGAGGGTGGGGCGTTCGCTTTCAGTGCTATCAGGCAAAAATTAGCATTTTTTTAACATCTCCAACAACACCTTTAATGTAAAACAACAAAGTTTGTGTATTTAAAATATGTGGTTTAATGGCATCTTACATCAAGTAGCCTATTGTTAATGAAGACCAGTCTCATTGATACAAATACTGCTACTGATGTCTCTATTAAATTAATTTTACTCCCAATTTTAGCCATTATTACTATATGGTTTTGAGCAAAAGGTGAGCAGCTATCTAGGCAGATGGCTGGGTCTACCACGAAGCCTAAGTAACATCAGGCTATATGGGAACACCAACGAGCTCAGGCTCCCTTTTAGCTCAGTCAGGGAGGAGTTAATCGTTGCACGGGCACGGGAACACCTGCAGTACTCTGGATCCAGAGATGCCAAAGTGTCTGGTGCAGGAATTGTTGTGAGGACAGGGAGGAAGTGGAGGGCAGCCGAGGCAGTCCAGCAAGCACAGACTCGGCTGAAGCACAAGGCCATCCTTGGAACAGTGGCACAAGGCAGAGCCGGACTTGGGAGCCTAAGAGCAACCCGATATGACTCTGCCAGCGGAAAGGAGAGGCAGAAACTGGTACAGGAGGAGGTGCGAGCTTCAGTCGAGGAAGAGCGAACCAGCAGAGCAGTGGCCATGCGGCAGCAAGGCACCTGGATGAAGTGGGAGCAAGCGATGGAGCGGAGTGTCACATGGAAGGACATCTGGAAGTGGAACCGCCAGAGGATAAAGTTCTTGATTCAGGGGGTCTATGATGTCCTCCCAAGTCCATCCAACCTGTGCACATGGGGCAAAATATATACACCTGGATGCCCCTTTGTTCCAAAGTAGGGACATTAGAACACATCCTGAGCAGCTGCTCCAAGGCGCTGGGTGAGGGCCGGTATCAATGGAGGCACGACCAGGTCCTCAAATCCATCGCTGAGGCAATCAGCAAGGGGATCAAGGACAGCCGACACACCCAAGCTACAGCCAAGGCCATCCACTTCACCAGGGAAGGACAAAAGCCAGAGAAAGTATAAAAAAACTGCTCTGGAGGTTTGCTCTCCACAGCCCCGGGGCCTGGGCAATGACAGTCGACCTGAAAAGGCAGCTGAAAATTCCAACACACATCACCCAGTCCAAATTGAGACCTGACATCATCTTGAGGCCACAAAACAACAGATCTTGTTGGAGCTGACAGTGCCCTGGGAGGAAAGGATGGAGGAGGCCTAAGAGAGAAAGAGGGAGAAATACCAAGAACTGGTGAAGGATTGTCGGAGGAACGGATGGACCAGGTGTATACCAGTAGAGGTGGGCAGCAGGGGATTTGCCAGTCACTCCTTGAGCAAGGCCTATGGCACGCTGGGCATAATAGGTGCTAACCGAAGAAGAGCCATAGGCAACAACGTGGAGGCAGCAGAAAAAGCTTCCAGATGGCTCTGGTTGAAGAGGGGAGAGCAGTGGGGGGCAGTAGAATGACACTTGGACACAGGCCGGGGTCTGATCAGCCTCGGTCGGGTCGCCAGGACGAGGGTATCTGTTGCAAGACCCGAAACACCCAGTGACTCCTGGAAACAACACTGATGATGTGTCCAAGGTCTTGCATCAGAAGATGTTTTCTGTAAACTATATTAAAATAACTGTATTTGTAGCATTTAAAAGGCTTTGAAAAACAGTGAACGTAAAACAATGTTCACATAAATTGTATATGCATAAACTATTAATTTAATACAAATTTATCTTTATTAAACAAAAGTCAATCAGACAAGTGAGTGATTTCTTTTTCTTTTGCTCTTTGATTTACATTAATGTCACCGACTGCAGCAGGTTTCATTTTAAAAGCAGCACTGTCTCTTTAAATCCTGAATACATAACAGATCTGACATATATCCGCTTCTTTTCCAACACTTTACCATCATTTAGGACTTCTTAACTAATTTAAGACTGTTATTACAAGGTCACTACTGGTGGGCTGTCTGAAACGGCTTTATGTACTGAAATAACTTATCTTTTGCATCTTAACATGCTTGACAGCATTTTCATACAGTCCAATGTAACACCAACCAAAGGATGTCAAGAAAAACGGTATTGCGTTGAATATATTTAACACATTAACCTAGGGGGGAAAACATCACACTATTAATCGATTAATTTTGGCAGCCCTAATTTAGACATAAAAAGAATCAAACATATGATACCTACTAAACTACTGACAGAGGTATAACCTGTAATCTCAGAACCTTGCTTTTTAGAAGACACTTCTCAAATAAGTTTGCAAAATAAATATTTACCTGCAACACATTTTGCTACCAAAAACATTTTATGAAAATAATTCAACAAAAAACTCAGTAAACTATTAGAGAACGTTTATTAACAGACATTGGAGTGATTCTGAGAATGTAAAGTTGATCACCAATGTATTTCAGATAGTGCTTTTTCTTCAACACCCTCAAAGGTTTTATGGTACAGCACATTTTAAGCTAAGTAATACGACTCCCAGCTGTGTCTCTAGGAACCTTTCATGTATTGGAAATCTTTATGTAGTCTTAACCCCAGTTCAGACCACACAATTGTTTTATTGGTTACGGCTATAGATGTCATGTAGTCAAGAGGGGGTGATTTTCTGGTTTTATTTTATTGTTTGGCTCATATTAACAATTTATACTGCAGTATAGGTGCTGTATATTATGATGCTGCAACACTGTGACTGTGTTAATAATAATGTGTGTATTTGACAGAACATCTCGGGTTAAGCATGTAACCATGGTTCCCTGATAGGGAACGAAACACTAGGGGGAACTATGGGAAATGCAGCCTGTAACCACATTCCCCGTAACCACTCTAGGTGCTGAAAACCCTGGGAGAGAAAACTCGCAAGCTTCTCTCCACAGAGCTTTAAAATATATTCACGCCCAGCAAGGCTTTCCACACACACAATAAAACGTATATTAGATAGGCACGGCCGAGCTTGCAGGATCAGGGCTGAAACGACCCCGTGCTTATACTGAGGATCCCGCAGATCAAAGCGATGACCATGAGGTGAGAAACTGTACCGCAGCAATGGCGGAACCGGCGCTAAGACACAAGCGCTTTGTTCTGCATCCCTCAGGAATAGGAACAAATGCCAGTCTAGACACTGTGGCTCATCATGATGTGTGCGTAACTTTGAACGTGCATGCTCTTCGCCGAGACAAACACGAAAGCAAAACATGTCCTCGAGTGTTAGAATCCAAACACGGAGGCCCCTAAAATGCTGCTCAACTCGAACGCAATCCGCGGGATTCGATAACCCAAAAAGAGCATCTCAACTCCACGAATTCCACAATCAGAGTCTTCACCGTTCATCGGCAACAGCAGGACCCGAACTGCGAGACGCAAACACTTGTCACTCATCTCTCGAGAAGAGGGGCTAATGCGAATAGAGCTTCTCATTGGATAACACTCACAATGAGCGCATTCTGCCCTTGAGCACTGAACATACAAGCTCCTGACCAAGATACTTCACACGTAGACCATGTGTGTCCTCAAGTGACAGAAACATGGAGGCACACACTTTCCACAGCACTCACCTGCCTTGGTCTCTCACACGCATTTCAAACAGATGGCTCCTGAAGACAGCAAAGAGGATGACGTATTCAGCAGGTGCCCTTTTATACTTCCAGGCACCCCGCCTATGACGTCATGGGCCATGTGGCAAGGCTCGAAATTGCGACCATTTTGCTCACATATGCTCCCATAATTGAATATGTGCAACTTCAAAATAAATTTAGGAGCATTTGTGCGAGTGCATATAATTGTTGTAGTGTGACCTGTATTGTGTCATGTGCCTTCTGTGTGCCGATACGTTGACCATTCTATTGTAAAGGAATTTTTCCTTTTGGGCAGTAATCAAACAGTGAAACCTATATCCAAGATGTATGCATTATATGTTTTCTCACTTGCAGTTAGAAAAGCATTCTATGTGTGATGATTTACTATGATTGGAGGTAAAGTGGGAAGTGATAGAGGTAAGGAAACGCAGATGGTCAGGGGGTCAAGGGGGCATTTGCCTCCCTTTAACTAGTCCCTCCTGTAGGGGAGGGAAGAAAGAGGCCTTGAAGCAAAGGACTATAAAACAGACCGGCACTGCCTTTCCTTATCGCTCCTCACTGACTCACACAATGTGGATTGGTGACGAGGGTCTCTCTTGCAAGAGAATAAATACCTTTATTATTATAATTTGGACTCAGAGTTGTCTCTTACTCAGTGATGATGTTTGTTTGAAAGAAATTGCCACAACAATTTGGTGTCAGACAGTGGGATTCCTTGGACGTGACTTCTGGACCTGACAGCGGACGGAGGCTGATCACCTTGGAGCTGAAAGTTCCAACCCTACCTCGCAAAAAAGATTCAGAGACGAGGGACCGTTTCCGCTGTTGGGACCGGAGGGATCGACCACTGGAATCAAAAAGAACCCAGGTGGCACAAAACGACATCTCTGGTAAGAAACAATTAAATTCAATTTAATTAGGGGGGAAAGAGTGAAATTGAACCATATTGGCTGAAACCTGTTTCTGTGGTAGTAATCTGGGCACGAACGTTCAGATTAGGTAACCTGAGATTAACTTGAGATCTGTACGGATCAAGATAGGTTTCAAACAGGTACCGAGGACTCTGGGCACGAACATTCAGATTAGGTAACCTGAGATTTGTACAGATCAAGATAGGTTTCAAACAGGTGCCGAGGTTGATTGGGGTTGACTAAAAATCGAAAGATTTTGGTAAATCACAATTAAGAGGGCACTGATAGTGCAACCCGAACCGATTGCGGGATAAGAGAAAATCGGATCTGCTGGAGACGTCTAGCAGATTAAAGAAACGCGCGTGAATAAATCCACAGAAAACAGAAAACAGCCAGTATGGGGAAGTCTCAAAGCAAGCTTGTGAAATATGATTAATTTGTACTACCAAATGAAAAAAAAATATTATGGTCAGAAAAATCCCTCAGATATTGAAAAATTAATCAAGCATCATGATTTTCCCGAAGAGGGAACATTGAGCCTCACAAGACTGAAAGTGGTGAGGGACTCAGTTGAACAAAGAAGCGACAAACAACCAGGTTGTTGTTGCAAATGTGTTAAAAATGTATGTTAAAAATGTGAACAAACAGTAGATTGTTGGCTCAAAGAAGTAGATGTTGGCTCAAGGAAGTAGATAAAAGAGAAAGAAAGCAAGTGCAGGAAGGAAAAATGAAAAGTGTGAAAGTCTATTTGTGTGTGTCTGCACCACCAGAACCGACTAATCCACAGTATGTTTGTGTTTCCCACATGAAAATACGGTGAGGTCGGCACCGCTAAAACACCCATCTACCCAATGGCTCAGCTGGATGCATTGAAATTCGACCCCGACCTCGACTGTTCTCCGTCCAAGACAACCGCAGCAGGACGCTGAATGAACAAGCAGCGCAGGCAGCGCCGCGAAAGACAGAGGGGGAGAGAGAGATGCAGCTGGCTGTTGTACAGATTAAAGCAGCACGAGCAGCGCAGGCAGCGCAAGAAATGTGGACTGTGTGTAAAGTAATGAACATGACTTTTCTAGCAGCACGAAGTGCAGGTTGTGCAAGAACAATGGACACTGGGCACAGGATTGTCCAGAGGCGCGTAAGGCAGGATTGAAACGAGAGGAACGGAGAACAGGAGAGGAGAGGGCGGGTGACAGGCATTCAGCCAGCTACGAAAAAGGGAAGTAAAAATGTATTGACAAACACACACAACACGCTCACATACACTGATTCAAATAATGCTGTCTGCAATGAAGAAATGCTTGCAAACCCTTTATGTGTGATTGTTGAAGTTTTGAATAATGCTATTACTGATGAATGTCTGAGAATGTACAAAAGTTTAGGGTTTTAAGGCTACCGAGATATCCCATGTTAGTTGACGGGACAATGATAGACTGTATGGTTGATTCGAGGTAAGCTCGAACTGCCATAAGACCATGTGACTTGCCATGTGAACCAAGAATGACGGATTTAGTGTTTGAAAACACGTCCGCGTCAGGGCATATAATTTCAGAAAACTATACTGTGCCGTTGAAATGTGAGACGGAGGGGGGCAGGGCATTGAAACATGCGTTTTTGTGCTCTGAAACCTGTCCGGTTCCGTTAATGGCCAGAGATCTAATGTGTAAATTAAATCTGAAACTGGGCATACGAGTGGCAGATAAGTGATTCTGATTGGGCACAAATGATTTTGAAATTGGCAAAAGACCGAACAGTATCAGCTAACAAAGAAAGTATGTTGCCTGACAGATTGCATTGCACGTCAAATGTTATAATTGAGCGAACCAGAATATGAGGAAGAGTGGTTTAACGGGGCAGAAAATGAGAAAAGGTTTAATAAGATTTTCTGGAATGAAAATGTGTGCGCTTTCAGCTTGCCTGTCAGGAAAAACAAATGCAGCTGTTTTCTGATAACGGGGAAGTCTGCGCCACGCTTATCAGTAACCAAGGGCACTGAGCAGAAAGGGGCCGCTTTAGGCCTGTTTGTGAGAAAATGCATGAGAGCCACAGTTGGGCTGAAGAGCGGAACGGCGCTATTGCAGTATGTAGATGATTTATTGATTTGTGCACGAGATGAGGTTACGTGCGTGGCTGACACTGTAACTCTCTTGAACCACCTGGCGAGAGAGGGTCACAAGGTCAGCCTGACAAAACTACAGTTTGTAAAGCAGGAAATAACTTTTTTGGATCACACGATAACACCAAACAGTAAAGCTATCTCTGAGAAACGCATAAAAGCTATCAAAGATGTACCAAGATCAATAACAATGAAACAATTGTTATCATTCTTGGGAATGTGTGCATATTGTCGAACGTTTATTCCAAATTATGCATTTCTTGAAAAGCCCTTGAGAGCCCTGACAACAGGGAAAGGGCTGAGGTCATGTGACAAGATTTATTGGCCCACAGAAGCACAGGAGGCGTTTGCAAACATGAAACTGCAACTGGCTCAGGCTCCAACGTTGGGCCTGCCTGTGCTTGAACGGCCTTTCACACAGATGGTAGACGCAGTCTCCATGATTTTGCAAGAACAGAGAACGTCACATTTATCAAACAGCCCGATGGCTGAGGTATCACACGATTTTGCTTGACATGCCAAATGTAACGGTGAAAAGATGCACAACTTTGAATCCTGCCACATTTCTCCCTACAGAGGAGGATGGGGAGGAACACCATTGTTGTCTATCAGTGTTGGAACAGGTGTGTACACCACGTCCAGACCTGTTGGACACACCTTTAGAGAACTGTGACAATGTCCTCTTTGTGGATGGGTCAGCGTCCAAAGATCCACAAACAGGCTTGAATAAGGTTGGTTTCGCGGTGACCACTGAATTTGAAGTCGTAAAGTCTGGCAAATTGCCATCAAATTATTCGGCTCAGGCAGCTGAATTGGTTGCTCTGACAGAGGCGTGTAAACTTATGGCAGACAAATGTGTGACAATTTACACAGACTCGCGTTATGCTTTTGGGGTCACGCACGACTTTGGGGCACTTTGGAAGAACAGAAATTTTTTGAAGTCGGATGGACATCCGATATTAAACGCATCTCTTGTGTCTGAGCTTTTGGAGGCCATTCTTCTACCAGACAAGGTCGCGATCTGTAAATGCGCAGCGCACACTAACGATAAAGGTTATATCTCCACAGGAAACGCCAGAGCAGACGCGGCAGCGAAGGCCGCGGCAGCACAGGAGACAAAAGAAACGACTTGTGCTTTAGTATCCGTGACTAACCCTGATATTTCCCCTTGTTTACAGAGTATGCAGGCTTTTTCCACAGGAGCAGAAAAACAACAATGGAGGTCGTCTGGCTGCAGTCTCGAGGGGGGTGTATGGATGAGTGTTGATGACATTCCTTGTTTGCCCAAACACTTCTTTCAGCATTATGCTAAGTTGACACATGGGTTGGATCATGTGTCAAAGGCGGGTATGATAATGCAGATGAAGGAATTATGGTTTACAAAGGGGTTTACAGTGGTTGCTGAAAATTTTTGCAAAAGATGTGTCACTTGTTACACACACAATGTGGCTAGAGGGATAAAAAACACCCTTAGCATCTCAACCAGCACCAGCAGGCCCATTTGAATATCTAATGATGGATTTCATTGAATTAACCCCTTGTGGGAAACAGAAACACTGTCTGGTGATGGTTGACATGTGGTCAAAATGGGTTGAGGCCTTCCCAACCTCGAAACAAGATTCGGCAGCAGTGGCAAAGGCCCTGTTGACCGAGATTGTTCCGAGATGGGGAATTCCAAGAAAAATCAGTTCTGACAATGGCAGACACTTTGTCAATGATGCAATAAAGCAGGTGGGTCAGTTCTTGGGAATTGACATGAGAACACACTGCAGCTACGCGCCCTCATCAGGAGGGGCAGTAGAGAGACAGAACCAGACAATTAAGAACAAATTAGCAAAATGCTGTGAAGAGACGGGTCTGACTTGGCTTAAAGCCCTCCCAATTGTACTGATGTACATGAGAATGAGAAAAAGAGTGAAAACAAATCTGAGCCCATTTGAAATTTTGTTTGGCAGGCCACCATTCATGGGCATGGAAGGGGGTAAACAAAGGCTGCCATCAACGGATGTGTGTGAGAATGACATGTTGAATTACTGCAAGGAAATGTCTTGTCTGTTGTCAAATATTTCTGTGCAGGTAAAAGCTGCCCAGGGGAAGGTTGCTGAGAAATTCCTGCACGAGGTCAGACCTGGTGATTTCGTGGTGATTCGTGATCACAGGAGAAAGAGCTGGAAATCGAAAAGGTGGCTTGGGCCATTCCAGGTGCTGCTGGTGACGCACACGGCGGTGAAGGTCGCAGAGAGGGCTACGTGGGTTCACGTAAACCAATGCAGGAGGGTGCCGCCCATTGCGGAGGCGGAGAAATCGCTGGAGGAGGTTCGACGCGAGTGTCAGTAAACGCTAAGATCCAGTTTGAAAAGCATGTACCGTTATCTGCACAAGAGCAAGGCCGTGTAAAAGACATAACAAAGCCTGTGCTCTGGCTATGCTGCAGAAAGAAGAATATCAATGAGCTGCTGAGTATGTCTGCGAATGTCACACGCTTGGAAGGCTGTCCCACTGACAGTATCAACAACAAATTTTGTTATGCATACCATGTATTATACAATGTGTCTAGCTTAGTACAGAGACTGGTTAAGGTCGGAATGTCTGTTCAATTGGTGAAAATGACAGTCTATCCGGATGATGATGTTAATGTTGATGACCAAAAATATAATATTTACATTTTATATTACAGAAGTAACTCAACAGTGATAAATTGATATGTTTATTTCCTACTATGAACTATACTATTTCTTGTTTATACTATGGTGACTGAGGGTTCGGTTTAGGCCGAGGGTGCGACCGCAGGGCCTGTCCATTCAGCCCGGCTATAGAATGAAGTCTTTACTATGCTTGCAAATATTAGGGTCTGACCCAACACAAAAAAACAGCCTAAGCATTTTTCAAATTTTCAAAAGCTTACTTCACAGGTTCAAGAAGAGTGATCATTTATGTGAAAATCAGAGATGAAGAGTATAAGTGTGATTAATGACTTGAACTTGTATTTATTATTATTTTTACTATTATTATTACAATGTTTGAGTAATCAGTTATCAGATAATGATAAAGAGGGAGGAATTGTAAAGGAATTTTTCCTTTTGGGCAATAATCAAACAGTGAAACCTATATCCAAGATGTATGCATTATATGTTTTCTCACTTGCAGTTAGAAAAGCATTCTATGTGTGATGATTTACTATGATTGGAGGTAAAGTGGGAAGTGATAGAGGTAAGGAAACGCAGATGGTCAGGGGGTCAAGGGGGCATTTGCCTCCCTTTAACTAGTCCCTCCTGTAGGGGAGGGAAGAAAGAGGCCTTGAAGCAAAGGACTATAAAACAGACCGGCACTGCCTTTCCTTATCGCTCCTCACTGACTCACACAATGTGGATTGGTGACGAGGGTCTCTCTTGCAAGAGAATAAATACCTTTATTATTATAATTTGGACTCAGAGTTGTCTCTTACTCAGTGATGATGTTTGTTTGAAAGAAATTGCCACAACACTATCAAATGTTACATAACTTCCTCTTTACATTCTTAAATTTAATGCAGATTTTAGATTGGTTAATATTAGCTGTCAATCACTCAGTCACTACTTTCCGCTGTCAGGTGACAGGGAGCTAGCTACCACAGAAACAGCAAAAGGCTGAATAAGAGAGGAAATTAAAAGAACACCGAAAGATTTATTTTGTAAAACACCTAAAGTTACAAATAATGGTGCTGGTGATAGCGATCATGTCGTGAATGTTGATCCACCAGCAGAAAAGGCGGCGTACAGTTTTCGGAGAGAATGGTTGAAAGACTTTGAGTGGCTCCGCTATGAAAATGCACTGTGCTCTATGCACCGCATTCAATTTAAAGCCTGTGGGATGGAGTTAGCAGGTAACAGCATTCGCCAGCGAATCTGCACAAAATGCCCCGAATGCGAATGGGTCTCGCGTGGCTCTGAATTAACTCCTTTTATGGACGCGTTCTTCACGCATGTTCTATTATAATGGTATGTATATGACAATCCCAGTCATAGTTATTAATATTCTGCAATGTTGTTTGTCCTGCTCATGCTGAAGAGATAATACTGTAGTACTACAATACGCTTGTTATTTTTCTCTGTGATTGGTTGAGCGGATATGGCTATGTGATGAGTTCTTTTGAAGGGACAGCAAATTTACACTGTTATACAAGATGTACACTCACTACTTTACATTGTAGCAAAGTGTAATTTCTTCAGTTGTCACATGAAAATATATAAAATATTTACAAAAATGTGAGGGGTGTATTCGCTTCTGTGAGATACTGTATACACATATACACAGGTGCATCTAAAAAAAATGAATATTGTGAAAAACATTGTAACATTTCAAAAAATGACACTCATATATATTTTAGATTCATTACATGTAAAATAAAACATTTAAAATGTTTTTTGTTTTAATTTTGATGATTAGAGCTTACAGCTCATGAAAGTCAAAAATCCAGTATCTCAAAATATTAGAATATTTATATTTAAGTTTCATTAAATGACCATCCCTACAGTATAAATTCTGGGTATCTCGTTCTTTGACGCCACAATAATGGGGAAGACTGCTGACCAGGCAATATAATTAACCATCTAATACTAATTTTAATAATCCCTAACAAAAAATTAAGACAAGAGACTGTATGGTTAATATTAATGTAACTGATGGTGTGAAAGAAAATACAGGACATCTGACCTTCAACCTAAAATGAGTGTAACACTCCTGAGTTATAAGCAATAAACAGCATCATATATGAGCTCATCTCAGTCTCTCTGTAAAAATCCACCTGTTCCTAGAGATCATTGAGAGTATTTTCATTACATTTCTGTGTCTAAAGGCCCGTACACACCTGGACGAATTTCGCGCCCGTTATTTGCCAACGTTTAACGCCTCGTGACTAAACAAAAGGCGCCAATGTGAGTGTGCACACCGACACGAAAAACGCCACGCGTAAAAACGTCATTTTTTTTTTAAACGCCTCGGGTTAGTTTTTTGGGTTTGACGCGCTGCGTCAAAAACTATCCGACCAATGAGATTGCCGCTTTTGCTCACGTGTCTGGAGCTGCTGAAGTTACAGTAAAACACAACTTGGGGGCGCTCAAACACAAAACAGTCTTGCCGAGCACTAGGGTTGTGACGGTGAGGAAATTTTCCCATTACACACGATGGGGAGTTACATTACAATACCCTGTAAGCGCCGTGCGTGTTTTACTTTGACTTTAATATCAGCGGCAATTCTGCATCAAGCACTGTTTAAATAAAATAAAAATCAGCAAATCAATTCTCAAATAAATGAGAAACGAATGTTTTTTTTTTTTTTTTTTTTACATCACTTAGAGCATGGATGCCTAATAGATCATCGCAAAAGCAATGCTGGAAGATCGCGCTTTAGGTCAGTGTTTCTCAACCAGGGGGAGAGAGATAAAACTACAATATAATATATTCACTAATATTATGACTCGCATGTTAAGTCATGTAAAATAATATATAGCCTATACATAAATAACAGTACCACCTCTCTACATATTCTGTGTTTCAGAGCAGCACATATTTATCATCGTGTGTAATACAGACTGAACGGTTGCTCAAAAACGCTGTATAATCATATGATATGCAAACTACATCTCTCAGTTGGATAAAAGCCAGTGTCACACTAGTTTTGATGGACGACTATTGTAATCAAGGTAAAGCTGATTACAGTGACATGATCGTGCATTAGGTGCGCTTTATGTCCGTTATAAATGATGCGCAAACGAACCGTGTATGTGCGCTCTCGATCACTCATATTTCTGCTTGAACAGATAGTTAGGCTAACAAATAAAGGGTGTAGTCTGCATAAAATTGTATTTATTTTATTCGTCTTGTATTTATTGACAGAAAAATGTCAATAACATTTTGCTGCCAACACGGAATAAAGTGTCACAGAGAGAAAAAAAAAATTGTAATCCTTATTTTTATTCGTTTTTTCAGGATATAATTCGTTTATGCTAACATTCAGCCTACAACACAATAGGGAAAAAATTTAGGTTTAGCCTAATATATATTTTATAAGTCTTGTCAAAACACTAAATTAATTTAACATCTTGCTGTTAACAGTGAAAAGTGCAGCAGAGAAAAATAAATAAATTCGACACAGTCTGTCATTTAAAATGATGGAATAAGCATAATACACAAAAAGAAAAAACGAGTTGAACGTCTTTCAATGACATCGCATTCACACTCATCTTTATTCTGATCTGTCACTCATCAAAACCTGTCTGTTCTGTTTGAGAGCTGTATATTATATCTGCATCGTTGCACATCCTGTTCTCAGACCCCGCAAATAAAACGAAGCACTGATTCGTGATGCAGCGTGCGCATAACGGTCCGAGTGCAGGCTGTACCGGAGCTCGATAAGAATAAAGCGCAGATATGCTGTTCTGAAAGGACGTCGGGAACGGGATATTGTTAGACTGCCCGCTCAAATTCAAATTGCACCAGAGTTACCGACCGTTACCACGTTATATTCAGGAAATTAATCCCGCGGCGAAATCTGGTTATCAATTATAACCCCAAACACAATGTTTCAATACTGTGATGCATGGCTCTCGTTCGTTCGGTGCACTGCTTTGAGCAGCAGCATTCAGTTTTAATTGCAGTGTCCTCTAACTGAACAAAATTATTTTTATTACTATAAAAAACATCTAAACGACGGTGAGATCTACACTGCCGGGAAGAAATAAGAAGACAAACAAGATGAAAGGCAAGATGAATGTAGAGCTGCTGGTCTCGTTGGTGTCTGAACACAAATAACTTTATGACAAATTTGTATGATTTTGACAAGCGCGTAAATACTTGCTCTCTTCTTCTGAGTGACAAGCGAGTGTCAGAAGCGTAAAGTTGCGCAGCGCCACCTTGTGTACCGGGGTATTTCTGTTTTACATCAAGCGCCATCTAATGTCGGGGAATGAATTTGCATGTTCACTCGGCTCATCGTCAGCGAAAATCGCTTTAGTGTGAACACAAAAAACGCGTTGAAAAACGCTGGCGAATAACACGCGCCGATATTTGTCCTGGTGTGTATGGGCCTTTAATGTGAAGAAGATCTCACACGTGTGCTGCTACATGACACACTCATCCTAGATCAGCTTCTGATAATTTACTACTTCTGAGGATGTTAGAAGACGTTAAAGTAGGGCTGCACGATTAAATCTAATGTGACTTCCATGCGCATTTTATCAGTAAAGCCGGTTCTGTAATCAGCAATAAATATCCATCGCCTGCTTTCAGATGGAGTAGCATTTACTACACTACAAAAAAAGAAATCGTTCGTGATAATGACAGCTATTTGCGTATCTTCTCAGTGAATTACGGCACTGTGTAGCGGAGCATGTGAGCGAAGCTCAATATTCCGTTTTGTGGGCGTGTGCTCCGCTCAGTCTCTCATGGCCAAAGCAAACGCTCCAATAATGTTCCGCTCTCAGTAAACCAAATCTGACATAACATTTCTCTGGTAGGCCAAATTGTGTTTTTTTTCCCCGTTTATAATAAAATTCGTAACAGTTATGTTTTAGGGTGACGTTCAGCTTACACTTTTTCAAATGAGTTTTATTAATTTAAATGTATTAAATTAAAATAATTAATTTAAAAACATGTCCTGTTTTTGAAGCCACTTGGCAAAAAGAGGTGGAGGTGGTACTATCCTGATCATGTGCACACAATGTACCTACCCTTTTAACTGGCTGAAACAAACAAAAAATTAACTCAACATATAAGTGTTATAGTAATTATATGATTGAAGAAAATTACGATTATAAAGTTACAGTTCACAAAAAAAATACTTGAACATTAAATTAAATACAACATTTACAACATTTGTAGGCTATAGGTGAGCATAAACATAACAGTAGGTTGTTAAAGACTTTCATAATTAAGTGTTTTATTTTATTTCGCTGTGTTTTATTGTTACCAAATTCTGTGTTGTAGCATGTCTAATTATTTGAATGCATAAAAACAACTTAGTTTATTCAAATTCATTCTTAAAATAGCTTTATGAAATGTTTATTTGTTTCTCAAATGATGTGTTCTGTATCTGGTTATCAAATGAAGGCATAAAACATAAATTTCATTTATCTTTAAATTATTATTAATTCAATTATACATTTTTGAAAATTGTATTTATCTATTTTGGCAAACAAAGGGGATTTAATGTTAAAATGAAAACATTGAAGAAATGTTGTGTGATCATTACTTAAAAAAAATAAAGTTTTAATAATTTGAATAGTAACCTAGTAGTAGCAGTATTTACATTCTGCTGAACAAGTAAGGTATAATCGACGGCTAGCTGTGCATTAAACTATTTGAATGTGTGAGGTGGTGAAGAACTGCCCGATGTGCAGCGGAGGGTGGTTGCGTCCGTGAAGTGCATTCAAATCGTTTAATGCACAGCCAGCCATTGATTATACCTTACTTGTTACTTGTCTCCTTACATTGTGGAGACAAACTTCCGGTTTGTCGCTGATGCATGTTCTGAATTGAATCTCCATCAAGTCAATTATTTATTGTCTATTTTCTATCTTAAATTCCGATTTTATACACAATTTTTGTTTCTATAACGTGAGAATATATCCCCGATCGTATTCTGCAACGAGAGTAATCAGAGCGGCTTGTTATCGCAAGTATTTTGATTTCCCGAGTCCACTATTAGCTTATAGCCCGTTAGCAAAGCCAACACGGGTGCCGCTAACACAGCTAATACCCCTTTTCTCACACACACACACACACACACACACACACACACACAATTGCTTCACTGTTACTTGCTTTAATGGCGGATCTGTGTCTACCTTTGTGTGCAGGTGAGGACACGTTCGAGCTGCATTCGGTGCAGCTGGAGCTGGAAGCAGTGGAGAGACGGATCCACGAGCTGCTTGGGAAACAGGCCCAGCTGAGGAAATGGAAAGCAACGCTGGAAACATCCCGGGCTGACGCTCATAAGTCCGGAGTAAGTATGCAGCGCGCTGCTAACACTCCCACCACCTCTACTCCATGTGTTTCTCTGCACAGGCCCCTTGCACCCGGGACGCGATCGTCACAGATGGCCTTCACTCCGGCGCCGGGAAACCACAGACCCTGGGTGCAACAGCGGAAGACGCGATCCAGGCCCCGGTCGACGACTTCTCCCCCTCCGGTCTTCGACATCTAATCCCAGAACCGCTTTACCCCTCTCTGCAAGACTGAACGTGACGCTGTGCATGTCCATGCTACGTTAGCTGAAGGTAAAGTGCACTCATTGTCTCCCTGGTGCTCGTGTTCTTGATGTTTCTGTGCAGATACCCGCGATCCTGAAGGATGACGAGAGCGTTGCGGCTGTTGTGATTCACGCGGGGGCTTACGACACCAAGCTGCGGCAGACGGAGACACTGAAGAGGGACTTCAGGAGCCTGATGGAGACGGTACGCAGCACATTGCCCGCGGCGACAATCATCGTGTCAGGACCTCTTCCCACGTATAGACGAGGACACGAAAGGTTCAGTAGACTGTTTGCTTTAAATGAATGGTTGTTTTCATGGTGTAAAGAGCAGAAAATTATCTTTGTTAATAATTGGAATCTTTTCTGGGAGCGTCCTAGGCTATTTCGTGCTGATGGCCTGCACCCCAGCAGAGTCGGAGCGGAACTCCTGTCGGATAACATCACCAGAACGCTACGCTCTGACTAGTAAGCAAATTCTCCAATAATAGCTATGATGACTTTTGTTCTACCCACTTAAATGATAAAGGTACTTGCAGTGTCCAATCTATACAGACTGTGTCTGTTCCCCGAATAGTGAGATCAAAATATAAATTTAATGCAGGATCTAGAACAAATCTGATCGTGATTAAACCAGAAAAATGCAAAATAAATGAACAAAAAAATGTTTTCAAACTTGGGCTCCTAAATATCCGGTCACTCACACCGAAAGCAGTTATTGTAAATGAAATAATCACAGATAATAGTTTTGATGTACTCTGTCTGACTGAAACCTGGCTTAAAACAAATTATTATTTTGGTCTAAATGAATCTACTCCACCAAGCTACTGTTATAAGCATGAGCCTCGTCAGACTGGTCGTGGCGGCGGTGTTATTATTTGCTGCAGTAGTTTCCACGGAGCGATTTTTTTTTTACTCAGTAATTAATGTGTTTTAAAATGTAGCGAAGTGCAATACTTCACACAAAATATACTTAAGTAAAAGTACAATTACAGATTAAAAAAATTACAAGTACACAAAAAAGCTACTCAATTACAGTAACGCGAGTAAATGTAATTTGTTACTTTCCACCTCTGCCCCTTGGTAATATTATTTGAAAATACGGGATTAGTTTCCATTGCTATGCTGATGACACTCAACTATATATCTCAACAAAACCAGATGAAACCTCTAAACCAGCGGTTCTCAATTCCAGTCCTCGCGCCCCCCCCACTCGGCACATTTCGTATGTTATTCTTATCACTTAAGACGTTTGTTCTATTCGAACGCAAGTTCCCTGTGAAGTGAACATCACACGATATTCCTCCATGATTCCAGTTCGAAGCGAACGTATTCCATTCATAGTGCATTGAAGTGTGCGAGATGTGAATTTAAATTGTGTATATTTACAGACGTATATAATGTCACACTCGTCTGTGCGTGAAGATGTTGCGCAGCGCAAATCCATTAATGAATGTTCTGAAGTGAAGTAAACTTCAACGGATTTCCCCTGCTCAGGGAGTAGGGAGCATGTCAATCGGAACACAGTCAATGCACGGAGCGCACTTCTAACGAGCTGATTATCTGAATCAGGTGTGTTAACTAAGAGAGACATGCAAAATATGCAGAGCGGGGGGGCGCGAGGACTGGAATTGAGAACCTCTGCTCTAAACTAAGCTAACGGAGTGTGTTAAAAATATAAAAGATTGGATGACCAGTAATTTTCTCCTATTAAATTCAGGTAAGACAGAGATATTACTTATTGGACCTAAAACAGTACACAGAATCTCTTGGATTACAATTTGCAACTAGACGGATGTAATGTTACTTCCTCTACAGTTAAAAATCTTGGTGTTATATTAGACAGCAACCCATCTTTTGAAAATCATATTTCCAATGTTACAAAAACAGCATTCTTCCATCTTAGAAACATTGCCAAGCTACGGAACATGTTAAGTGTTTCTGATGCAGAAAAGTTAGTTCATGCATTCATGACCTCTAGACTGGACTACTGTAATGCACTGCTAGGTGGTTGTCCTGCATCTTCAATAAACAAGCTACAGATAGTACAAAATGCTGCGGCTAGAGTCCTTACCAGGTCAAGAAAATATGATCATATTACTCCAATTTTACAGTCTCTGCACTGGCTACCTATTAAGTTTCGTATCAGTTACAAAATATTATTACTTGCCTATAAGGCCCTAAATCATTTATCTCCTGCGTACCTAACTAATCTTCTATCACGCTACAATCCAACCCGCTCGCTAAGGTCGCAAAACTCTGGACTCTTGGTAGTACCTAGGATAGCAAAGTCCACTAAAGGAGGTAGAACTTTTTCATATCTGGCTCCTAAACTCTGGAATAGCCTTCCTGATAACGTTCGGGGTTCAGACACACTCTCTCTGTTTAAATCTAGATTAAAGACATCTCTTTAGCCAAGCATTCATATAATGCATCTCACAATCTTGTACTGCCAGTCTATCTGAACAAATGCACATTATTATGCTTTAGCATCCCATTAACATTAACATCCCGTGGTAGCTAGGAATTACACAAGCTTCAGTCTGGATCCAACCCTTAACGATCTGAGATGACCGAACACATGAGAAGAGACGATGACAACCCCTCGGAGGACCTCAAAGGAAGCCAACCATCAGCGCTTATACTGACTTAACCAAAGTCTGCCATAAATGGAGGATCAGCTCCTAGAGACAACCTCTACAGCCCTGAACGTCAGCGGAGTCTAGGACACATAGATGAGCTCCAGAGACAGATCTCCAGTGAGGAACTCGTCACCTAGGCAGCCATCAGGAAACGACCACTGGAACCAGTGGAGCCCTTACAATCTGACTTTGCTGCAGTTGGAACAAACTACTGGTTGGTCTGGCCAGAGGGGAACTGGCCCCCGACTGAGCCAGGTTTCTCCCAAGGTTTTTTCTCCATTCTGTCACCGATGGAGTTTTGGTTCCTTGCCGCTGTCGCCTCTGGCTTGCTTAGTTGGGGAATCTTCATTTCCAGCAAAATCATCGACTTGATTGCACAGATATTATTTAAACTGAACTGAGCTGGACAATGCCATTACTAAATTAAATAATGAAATGCATTCAGTTGAAAATTGAGTGTTAAATCCTGTCATTTTACATTATTGACACAATTTGCCTATTTTGTTACTGTGCAGTGCTTTGTTACATTTTGTATTGTTAAAAGCGCTATATAAATAAAGGTGACTTGACTTGACTATACCGCTTATGCCATGGTAATTTGCCAGCATTCACATATTAAAGATGTTAATAATATATGTTGTCAAATGACAATGGCATAAGCCAAGTTATAGACAATACTAAAACTAGTATTGGTCTTTGCTGCGCAATATTTGACCGGAAGGGTAAAAATTGCGGTTATTTTCGTCAGTTATGGCTTGTTAGCGCTAATATACCTGCCAGCTTCCAATCAGACACAGAGATGAAATAGTGCGGTAAGACCACATTTATTTGAATTAATTATAGCATGTATTTTAATTGTCGATTGATTGAGCGAGAGAGAGACAGAAACGACAATTTTGTATACCTGCTTGCTGCGTGTCTCTCTTCAAACAGTGATTTTATCACCTTGTTGCTGGGGAATATAATTTAGTTATAGTATCTATCGTTTATTTTAGTATTTAAAATCTCAGGGAAGCGTTGATAACAAGTTTATGTGTGTGTGTGTGTGTGTGTGTGTGCGTGCAGCACAATCTACGATCTTTGACCTCTCTGTCTCTCTGTGTGTGCAAGCGAGTTGATAAATTTATGTGTGTGTGCAGCACAATCTGCGATCTTCGACCTCTCTGTCTCTCCGTGTGTGTTGTGTGTGCAAGCGAATGATTTGTGTTGGTTAGTGTGCATCAATTAAAACATCGCATTAATATGGAACAGTAATTAACCTGTCCTAGAACTACCTGTGCAGTTAAACAAATTTAATCAACACCTGCCAGCCAATCAGAATAGAGTATTCAGACACAGCATGGCATAATATATTTCAGCCACAGTGTCTTCCAAGTTTAACCAAACTTTTATATGATGGGTTGCCGTGAATGACTTCAGTTCTGTGTGTATATCATATACACACAGAACTGTTCAAGGTTCAAGGTTCTTTATTATTCGTCACATACACAATCATACAAGTATAATCAGTAGTGAAATGCAAGTAGAATTGAAGAAAAATACAGCATTACATGAGGAAAAGTGAGGAGAAAAAGACTATTCTCCTTGGGGAGTACAGTGTGAGAACAGGAAAAACACCTCAGCACCACAAAAGCACATACACGACATAACCACAGGGGAAGTGAATCCGGCCCAGCAAGCAGCCATCTGGTCCCGCAGCCACTGATCCGGCGCTGGTCAGACCCGCTTGACCGGGCCAGCGAACAGAGGCGAATGGTCAGGGGGTGGGGGCAATGTCTGTAGGGTGGGGGAGGAACGCAAGAGCGTCTCACTGCATTGCACTTCCGGGGTAGATTCCAACAACAGCCTTGCCAAGGCCACTGTAGGTGAGCCAGAAAAAGATAAGATTGTTTTGTCTTTGGGGCGAGTAAACATTCCAATTTTTGCAGGCTACTCTCTGTCCATTTTGGTCTCCATTTTAATCAATTTCCCTTTGTAAAGCCGTGAACTTCTCCTTGGATTATCCATATTGCGATTATAGTCTCAGTCTCAATGCTGACCGCTCTTCCCACAGCTTCAATCATACGGGCAGCCTTGTGGGGCTTTGGACAGCTGTTCCCATTTTCTGAATTCTTCGATAACCCAGGGCAAAGCCTAATCCAATCAGCAAAATACCTGTTATCATGGTTCCGAATAGGTAGATATCTTCCATGTCCTCCACAGAAAGAGCCGCAAGACACACGATTCGCCACCTCTCCCCCACGCCATCGTATAGCCGGCTGCGAACGTTCCGTCAGGACAGTCAGGTTCCCCGAAACCCAAGTTTCGATAGTGTCAATTGCATTAAGAGACCAGTTAATCCATAATATTTTAGTTTGGAGAGCAGTGCAGAGAGAGTCTCTCACGAGACAAGGGAGCAAAGCAGGGAAGAAAAGGGTGAGGACGGGGAGAATGCGACCGCCTCCGTTGAGAGCCAATATATCATGGGCGTAACCACCATATACTTTGGGGGGGACGTGTTTTGGAAAAATACCAATCTGTCCCCCCCAATAATAGGCCTATTATATTGTAATATGTGACATATGATATGCCCTCCTTTTATGAACCCTGGTTGTAGCCTAGTGGATATGTTGTTATTTCCGATTTACTTTCAATTTAGGAAAAACAAGGGAAACAAAACTGTGTGATCACCCCCCCTCGATTGTACACTTGGTTGAGCCCGTAAACGCCGGCTTGCGGCATCGTTTGAAAAAAACGCTCAGTCTGACTGTCACTGGTGCTTAAATGAAATGAAGGTAGGAGCTAAAAGAAAGAAGCAGGACGAACAGGCGGACATTCGCCTTTTTTTCAGACGGTAAGCAAGTAGACACCTAAAAAGTAGTGCCATGGTCAAAAATACCGCGGCAATTTTTGAATAAATGTGAAAAAATATCACGTTTAAATGGCTCAGTAGTATAGCTAGGTAGCTAGCATGATAACGTTACCCTGAAAATAGGTTGAATAATTAACTGCTGGAGTCACAGACCAAGGAGTTCCCGCACTTCCCACTCCATTGATAAGCCTCTATTCATTCGTTGATGGCCTGGCCTGTTTGTTTTTACGATCTGATCTGCGACTGAACTTAAAAAAAATATCTGGGGGAGGGCTCACATTTGGACCCCACCAATATCTATACCATGGTTAAAATACTGAGGTGATCACGTAATTGAGTTAATGCTCATCAGATCACGTAAATAAGTGGACATTGAATAGAAATGATGATTCTGTGTAAAGAAATATCAAGTAAACTTATATAACAATATCAGTATTTTTTGCAAATATGAACTAAAAGCTTTAATGGACGCTGTTTAGTGACTGCCTGCTTGAGTTGTCACAACCAGAGGCGGCCGCCTCATAATTCTCTATGCAGGAAAAACCCTGAATAATGATTAAATGAGTGAGTTCAGGTTTGAGAATGAAAACCAACCTGTTTGTTCCTCAGTATCTTCATGTTTGACTCTGAATGTTTCTTCAATTTTCATGTCTTCGCTCTCCTCTTTAATAAATGCCATCTTTATAACAGCGTGTCACGTGGATCTCAGTCGCTTTAGCAGGAGTTTTTCTGTGTGTTTGGACACTTTCTCCTGTTTAAGATGAGAATAATAACAGAAAGAGAAAGAAATGCAAATTAAATCTCTGGGTGTCTCAATCAGCTCCCTAGTTCAGTAGTCAGCACACTGTTAAGGGAGTCTTTGAGAGTGAGAGTTAATGGCCTTAAATTACCTACAAAAAACAATCAAAACTAGCACTCGAATAATAAAAGAACACAAATTATATAGACGGTTCATATTTGTATCAAGATTGCTATTTAGTATTTGCTGATTTGTAGATTTAATAGATTCCACTTTCATGAAAACATTTGCTATTGTTTGTAAAAGTTGTCATTACAGGTTAGGGTTTGTTTCTCCCGTTGCATTTACACTGTTTTGAGCAGCAGGTGATTCGAGTGATTCAAAACAGTGATTCATTTTGTGTAGCATTTGATTCATATCTTCGAAAAGATCCGTTTCTCCAGAACTAACGATACTAGCCTGTAACACAACTCGTTTAAGATCAAATTATTCACTATATAGGGACTGCAATGTCACTAGATAAAGCATTAAAGTGTTACATTGGCTAACAAATGCATTTCATAGTTTTATATATAATTCTCTAAACGAGTTGTATTGATTTAAACACTTTAAATGATTAAACGCACATACCTTTCTTCAGCAGAATCACAGACGCAGAGCGGGGCGCAACCTAATGACGTCACATCACCACACCAAAATAAAAGTCCTGTTCGCTAAAAATCAATGGCTGTGTCCGAAATCGCCCCCTATACCCTCATTAACTATTCCCTACACTTGTCCACTCGTACAGTTCACTTGAAGGAGTGAATGAAAACGAGTGAGTGAATTCGGACACTGAGTTCACCGGAAGGATTAAAGGATTTATCTAGAACTCTGTCACGGAAATTTTGTATAAACCCTAATAGTCAATTTACAATTAATTTGTACCCATGTTGTATTACGCCATGGACGAGCGCTTCTAAAATTAATTATGTACATCTGTTGTACACTCATTTTTGCAGTGCATTGTGGGATTGAATGAATGCACCCGAGAACATCCACTATGGTTTCGAACACCACTTAAAATTGCTGTCCCCTCAAATAGTGCACTATTTCAAATAGTGCACTATTTGAGGGTATGGGAGGGCGATTTATGATACAGCCAATATAATTTTACATTACATTCTTCTTCTTTGACATTTTATGGTGGTTGGCAAACCATCTTAGGTGCATTTCCTGCCACCTACTAGGTTAAGGGAAAACTAACAACAACAAAAAAACACATTAAACTTCTTTAAATCCTGTTTATTAACTCTGTATCTTTCAGATACTTAAATAATTTGTAAATGATGTTTATAGTAGCATCTTTAACAATTCCTGGGTGAGATCTGATTTATTTCTTAATGAAGTGCTTCTGTAAGTTGTAATGTTTCATTATCATATGTTTTACATTCTATTAAAATATGTTCAACTGTTTCGGGAAGATCACATTTAACACAAAGTTCAGACTCATATTTTCCTATTTTATATAATGAATGATTAAGTGCAGTGTGCCCAATTCTATGGTGAGACATTATGCTATCTTCCTTTCTATTCCCAAAAATTCTCCTCTCATTTCCAACAGTTTTTTAATATTATAGAAATGTCATCCTTTATTCTCACCATCCCATTTACTTTGCCACATATATTTTAATGCTTTTTTAATTAACCCTTTTATTTCTAATGTACTCATTGTAACATTAAATTCAATGTCTGGATGTTTTAATGTTTTTTTCTCTATTTGATCCACCACTTAATTTCGTTCTATTCCTATATGTGCAGGTATCCATACAAAGGAGATAACTGGTTTTGTTTGTATTCTGAACAAACTTTGTAAAATATCTGATAAAATGTCTTGTTTAGTTGAAGATTTACTACTCTTTAAAATTGCTGAAAAAGAGTCTGAACATATGACCCCTCCAGGTATATTAATCTTAAACCCACTGAAGAGCCAATAATATGGCAATAATTTATGTAGTATAAACTGATAGGTGATTATGTTTTTTTTGCTATTATATACTTGAACCTTGGAACATATATTGCAGCTGCTGTGTGTCCTGTTTCAGGATCTTTAGATCTAAATATTTATGTACTATTGAAATTTTAGATTCTTGTCTGTTTTTATCATTTATACTCACTAAAACCTGAAAATCAACTACAGGCATTGGGAAAAACCATGGAGGTGTTACAGGCAGTGTTGGGGGTAACGCATTACAAGTAACGCGAGTTATGTAGTAATATTACTTTTTCCAAGTAACTAGTAAAGTAACACATTACTTTTTAATTTACAAGAAAATATACCAAAAAGTAATGCCAGTTACTTGTTTCCCATTTATTGACTGACAGTGCGCAGTGTGAACATGATCTTACTGTAGTTCTAATCTAGACTAAATGTGAATGTGTATTAATTCATCCCACTCACAAAAAACTGATTCAGTATTCGTCAAAATGAATTAAAACAGTGAAATGCAAACTCAGAATATTATGCAAACCTGCAATAATTTAATATGTTAAACAACACAAATGTATCTAATCCTATTTAATTAACCAATGTGTTTGCTGCTGACCTTCGATGATCCAGTTCAACCACACATAAGCAAAAAATACTTTAGATAAACTAACAATTGTGCTTCATTGTTTTTTATTGCTGAAGAGTGTTGAACCTTCTTCTCCTGCGTTCTACTGTACAGACGTGGTTTACTCTTTCTTCAATCTTACAATCAAGCCCTGCACATATTTAAGAGTAATGCAAAAGTAACATAAAGCATTACTTTCCATAAAAGTAATTAGTTACTTTTTTAGGGAGTAACGCAATATTGTAATGCATTACTTTTAAAAGTAACTTTCCCCAACACTGGTTCTGCCCCATGTTTCCTGTCGACTGTCGATCGTCATTTGATGTATGTCTTGTCTTGTTCTGTGTTCCTTTGCAGTTGGATTTCAGTAAAAGACATTCATTTGAAGAACTCCTTGTCTCCTCATTCCCTTGCTTCGACGACATTGTGACAGAACAACCGACCGTTAACATGACAATGGCTGAAGACAGGCTTTGGTGTCTGCGGCAGGATGGTTGGGGGTTGGTGAGGTATGTAGAGGACTTTCTTGAGCTTACCAACCAAGTGAGCTGGATTGACGCCTCGCTCTGTGTCTGTTTTCGGCTGGGGCTAGATGATGACATTATCAGCTGCGATCGTCCCACATGTAGTTTTTCCCTGATTGAGCTAATTAATCTTGTCCTTAAATAATTAAAATTACTCTGTGGGCAGAGAACTCAGCCTGAAGCTATTCAGAACACTAAAGCAAAGACATCAGAGTCTACCACATGTCGCTAAGCACAGCCGCTTCCCTCTCAGTCCCTGGTCGACAACCATGGCCACCTCCAAGATAATCTGCGCTCTGGACATACGATGGAACAACAAACAGTCACTACTTCCTCGTCGTCCCAGACCTGCCTCATGACATCTACATTGGAGCGGATATCATGGTCCGGCTCAATGCTTGCATTGACACCGTAAACGATATCATATGGGCTCCCCTGTCACACCAACTGACCACGTCAGTCAACCTCAAGAACCTCCAATCCGGTCAAACCATGCCAGACGCATGCGCTATTATCACAGAGCAAGAAGCCACAATACCTGCCTACAGCAAGAGTGTCAGCGTCCACCTCAACATGCGACCTGACCAAACTCTCAACAGTAAGCTAAGCTTCTTCCAACCTTCCAGGGCCTGCCTAAAACTCGGACTGGCCCTGGAAGCTACACCTCTCATTGAAGTGTCATCTTGTGCTGTGTATGTGTTGTTCAACAACTGTATGGCCCAAGACATCCACGTTCCCAAATCCAGTCACCTGGGATGGCTCATCAACCAGGCATTCCACGACTTTGAACTAACGGTACCTGTCATAGGCCCCATACCTGCCCAACTAACATCAGACGAATGCAATGACACCATAACATTCACAAAACCTCATGAAATCATTGCCATCACCTCAATTCTGCCGGTTTCCAGAGAAAGCGTCTGCCGTTCAGAACTAACAGATGACACTCACCTCGCTGTCTACGCTGTCTCAACACAGCCTGTGACAGAATCACCTACACAGATTACCATCGGGGCCCAAAGCCCCTCAAATGACTTAACTGCAGAAGAACCCTTCGCCGGGTTTAATGCACAAATTCAACAGATCTTGAGTGAGGCGGATGCCCTCCACAATGAAGTGGATCGGCAAGGACTCAAAGAGGTTCTGCACAAGTACAAGGACTCCTTCGCAAAGGATTCCCTGGATTGTGGACTGACCAACATCCACACGGTGCGCATCCCAACAAACCCAAATGCGCCACCCACATTTGTGCGAGAGTACAAGATTCCAATAGCGTCATATGAGCCAGTGCAAGAAATTGTTGACTCCATGCTGGAAAAGGGGGTCATCCGGCCCTGTAACAGCGCATACTCTGCCCCGATATGGCCAGTCCTAAAACCTAATGGCAAATGGAGGCCCACCATCGACTATCGCAAGTTGAATCAGCAAGTACCATTGTCACGATGGCCTATGACCCCATTGGACAAAGAAATTCCAAAAATCAAAGGCTCGACGATCCTGTCCACCCCGACGACCAACATAAGCTGGCATTCACCTTCGGCAACCGACAGTACAGCTTCACACGGTGCCCCTTCGGCTATGCCAACTCACCAGCAGAATTCAACATTTTCCTTAACAAGGCATGCCCTGACGCCAGAGTCCGAGGCAACTTCGTCTACGTAGACGATGTCTTAATGAAAAGCTCAAGTGTGGAAGACCACCTCAAGGAAATTGATCACGTCCTAAACCAGCTGACAAAAGCAGGAGCTAAAATCGCCCTTCACAAAGGACAATGGTGCAAAATCAAGGTGAACTATGTCGGACTGCTTGTCGGACGAAACGGCATCGAGCCACAATCTAACCGTGCCCAAGCAATCCAAAGTATAAAGACACCAACTAACGTCTCTGAGCCGCGAAGCTTTCTGGGAGCGTACAATTACTCACGACAGTTCATCACCACTAACTTCCCTCCTTAAAAAGGATGAACCCTTCGTTTGGATGAAACCCCAGGACACAGCTATGAGCCAGCTCAAACAGTGCCTGTGCTCTGATCCATGCCTTGCCTATCCAGACCCAGGAAAATAATTATATCTGGACGCTGGATTCTCTAATCAGTGCCTCAGCGCAGGCCTATACCAGCTCCATGACAAAGGCAAGCGAGTGGTCGCTTATGCCAGCAAAATGCTGCTTCCCCCAGAATGCAAGTATTCAAACTGCGAAAAAGCTTTGCTTTGCACTGTGTGGGCCATCCAGCGTTTCTCTAATTACATCGGTGCACAGAAAGTCATCATCGAGACTTGTCACCAACCAGTCACCTTCATCAACAGTCAAAGAATCAGAGATGGCGTGGTGACCAACGCACGCATAGCTAGCTGGCTAATGACACTCCAAGGACGGGACGTTGAAGCAAGATATGCCCAAAACTACAAATCCTCACTTGGAAACGGGCTTGCGGCCAGCCAAAACTGTTCAATGGACACGCTTTACACCTCAGCAGAACCAAAAGAACCGCCACAACCGCAAATGATAAATCAGGTACTTCGAGGAGAATGTGTGTGAAGGAATGCCCACAGCATATGTCGATGGCTGCTCCTACAATCGCAAGGGAAATTTACAAGCTGGAGTGGGTGTGGTCTGGCTCAACAATGACCCGTGCCCACTGCAACAACTCAAATTGGGTCCTCAATCATTGCAATATGCAGAAATAGCAGCCATCCTCATCACCCTACAACTGGCTGCATCCCACAACATCAATGAACTCCTCATCTGTACTGATTCAAACTATGCCCGTCTAAGCTTCACATGCCATTTAACTGGATGGAAACGGAATGGATTCAAGACAGCTAACAACAAGCCTGTCAAGCAACAGGAACTCCTCCAAGCAAGCGACGCCATCGTCACTGAACATGACATGATCGTTTATTGGAAAAAAGTCAGAGGTCATTCACGTCAACCAGGACAAGACAAAGACTTAGATGACCAAACCGATGCTCTCGCCAAAGCAGGTGCATTACATGGAGAGTCCTGGACATTTCATGCCCTCCCACCCAACCCTTCAGTGGCAGCAGTAACCCGCCGCCAGCACGCCACTGGCGCGCACACCCCTGTCGCCTCCCACATTGCCATATCACCTCAGTTCACTGCTGACGATCTCCTCACCCTCCAAACTGCGGATTCGTCACTACGAACTATGGCAGCTCACATTTCCGACCCATTAACACATCCCGTTTCCACTTTGGACCTAAACACGTCCTCCGAGCTCCGCACGCTCCACTCTCTCAAGCACATGCTGCATCTTAGAGACGGTGTTCTCACATATGTGCCTGAGCCACTCACTGAGCCTAAGCTCGTAGTACCTCACGGCCAAAGGGGGATGAAGCTGACACACGCACACGATGCACCATGCGCAGGACACCACGGTGTCAAGGCCACCTATGAAACACTCAAAAAAGTAGCATACTGGCCTGGCATGCAGCAAGACGTAGCGGAATACGTTAATGGATGCCTGGTGTGTTGCCAGTTCCAACCGGCAAATCCAAACCACCAAGCACCACTGCAAAGGAAAGGAATGACCTTCCCATGGTCGGACCTCCAAATAGACTGGGTAGGACCCCTGCCACGGTCAACATGGGTTAACAAATACTTCCTCACCGTGGTCTGCAAATTCCCAAAGTGGATAGAGTGCCTCCCAGCTCCCAACGATACAGCAGAAACAACAGCCTGCCTGTTAATGAACCACATCTTCTCAAGGTTTGGACTGCCTTTAAGGGTCAACTCTGACCGCAGAACTCACTTCACCGCCGAAATCATGCAGGAAGTGTGGAAACTCCTGGGTATACAGGCCAAGCTCCATATAAGCCATCACCCAATTTCAAGTTGAACGGGCTAACAGGACAGTGGTCAGCATGTTGAAGAAGTATGTAGCCACCAATCAAAAGGATTGGGATATTAAACTTCCTCTGGTACTGATGGCCGCTCAAACCCCTCACCAGTCTACCGGAGTACCCCCGTTCACACTGATGACAGGGAGAAACATGACGCTACACCTGCTGTACCAACCTGGTGACCTGAACCTTGTCACAGCCTATACCACTCACCGGTACCTGGAAGAGTTACATCAGCACCTGAGAAGGACTTTTTCCTTTGCCCAACAGTAACTACAACAAAGCGCGGAAGGTCGGAAAGCCTACTACGACTAGGGCTGTGGCGGTATTGGATTTTTCCTTACCGCGGTGATGCAGCAACAAATATCGCGGTTTGGCGGTTAATCGCACGACCCACCCCCGCCAGTAAAAAAAAATTCACGTGGTCGCACTTGTGCAAGTGCATGGTCTGCTGCTCCAAAGCGTCTGCGCGCTGCAGAGCCACAGCACATTGTAGCAGGAGTCAGATTTCACTGATCACGTGAAGAGATGCAATTTTAGCGGGAGCGCTTCGTGGGTAGAGCCTACACTCACTGCATCAGCACGAGCGCGAAGGTGCACGCAGCCGGACTAAGCTCAACACACTGGAGGATTTGGTTTTCAAACTAAAGTAAAAGACTGCTTCTTAAACCAAAGAAGGTGACACAAATAATATTGATGAAAAAGAACGGGTTGAATGTTAAACACTTTCGTTACCATATAGCTATAAACTAGATTAATCAATGCATCCTGATGAACTTTTATCATAAAGTTGTATCAAAAAGAGAAAGTTGCGACCAGTGAGAAGAATGAGTAGAGCCCTGAATGACTTGATCAAGAATGCATGCAGCTTGGAAATGAACATGGAAATGAATAATAATAAAGTCGTCGTCTTTATTCTTAAAACAGCAAATTAAATTAACAATAATAACAAAATAATATTAATCTCTATAACTTTTTTTTTTTTTCAATATCTTCTGAGTTTAATAGGAATGATGGAACAGTCTTTGTCATCGTTTGTAACCCATTCTTTGTACAAATTATTAAAAGAATAACAACCTGAGCAAGCTGCAGAAACAACAAGCCGAGCTCAACATGCCCATGCTTTGTTCTGGTGATTTGTGCTAAACTTCGATTCCTATTTCTTTAGACATTGTTTTTCGGGTAAGAGTCCGTGGATAAACGCACTTGTCCAAACGCAACTTGTTGCAAAATGTGTTTGTTGAAACGGATAGGTTGTAACAGCAAATTAGGATGTAATTAATATTATTTGACTATTCGTTAGGCTACATTTATAATAACAACCTTTTTAAAGTGCAAAATAAAATATGCTTTTTCTTCTTCCTGACCCGACCGTTCCCGCGAAATATATCTCGTTTCCAGAATCTCACAATGACATGTCCTCTACTGAAAGAGAGAGAGATAACAAATAAAAATGTAGTCTGCACAAAATGTATTTTATTGTAGGCTATTTATTTTATTCGTCTTATCCAGAATCAAATTAGTTTTACATTTTGTTGTCAATGTAATAATAAGTGTCGCAGAGAGAAAAATAATAATAATAATGTAGGCCAGTTTGAACAAAAATGTAAAAATAGCATGTTTGTTATTTTTATTCTTTTTGTCAAAATACTAAATTTGTTTAACCTTTTGCTGTCAACACGGAAAAGTGTCGCAGAAAAAAAAAAGACATCTGTCATTTAAATTTATATGTAAAATATGAACAAAACCTTTGGCTTAGACAGCAAAATTAAATCTCTTTTTCATGAAACCTGTGAGTGCATGTAAGCCGACTCACTAGCTTAGGACTTCAGAGTTCTTTTGTACTCAACACAAAACGTCAGTGAATAAAAGTCTTGAATCCAAAGTTCTTCGTTTGACTGTTTAATTATAAATATTAAAACATAAAAACTTAGGATATTTACTTTTCTTACAAATTAACTTTGCAGTTTTGCATAGGTCAAAAGACTGTGTTGCTCAAAAGTCCAGTGGCTTCTGACTGTTCCGCAGAGTTCTATTTCTTTCATACTAAATCTAACAGCCAATCAAATTACGCTATGCTACATCACTGACTAACTGTTTACATTCCAATTTCTACGTTTCATTTGCAACACAGGTTTTTCCTCAGATTTTACTAAATAAACTCAAACTATTATTAATTCCACAGAAATGGCTTCAACATATCCCGGCCCCTAATTGACTAGGCCTTTACATATCAATTATCAACTTAAATTTAAACTGAAGTAATTTACACTCTTACATTTAACACTTTCTTAATTCCTTTTAGCAAGAACCTTTTTCTCTTCACAGGAAAGTATTTAAAGGTAAACATTAACTGAAAAGTATTAACAACTAAATACTTTTCACAGACTATTCAACTGATAGTTCTATTCTATTCAAGTCTTTCTCTTCTATCTTCAGTCTTCTCCCTGCAACAAACAAAGTTTAGTTATGGGTCTTTGAATGATGCTGGTCTTTGTCCGAACTTCAGCACTTCTGACGATGCCTTTGGAGTCGGGCATCACCCTCGTAATTCTGCCTAACATCCAGGAGTTTCTTGGCAGGAACGAATCTGCGACGAGGACAACATCTCCAACCTTGAAACTTCTCTTTAAGCCGAGCCATTTTTGTCGTTCTTGCAGAAGCGGTAGGTATTCGTGAGTCCACCTTCGCCAGAACAGACCCGCCATATATTGTATTTGTCTCCAGCGCCGGCGGGCGTAGACATCATCCTTAGTGAACACACCAGGTGGAAAACTAGGCTGTGTTTTCAATGCGAGCAGATGGTTCGACGTCAGCGGCTCGAGGTCATTGGGGTGATCTGTGTTCGTGGTTAAAGGTCTCCCATTGATGATGCTCTCAACTTCGCATAAGAGAGTGTGTAGTCCTTCATCTTCAAAGAGCTGTTGCTTCACAACAGAGTTCAGCACTTTTCCCACTGTACGGATTTGACGCTCCCAGATACCGCCGTGGTGAGATGCAGCAGGTGGGTTAAAAATCCATTGCACACCCTTTCTCATCATGACTTCATTGATGCGAGACTGATCCAACTTTGCCAATGCCTCACGCAGCTCTCGTTCAGCGCCGACAAAGTTGGTGCCATTGTCGGAACGAATAATTGACACTTGACCTCTTCTGGCTTGAAAGCGCCGTATGGCATTAATACATGAATCAGTGTCAAGAGAATGGGCTACTTCTATATGAACTGCCCTGACAGTTAAACATGTGAAGCGCACTCCATAACGCTTAACCTTTGCACGTCCTCTTCTGACCTCGAAAGGTCCAAAATAGTCTACACCCGTGTTGGTGAAGGGTGGTTTGTCAGGGAGCAGCCGGTCTTGAGGCAGATCCGCCATTTTCTGTTCTCCTGCTTTGGCATGCAGTCTTCTGCAGAGGTTGCACTCTGAAATCACTTTTCTTGCTGCTGCATTGGCTCTTGGTATCCAATACCGTTGTCGCAATATGGCTAAGACGTGGTTCCTACCTCCATGTCCACACTCTTGATGAATGTGGTGGAGAATAAGGTGAGCTATTCTGTGTTGTTTATGCAGAATGGCAGGATGCTTGGCCTCTTCAGGCATCGCCGATCTGTTCAAACGTCCTCCTACTCTCAACACATCCTCTTGCAAGTATGGATCCAGTTTGAAGATAGAACTGTTCTTTTTCACACGGGAGCCTGCCAACTGCAAAGCTTGTATCTCCTCCATGTAAGTTTGTCTCTGACTGTATTTAACCAGTTCAATTTCAGCTCTGGATAGATCTTTCACGGTAAGTATTCTTTTTTCCAGGTTTTTCTTGTACATCACCATTTTCTGTTCAACTATAGATCTGCATTTCTCTGGATCATTCTCATTCTGCCGTGTGTTCTCCTCAAACTCTTTTCTCTTCACGCTCAGGTGCCTCAACGTCCTTCTCAATTGCAAAATCCAGGCTGCCACCTTTTTTAACTTATGCCAACTGGAGTTATACTCAAAGAGCTGATTCAGTGGATCTGTACACTCGTTTGAGTTTGTGCATGTCACTGCAGCGGATGTCTTTATCTCAACATCTTCTTCAGTCAGGTAAGGCCACTGTTCAGGTTGTTTCGGCCATTCAACTTCTTTTTGCAGGAAACTTGGCCCCTGAAACCAGCTCTTACTTTCCATGAAGCTCTGGATCTTCAAACCTCTGGAAGCCTGATTCGCTGGGTTTTGTGAGGTGTTGACATACTTCCACTAAGAAGATGTAGTCGCTTCTCTAATGAAAGAGACACGGTTGGCTACAAACGTCTTGTAACGAAGGGCATCGTTTACAATGTACTTTAGTACTGTTGTACTATCCGTCCAGAAGACCGACTCCATCAAGGGAACTTCAAGTTCTTCTTTCAACATCCAATCGATCTTGACTGCAACCATTGCTGCTGTCAACTCCATTCTCGGGATCGTGATCTGTTTGAGTGGAGCGACTCTGGACTTTCCCATCAAGAATGATACATGTTTCTCACCCCGGTCATTTGTCAGCAAGAGATACGACACAACGCCATATCCAACTTGACTAGCATCTGAGAAATTGTGAATTTGAGCAGCATTTATGGGCCCAAATGCAGGGGGTTTGAAACATCTGTTCAGACGGAGTTCTGAAAGCTTGTCTAAGTCTGTCAGCCACTTCATCCATGTCCGACATTCCTTTTCATGGATCTCTTCGTCCCAACCTTTCTTCTCTTGACAGAGATCTCTTAAAATGAGCTTGATGGGTAGTAAGAGTGGTGCCAAAAAACCCATTGGGTCATACACTGAACTGACTACAGATAAAATGCCCCGTCTTGTGCATGGCTTGTCCGGCAGATTTATTTTGTACCTGAAGCTGTCAGAACTTGTACACCACTTCATACCTAATGCCCGTTCCACTGGTAACTCATCATGCTCCAAAACGAGATCTTTGACTTTAGCTGCTCGTTCGTGGTCAGGAATGGAGCGCAGCAGGGCTCTGCTGTTGCTGACCCACTTGGTCAAATGGAAACCACCACTGGCGCACAAAGTCATCAGCTCCCTCACAAGAGCAACGGCTTTATCTTCTGTGGCTACTGACTTCAAACAATCGTCCACATAGAAGTTCCTGAGGACTGTCTGTGTGGCTTCTGGGGTACTCTTTGATGCTGCATCTTCCGCTGTTCTTCTTAATGCATATGACGCACAACTAGGAGATGATGTAGCACCGAACAAATGCACACACATTCTGTACTCTTCTGCTTCCACATTCGGATTACCACCTGGCCACCAGAAAAGGGCGTAGCATATCCGCGTCCGTGTCTGGTATCCGCACCTGGTAAAACATGGACTCTATATCTGCCATCATGGCTACAGGCTCCTGTCTGAATCTCAACAATACTCCGATGAGGGTGTTAGTTAAGTCAGTCCCTTGCAACAACTGGTCATTTAGCGACACACCTTGATAAGTTGCCGCACAGTCAAAGACGACTCTGAGTTTCCTCTTTTTTGGATGGTAAACCCCATGGTGTGGAATGAACCATACTCTTCCATCACTGCGAATCAACTGTTCTTTTGGAATCCTTACTGCGTAGCCTTTTTCCAGTATGTTGTCCATAAAAGCCTTGTACTCTTGAAAGAAATCTGCTTTCCTACTGAACTTCCTCTTCAAAGAGTTAAGCCTCTGTTCAGCAATACCACGGTTGCATGGCATCTTCACCTTGTCATCCTTCAAAGGCAACTTAATGCAGAAGTGACCATCCACGAGCTGAGCTGATGTTGTCACCGTATGCATGAACTGTTTGTCATGTTGCGACTGTTCTCGTCTGTCGTCACATCTTCTTTCTGGAAAATCTGCATTGTAGTGCTTCATCAGCATGTCTTCGACGCTTATCACAGAAATACGATTGACAAGGAAACTTTCTCTTTTGTCATCATCTAATTCCCTTTCTTGGCATCTGCTGATTGGCCCATTGACAACCCAGCCAAGATCTGTCTTCACAGCATATGGTCCGTTGTTCTGGCTATTAATAATCTCCCATGGCTGCATGGCTTTGTACGCGTTGACACCGATGAGCAGACCAACTTCTGATTCAAGTGTTGGGAGATGGACTCGACTCAGGTAAGACCACTTCTCCAAATCTTTTTCCTGTGGGATGTTGGCCTTTTTTGCAGGTATATCTGGCTGAGTATACACATTGGGAAGCTGAATGTAATCTTGCTCCTCTAAGCCACACACCTCCAGATCTGTAAGTTCATAGCTATTCACTTTCTGTTCTTGCGATAAAGTACGAAGCAGGAACTCTGTCTTTCTGCCCCGTATATTCAACTTCTTCGCCAATTCTTCAGTGCAGAAAGTCGCTGTACTTCCTTGATCCAGGAAAGCATAGGTCTTGATTATCTTTGTGTCTTTCTTGTGTTTTATCTGCACAGGTACGATGGGAAGAATGCACTCATTGTTCCCGGCCCCAGTATGGTCACCTTTTCTGCACCCTGCAGACACAAGAGCACTTGTGACTTCACTCGTGCTTTGTGACCTGTCGTCTGCACTGTTGTTCTTTGATGAAGCATCTTCATTAACAACATGCAAGATAGCTGGGTGCTTGAATAAACAATCTGGACATGAGGCCCTTTTTTTACAGTCCTTGGACATATGACCTGCTGTCAGACACCCAAAACAAAGGCCGTTCGTTTTCAAGAACTGAATTCTTTCTTTCAGAGGCTGCTCTCGAATCTTGTTGCACGCATTCAGTGCATGGTTCTTCTGACAGTAAAGACAGGGACTTTGAAATACACTTGTTGACTTGGCTGCCAAAGATTTCTTCTCAGGTTGGCTTTTACTGACATTATTTTCGGTAGCAGACACATTCACAGCAAAGCTGCTTCTTTTAGACTCACTTTTTCTAATGCTTGGTTGCTTTTTTGAGCTGTTCTGACTACTTGAAGTGGAGTCCAGGATATCTCCAAACAGCGGGTCATTGGCAACCTTTGCTTGTCGGTACACATATTTCACTAAATCAGGAAACCTGGCTCTTTTTCTTGTTCTTTCTTGAATGTCATAAGCATAACTTCTCCATCTTTCTTTCAGTTTGAATGGAAGTTTGGATAAAATGGACTTCATGTTGGTAGGATTGTTAATTTCGTCCATGTAATCCACATCATTTATTGTGTTACAACATCCAACCAAGAACAAAGCAAAAGCATTCAATCCTTTTCTGTCTTCCGGCCTTATCTGAGGCCATTCCATAGCCTTCTTGATATAAGCTGTGGCGATGGTCATTTCATCTCCATAGTGACGATCAAGCAGTTCTCTGGCTTCTTTATAAGCTCTGTCGGGTTTCATGTGCTCACAGCTCCGAATGAGATCAAGTGGCTCTCCACTTGTGAACTGTTAGAGGTAGTACAGCCGGTCCTGATGACTGTCTGTTTTACTGTCGATAGCATGCTCGAATGCCCTTATAAAAGATCTGTAAGTCAGAGGATCTCCTGTAAATGTGGATATGTCTCTTTGAGGGAGTTGAGACAAATTCTGTTGTTTAATGAGCATCTCAGTGACTTCGTTTGGCACGCTGTAACACTTTGTGCAGGCTATCTGTAGATAAATCAGTGCGATCATGATGATTAAGGTGTGGCGTGCTGCTGACAGCATCAAACCTTGACGATGACTTTCTTCTATCTGAAGCACCAACTTCAGTGGCTGGCTTTGGATTGAATGTAAGAGATGTCTTACCAGCTCCACGACACACATGATCGTCTACATCGTGTTTTTCTTGTCTACACATCAGGGGTTCAAATCTGGGTCCTGAAGGTAGCTCTGATAAATCACGTTTAAATTCATGAAAATCTTCAAATTCTTCGTACACCTTCAGTTTGGCGTCTGAAGCAGCAAGCTCAGTTTCAAGCTCCAATTGCTCTTTTCTAATTCTCAAGCGAGTTTCTTCCTGTTCTATTGCTTCTCTCTTTTTCATTGCTGCAGCTTTTGCTAACAGCGCTTCACGTTCAGCTTTAATTCTCAGTATTGCAGAAGTAGTACTGGAAGTCTGGCTTACCACGGAGTTAGCTTTGGATACACTATCATGTGGCCTAATATCATCTTCCTCATCTTTTAGGACATCTGCAATCCATTTGTTTGTGTCTTCTATAAACTGCTGAAATTCCGAAAATCTGTTCTCATAAGCATCTTGATCCGCTTTCTTAGTATCTTCATCTATTAACTCACACAACTCTTCATTAATCCGTTCATACTGTTTTAAGCATCTTTCGAACCGTAGCAATTCTTCATCTTTAATGAAATTAACATTGTGTTCATTTTCCTTCAATTTGGCAAAACCATTCTTCTGTTTGGTTATTTGTGCCAACTTTCCCTTGCGTTCTCCTTTCAGCCTGTGTATTTTCTCCTCTACAGCCTTTTCTGTGGGCTTTGGCGCCCTCTTTTGGTCAACACACGCAGCTGCACTTTCATCTGCCATGTCACTTTAAAATCTTCACACAAAACTGTCACAATTCTCAGCTTCTAATTTTCTTATAAGCACTCGTTTAAAAGAGTCACTGATGTGCAGGATTTATCTATGTAAAGTTATATGACTTTCAGGATGAAATATCTAGTGAACAATTACTGTCACTTTTAGACGATGGCTAATAGAGTCATGAAGAAAATATCAGACCTGTTCCAGGGAATGTCTCATTTAGCCGACGACTCACTCTCTAGGTAGGCTACCTCTGGCTTTCTTTTGCTGCAACGTAGTTTCCGTCCGTATTGGTTTATGGTATTTGTTAGCAGCCGCAAGCAGGTTTCCCTCAGATCCGCCCGGTCGATTATCTCGCCGTCTTCTTACGCGGCTCGTATTTCGGCTTCGTAGAACAATCTTCCGAATTTACTCGATATTTTGACTATGTCGAGCAGTCTTTTGACTTGAATGTGAGCGCATGTAAGCCGACTCACTAGCTTAGGACTTCAGAGTTATTTTGTACTCAACACAAAACGTCAGTGAATAAAAGTCTTGAATCCAAAGTTCTTCGTTTGACTGTTTAATTATAAATATTAAAACATAAAAACTTAGGATATTTACTTTTCTTACAAATTAACTTTGCAGTTTTGCATAGGTCAAAAGACTGTGCTGCTCAAAAGTCCAGTGGCTTCTGACTGTTCCGCAGAGTTCTATTTCTTTCATACTAAATCTAACAGCCAATCAAATTACGCTATGCTACATCACTGACTAACTGTTTACATTCCAATTTCTACGTTTCATTTGCAACACAGGTTTTTTCTCAGATTTTACTAAATAAACTCAAACTATTATAAATTCCACAGAAATGGCTTCAACAAAACCAAACAATTTAACTTCCCTGAGAAGAATGTCTCGAGTCAGACTTGCCTGATGTGGGTTTCTTCGCAGTAAACTGGCCAATTTGCAGTCGGAGTTGAAGAATCCACACTTAGCTAAACTTCATCCTTATTCTGCTCTGTCACTCATTGACGGGGCTCTAGGCAAAACCCTGCCATGCCGCACCCACTTCACTCAAATAGGATTTTAAAGATGCAAGTGAAAGATTGGATAATTTGTTTATTAACAACTACATTAAAATAAAAGCAAGCACGGGCATGTGCTATTAGCAGTCAGGGCTTAATCTGAACAAACCCGGTCCGGATCGGCACCTCTGAACTCCGATCATCTCATTTGGCGGATCCTCTTCCTCCAGAGAAATACGTTTGTGTCAGGGTTATTGTAGTTTTGCATTTTTAAATTCGTTTTTATTTTAATATTGCTTTCAATTTTAGCTAAAAATTTAAGTTTTGTTTTCATTTTTTTATAATTTGGTTAATTTTAGTGTAGTTTTTATTTAGTGGAGTTTTCTACCCTATACAGGTTAGTTTCGGTTTTAATTTGAGTTTTAGTAATTCAAGTTTAGCAGAACTAATAGAACACTTCCAGAGCACAGACCAAAGACATTTTAATTTAAAAGTATTGACGCAAACCACTAGCGACACAAAATTAAAGCATGCTGAGATTAGAAAATTATTTATTTTATTATTTTATATAGTCGCTATTGGTTTCGTTTTGTTTGAGCTTGTCATTGCAACATATTTCACCGTTTAAACATGTATACAACATTTCTTATTTTTAAATTCGTTTAACAAGCATTTTAGAAGTAAAAATGGTCGCAAAAAACCCCTGATGTGGCTCGTTTAGGTGACTTGGTTTGCTTTGCATAAAATAAAATCGTTTACTGTTTTATAGATTACATGAAACAAACCTATATTTGACAAAAAAAAGTAAGTGGCACTGAGAACAAATTTCACCCGAAGAGAAGGCAAAATATCTGTGTGCACTCGATGCAAACGCAAACACTGCAAATATAATGTTTAATAAAATAACTGTGATTTTTAGAGTATATGCACACAATAAAAGCAACTGATGCAAGCTGGTAATCACTTAAGTGGGTCAACGGAGTGATTGCGCGAATGATCCCTTACCTCTCCATCCTCTGATGCCGGATCGGTCACCCCGCTTTATTACACAAATTAAACACTGTATAAACGCTAAATATTGAGTATTCCACTTGGCTAAAACACAGCAAAACACGGTTTTGGGTGTACGTAAGCCTATTTAATAGATAATATTACACTTGTGTTATCTCCCCCGCGCTTTCTCTCTCACACACATACATTAGGCTATAATCTTACCTTTTAGAAGCGCGTGTCTGGCTTTAAAACTCATCAGACAGCACCAGCAGCAAAAGGAATTCATGTCTGGATAGTTTTATTCGATTTGATGACATTTATGAATGAACATTATAATGTTTTGCATGTAGAGTAGCCTATTGATGACGCTCAGTTGGGGGGCGGCGCAGGAGCGGCATTACTATGAAGCAAAGTTAATTTAGATGAAGAATAACTAAGCAGTGATAACAAATGCCCAAAAGATAAACTACAAATATCTGTCCCTTTGCCCCCCTGACTGTGTTGCTGCCGAGGCGACTGCCTTGTTCGCCTATATGCACATGCAGATCGCCTGTTCTGTCAGGGTGGCGTTATGCACATGCTGCGCAGTGTGCACAATAAAACACATGACACAGAAGCACTGGTGCGTGCGTGCAGCGCGTGAGCGGTAAGAGGGAGTAAAAACACACAGATATGCTGTTCTGAAAGGATGTCGGGAACGGGATATTGTTAGACCGCCCACTCCCGTCCAAATGACACCAGAGTTACCGACCGTTACCGTGATTTATTCCCGCGTTGCAAGACATTTGGTCGGATCCCGCGAAAAACAGTGCAGTGATGACGGTGATGACCTCAACACCGCGGTCGGCATCTCATTACCGCGGTGAAGCGGTAATGCGGTTATCGTCACAGCCCTAACTACGACCGAAAGGCCTCTCACCATGAGCTCAATGTCGGAGACCAAGTGTGGTACTACATCTTTGCCCGACCAAGGCAGAACGCTCCCCATCGCCTGTCAAAGAAGTTCCTACCTCACTGGACAGGACCCCATGAGATTGTAGACAAAAGTTTTATAGCACCACTTCCTTGCCAGCTAAGAAATGACTTTTGCTCCCAGACCCTCTTAGGAAGGAATTCCTAAGTTCTTATCTTAAAAAAAATAAGACAGCGTCTACAGAATCCCCTGATCGGTTAATGCCTAAATTTATGATTTAATCAACCAACAAGGGACACCCATTGGCTGATGTTTTCCAGATCCCAAGGGACTGACTTTTGCACGACCTCAGAGCCCCTCCTTCTCCTCCTCGAGAAGCTCCAGCGCGCTCTTTTTCGTTGGGAGACAAAGACTCAAACCTGCATAGATGATTTCTAAAAGGGGAAAACCGTGGCTATTAGAACGGTGTGCTCAAGAAACAATATATATATATATATATATATATATTAATGTTGTACTCTGTCTTTCATATGCTTGGTGTGATAATTTAGGATGTTTTAATCTGTGTGCCTTAACCTGTATAGTGGAACCGATGCCATTTGTCTTAACCTATAACGGATTACGGTTCCCGGTAAGGTTATAACGTGTTTAGATTCATATAGACGGTCGTGAAAATTATGAATCAGTGGTACAACAGATTTGGTGATTATTATAAATGGGTAAACATGTGATAACACTTTACATAAGTATTAAACTCTTATTTTTTGTCACATGGAAGATTCAAAATGGTATGCCCCTAAAGACATGGGCAGGCTCCGCCTTACAAGAACAATCTGATTGGAAGAAGCCTCTAGTGGGCGTACTGAAATCAGTCTGTTAAAATGGACAACCACAGCTTTTTAGTTGGTCTGCCTTTTACTTGCTCGCTCGCTGATGACCCGGAAGCTGGTCGTGCTGGACCACCGCCTTACCATCAGGCTGAAGACACCATCTAAAAGAATGCAACACTTCGTCAAAGTAATAACAACTTGAAACAAATAGCTCAACAGCTTCCGCGTTCCAACAAAGAAACCAAGACCGCCAATCGCAAGAAGGCTTCCCCAGTGACGTCACGCAGCAGCAACATAAGCCATCGGAGATTTCCAGGAAACACGAAGGAAACACGTGGGACAGAAAAAAAAGATCTCCGGCCAGCTTAACGTGAACGCAAGTAGATCAAACAAAATCTATATTCTTACTGAACTGATGAATTGATCCGTATGCAAGAGACAGCAAAATCTATGTTCGTGGTCTTCCTCTCGTAAAGTTACAATCTAGAAAAGAGTGCTCACTTTAAACTTTCTTCTAACGTTACCCGCAAACTTAGAATGTGTGTGTTTGTATGTTTATGTGTTGTTTATGTGTCTTATTAAGTTAGTCCATGTATTGTAGAATAACAGTTAGCAAATAAACCTTGTTTTATTGATAAAGAATGATGTCTTGGGATGTATGATTTTCTAGTTCAAACTAATTGCCAAGATCACGTTACCTAGCTCAAATTAAATAAAACCCTTTATTTTGTCTTATCTTTGGCCACGAAAGCAAGATAAGCTAAATTGTTAAAGATATACTGATGTTTAGGGTCGCTGGACGAGTCGTTAATAAAGTATAAATCATAAGTTAAAGATTAATATCACTTTAATCAAAGCAATATAGAATCTTTAATAAATGATTCCCCAAAGCTGAAATAATAGCTTCATAGTAGCTTCATAGTTTCATTACACACCACACTGAACAAATTCAGAAAGTTTTTATTTACTTTTAAATTTGTGTTTTGCTCCGTGTAATAATTCTAAATACAGATCTGTGTATATTGATATAAGTTTAAGGTGATTGGGATAGTGGTCTGTTGGCATCTTCGTGTGGTACTGCAACTTGTAGTTATGAATGTATAGAATATGGTTTAAACAAATGTAAAATTTATTTTTCTCACAGATTTTGCTGTTGCACTGTATACATACATTTTGAATTATTATTAAAATCGAAAACAAAATGTTTACATTTTTCTTGAAAAAAGCTTGCAGAAAATATAGTGTTGTGAGAATCATCCTCAATCTTAAATTTGGTTAAACAATTTTCTTTATTTAAAATGTTTAATATCTTAATCCTTATCTTTTTGTTATACTGGGATAAATCATATCGGGATGTATGCAAACATTTTTGAATGTGGATTTGTGATTTAGTGATTAATGCCAAAATTTTCATTTTGGGGTGGAGTAACCCTTGAAGGTGCGCTCACTTCTATTGCCACTGGTGGGAACACTAAGCACCATCTGTGCCATCATCTACCACCATCTGTCTTGACAGTTGTGGTAGTATATGGTCTTGTGTTGCTTCCACTAGCGCTACACAAAAATAAAAACAACTGCTGAACAGATGATTAACATAGGTGTTGCATAGGAATTTGACGTAAAGTGAGAATGGCTTGAATATTCTTTTGAAGTAATAACTTGTCCCTGTAAATGGCTTCTCTCCAGTGTGAATCTTCATGTATTTTTTAAGGTTTCCTCTTCTGGTGAAGCTCTTTCCACATTGTTGGCAGGTGAAAGGTTTCTCTCCAGTATGAATTCTCTCGTAGGCATCGAAGTGTTGTTTATATTTAAAAAAAATTCCACATTGAGAACATGTGTAAGGTTTCTCTCCAGTGTGAATTCTCATGTGGCTTTTAAGTATTGGTTTTTGAATGAAGCTCTTTCCACACAGTTGGCAGGTGAAAGGTTTCTCTCCAGTATGAATCCTCATGTGGTCAACGAGGTGTTGTTTACATGTAAAACTTTTTCCACATTGAGAACATGTGTAAGGTCTCTCTCCAGTGTGAATTCTCATATGGCTTTTAAGGTTTGTTTTTTGAATGAAGTTCTTTCCACACAGTTGGCACGTAAAAGGTTTCTCTCCAGTGTGAATTCTCATGTGGCCTTTAAGGGTTCCTTTTCTGTTGAAACTTTTCCCGCACTGTTGGCAGGTAAAAGGTTTCTCTCCAGTATGAATTCTCATGTGGTCATCGAGATGTTGTTTATGTTTAAAACTTTTTCCACATTGATAACACGTGTGAGGTTTCTCTCCAATGTGAACTCTCATGTGGCCTTTAAGTGTTCCTTTTCTGTTGAAACTCTTCCCGCACTGTTGGCAGGTGAAATAACTTCTATTTGCCGACTTTTGATCTCTTTTTTGTGAAGTCTCTTCAGTATTTGAGCAACTAAATAATTTTTCTCCAGTCATGATATCACATTTCTCATGCTGAACATTATCTTCTTTTTCATTGAGTTCTTGACTCTCCTCTTTCTGCGTAATCAGGTCTAATGCAAAAAAGACAAATCCAGATTAACACCATTTTTAATGGCACAAAGAACAAACATCAAAACCAACATGTAGATCTTAAATGTACTAAGCTATTAAAGGATGTGTTAAATGTGATCTTAAAATTTCTTCCCATTATTCGAAGTGATGATAAAAAAAGAGCCAAGTTTATTGTGTAATCTTAGTTGCCTATGTTTATATAATGGGTCATGTGATCTCATGTCTGTCCACACAATGTAGGGTCGCCAACTGTGCCTTAAAATGTGGAATCGTCCCATATTTAAAGGTAAATTGATGTGTCCCATATCAAATCAATACGGGACACGATTTGTCCCATATTTTACAAAGGCCAAAGTTTAATCAACAAATAAGTATTTTCCATTGTTTATAATACTAATGGTAATTATAATGAAATCAATTTCATATTAAGTATTAGACAAGCCCATTTGCACGTGATTGAATTTTGGCATCTTTGTTTCCGTTGCAACCGAGTCTCCAGATCGCGTGCCATTAAAGCAGCATGCGCTAAACCTGTACGGTTGAAAACTTCTAGAGCTCACATCCAATCTTTGAACACAAGGCTCTCCAGATGTAAGGCTGAATGGGAAAAGTTATCAAAGGGTCTGTCCAGTAACTAATGAACGCAAAGTTTGCAGAGAAGCATTCAGTTGCTCATGGTGTACTGTCTGACTTAAAGGAGTGGTTAACCCAAAAATTTACATTTTGTAAACATTGTTTACACACCAGCAAGTTGTTCCAAACCTGTAATAATTTATTTCTTCTGTTGAACATCAAAGATGATACTTTGAAGAATGTGGGTTACCACAGTTACCAGTTTCTGGTCTCCAATGACTCTGATAGTATTTTTTTCTCTACTATGGAAGTTACTGAGGACCAGAAGCTGTTTAGTTACTCACGTTACCAGCAGCCATATCACTCAGCAGGCAAAGACTGATTGCCCACTGAAGCTAAGCAGGGTCGAGCCTGGTCAATACCTGGATGGGAGACCTGGGAAAACTAGGTTGCTGCTGGAAGAGGTGTTAGTGAAACCAGCAGGGGGTGTTCACTCTGCGGTCTGTGTGGGTCCTAACACCCCAGTATAGTGATGGAGACATAAATGGATAGTGATAGAGACACTATGTTGTTGTTACATCCCCAGGATGTATTTGTTGTATTAATTTATTGTTGGTGTGTTTTCCCACCCTTTGGGTGTGGTTATGTTTTCCTTGTGTGTGTGTTCTCTCCCTCTATCTCTCACTCTCTGCTTAATTGGCAGTTGTAAATTGCCCACAGGTGGTGCCCATCAGAGAGGGTACTGCTGACGCTGTTGCTACAAAAGAGCAGAGAGAACACTGCTTGAAGAGGTTCACTTCTCCCCTGCTCCAGACTTGTTGGGTGTAACCTCTAAAGAGATGTTGATTGTGGCATAAAATTATAATCTGTTGAGAGTAAGCTGTTCATTTTTTATTCTTGTTGACCAGCAGTGTGCTGACTTTAAAAGTGACCACTTTAATTTACTTTGTTACATGTCCTAAAAGGTATTGCATCTTATTTTGAATATTTGATTTATGGTTAGATTGGAAGCTGTAGGGAGAGGGTGCCATTTTATTTTGTATTCCTGTTTATCCCTGTTTATGGTTAGTGAGGGAGCTGAGGAAAGCTTTTGTTGTTGATTTATTTTACCTGGATCGGTTATTTAGTACTCCTCCTGTCAGTTAGCTGCTGTTTTGTTTATTGTTTTGGCCAGGCCCTCTCCTGAAGACATTTATTGCTTCCTTGATTTTTTTGCTTTTCTAAATAAATGGTTTAAGTTTGTTAAACCTAGTGATTGTTGCTTTTCTGGGGCAGAGGACTGGGGTGGTGCCTCCTCGTTTTCTTAATTTCTTCCTCCTTAAATTTTAGTTAAACCGTTACTCCCAAACCTAGACTGGGGAAAGAGAACGTAACACTGTCAAAAAGCATTTTGTGATAAAAAAAAATCTGATTGTGATTTTAAACCAGAAGAATGCTAAATAAATGAATAAAAACAAATTTTAAAGCTTGGGCTCCCAAACATTAGATCACACACACCGAAAACAGTTATTGTAAATTAAATGATCATAGATAATAGTTTTGATGTACTCTGTCTGACTGAAATCTGACTTAAATCAAATTATTATATTAGCTTAAATTAATCTACTCCACCAAGCTACTGTTATAAGTATGAGCCTTGTCAGACTGGTCGTGGCGGTGGTGTCGCAACAATATACAGGTGCTGGTCATATAATTAGAATATCATCAAAAAGTGGATTTATTTCACTAATTCCATTCAAAAAGTGAAACTTGTATAATGTATACATTCATTCCACACAGACTGATATATTTCAAGTGTTTATTTCTTTTAATTTTGATGATTATAACTGACAACTAATGAAAACCCCAAATTCAGTATCTCAGAAAATTAGAATATTACTTAAGACCAGTACAAAGAAAGGATTTTTAGAAATCTTGGCCAACTGAAAAGTATGAGCATTTACAGCACTCAATACTTAGTCGGGGCTCCTTTTGCCTGAATTACTGCAGCAATGCGGTGTGGCATGAGTCGATCAGTCTGTGGCACTGCTCAGGTGTTATGAGAGCCCAGGTTGCTCTGATAGTGGCCTTCAGCTCTTCTGCATTGTTGGGTCTGGCATATCGCATCTTCCTCTTCACAATACCCCATAGATTTTCTATGGGGTTAAGGTCAGGAGAGTTTGTTGGCCAATTAAGAACAGGGATACCATGGTCCTTAAACCAGGTACTGGTAGCTTTGGCACTGTGTGCAGGTGCCAAGTCCTGTTGGAAAATGAAATCTGCATTTCCATAAAGTTGGTCAGCAGCAAGAAGCATGAAGTGCTCTAAAACTTCCTGGTATACGGCTGTGTTGACCTTGGACCTCAGAAAACACAGTGGACCAACACCAGCAGATAACATGGCACCCCAAACCATCAGTGACTGTGGAAACTTTACACTGGACCTCAAGCAACATGGATTATGTGCCTCTCCTCTCTTCCTCCAGACTCTGGGACCCTGATTTCCAAAGGAAATGCAAAATGTACTTTCATCGGAGAAGCAGTACTTTCACTCAGCAGCAGTCCAGTCCTTTTTGTCTTTAGCCCAGGCGAGACGCTTCTGACGCTGTCTGTTGTTCAAGAGTGGCTTGACAAGGAATGCGACAGCTGAAACCCATACGTCTGTGCGTAGTGGTTCTTGAAGCACTGACTCCAGCTGCAGTCCACTCTTTGTGAATCTCCCCCACATTTTTGAATGGGTTTTGTTTCACAATCCTCTCCAGGGTGTGGTTATCCCTATTGCTTGTACACTTTTTTTCTACCACATCTTTTCCTTCCCTTCGCCTCTCTATTAATGTGCTTGGACACAGAGCTCTGTGAACAGCCAGCCTCTTTTGCAATGACCTTTTGTGTCTTGCCCTCCTTGTGCAAGGAGTCAATGGTCGTCTTTTGGACAACTGTCAAGTCAGCAGTCTTCCCCATGATTATGTAACCTACAGAACTAGACTGAGAGACCATTTAAAGGCCTTTGCAGGTGTTTTGAGTTAATTAGCTGATTAGAGTGTGGCACCAGGTGTCTTCAATATTGAACCTTTTCACAATATTCTAATTTTCTGAGATACTGAATTTGGGGTTTTCATTAGTTGTCAGTTATAATCATCAAAATTAAAAGAAATAAACACTTGGAATATATCAGTCTGTGTGGAATGAATGTATATATTATACAAGTTTCACTTTTTGAATGGAATTAGTGAAATAAATCAACTTTTTGATGATATTCTAATTATATGACCAGCACCTGTATATTGATATTCTCAATGTTACTCAGAAAACAGGATACAGGTTTAACTCATTCGAAATACTTCTGCTTAATGTTACACTGTCAGATATGCAAAATAAATCTGTCCTATCGCTTGCTCTGGCTACTATGTATAGACCACCATGGCCATATACAGATTTTATAAAATAATTTGCAGATTTTTATTGGTTAATATTGATAAAGCACTAATTGTAGGAGATTTTAACATTCACGTAGATAATACAAATAATGCGTTAGGACTTGCGTTTACTAACCTAATATACTCTTTTGGAGTCAAGCAAAATGTCACTGGGCCCACTCATTGTTTTAATCATAAGTTATATTTATTTATATCACATGGAATTGATCTTACTGATATAGATATCATACCTCAAAGTGATGTTACTGACCATTTCCTTGTATCGTGCATGCTGCATATTACTGATATTAACTATATGGCTCCGCGTTATCGTCCAGGCAGAACTATTGTTCCAGCCACTAAATTATTTATCTCAACTGCTCTGTGTACCCATAAATACAAATAAACTAGACAAAATTACTAGCAACATGGGAACTATCTTCTCCAATACATTAGAAACTGTTGCCCCCATTAAATTAAAACAGGTTAGAGAAAAACGTGCTGCGCCATGGTACAACAGTTATACCCATTCTCTCAAGAAAGAAACTCGTAATATTGATAAGATAGATAATAACCAAAACAATCCAAGGTTTTTATTTAGCACAGTGGCTAGATTAACAAATAAACAGACTTCACCAGATTTAAATATTCCCTCACAGTTTAATAGTAATGACTATGAATTTTTTCACTGATAAAATAGATAACATCAGAAATACAATAACAAATGTAGATACTTCAGCTTCATTCATCGCACCCAAGGAAAAACTGCTGTGCTTTACAACTATAGGACAGGATGAGCTAAATAAACATATCACTGCATCTAAACCAACAACATGTTTATTAGATCCTGTACCCACTAAATTATTGAAAGAGTTGTTACCTGTAGCAGTAGAACCGCTTCTCAATATTATTAACTCATCGTTATCTTTAGGTCACGCCCCAAAACCATTCAAGCTGGTGGTTATTAAGAAACCAAAACTAGATCCTTGTGAACTGGCAAATTACAGACCCATTTCAAATCTTCCGTTTATGTCAAAAAAAATTGAAAATATTGTGTCTGCTCAATTGTGCTCCTTGCAAAAAAATTATGTCTATGAACAATTTCAGTCAGGTTTTAGGCCCCACCATAGCACAGAAACTGCACTTGTTAATACAAATGACTTGCTGCTTGCGTCAGACCAAGGCTGCATCTCATCGTTAGTTTGACTTGATCTTAGTGCTGCGTTCGATTACAAAACTAGACAGGTATTCGAGGGCAGGCTTTAAGATTGTTTAGATCCTACCTGTCCAATCGCTACTACTTTGTTTATTTAAAAGGGGAGTCATTTCAATTATAACCAGTAAAGTATGAATTACCACAAGGATCTGTCCTAGGTCCTCTGCTATATTCAATATACACGTTGCCCCTTGGTAATATTATTAGAAAATATGGGATTAATTTCCATTGTTATGCTGATGATACTCAACTATATATATCAACAAGACCAGATTAAACTTCTAAATTATCTAAGCTAACGGAGTGTGTTAACAAATTCAAAGTTTGGATGACCAATAATTTTCTAATTTTAAACTCCGATAAGACAGAGATATTACTTATTGGACCAAAAAAAAAACTGTATTCAGAATCTCTTGGATCCCAGTTTACAACTAGACAGAAGTCCTGTTCCTTCCTCTACAGTCAAAAATCTGGGTGTTGTATTAGACAGCAACATATCTTTTGAAAATCATATTTGCCATATTACAAAAGCAGCATTCTTCCATCTTAGAAACATTGCTAAGCTACGGAACATGTTAAGTGTTTCTGATGCAGAAAAGTTAGTTCATGCATTCATGACCTCTAGACTGGACTATTGTAATGCACTGCTATATGGTTGTCCTGCATCTTCAATAAACAAGCTACAGATAGTACAAAATGCTGCGGCAAGAGTCCTTAACAGGTCAAGAAAATATGATTATATTACTCCAATTTTACAGTCACTGCACTGGCTACCTATTAAGTTTCATATCGGTTACAAAATATAATTACTTGCCTATTAGGGGTTGCACAGACTAATTGATTAGTCGACTAGTCGCTGGTCCTATAGCGGGCGCAATAGGATAAAAAAATCCACATTTACACTCCGTTTCCAAAGAGTTAAAATAACAAATTAATGCACACTCTGAAAGCGCTCCACAAGACATGTGTGATTATATTACTGGATGCTCGAAATTGAATGGGAGAATGCATGTTGTAAACAGCTTATTGTACAGGTAAGTTAATTGCATTCTAATCTAATGTGCTGTTGCACTGTAACGCACACACATAGGCTACAGACACGTACAATACATCAAGCGCAGATTGCGCGCACAGAATCATTCAGCACGGAAATATATTGTCAACACGGTTCTGTGATTTCTCAGTAAAATAGCTTAGAAAATAAAAAGTTCAACCATATATTTCTTAATAACTAAATATAACAGCTTCACTACTAGTAGAGATACGCTGCCAGGTAGCATTAATTTACACACGCAATCGCTCTCACTAATGCATTCATTCATATGAATGTAATGTTTACTGTGGTACTTATCTGTATCTGATTTAGAAAGAGCAGAAATCTGTGAGAAATATAACGACCCAAAGACGAAAGAACTGATCAAAATAAGCTGTTATAGGAGCAATAGTCATGTGGGCAGTGCTGTGTCGTATGCCAGCTGTACACAAGGTGTTTGAGTCTCAGCTCCAGACCTATTTGTTTATTAATAATGTCATCAGTGACTTGTCGACGTTGACTCAACTTTCATCACATAAAAGTCGACTTTAAAAAAAATCAGAAGTACCTATACGTCCCTAAATGGTTTAGCTCCTGCGTACCTAACTAATCTACTATCATGCTACTATCCAACCCGCTCCCTAAGGTCGTAAAACTCTGGACTCTTGGTAGTACCTAGAATAGCAAAGTCCACTAAAGGAGGTAGAACTTTTTCATATTTGGCTCCCAAATTCTGGAATAGCCTTCCTGATAACCTTCGGGTTTCAGATACACTCTCTCTATTTAAATCTAGATTAAAGACACATCTATTTAGCCACATAATGCATCTCATAATCTTGTACTGCAGCTTTATCTGATCAAAATGCACATTATTATGCTTTTGCTTGGGTTGAACAAATAATTTTTGCTTGGATAGAACAACAGCTACGCTAATTATGTCTCTATTTGTTTCTCTGTTTCTGGAATAACATCCCGTGGTAACTAGGAATTACACAAGCTTCATTCTGGATCCAACCCTTAAATGATCCGAGATTACCAAACACCTGAGAAGAGATGATGCCAACCCCTCAGACAATATACAGAATTATCAACTTTGCCATAAGTTAAATATATTAAGTTTCTGCAATATATAAATCTATTTTAGGAACTTATTATCCTGAAAAGCGCTATACAAAAATCTTGAATTTAATTGAATTGAAAAAGTCAGTATATAAAAAGTCATTAAAATCCCATGGCACTTCTCGTAAAGAGTAGGGGTGTAACTGACATATGACACCTGGTCCTGGCCAAATTCCCACCACTGGCCCTTCTCAATCATGGCCTCCTAATAATGGCTCTATGACTCTCTCTCCTCTCCACCTGTAGCTGGTGTGTGTTAGCGGTTGACAAACAACACAATTGTGTATTTCCGCCACCAACTGGACTGGAGTGTGGAACAGAAATTCTTCTTCTATGTTTTATGGTGGATAGCAAACCAACTTTTGGTGCATTTGCCACCAACTGGACTGGAGTTTAAAGCACTAATAAGTACTAATAAAATAAATATATATATATATATATATATATATATTAGTAAATTATGATTCTAAATGATCCTGATTAGTCCTTATTTTATTTAATCCCAATTAAATATGTATTTAATATATTTTATAATAGCACCTTATATTTTAACTTGTTCCGCATGCTTTTTCAAAAGACTTGTCAAATTAAATTATTCAATACCTATATTTCTTATAGTTCTTATATGCTTATAGTAGATGTTTTTTTTCTTATTTAACCTAATCATGATATTTTAACTGTCCTGTCTTGCTCACTTTTCCATGAACAGCCGCGCATAAATCATAACTGGAACTAATGAAATTCCTTAATAACAGCAATCATAAAGCCTCATATTTGAATGTTATTTTCTTTACTTATGAAGAATTATTAACATGTGCATGATGTTATACAGTCTTTGCATATTTGTTCGAAAGCCTGGCAGAGTGATCACAAGATGCTAGGCCAAGTTTTGTATTGTTTACAGAAGGGATGCGCATTCTCATCTTTTTTTTGTTTATTATCACGTTGCTCTGCGTGTCTGTTTTTCTTCAAAGCACCAACTTAGAATGCCTAATGTTGGTTTGATTGCTTGTGTTGCATGAGAAAATATAAAAGTGTGCCTACCTGATGTTGTAGATTAAAGCAGGTGTGGTTCGTGACTCACGGTCTTTGTCAAACGGTTCTGGTCTGGTACATAAATAAATAAAATGCTGCTGTTGGATAACGGGTCAGGCGTTGTTAATTACTGCTGGTGCACGTTTACCAAACAGGACCGGTGCAGGACTCTGCTTTAAACTGCTTTGCGTCTCTCCGTCAGATAAACCCATGTTCATGATGCACCATTTACAGGTCTTTCTTTAAACTGTCACACAGCTCATATTTTTCCGCCAAGGGGAGAGAACATAATAATTACGAAAACTAATATTTATTTTTGTTAATTATTTTATTTCAGTTAGTTTTTCAATTACTGTTAGTTTAATTTTGTTTTAGTTTTTCAAATATTTTGACATTTGAATTTTATTTCAGTTTCCGAAATTGTTTTTTCATCAATAGTTTTAGTTTTAATTTACGAAAATAACCTTGGGTAGGACTCGTGTAAATATCGGAGCAGCTTTCCAATGGTGGAGAGAACTCAATTCTACTTGCCCTGTCTCTATATGCTCTCCTCCTGTTTGCTTTGGTATGGCTGGTTAAGTGAATGATGCAGTCCGTGACGGCTGGTCTACGTGGTAATACACTCGGGCAGGACATCCAAACGCTCACCTATCATTCATCGACCTCAAATATGGCTTTTCCTCTGAAATATGTATGTAGTAGCAACTTTACATGGCCGCTCAATATAATGTTAACCTAGAGAAATGTGCGCTATTAAGGTGTATGTGTGGAGAGTGGAAGCTGAATATCGTGTTCTCTGCAGGACAGGTGCGCTCACTTGCTCTTAAAATCTCTGTAATTTTTGGTCATACAGATAAAAGTAGCCTAATACATCTTTAGAATCTGTAAAGACTACGTTTATTTGTGTGCACTCAGAATAACAACTAAACGTGCTTTTAAGAAAACCGGATGCGCTTTAGGTCTCTGTGAACTTAAGCGAGAAACTCTGAAACTCTGTCTTAGAAAAATATATCTATAGCGAGTGAAATGTCTACTTTCAAATGAAACAAAAAATAAAATAGAAGACGTGTGTGCTAGCATGAATGATTTACATGAAATTTAATGTGTGCAATGTACTGTGCATAAGCTGCCTTTCAGTTCAATATGACAAAAACTACATTTTGTGTTTTTATACAACTAAGATGGGCACGCTGTGATCTTTACTATATTACTACTATCTGTACTATATTTACTGTAACTGAAAGATTTCGGCAAAAAAATAAAGAAACGGGAGTGTGAGGGAATGGGAGTCATTCTTCCGGGAGTGGGACGGGATTCACCGAGTTGAGATGGTGAAGCTATTCCTGTAGCTTTGAGGAATTTAATTAACGGAAATTCAATATTCTTCTGTTATACTTACATTGGTTAACTTGTTTTATTGAAAATTATATGTTATTGGATGTTAAATGTAATACCAAGGTTTTGAGAGCACTAATTATTTAGGGTGACCATACATGCCATTTTTCCCAGACACGTCCTTGCCTGGATTTGTTTTCATGCTTGCTGAAGGTAATGATCGAAAAGTAGTTCGACCAATAAAATGCAAGCATTATACATACAATATAGAAATCCTGGCCCGAACACGTCCAGGAAAAATGGCACGTATGGTCATCCTAAACAAAAAGAAAGATTTTATCGGATAGGTTTACAAAAGCTGACACTATTAAAGTTAAAAGTAGATACCTGTCATTTCCTTTGCTACCTAAAATCAAAGAAGTACACTTCAAAATAATTAATGACATTTACCCATGTAATGAATTTCTTAAAATTAGATTTAATTTGGACAGTAATTTATGTACTTTCTGCTTGAAAGATTGTACAAGTGGTTGAAGACAAAAAATGTCTATCACATTTGACTATCACATTATTAGATTTAATGTCTTTATGCCAAACAAAGAGATTTGATTTTTGTGGAATGTGTTGATTGTAGCAAAGTTTTATATACACAAATGTAGATTTGTTGAAGTTTTGACTTGTTTTACGGCATTTAAAAATTATGTTCGAACTTTAGTTAAATCCATAATTTTTTTTAAGGCACAAGAGTGTTGTTAATGTGTTTAGCAATATCAATGCCTGTTTGTTATTCGAAGGTTTAATAAAGCAAGAAAAAAAGACTTTTATTTTGGTCTGGTGATGTGGCGTCATAAGGCTGCGCCGCGCTCCTGCGTCTGTAATTCGGCTGAAGAAAGGTGAGCGCTTTTTATTCAAATGTTAAAGTGTTTAAATCAATACAACTCGTTTAACGGGTAATGTGGCTCACAACGCATTGATTGCACGGTGGACGAGGATTCGATTAGAACTATAAACACGCATAGAAATTGTTCAAAAACTACAAACATGGATGGATTTGCAAGACCATCGGACAGGCAGAGAAAGGGGTTTGAATGATAAATAATCAAATCAACGCACAAAAAGTATTCTCGTAGTTTTGTAAAATTACGGTTGAACCCCTGATATCACATGGACTATTTTACTGATGTCCTTGCTAAGTTTCTGTGCCTTGATCGTGGTGGTATCTTGCTGTCTATGGAGGGTCAGAGAGCTTGTCTGAATTAATCAAAAATATATCTTAATTTGTGTTGCAAAGATGAACGAAGGTCTTACAACATGATGTGAGTAATTAATGACAGCATTGTCATTTTGGGGTGTCTTAAGCAGCACCACCTGTTTCTCTGTGTACAGGCTGTTAAGAGCTGAAATGACAAAAAAAAACTGCTCTGGCTCTCTACAGAACAACAAACAGCATTTGAATGTACAGCATGAAATTCAGAAATCTCCTGACTGATGATTTTACATTCAACTTATTGGGCCATTGTAAAAATAATAGCAATACATTTAATAAGCATGTTCCAATAATCTCAATAACTTTTTATTACTGAACTAATATTTCTCATTGACTACAGTTGGGTATAAATAAAGAGGTGTGAATTTAGATTTATGCATAATGAATGTTTTTTAAAAATGTAATTTATATATAAACTAATTTATATTCAACAAAATACTTTAAATAATAAATGTTTACTGTCTTACAAATCCACATCAATTAAGATAAATTGCATTTAAAAATTCAAAGTTCAAAGGAATCTCTTGCTTTAGGTGTGTGAATACAGATGTAAAGTCATTATAGGTAAGTCTGTCACCTTTTGACTTTATTGCTTCTTGATGCTTCTGTTCCATTACTTTTATTCAGTGTTTCCCAGCCCTGGGCCTGGGGCCCGATTCAGTTATGTTGAATAAAATTGACTGTGAAAGTCGTATCAACTTATTAAACTGACTTAATCAAAAAACCTTGTCAAATTTTTCTTACCTGTAACATGTCTGTGCCATACCCACATTAAGAAATAACAACCATTTCTACAGACATAGCAAAGACACAGTAGAGAAAGAGCGAGCGCGTCCATTTTCCTCAGCAGCAACAAATCTTGTATTCTCACATCTGTAGCGCTTTTTGATCTTTTTTTACATTTAATATTTGTTTGGATTTTCCCTTTACTTAAAAGAATGCTTATGGCTCATTAATATTAATGTTAAAAAAACATAGTCTACAATAAAATAATACAGTGACAAATGTACCAATATTAAACTTTGAACTTTTATTAACAAAATGAATAAAGATGTGTTTTACCCTCGTTTAACAGAAATATGGATTTCCCCTTAGGCTATCTTAAAACGATCGTAGTTTGTGGTTTCTTATCTTATTAATTAAAACTCCTCAGCCATAAAATAGTACAATGGTAAATTTGCATAGGCTATATTAAACATCTAACTTTTACTAACAAAATGAATAAGCAATAGCCCTGCTATTACTGCTTTATTTGTAAACCAAATAAATAAGATCTAAAGACACTCACTTATATTAAATGAAGAAATAAAAGCTAACAAAAGTAGCTCTTTTGGATCCGCCATCATGTGCCAGTCTTCTCGCATCACCCCCCTCTCAAAATACGTTCCCGTGGCTATGTATAAAGATACTTAATTATTAACTGGAAATATCACAAATGCTCTGTAGTTAATAGGGAATTGAGAACACTTCACATTTGCTTAAATAAGATTTGTGTTGTTGATAACTTAAGGAATCTCTGATTCAACTCTTGCAAATCTACGTGACACTCTGTTATAGAGATGGCGTTTATTATAGTGGAGAGTGAAGACCTGAAGATTGAAGAAACATTGAGAGTCAAACATGAAGATACTGAGGAACAAACAAAGATGGAGTTTATTAAAGTGGAGAGTGAAGACATAAAGATTGAAGAAACATTCAGAGTCAAACAGGAAGATACTGAGGAACAAACAGGTTGGTTTTCATTCTCAAAGCAGAACTCACTCAGTTGATCCTTATTAAAATGCCCAACTCTACAGAAATGAATGATATTTTTGAAGAATGTCATATGAGTTTTGTAATTAAAAATGTTTTATTTTACATGGAACAGGGTCGCATTGTGTTAGGATTGCCACCTTCAGTGCGGCAAAATAAGGGACACCCATTTGCGCAAATGGGCTTCTCTAATACTTCATATGAAATTGATTTCATTATCATTACTAATTGTATTATAAACAGTGCAAAATACTTATTTGTTGATTCAAATTTGGCCTTTGTAAAATACAGGACAAATCGTGTCCCGTATTGATTTGATACAGGACACATCAATTTACCTTTAAATTTGGGACGATTCTGTATTTTAAGGCACATGTGGACAGACATGTTGAAATAACATGGCTCATTACCATTAAACATACGCAATTAAGATTACCCAATAAACATTTAACACCTCCTTTAATAGCTTAGTGTGTATAAGATCTACATGTTGTTGGTTTTGATATTTGTTTGTGCCATTTAAAAGAAATATATATTTTTTGCATTAGACCTGATGACATTGAAAGAGGAGAGTCAAGAAAAGGAAGATAATGTTCAACATGAGAAATATAATTTCATGGCTGGAAAAAAATTATTTAGTTGCTCACATATTGAAAAGGCTCAAAAGACAGCAAATATAAGTTATTTCACCTGCCAACAATGTGGAAAGAGATTCACTAAAAAAGGAACCCTTGAAGACCACATGAGAGTTCACACTGGAGAGACGCCTTACACTTGTTCTCAATGTAGAAAAAGTTTTAAACAGAAACAACACCTCGATGACCACAAGAGAATTCATACTGGAGAGAAACCTTTCACCTGCCAACAATGTGGAAAGAGTTTCACCAGAAGAGGAAACCTTAAAAAACACATGAGAGTTCACACTGGAGAGACGCCTTACACTTGTTCTCAATGTAGAAAAAGTTTTAAACAGAAACAACACCTGGATGACCACAAGATAATTCATACTGGAGAGAAACCTTTCACCTGCCAACAATGTGGAAAGAGTTTCACTAAAAAAGGAACCCTGAAAGACCACATGAGAGTTCACACTGGAGAGAAGCCTTACACCTGCAAACTGTGTGGAAAGAGCTTCAATAGTAAATCAAACCTTAAAAACCACATGAGAATTCACAGTGGAGAGAAACCTTACACATGTTCTCAATGTGGGAAAAGTTTTAAACAGAAACAACACCTCGATGACCACAAGAGAATTCACACTGGAGAGAAACCTTTCACCTGCCAACAATGTGGAAAGAGTTTTGCTCAAAAAGGACACCTTAACAAACACATGAAGATTCACACTGGAGAGAAACTGTTAACATGAGTCTCAAAAATAAAGTAGCTCTTTAACGTGTACATTTACACCAGAGTGATTATTGTTCAGTGTGTCATGTGATTATATGCTAAATTCAGATATGATTTCATGCTTTGGCTGGTTTTGAGACAGAGATGTTCAGAGCTTGTCATATCTGTTTGAATATTAACCATGCTTTTAAATGGTAAAATTGTAGTAACCACAATTTTACTAAAGTAAGTTGCATTACATTTAACAAAAGTTGTGTAATAAACTTCTACCAAATAAAAACATAACACTTTATTTTAAAGATCCAGAATAATGCATTAGTTAAGCACTCACAATTATGCATCAGTTAAGCATGAACACACACATAACTAATGATTATCTAATGGGGTGTAACGGTACACGTATTTGTACCGAAAATAATTTTCGGTATGGGTCTTTCGGTTTGGTACGTACATGTACCGAACAAATCATTAAATTTGTTTCGGGAAATTCAGACAATACATGCAGTTTTGACACTCTTTGATGAGCCAAGACAGATTGCTGTATAAACGCCTCAGTTCTGACAGCACTGCGGAGTCCAATTATCCCTTCCTCTCTTTACGATAGGTATGTAACTGTATGAAAATTTCTTATCACGATTATAGCGACCAAAATTATAACGGTTATCAGTATTATCACGGTATTGTTAAAATGTGCTGGAGATGTTCAAAAAGTACCAACACATAAATCAATTCACCAAGTTTTATATTTAAAAATAATCAAATAAAATTACTTTTTGTTTGCATAATCACTAAAAAAATACCAATGATTTTAAATGAGAACTTGACTGACAGCAGATTAATAGCATGCTCAAATATCTAATGTAAATGTTCAAATAAGGAAAAGGGTTAAGTCAAAATTATAATTGATTAATAAATTATTATATGTATTTCATCTGCTCCATAAATAGTTCTAGATACCTTATCTGAACTGTTTAAATGTGTAGAATCGGCATAAGCTTGTTTTTTATCAACCGATCAAAATCTACAGCAGGGCATGCAAATTCAGTGTTAATGCTAAATGCTAAACAAGTGTTTCAAGATTAGAGGCCAAAAGATTGTTCAAATTAACGAAAGAACAATAGCTAACACTTTACAATAAGGTCCCATTTGTTAACATTACTTAAAGCAGGTTAACATTAACCAACAATGTGCAATAGCTAATTGTAGCAGTAGTTAATATTCTTTGTTAATGTTTATTAATAACAATACATATAGTTAATGTTTGCTCCATTGAACAATATTTGCACACAACTTTTGATTTTATAATGTATTATTAAAAGTTTAAATTAACATAAAAATGATTAATAAATGCAGTCATAACATGAAAAAACTAACTAATGAAACCTGTTAAGTGTTGCTGAACAATAATAACGAATCAGTCAATACATAGGCCAACTGTTCTCTATTATAGATCAGTGGATAGGCCATGTTTTAAGTTAGAAAAAAAATGGTTACAAATAAATAGCTCATTAAGGCTTTACGTATTAATTATTTGGTGCTATTGTGAATATTAAAGAGAATATAAATTTCTGAATGACTGAAACATTATTTACACATTTAGGAAAGTAGCAGAGCTGCTTTGTTTGCAGGGTTTCTTGTATAATGGCAGTGCCCTCTAGTGACGAATGTGCATCATTCAGAATCAGCACTAGCACGTCTCCTTCACTTGCTTCACCTTTCTTCTCATTTAAATTAAACCGTTGTCATTTTAAAGCTCAGTAATAATATGAGGCTGTATGGCTATTTTTTCATGAATAAACTGAATAAACTAATACGTTTGTTACTGGCTACTGTATAAGTTAGGCTGTTTTGTATTTTGAGATCACGCTCATGCTCCTAAATACATTTTCCAGTTCGCACGCATCTATTTTTAGTCGCAAATGCGAGCAAGCACTGTCGAGCCCTGTGTTTCCCGTGAACTCAGTGGACAAAGCAGTATTGCGACTAAGAACATGTGCTTTAGGTATTGGAGCGAAGATGAAAACAAAACGCCATCGAATCGTTTCTGAATACATGCAGAACCTTCAGAGGTACATATAATTAATTAATTCATAAATTAATTTGTATAATTCCCTCAGCACTCGTTTAAAACCTCGCAGCTTTTCCGCTCTGTTTTCACTCAAAACAAAACTCTGCTGCTGTGCGCACACGTGACTGTTACTGAAAACTGTGCTTTATGCTGAACAGTATTTATTTATCATGAGATGTTCAAATCGTGGTAATTAATTTACCTCAGGCAAGTCATCGGTGACCACAGCTTGTTAGTTCACCTGAGAAATTAAGTTTAGACAAGAGCATTTCTCGAAAAATTTGAGCTAGGCTATTAATTAATTACATTTTACTTTACCTCTTAGTGATATCTTACTCTTTTTGTCACAGTGTCTAATTGGTGTGCCCATGTATAGCCATCAGAGGGCACACTTCTTAGTTTTGTTTGTTTCTCTGGACTTCAGTTCTCATCACCCTTTTCTTTGACTATTTAGTCTCATAATATTCAGCTGTGTCTCATTTACCTTGTTAACTCATCCACATATAAACCAGTTTTTTTTGTCTTTGGTTGCTGGTTTATTGTTTACCGTTACGTGTTTTCTGTTGCTCTGTTTTTGCCCTGATGTGGATTACATTGCATTTGGATCTTCTAGTTTTGGTACATTCCATGACCGAGTAAACCAGCCATCAACAGATCCAGCAGCTAGGCTGGGCTTATTGGATTGTGGACCATGGGAATTCGTATTCTTCCTCCTGCTTCGAAGAAGGAGCAGAAGGCTCAGCTCCAGATGTTGGCAGATCTTCTCCAACAGTGCATGAAAGTAGGAGGTTTTGAACAGACCTTCTGAGCTCAGCAAGATTTTTAATGATTGCTTAGACAACTCCTTGCCTCCTTGGGAGATGGAGGGACTCTTAACTTTTGGAGTTTCATTGGTTATCTTTGTTACTGTAATTCAGGAACGTCATGTCGGTCTGAGTCCTTTGCAGTGCCCCCGGAGATGTCCGAGCCCACTCCAGTAGATAGCAAATCTTCACTGTCTCAGCCTAGCAAGCGAAGGTCGAGAAGGAGGAGGGCAGCAAGGTCCACTCCAGTTCTCTCGGAGCCCGCTCCAATCCTTGAATCTGCACCAGAACCCGCACTAGTCTATGAGTCTGACCCAAATCCGGTGGTCCTGGAGGACCCGAATCCAGTGGTTCCCAGTCCAGTTGTCCTGGAGGACCCGACTCTGGTGGTCCTGGAGAACCCAACTCCATTGGTCCTGAGTCTGGTGGTCCTGGAGGACCCAGAGGTCGCCACAGAACCACCCAATTTTACAGCTGCTGCCATAATCAAGAAGGCCGTCTTTGCCTTTGGCCTCTGGGCTATTCTGCATGCATGGGAGCATTCAGAGTCCACCCCAGAGCCCGCTCCAGCCCGGGAGCATTCAGAGTCCACCCCAGAGCCCGCTCCAGCCCAGAAGCATTCAGAGTCCGCTTATGAGCCCACTCCAGTCCAGGAGCCTTCAGAGTCAACTCCTGAGCCCGCTCCAGTCCGGGAGTCCTCTGAGCCCACTCATGAACCTGCTCCAGTCCGGAAACCCTCGGAGGTCATGAGTTCACTCCGGAGCCCACTCAAGTCTACAAATTCATTCCAGAGTTTGTTTCAGTCTATGAATACATTACAGAGCTTACTCAAGTAAATGAGTTCACTCCTGAGCTCCTTCCAGTCCAAGAGTCCACTATTGAGTCAGCTTTAGTTCCTCCTGAGGTGGTGGTTTCTGCTGTGGAGTCTGTCGTGGCCCATCAGGGCAAGAGATGGATTCCTTCCATTTAGTCAACGAGGCTCGAGAAGCAGGGTTCCAGATGTCAAAATAAGACTTTATTAACCAGTAACAAAGCCGAGATACGGTCACTGCAGCTACCGCATCGGACTCTCTGTACATCCATTTTATACCTTTTTCACTACCCAAACTTGGGAGTTCCGTTTTTTTAATTGGCTATGCTTGTCTGGTTTGCCACAATTAATTTATTACTTGCACCTGGGCATTTTAATGGTGGCATTTGGCTTAATCAGTCCTTTTTTCAAAAAAGACCTTGGCAGCGGTCCCAGAAGACATACATCAAAACTGTTTACATGTCTTTGTCATATTCTGGGCATTTACCCAAAGTTCATAGTGTTATTCCAGTTCACTAATACACTCCATTGTAAAGCACTAGTACTGCCAAATAGATTGGAATAATTCAACATATTGATCAGTTTATGGATTACATTCTTGAACATACATCGTATTTTGAGTAAAATAATACTATATTGAGTAAATAACATACTATAAAGTAAAATAACACAATATATTCCCCCCTCTGAGACTTTACGAAGTCTCACCACTAATAACCCTTGCCCAGAGTGCAACACCACAAGTCCACCCATCCTTCTATGAACCAATAAAGTTCCTCCATTATCTCTTCTCTTAACAAATGGCTTCTTTATGCTGCTGCACTCCAGAGGAAGTCAGATCCAAACATCTCTCCTCATCATTGACTAGAGAAGAGTAAAATAATCTACTTCCCTACCTATACATTCTTGGGGGCCCACAAACACTCAAAACAAATCAGCAATCTGTTTTAAAGCATGTGCATGTCTTTTAGCCTTGCCCATGTTTGTCATGGTTATGTAGAGTACATGAATGATTAGTCAAATGATTACACGTATCAAATATCAAAATTAGAAAAACAAAGTAATGTAATGCAATATATTATGCACTGATTTATCCCACGCTGCCAGAGGAACTCCAAACATTTCCGGTAGCCTGGAGTTCTATCTGGTGATGTTGTCCTTTGTTGCCAGAGGAGCTCTTAGGCAGATCCAATGCCCTACAGCTCTATCTGGTGTTGGAGTAGATGGTGCGTTTTTAAACCTCCAGTTGAATCTACTCATGCTGCTAAGCACTGAGGTGCTCGTCGACCCTTCCTTCTCATATTTTCCAGTGATGATTTTCCAGTGTTAGAAGAAACAAACTACATACTGATCATGAAGGTTAAATGATGAATACTTGCAAATAAGTAGTAAGCATGCAAACTTTCTTTATCGTCCCCTTTTCTGGTTGCATTGCCTCGTAACATGGACACTGACCTGCTTATAAACTTCAGCGTTCCCTTTACTTCCAAAAATAATTAAATTTCACATTTGACTTATGTAAGAGATTAAAATGCTCTTTAAAAATAAATGATTTCAGAATAAATGATTCAAACATTAAGATTTCAAAACAAATAACTTCAGGAAGGGGTATATGCCAAAATAAAATACATAAACCCTCTAACTTCCTTCCTACTCTATCCAAATATTCTAATGCTACTACATAATGTGAAAAGAAAATACAATGAAGATATTAACTCCCTTTCTATCAAAAATTACAATACAAGATAAAAATAATGAATAAAAATAAAAGGCACCCCTTCCCTACCACTCGGTCAAGAATGTTTTACACAAATTCATCCAGTTCATCCAGTCCAGGTCCTACTGTATACATGTTGGTACATCCAACGTCAATTCCAGTTGGTCTCACCGACACATTAATCATCTGTTTGGCTGCAGCACTGGCCAGCATTGATCTGATGAAAGGCACAATACAACAGAACAACAAAAGAAACACAACAACAACAATGCCAATTATAATGCCCACTTTGGCTAACCATTACAAGTATCTTTTTCCTCTAACAGTTCTTATCATGTCTGCATAGTCCATGACTAGATGTTTGAATGGTCCTTCTGGGACTGGTATATGACCAATTGGAGCAGATACTCCTTTTCTGACATTATTTTGGGCACAAACGTCACATTCAGATAAATACTCGTCCACCATTGCTTGTAAATAAGGCGACCAATAACCTTGACGCTTTATTTTTCTAATCACTTCCCCCCTCGCGCAATGGTCAAAACCATGCACGTCAGAGATCAGGATTGTAAGTAATGGTGTTGGAGCAATCATGTGGCCTTCGTGAGAACGCCAAAGTCCATTTGCATCTCGTGTTGCTCCTCTTTGCTGCCACACACTAATTTCATATGGTGTGGCTTGTTGTTGTATTCGCGCAACGTCTGCCAATTGAGGCTGAGGTTGAATCAGAACTGAGGGAGCCATTATTGCTGTTGTACAGCCAGAGGCTTGTTTAGCATATTGATCAGCTGCATTATTGCCCCTAATCACAAAATCCTTGCCTTTTTTGTGTGATTGACATTTGATAATGGCCAACTTTTTGGGATGCATCATGGCTGATATTAACTCAATTATCTGGTCACCATGCTGGATAGGCGTGCCATCACTTTTCTTAAAACCTCTTTGCTTCCAGACTGCTCCAACGAGGTGGCATACACCATGTGCATATGCAGAATCACTGTAAATATTTACAGTTTGGTCTTTAGCCAGTTTACAGGCTTCAGTGAGAGCCTTCAACTCTGCCAGTTGTGCTGAGCATGGTTGCTCACAATGCTGCACCACCACTGGGACAAAATCATCATCAGCACGTTTTACAATTGCAAATCCAGCATGATTACCCAAATGGTCTCTAAAACATGAACCCTCCACAAAATATTCAACAGGTATATCAGGAATTGGTGTTGATTCTAGATCTGGTCTCAATGTAGTAAAGGCTAAGGAATCAGCTATACATTCATGTGATGTGCCTTCATCCTGCAATGGTATGAAATTTGCTGGATTAACTGTTGTGCATCTTTTGATTGTAATGTCTGAAAAGGTTAGCAATGTTGAGTATGCTATACATCTAGAGGGAGTCAGAACAAACTTCCCTTGTTCCAATAGCTCTGTTACTTTGTGATGAGTATAGATTGTAACTGGGTAGCCCATAGTTATTGTGGAGGCTTTTTCATATGCAAAATACACTGCAGCTAACCCCTGTTGGTAGCATGGTGGGTATCCTTCTGCTACATTATCCAGTTTTGTGATATAATAAGCAATTGGTTGTTTTTTCCTTCCACTACAAGTTTCCTGCATCAGCACTGCAGATGCATAACCATCTTGCCTGTTTGCAACGTACAAATGAAATGGTTTTTCATAAGTGGGAGTGGTCAAGGCAGGAGCGCTCTGTAACTCTTTTTTCAATGATTCAAATGATATTAATGCCTCAGCAGTCCATGTCAGTGATGCCCTAAGATTTTGATGGCCCACTTGTTTCATTGGTGCCCTTAGTGGAGCTGTTTTGATGGCATAATCTTCAATCCAATCTGCACTAAAACCTGTCATCCCCAAAAAAGTCATAATTTGTCCCACTGTTTGTGGTTGAGGCGCTTTGCTGATGCCCTCCAATTGACTGGGTGATATAGCTTTCATCCCATGTGAAATTGTGTGTCCTAAATATTCAACTTGTGGTAAGCAATATTGCAGTTTCTCTTTTGAGGCCTTATGTCCCCCCTCAGCTAATTTATTGAGTACTTTGAATCTTGATGACATTGTTCCAAAGTCATTGAAGAAATCAATAAATCATCTACATATTGCATCAATGTGCTGTCCAGCCTAAGATAACTTAAGTCTTCTTTTAGAACTTGATTAAACACATGTGGTGAATGTTTGAAGTCCTGAGGCATTCTCGTGTATGTGAGTTTTTTACCTTGGTAGGTGAATGCAAACAATGGTTGGCTCTCCTCAGCTAGGGGAACATTGAAAAAAGCTGAGCAGAGATCAATCACAGTAAAATAATTAGCAGCAGATGGAACATTGGTTAGCAACGTATGCGGGTTTGGTACTTCAGCAGGCCAATCTTCCACAACCTCATTCACTGCTCTCAAATCATGCACCAAACGCCATTTTGATTTGTATGCTTTAGCTACTAGCAATATTGGGGTGTTACAATAACTAGTACTTTCAACAAATACTCCTGTTTTCACTAATCCCTCAATTGTTTTTTGGATTCCCTTTTCCGCTTCTGGTTTCAAAGGGTATTGCATCTTCTTTGGTATTTTAGCTTCTGATCTGAGTGTTATTCTAACTGGATTGGCTGATTTTACCAACCCCACATCTGTGTCATGTTGAGACCATAATTCCATTGTTACTTGTTTTTCCATTTCTTTTAACAATTCGGCTTGCTTTGTTTGATGTTCATTGATTTTTGGATCAATCTTTGTATCACCATTCTGGGAACCCCCAACACTGGGGTAGCACACAAAATTTTGAGATACACTTTATCTGTTGATTGGAAGATTAGAGGATTTTCTGTGGTTTCCCACTTGCATTTTTCAGCTTTTTGCATCATAGGGCCCAAGTCTTTAGAAACACAGTTTTTGCTTATGTATAAGGTAACATGAGGAACTGAGTTTGGTACTTCAAACCACTCATCAATGAATTTCTCCCTATCTACCTGCAGAGCTGCTCCTTCTGGTCCTACTACTATGTATTGTGACATCATAGTGATTTTCAGCCCTTTTATGTTTTCTAACCATCTTTTTTCAAGTTCAGAGTCTTTGTTCTCATCATACTTCATTGTACAATGAAATTCAGTTTTTGGTAGGCTTGGCTCACAAAGCTGTTCCCTTATGTATCTTCCCCATTTGCTAATTGTTCTTTCCACATCTTCTTTTAGCTCTCCTAACCAATATATGTTAGCACATGGTTCTTGTGTTTGTTGCAATGTTGAGACATTCATTTGTCTAATTGCCCTATCATCCACATAAATTCCATCGGGGGTAGACCATATCTGCATTTTTAGTTAACATATGTCATCTCTGCCCAACAAATTGAGAGGTGTATGTTCTGAAACTAAAATTGGTATTCTTATTTCAGTGTCTCTCAGGCTTATGCTCACGGGCCGTCATGGGAAGTAGCCGAGTTACCCCCGAGAATCCTACTGTCTTTATATATTTTCCAGACATGGTGTCGCTTGTGCTGTTGCAGTCTGATATGCTGGTGGATGCACGTTCATTGGTGCTGGTGGATGCACGTTCATTGGTGCTGGTGGATGCACGTTCATTGGTGCTGGTGGATTGACAGGCACTGAAGTATTGACAGGTGCCATCACTGCTGACTGGTCTTCCTTCTGCACTGCTTGGAGCTTTTTCTTCTTATTTAGCAGCTCCTCGAGCTGCATCTGGGTCAGTTTTCGTTGTAGCTCTTTTTCTTGGTTTTTTACCTTTAACTGTTGTCTTCTGTACTGTTCCACAGCATGGACCACATGGTCTCTGAACTCTTTGTGTGTCTTTGAATTCAGTCCTACCACATCTTCCAGTTTTACTTTCACTGTTGAAGGCATGGCTTCCACAATGGCGGTTCTGAAGAGTGCTGTCAGTACTTTGTCTTGTTCTGGATCCCTTTCCAGTTCCTCTTTCCAATGTCTTAGTTGTTTTTAGATGTAGGTGGTGGGGTTCTCAGTTTCCTCCATCGGTTCCCCCTTCAGGAACCCTGGGTCTGTTTGCATTGGGTATTCAGCCCTCAGTGTCAACCAGATGTCACGTCGATGCTTGTCAAAGGAGATTCCATCTGCCTGAGGCCTATCCACTGCTTGAAGGAGGCTAGATTGCTTGAGGATGTCATTCATCTTGGAGTCTCCCAGGCACTTTGCAAGCAGGGCTTTGATATCACCCAGGGCCAGAAGTTTTCCAGTCGTTTCTTCTTCGAATGTTCTGATCCATTTCCCGGCACCTTCATGTATGTCTGGAAGGTGGGAAACCAAAGTGTCCAGATCTTGGCCGGCCTAAGGCATATATTGGGTGTAACCTTGCTTAATTCTCTTTGGTTCTCAACGGAGGTGGTCGCTTTCTCTCCCCGTCCTCACCCTTATCTTCCCTGCTTTGCTCCCTTGTCTCGTGAGAGACTCTCTCTGCACTGCTCTCCAAACTAAAATATTATGGATTAACTGGTCTCTTAATGCGATTGACACTATCGAAACTTGGGTTTCGGGGAACCTGACTGCCCTGACGGAACGTTCGCAGCCGGCTATACGATGGAGCGTGGGAGAGGTGGCGAATCGTGTGTCTTGCGGCTCTTTCCGTGGAGGACATTGATATCTACCTATTCGGAACCATGATAACAGGTATTTTGCTGATTGGATTAGGCTTTGCCCTGGGTTATCGAGGAATTCAGAAAACGGGAACAGCTGTCCAAAGCCCCACAAGGCTGCCCGTATGATTGAAGCTGTGGGAAGAGTGGTCAGCATTGAGACTGAGACATTAACCGCAATATGGATTCTACCAAGGAGAAGTTCACGGCTTTACAAAGGGAAATTGATTAAAATGGAGACCAAAATGGACAGAGAGAGTAGCCTGCAAAAATTGGAATGTTTACTCGCCCCAAAGACAAAACAAATCTTATCTTTTTCTGGCTCCCCTACAGTGGCCTTGGCAAGGCTGTTGTTGGAATCTCCCCCGGGAGTGCAATGCATTGAGACACTCTTGTGTTCCTCCCCCACCCTACAGACATTACAGACATTGCCCCCCCCGACCATTCGCCTCTGTTCGCTTCGATCTGCTGGCCCGGTCAAGCGGGTCTGACCAGCGCCGGATCAGTGGCTGCGGGACCAGATGGCTGCTTGCTGGGCCGGATTCACTTCCCCTGTGGCTATGTCGTGTATGTGCTTTTGTGTTGCTGAGGTGTTTTTCCTGTTCTCACACTGTACTCCCCAAGGAGCATAGTCTGGGGGCTATTTTTTTTCTCCTCACTTTCCTCATGTAATGCTGTATTTTTCTTCAATTCTACTTGCATTTCACTACTGATTGTACTTGTATGATTGTGTATGTGACGAATAATAAAGAACCTTGAACCTTAATGAGGATTGGGCATTCAACTCTTGGGGCTTCAGCTTCTCTTGATGCCCTGGTTGATCTGTGTTCCTCCCTCCCTCTTTGTCTCTGTGTTTTATGAACTTGTAACTGGTCATCTGGAGGTTCTATATCTTGCATGACCAATGTCCCAGCTACTTGCTTGTATTGTTTTCGCTGGACATAATCATGTTGGCTTGGGTGTGACTGCATTGGTTTACGTTTGTCAATCAGTTCACCCAGCTCTTGATGTAGTGAGTTCACAGTCTTTTCAAACTCTTCTCTTGTCATGTGGACAGCTTGTTTGAGTTCCTCTCTTGTTCTATTGCACCTTTCCTCCATTTCATCCAGTGCTTCCTGGATGGAGTCAGCAGGTGACATACTTCTTTCAGGTGTTTCCTCAGGCTCTTCAGCTTGATAGTTTTCCACGCTTTCACAACTTGATGTCATATATCTGTGGTAGCATGCCAGGTCTTCCAGCTTTTCTGAAAGAGAATGATATGTGGGTGGCTCACCTGTTTTCTCCTCCTCTCTGCAGTCCTCAGCCCTCTCTTTTCCATCCTTGGCTCCTCCTTGTGGGCTGTTCTCTCTCTCTCTCTCTCTGTCTTGGCTGTGTCAGTGGTGTGGATGTTCTCAGCCTCTCCCTCGGTTGCTCCAGCCCCTCCCTCATGGCTGTGTGAGTGTGTTTTTTCCCTACTGCCTACTGTTCCTCTTACTTCTCTCGTGCAGCTCTGCTCTTTTTCAACATCTGTATTTTCATCATGTAGGTATCCCTCAAATTCTATTGGGCCCTTTAAATCTGGGCATTTGGTTAACAGCTCGATCACAGGAAGGAGCATATGGAGGTGGCCTTCTTTTGTTTCATTGTTTTTATTCTCTCTTTCTTGTTTTTCCAATTTTATTAATCTAATTCTCGTTCTCTTTTTTCATTTCTCTTTTTGGAGGTGTCATTGGTCTTGTAATTTTTAATCAAGACCTCCATTTCTTTACACATTGCCACATTAAATGTTCCTCCTGCCAGCCACTTAGTAGCCAATTTCTTTGTTCTCTCTGCCCACTTCCCTGAGAGTTCCCTTATTGTTTCGTTACAGGCTGGATTTCTAGCTGCCAAGCTTTCATCTTTGAAAGCCAGATTTATTAACCTGTTTAATATAATGAATTATTATTACTATTATTATTATTGTTTCCTTCAGTGATTTACCTCTCTAATCCCAGCCCTTTAATTACTTGTTAATCTTCACCAGGCTCATCAGACGAGGATCACTAAAAGCATCCGACCCCTGATTTTCACCTTGATTTTTGCTGGGCGGAGGACTTATCACTTTTTATAGAATTTGGTTAGACTTTCTCAAATATTTTAAAATAATAACAATGTGTTTTCTAGTTGATAATTAATCTTTCTCATTGCTCCATTCATTTGGATTACCATAATATTCATCAACTTTGTACATTTTACTCTGCTTTGGATGAGATTTTCATCCTTTTCTTTCCCTCTCCTGTATTTGACCTTCACTTCCAGCAGTCTTTACTTATACCCATTCATTCAATTTCACACGCACATACAGTGGGCCCACTTTCTCTCTTTCTGTCTCTCACACACACACAGACCAGCAGAGAAAAAATACCAACAGGCTTTGATCTCTTTCTGGGAATGAAAAATCAATCAGTTTTTATCTTTTTCTTTATCAATAATTCAGTTTCACAATTTGGATCGCAACTTGGATGGTGTCAAAATAGCCGACAAAGCCAGTTTCTTGGTATATTTTTTGTTTTTTCAACTCTTATATAGTTCTTAATAAACTCTTTATTCTCCATTCAATGTATTTATCTTTATAGGTATTGTTTTTTCATTCCAGTTAAGCCAAAAACATTTAACATAAAACATATATCACGCACATCCAACACAGCGCAAAGCAGCCAGCACAGATAATGATTAAGCCAAACATGCAATGCTTCAATGCCTCAACACACACACATAGTGGACAGACAGAGACTAACGATTTAACTCTTTCCAGTCAGCAGACACCCGCCCATGCAACTCTTCCGCTGTGGGAACCCGTCAGGGCCACGCTCAACCAACTACGAGCAGCTCCCTGATATTTTCCTGTGGCGCCCCCACTTTTGGAAGTTGCCTGTACGGGATTTTATGCCTCACTTAGGCAATTTCACTTCTTATGCATATATATCTCTTTATCACTCTTCCGCATGCGCGACTTTTGAAATCTGGAACTCCTTAAATCATACTTGCCTTTTCATTTACTTTTCATTAATTTAATTCCAATTCAATGTCTTAGATTATTTTATTAGTGAAGCCCTGTCTCAGATTACCATCGCAGGCATGATCTTAGCCAACCACGCAAACAATCTTTATCTCCAATTTAAGCAAAAAATTGCTTACCTTTTAGGCGCCTTTTGTTTTGTGATTTGTTTGCGTGTTCAGCCAGGCCCTCCGCCCGCGACGGCTCTCAGGGACGCCGGACCTCAATCCAGTCCTGCCGGGGTCGCCAAGTTTTATGTCGTGGCCCATCAGGGCAAGAGATGGATTCCTTCCATTTAGTCAATGAGGCTCGAGAAGCAGAGTTCCAGATGTCAAAATAAGACTTTATTAACCAGTAACAAAGCCGAGATACGGTCACTGCAGCTACCGCATCTGACTCTCTGTTTTCCTGTACATCCATTTTATACCTTTTTCACTACCCAAACTTGGGAGTTCCGTTTTTTTATTGGCTATGCTTGTCTGGTTTGCCTCAATTAATTTATTACCTGCACCTGGGCATTTTAATGGTGGCATTTGGCTTAATCAGTCCTTTTAAGAAAAAAAGACAATCAGTCCTTTTTTCAAAAAAGACCTTGGCAGCGGTCCCAGGAGACATACATCAAAACTGTTTACATGTCTTTGTCATATTCTGGGCATTTACCCAAAGTTCATAGGGTTATTCAAGTTCACTAATACACTACATTGTAAAGCACTAGTACTGCCAAATAGATTGGAATAATTCAACATATTGATCAGTTTATGGATTACATTCTTGAACATACATCATATTTTGAGTAAAATAATACTATATTGAGTAAATAACATACTATAAAGTAAAATAACACAATAAGCCTCACGGAGCAAAGGGTGGTTTGAAAAAGTTTTTAATCTGCGCCTACTCGTGTTATGCACAACGGATTCACATATTGATCAATAATAGAAAATATACAAGCGTGTGATTATAATTAATAATTGAGTATAGTAGCAAAAAATATTTTAGGTGAGCTGTTCAGGGTCTCAGAGACCCCAGCTATAGAACATGATTAAATACAATAGAGGTGTGATGTGCATTCAGTTTCTGTCTCGTGTTGAGGTTAATCTACACAATTTTACTGAATCCCAAATAAGTGTGTAGGCACACACACACACAACCAAGTAAATGTAAAGTCAAACACAAGAGTCATGTCATTTTCAAACCAACTGTCCCGAACTTCTGATACTGCTTGACATTCGAAGCTTCAAACATCATTAGTCACGTTGTATTGGTCCTTTCATTTCAGATCAATGCGTGATACAATAGTGCTTTACAAACTGCATCGGAGCCCCGGTATCAATCATCCCATGTAAAGTAATGCTTATATTACTATACTGGCCATCGGAGCGAACCAACCCTGTGACGTCACACGCTGTGGTACTGCAAGATGACGGTGGCGACCTTGCTCTAATAGCTAAAATAAAAAATTAAAATTTCTTTAAAATGGTTACATTAATCATGTTTGTTATATATTTTTTTATCAAAGTGGAAATCACTTTACTAAATAATGTAAAATTAACTGACTGCTTCACTTCCACTTTAATACTTAACCCTCTATGGCATGACTTTTTATTTTGGGGGGGAAAAAATATGTTACCCAATTTTTTGGGAGCTTGGGGGTCCCTGATAATATATCCATCATAAAATGTGTCCCCCCCCACCCCTGAAAAAAATATTGGTTCGTTGCCTCAGGGCAACAATGTGCTACGAGGGTACTAAAACAGCAAGGTTTTCTATATAAGTGGAATAAGGAAAACATGTAATATATTCATTAGAACATGTTTTATTTTGACAAACATCAATAACAAATGGTTATTGAAACAAAAAAAACAATGAACAATCAAATAAACAAACTACTACTAATTACAACACCAAATGTTTCTGACATTTCATATAAACATATTGTAACACTTATATATTAACCAACATCCGAATGACTATGTGTGTATGTGTGTGTGAATGTGTGTTTGTGTGGTTTTTTGGATATTGTTTGAATCAGAGCTTCTCTTTTTGACAAAGCATACTCTGATTTCCTACTCTGTGTGAAACCTCAGAAAGCAGTTGCTGGTGGATGTAAAACAGAGGTGAACATCACATTTCCGGCACTTGGCTTTTGGTGTACCTGTGCACCCTGGTACCTTGCATCTCCCCTTCTTTTCAGCCATAATCATCCAGTGGGCTGTGGCATCCAGGCGCACATCAGGGACTGGAATTGGAGCAGCGGGTCCTTTTCTCCTCTTTTCCTCATACTCACCAGCAATTGTGGAACAGGGGCGACCTTTCTTGCGCTCCAGGCTCTTTCCACTTTTGCATAGGGCTTCAGCAATGTAGGATTTGAAGGTATACAGCTTCATATGTTCATTCTTTCTCATGCCAGTACCTTCACAATCTCTTCGGTAGAGCAGCCATGTGGTCACGATGATCATATCCAGAAGGTGGAACACCAGCCGGTGGTACCACTTCTTTGATCTGATTTTGATCCGATACAGTGCAAGCAGTGAGTCAAGAAGATCCACCCCACCCATATTCTTGTTGTATTCTTTCACCACAGCAGGGCAGGGGACTTTGGTGATCATCTTTTGCTTGCGATCCCACCTGTCAACCTCGGTGACTGGGTGGGCTCCAGTGTAATCACTGAGAAGGGTCACTGAGCGATTATCGTACCACTTTACAGCATACAAGGTGGTTTCTCTCACCATGGCCATCTTCTGTTCAAAAGATCCACGTCCTGCTCTTTTCAGCTCAGCATCGCACATCAAGTTGACACCCGGTAGTCTGTTGCCACGAACAGTACCAGTGCAGTGAATTCCCTGCTGAGCCAGTGTAAGCACAAGAGGGACACTCGTAAACCAGTTGTCGAAAAAAACCTTGTAGTTCTTATGCTTGGGTATAGGCTGGGCCAGGCGGAGGACAACGTTGCCACTTGCTCCCACATCTGCTAGCTCAGGGGGTTGTACAACTCTCCCTGTGTAGATTTCCAAGTTGTACGGGACACCATCAGAGCCAGCCAAGACCAGAATCTTGTAGCCCCATTTCTTTGGTTTTGATGGCAGATATTGCTTCAGTCTGTTTCTTCCCTTGAATGGGACCATCTGCTCATCAACAGCCAGCTTCTCACTCATTGGGATTGATGTCAGTTTTGAGGTTAGATGAGTAACCAGTGGTCGGATCTTGTGGAGTGGATCATTATTATCCTCCTGTCTCTCTTCATTGTTATTGAAGTGCAGGTGTTTTTTGATGGCCTCCCATCTATTCAGTGTCATGGTGTCAGCTACTTGGGATACTCTGCAGGCTTTGTTCCAAAACATGCGGGTGCCTGGTAAACCAAACAATGACATGTTGTCAGACTTTGTCTTCCTCTGCCTTTGTCTCCTCACCCTTATATGGTCCTTCCTATTCCCCATCATTAGTTGATTAGTCTTCGTCTGTGTCTTGATTGTGTCCCAGGTGTTTCCAGTTATGTCTCCCTTTATATAGTCGGTTCTGCCCCATGTTTGCTGTGGATTATTGTTAATGTCAGCGTGTCAATGTTCTTACCTGTGTTCCTGTGCCTCCTCCGTCTGTTCGACATTAAATACCCTGTTTGTTTCTATCCTCGTCTCCTCGTTCCTGGATCCCCGTGTGAACCGTGACAGAATAATCCACCTTAAAAGATGAACGGATTCTCCTTCACGGCGATGGAGTTCGCAGCCTGTGCCTTTGCCCTTAGCCGGCGGAATCTCCCCTTCGTGGAGTTCGCCGGAGAATTCTGCGGGCTCGCCGCGGTGTCGGAGCTCCACGACGCGGCAATCCTCCATCTGTTTCGGCTCGGGGCAAATTACCAGCGCCCTATGGATCTCCCAGACACCACAGGATTGTGTTGGAGAGAGGGGATCTACCGGTGTCTGGGAAGTTACCGGTCCCGAGTCGAAACCAGCCCACGAGTGTCTCCGCTGGCCCCGTCCAGCTCATCTTCGTCTCCGCTGGTCCTGCTCAGCTCTTCTTCGTCTCCGCTGGTCCTGCCCAGCTCTTCTTCGCTGGTCCCGCCCAGCTCGTCTTCGTCTCGGCTGGTTCCCGAGCGCCGCCGCGAGCCCACACTTCCCGAGCGCCGCCACGAGCCCGCGCTTCCCGAGCGCCGCCGGGAGCCCACGCACTCCGGCCCGGGAGCCCACGCACTCCGCTCCGGCCCGGGAGCCCACGCATTCCGCTCCGGCCCGGGAGCCCACGCATTCCGCTCCGTTCTGGGAGCCCCTGCTGGTCCCGTCCAGCTCTCCAGAGCCCCTGCTGGTCCCGTCCAGCTCTCCAGAGCCCCTGCTGGTCCCGTCCAGCTCACCTGGGCCTCCGCTGGTCCCGTCCAGCTCACCTTGGCCCACGCTGGTCCCGTCCAGCTCACCTGGGCCTCCGCTGGTCCCGTCCAGCTCACCTTGGCCCACGCTGGTCCCGTCCAGCTCACCTGGGCCTCCGCTGGTCCCGTCCAGCTCACTTTTGCCTCCGCTGGTCCCGTCCAGCTCACCTCATGCTTCTCCGCTGGTCCCGTCCAGCTCACCAGGGCCTCCGCTGGTCCCGTCCAGCTCACCAGGGCCTCCGCTGGTCCCGTCCAGCTCACCAGGGCCTCCGCTGGTCCCGTCCAGCTCACCAGGGCCTCCGCTGGTCCCGTCCAGCTCACCAGGGCCTCCGCTGGTCCCGTCCAGCTCACCTGGGCCCACGCTGGTCCCGTCCAGCTCACCCTTAGCTCCGCTGGTCCCGTCCAGCTCACCTTTCCCTCCGCTGGCCCTGTCCAGCTCGCCTTCCACGGCTCCTGAGCGCCCCCCTGAGATGGGGAGCTTCCCCAAGAAAATTTTGGGGGGGGGCTACCCTCCATGGCCACCTAAGCTCCCCGATCCGCCATGGCCTCCCAAGCTTCCTGCTCCGCCATGGCCGCCAGAATCCCCGGATCCGCCATGGCCGCCTGAGTCCCCGGATCCACCATGGCCGCCGGAATCCCCGGATCCGCCATGGCCGCCTGAGTTCCCGGATCCGCCATGGCCGCCTGATCCGCCGTGGCCGCCTGGGTCCCCGGATCCGCCATGGCCGCCTGAGTCCCCGGATCCGCCAGGGGTCCCGGAACGGGCACCGCCCTGGAGGTCACCTGTCCGGTCTCCAGGTCCTTGAGGCCTCCAGAGTGCCCACCCCCCCTCCCCTTTCGATGTCGTACGGCGCGGGACGCGCCTATTGGAAGGGGGGGGGGGGGTAATGTCAGACTTTGTCTTCCTCTGCCTTTGTCTCCTCACCCTTATATGGTCCTTCCTATTCCCCATCATTAGTTGATTAGTCTTCGTCTGTGTCTTGATTGTGTCCCAGGTGTTTCCAGTTATGTCTCCCTTTATATAGTCGGTTCTGCCCCATGTTTGCTGTGGATTATTGTTAATGTCAGCGTGTCAATGTTCTTACCTGTGTTCCTGTGCCTCCTCCGTCTGTTCGACATTAAATACCCTGTTTATTTCTATCCTCGTCTCCTCGTTCCTGGATCCCCATGTGAACCGTGACACATGTACACCACAATCCCCAGGAATGACCCTAACTGCTCGATCATGTTCCTTCCGCCCGTAAAATTGTCTTGTGTCCATTTCCTGTAAGTATCAGTAGATAGTAAAAACATTGATCATGAAAAATGCATATCTTAATGCTGACTGTTCAATGTAATTTGTACACATTATGTGTACTGTTAATAAAGAAGAGAGATAAAGTTTGCCAGAAAACACTACTCATTTAGCCAGATTATGAGATGATATCATCTCTGTGGCAACATAATAATAATAATAATAATAATAACATAAATTGCACATATATGATGCATTCACAGAGCTTCCCAGGAGGACTTGAATGCACCATGTGGTCCTAATTTTGCATTCGATCACATCTCCCCAATTTAGCTTATTGCCCGAAAAAAAGTGGTCTAACAGTGTTGCCCTGAGGCAACAAACAAAAAAACACAGTTTTAGTATATAAATAAAATCAAAATGTGTCTTTAAACAATCAAACATACTTCTTTACATACTGATGCACATACATATATTTTTTTTATATAAAGTTATTTAATTTTAAACATGTTAAAAAGTGAAATTGAACTTACCAATTGGTAGCACTGTGTCCCATGCGACTTTGCTTCCGGAAAGGACTGCCCCACCCCCAAACAAAAGGCTACAACCACTTTAGTCCCTCATTTGATTGGACAGACATGTCAGGTGATATTATAAAACATTTTTAAATAAAAAAAATTAAAGGGGCAGTGTGAGGTCCAAAAAGGTAGTTTGTTGCCTGAGGGCAACACCATGCCATAGAGGGTTAACTTATTTATATTCTAAACATTTTAGCACAGATTATATATTGCTTTGTAATTTTAATAAAGATCACCTGGGGAAATGTAAATCGCATTAACATCTGGGGAAATTTTGCATTTATCAGACACTTTTATCCAAAGCAACTTACAATGCGTTCAGGTTATACATTTATTGTCATAATGTGTGTTCCTTGGGAATCGAACCAGGGCCGGAGTGGGGTCCATTTTCAGCCCGGGAGTGTAATGCTCAAGACCAGCCCACCACCAATCCCCATCCAACCCCCTCCCACCGTGGTGGAATCTGGATAAATGACAGATCTGTTTCTTAATTGACATGTTTCAATAAAAAATCTGAATAATGTAAATATGGCCATAAATATTAATAACAAATCACATACTGAGTTTTCTGCAACAAAGTGTCCAACTGTTACGTTATGAAAATAATAGTTTGCATTCAAACAAAAATAAAGTTATGCAGTAAGAAATATACATTTTGCACTATTGTTTTTATATCCATGTCAATTTAATAAATGAAATAAACTATATGAAACATTTCTGCTACAAAAGATACAACAGTAACATCATAAAAAAAAGTAAAATTCAAAATTGAAAGCTGCCAAGCAGTCATTAATATTCATATATGTTAGTCATTATGTTCCTGTGGCTCAGTGGTAGAGCATTGCGTTAGCAGCGCAAAGGTTATGGGTTCGATTCCCAGGGAACACATGTACTGACAATAAATGTATAACCTGAATGCACTGTAAGTCGCTTTGGATAAAAGCGTCTGCTAAATGCGTAAATGGAAAATTAATAACTAAATGGAAAATCAGTAAGCATCTCAAAAGAAAGAAAGGCCTTCTACCATTCTTCACAAGTTTTGGTTTACACTCAGAACTGAAAATGGCAAAGCCTTTACAGCATCAACAACTGTCCAAGCAGTGAACTGGTTTCTGCAACTTTGTTTATTCCTGTCTCATTGTTCTATAGTTTTTGACTATAGCCACTGTACCTTGAGTCGCCAGTTCCTGTGTGCTTGTTTGTCTTGAACAAATATCTGTCAGTTTGGTATGTTAGTCAGGGACCTTCTGCCTGGCTGCTGTTGTCTCACTGAAGATCAATGTCTCTGTTTCTGTCTCTTTCTTTTTCTCACTTCCCTCAGCATCAGGCTTATCTTTATTAAACCACAATAACAGTCAACAGGCTAAAATCAATTACATTACAGACAATCAATAGAAAAAAAAATCCTTCAATGTAAGTCACTTTGGATAAAAGCCAAATGCATAACTGTAAATGTTGCTAGTCACTGTAGGTTACCTTGAGTCGCCAGTTCACGTGTGCTCCTTTGTCTTCTTGAAAAAATATTTGTCAGTTTGGCACTTTTGGCCGCATCACCCTCCTATGCCTTCTTTTTTAACCTGGCTTTTTAAGCTCCTCTAGGAATCTTTTTTTGTACTATCCATTTTATTCTTCCCGCGATTAGCGGACTCTCGTTAACGCACACCACAGCATTAATGGTTTCGGTTTGTCTCCATGGCAACGACCTGGGACACGCGCTTGTGTAGAGGAAGAGAGAGAGAGAGCGCGCGCGCGTTCTGACAACAGAAAACATCAAATTTTAATGATAAATTAAAATCTAGTGTTATTAGCTTAGTTATCAGTCACACGGTAACTTAAACACATATACGTTATTATGTGTATGTAAAAAAAAAAAAAAAAAGCAGGCGAGTCTGCCGGCCCAATTTATGAGCGGGACAGAGCGGCCCACCGGGAATTCTCCCGGTTCACCCGATGGCCACTCCGGGCCTGAATCGAACCCACAACATTTGCTACGCTAACGCAATGCTCTACCACTGAGCCAGAGGAACACAAATTTAAAATTCATTAACATATCAAATAAATTCTTAACCATTTCCATTAAAACTAAATTTCCATTCAGATAGTCAATCCACTGCAAATAAAGTAGAAATTAGATTTATTGCCTTTACATTCAGGGGAGAAATTGAGATTAATTAACTGTCATAAGGATTTAATTTTATAAATTAAATGGTTAAATCACTCTGCAACCATTTAGATTTGATCTATAAATTATTTATGAGTTTGACAGATCTTTCCAAGCCTGTAATTTTAATATCAAGAGAGTTTGTCCTTGATTGAAAATGTCACAAATGCTCTGTAGTTTATCATGAATTGAAAACAGTTCACTTCACAAGACTAGATATAAAGCTAATCTGTATAAATAGCTTTGGGCTTTTGGTTGCTCTGTAGTTCATCCCTTTATTTCATCACATACCCTATTATTTACATCGGATTTACATTAGAAAATTAGTTGTTCTGTCAATTTGTCCTACCCTGTCAGATTTTGCTACCTCCCATTAAAACAGTGGGTAGTACATTCACACCACGAAAAATGCTACCTGTTAAATTATGTTTTATTCATGTGTACTAGTGATGCGCAGATGGCGGTTGTATCCGCAGGGCCCGTGGTAATCCGCGGGTCGGGTGGGTCATGTATTTAAAAAATACATTCTAATTAATTGCAAGTGAGTGAGATAAATTGTTAGTGATGCAAATATTCTCTAAAATATGAACGTGTTTTAAATAAATTTTTTCATCAGGCAGACAGACACAGATTTCAGTTTTGTGTGTATTCGCCTGCTCGGGAAGTTGCAGTGACAGATACAGTGGCATTCAAGGTAAAGTTTTAATGAAGTAGTCTAAAGCGTGTTTATGCTATTAAGAAAGTGTAGAATATTATCTGGCCAAAGAAGAACTTTTGTTTTTTAATTAAATGTTCATTTAAAAGCAGCCTATTATCATTGAATTAGCCTGGTACCATTACCCCTTATGGCTCCGACGACGTTTTGAAACGTTCCGCGGCGTGGCTAGTAGGGATGAGCGAGTACAGCATTATCTGTATCTGTTAACCATATGAATTATCTGTATCCGTATCTGTACCCTTACAAAAATTTACTGCAGTTTTTTTTTAAAGTAAAACTGCAGTTATATTACATAAGAAAAAAATGCAGTTTTTTGGACACGAAAAAACTGCATTATTTCAGTGTATACTATAAGATTTTATTTAAATACAGTTAAAGTATACTGCAATATTGCAGCAGTGTAACTTAAGTAATACTGTAATACAACTACAATAGAACTACAGTATTACTGCAGTACAACCACAGTACTATCATAATATAACTGCAGTATGACAGCAATATAGCTAAAGTGGTACAAAAATAAAACTACAATGCAGCTGTGGCAGTACTGCAACATATTATAAAACATAATACAACTAAAGTGTAATTTAAATTCTAGGAAGTGCAAAAACAATGTGCAATACCAAATAATACAATGAAATACAGCCAGAACATTGAGTTTTATTTTCATTTATTTAAAGTTACAGTGAATTTCATGAATTACGGAACAATAAATTGTGATTTTGTTTTCTTTACACTACAATGACCCTGCAAGTTAGACAAAGCATTTAACATTTATTTACTAATCATGCAAAACACATTCCATATTTATCATTATACATTACTGAGAGAAGTTTCTTTTTTTGAAGACGTTGTCCTCATTGTTGAGCTTGGTTCTGATGACTGTCTTTATCTCGGATGTTGAAACATTGAATTTCTTTTGGATGTAGTCTGAAAACAACAACAACAACAACAAAATAAATAATTCGAAAATTTGAAGAGAAACACTCAAATTTTAGTTACCAACTATTCAACACATACAATGGCGCCAAAGTCACGGGTTTGATTCCCAGGAAAAACAAGAACCAATACTATTGAAATGTGTACCTTGAATTTTGAATAAAAGCATCTGCTAAATGCATACATGTACATGTTTTTAATACCTATATGTAGTTACATCTGAATTTAATTTCTGTAATTGCATTTATAATTACACTGTTGACCCATCCCTTACACCTTAACCCATACTTAAACCTACCCATACCACCAAACCTGTCCCTAACCTACCCGTATCCCACCTCAATAGCAGCAAATGTTTTACAATACAATATGACCACAATAAGTACATTGTACTTTTTTTTTTTTGATGTAAGTACATAGTAGTTAAGGCCACCTAATAAAAAGTGTGACCCAAAAACCATTTGAAACCTAGGTTTTTTACTTGAAATGCTTTATATGTAAAAGCTTGATATAATACCAACATTATTCTTAAAGCTAAGTTAGACATTGATTAATTGAGTGATTTCTCCAATCACACATAACTATAGTTAAGTGGTTATACTAAACATTGATGGAAACAAACTACATTGTTTGTCAAACAATAATAATAACAATGCAACTGATGAAAATCTAAATACTTCTTCAAAGCAGAGCTAGTCTAAAGAAATGTATCAGAATTTACCTATTAAGACAGACACTGTGTGAGCTGGAAGTGCCTCTTTGCTGGTCTCTGAATTTGGCACCTTTCTTCCTTTTAGGGAGTGAGAGGCAAGAGTTTCTCGTCCAAAGGTTACGAGGAGAAGCTCACTTGTAAATTTTTTAAAGTCCTGCGTGTTAATCCTCTCGAACTGGCTCCTCTTAATTCTTACTCCCTCTCCAAATTGATGTAATCAGTTACCTAACAGGGAACAAAAAAGCAGATGTAAAGAACAGTATGAAGGTGTGACCACCACAGTCACAGAATGTAGTAATGTAATTGTTTCTGCTTTGTGAAACAAAATGATCTGGAACTATAATTTAGACATTGATAGTTCTTGATGTTTTGTTAACCTACACTTTATATTATCCATAATGTGAAATATTTTTTACAATTTAAAATAACTGTTTTCTATTTGAATATAAAATACTATTTATTGCTGTGATCAAAATTGTATTTCCAGCATCATTACTCCAGTCTTCAGTGTCACATGATCTTCAGAAATCATTCTAATATACTGATCTGCTGTGCAAGACATTTATATTATGATCAGTGTTGAAGACAGTTGTGTACAATCTTTGTGAGAATTCTTTGATAAACAATGTTAAAAAGAACATTTATCTGAAATTGAAAGCTTTTGTAACATTATATGCTAACATTAAAAAGTTTGGGGTCAGTAAGTTTTTTTTAATGAAATAAATTAATTTTTATTTAGCAATGATGCATTAAATTGATCAAAAGTGACAGTAAATGTATTTATAATATTACAAATACATCTTAATATTTTTTTAAATAAATGGATCAAATAAACGTAGCCTTGGAGAGCAGAAGAGACATTAAAAACTGTAGTGTATAGCTTCTGTTAGTTTTTGAATTACACTATTGCCTGATGACACAACAGTGATTGGAGCATTCACTCTCAGTTTCAGGGATTTAAATTTGGAAGCATGTTTACCAGTGCCTTAAAGGAATACTCCACTTTTTTTGGAAATAGGCTCATTCTCCAACTCCCCCAGAGTTAATAAGTTGAGTTTTACCGTTTTTGAATCCATTCAGTCAATCTCCGGGTCTGAGGATAGCACTTTTAGCAAAGCTTAGCATAGATCATTGAATCCAATTAGACCAGTAGCATCGCGTTCAAAAATGACCAAAGAGTTTCAATATTTTTCCTATTTAAAACTTGCCTCTTCAGGAGTTACATCGTGTACTAATATGTTGGTTATTCATTAACTTTGCGCCCACAGATGCTGGGAGGTGAGGAATGTCCTTGTGTGTGTGTGTGTGTTTTCTCGCTCCCCAAGGCATTACAACTGTATCCAAATAATTTTTCCCGTAAATTGCAATTTTATAAATTTAAAATTTATTTATATAAATTGTGACAACGGTGATGCAGCCACGATGCGAAGCGGATCACATTGGATGAGATCCGCAAGTTATGAGAGAAAGCTATAGATAAAGTATGTGCTTTCTGTACGTAATAAAACGTAATTTTGTGGCATAAACATGGAAATGATCTGTCATTTTTTTATCATATTACTATATTTATTTGTTTGGCCAGAGTCATTGTGGGTTTTGGTTATTTTGCTGTTGTAAGACCTTTGAAATATTATAAATCATTTGGCGAAGTGATATGGTCATGTAATGAGGTCAAGAGTTGCCTGTTCACCGTGTGTTTCCCTGAAAATAATTGCACACCTTAGAACGTTCGTCAGCCAATCAGATTCAAGCATTCAACGGCCCATAGTATACGTTTGAATTATGAACACAGTGGTTTGTAGTGCAGTTTTACCATTTAATGCACTTTGTTATTGTTCTTGTTATTTCCCTATGGTGGATTATGAACTGGAAGTCTCACACATTACAAGAAAATAGTTTACATCTGCATTGAAAAATAATGTGGATATTTCAAACCCACTTACCTCCCCACTTCCCTGAGCAGTGCATGTTTCATGATTCTGACCAGTATTATCCTCAGATGATGATAAGGTCTGCAGTGTGTCAGGCTTCTGCTTTGAACAGCACATCATCTTTATTTCCCCAGCTGTACATTTTAACTCCTGCACAACATCATGGATTTCTGAAGAAAAACAGAGAGATAGAGAGTCAATACTATGCAGTGCCCATTACAGATTTTGGCATTCCTGATGCTCTTTTAAAAACATTTAGAAATCTAAAATTGATGAACATGTGATCAGAGATCAGAGGCCATTTCTCTCTAGATCATTCTGTTTCAGAGATTCTTATAAATGTATATACATGGGCATTATATATTTGTGGATGATGATTGACTCTCATTCTGGTAATACTATGTACACTACTGTTCAAAAGTTTTAGAATGGCAATATTTTTTTATGTTTTTAAAAAGTTTATTTCTTCTCTCTCCTGCTCTCAATGCTGAATTTATTTGATCCGAAATACAGCAAAAACAGAACATGAATCATGTGACGACAAGTGGAGCAATGATGCTGAAAATTCAGCTTTGCCATCATAGGAATAAATTACATCTCATAGGAATAAAATACAAAGTATTAAAATAACAATTGCTTTAAATAAAAAAATGATATATATATATACTACTGTATTTTAGATCAAATAAATGCAGCCTTGGTGAGAATAAAACACTTCTTTCAAAAACATGTTACCATTTTAAAACCTCTGAATTTGCAGTTTCAAAGAAGATATATCAAGGAAACAGATACCGGTGTTCCTGGAAACAATAGATGAGCCCTTCTATGAATGACAGTTCATTGAACTGTTGAGAAATGTTGTTAAAAATTGAAAACAATTGCTGTGGTATAACTAAATTTCATTACCTTTCCAGTCCCTCAGTTCTCTTTCTGCCTTTATCCTGAAGCGCCGCTCATATTTTAAATCTTCCTTTAGCTCTTTTATTTTGTTTTTTAGCTCCTCAATCTCTTTCACCATGTCTGAACTCTTGGATGGCTGAGGAGACGGATTAATTAATTCCTCCAGGACTCTCTCAGGCTTTGGGTCCTGAAATACAGTATCAATCATTATGCATTCTAAACTGTTACAATGATAAAAAATTAAACAAGTAGCTTTCTGCTCACCGTAATTTGAGAGCAGCTTTGTTTTACTGCTGCCATTATCTTTCGTTGTATAGTATTCTTACTCTGCTTTTTTACCGGTGCATTGTCCTGTAAATAGCATACACAAGACAATTATTTCTGTAAATTCTTCTACTTTTTCCAATCTAAAACTAAATATTTTCAGATATTTTAAAGATATATTTATTTAAAAATATATGTTTACTTTAGTTGCCTTTGTTTATTTTATTTTAGTTTTTTATTTTAATATTTTTTTATTTAGTACATGTATGAAATATGCAGAATTCAGGTTGACATGTTGCTAACTAAACTAGCACAATATGCATTTACCAGGTCAAAGAATGAAGTATCGCCAGCATCTGCTGAGTGCCTTTTTAGTTTATCTCTTCTCCCCTTTCCTAAGGCTTCCTCTGTTGTAAAAAGGGGTATACTGTCAAAGGCACAACCCTTCTCAATTTTCTTCCTCAAGTCAATTAGGGGTTGACGCTCTCCTTGAAAAACAAACAAACCAACAAATATAAAATAATAACAATAATAATAATGCTTCTTGTGGGCTATCGTTTTTGACTGGAATAAATCCATATAGGAAATAACTCAAGATCATGCGTGACTGGAGAGAATGCGGAAGTAAAGCGTGTCATGGAGCAGCCAACAGTTTCCAGCATTAAAGCACATTCATTTCAGTGCTTCTCAAGCACACTCGCCAGAAAGTTCTCACGGGTGCGCGTTTTACATCAGCAAGAAGACGGAAGTTTTCTCAAATAACATAATATATTCGTAATTTTTTTTTTTTTTACGTGAGATAGGAAATAGGACTTCGCTTACATTAAAGTTGTGAAGGCATACTTGCCGCTGAACTGGATGACTCGACAAGGCCAACGCTCGGGCGGTCCTGAGGAGCTTTTCTTCCAGAAAAGGTAGGCCTCTTCTTTTTTGTCCCACATGTGAATGTTTTTGGGATGTAGCTATGTTATGTCCTTGTGTTGTAATTGTGATATTTCACAAATGTGAACTGTGTTATCAGTAAAAAAATCCACCAAAACGTATTTCATTTCCATCTCGCAGCAGTCAGGGTGAGAAGCTGAGTGACCGTTAGAGCAACAGCGTTGTCAGGACAACTGTGGCGTTGGCGCGAAGATTAAAGTGGCGCGCGGGTTGCATTCTTATATGTGGATCAAATGTGCAATAGACGAAGGAAGTACAAATCTTATTTAGAAGATGATGCCATTCCAAATAAAAAACTTAACAGAAATAACCAGTACAAACTATTTTTGGAAGATGAAGAAGAAAAAACTCCACGGAACACCAGTATAAGGAGAAATACACAGGAAAGGGCTATTGCAAGCCGGTTATCATCACAGGTACATTACTGAATAATCAGCCTCTAACATTAATTCATTTTCTTTAATTATAATTAAACATGTATTTTTAGGTTGTCATTATTATTATTATTATTATTATTGATAATAATAAGAAATGTTTCTTTAGCACTAAATCAGCATATTAGAATGATTTCTGAAGGATCACATGACACTTAAGACTTTAGTAATGATGCTAAAAACTCAGCTTTGCATCACAGGAATAAATTATCTTAAATTATATTCACATAGTAAAACGTTATTTTAAGTTCAAATCATATTTTACAATATTACTGATTTATTGGATTAATTATTGGTCAAATAAATGCAGCCTTGGTGATAGACAAAGCGAATCCGTTCAAAAACATTAAAAATTTACCCGATCAATAGTGTATATTATTTTCCATTTATTTACAGTTTTCCGTTTGTAGTGTAAACATGAGTCATTTACATTTTTCTCCAGCCAGGTGATGTATTATATTCTAAAGTAGACGATGAAGAGCAGAACACACAATGGTCGAACAACGAAGAGGTAAGAAATTTTTAATGGACTGCAATTACCTAATGGATGATTTGCTGTATGTCTAATTGCAATATTTATATAATTTTGCTTTTACACTCAAATCCATTTATTTACAGTTTTCTGTTTGTAGGTTTGCATAAACATGAGTCATGTACATTTTTCTCCAGCCAGGTGATGTATTATATTCTGAAGTAGACGATGAAGAGCAGAACACACAATGGTCAAACAACGAAGAGGTAAGGATTTTTAAGATTATCAAGATATGACTGCAGTTACCTAATGGATAACATGATTATGTCTAATTGTATTAACTGTATCATACTTATTTTATTTTGCTTTTACACTTGCCAAATCTATTACTTGACAATTTTCAATTTGTAGTTTTGTGTAAAGGTGTGAGGCAATGTCATGCCTGCACTTGGGCATACACTGGTCAAAACAAAACAAGAAAAAAAAGTGTCAAAATATTTGGACGTGTTCAAATTAAACTTATTTTTTTTTATTCTGTAGAATTATTATTTTTCTCCTGTCTTTATCAGAAATGTATAGTGAAGTTTATGCAGCCAAAATTAGATTTTTGTGAATTGAGTCTGTTTAGTCTTAAGTTAATTTAATACTTTCAATAAACACTGATATAATTAAACTTTGACAAAACATTTTTTACCGTCTCTTCCACCTGTACGTACCATAAAAATTGATGACTGAACGATTATACAGGTTTTTGTTCAATCACATGTTTGTAAAATTGAAATGGAAAAATATGACATTTTGAGCTATCAGCACAACTGCTGCCAAGTTGTGAGTAAAATTTAAAAAATATTGAGTACTTGGTTAAAAATGACAGGCCCTTCTTTTTGTCCTAGCTGAATACATTAAAAACAAGATAGAAAAAAAATCAAAAACCTCCAGTGATCTCATTGTCTACTCACCTGTTATTCTAGCAATCTCCTCAAATACTTATCAAAACTCCAGTGATATTTTCGTCTACTTCCCTGTGACTCCACCGATCTTCTTGTCTAATTATCTGACTCCACCAATTCCTCTGTGCAGTAAAACCTTGCCTGCATTGCCTACCTGTACTTCAAACATCTTACCTGAATAAGCTATTTTACATAACAGATATTTACACAAAATTCACAAGACGGTAAAACAAAATTACCAAATTAAAAAGTTTTTAGATGTTTAATCTGTATTACTGTGTTGATACATGTATAATTCACAACTTCTCTTATGTTTTTGTTTCTAGCATTGCAGGTCAGCTGATGTTGAGGATGGAAATACTTCAGCCACTAACTATATCCAAGAAGGTGACCACCCTTTGTACCCTGGAGCGAAACTCACGAAAGGCGAAAGTCTGACTTCACTGCTGGGCTATATGTTACGCCACCATGTGACTAAGTCAGCATTTCAGGATTTACTACATTTATTGAAGATGCTTCTCCCTGACAACAGTTTTCCTTCAACAAATTATCTTTTCAGTCGTGCTTTTGAAACAAACAAGTGGCAGGTGCATCATTATTGTCTCAACCCTGACTGTGGTTCTTACATTGGCATACTGGATGTTGTGAGTGCTGTCTGCCCAATGTGTAATACAGAATGCAAAGTATCAGAACATCTAAGCAAAGGTTACTATTTCATGTACAGCCCCTTAAGAGATGAAATAAAAAATCAGTTTGAGAACCATAACCTAAAAGACAAACTATCACAGAAAAACAATTCTCATTGTATCCAAGATGTCAGTGATGGTGCTCTGTATAAGAGAATCCCATTGCTGACAGACCCAAGCAATATATCTTTGACATGGAATACAGATGGTGTCCCAGTGTTTAATTCTTCAAGTTATTCAATGTGGCCTATCCAGTGTATCATAAATGAGGTAACTCCATCTGAGCGGAAAAACTTTGTGTTGGTGCCTGCACTCTGGTTTGGGCAAACCAAGCCAAAAAATGGAAAGTTTTTTGAAACCATTCATTGAAGAGTGTAGATCTTTAGAAACTGAAGGTGTTGTGTGGTACAACACTGTAACAAAATCATCTGAATGTACCAAAGTTGCTACCATTCTATGCACTGTTGACTCTGTTGCGAGAGCTCCTGTGCAAAATATCAACCAGTTCAATGGGGCACATGGCTGTAATTTTTGTACTCAATCTGGAGAGAGAGTTGAAAAGGGAAATGGGTTTACCAGGGTCTACCCACTCTCACTACCTATTCCTAGTCTAAGAGCACATGAGGGCATGATCCATGATGCTGAACTGGCCTCTGTAAATAACCCAGTCAATGGTGTTAAAGGGCCAAGTCTCTTGACCACATTACAGTGTTTTGACATTGCAGAAAGTTTTGTTCCAGACTATCTACATAGTGTCCTTCTGGGAGTAGTGCGTCAAATAACAGGCTTGTGGTTTGATAACAAAGTGCCAGAAGTTAATGTCAAGAACCCAGGTGTAATGAAAGAGATAGACCGACGTTTGAAGTCTGTGCGACCACCTAGTGAGATAACACGACTACCTCGATCTGTAAGAGAACGGCAAAAATGGAAAGGAAGTGAGTGGAGAACTTTTCTTCTAACTTCTCCTTTTGTAATGATGGGTTTAATTCCCACCAAGTATTTCCACCACCAGCTACTGGTCTTTGCCATTTATCTGTTAACTAGTTCTCACATTTTACATGTGAATATTGACAATGCTCATCTAGCTCTTTGTGAGTTTGTATTGTTAACTGAGTCTCTGTATGGAAAACAGGAAGTCTCTTATAACATTCATCTCCTCACTCACTTAGCCGAGAGTGTCAGGAGACATGGCCCTTTGTCCTTGACATCAACATTTGTCTTTGAAGGACATAATGGTAGATTGTTGAAACTTTTCAATGGAACACAACATGTTCCTTTGCAGATAACTCAGAATCTAGCAAGACTGAAGGAGTTAAAAATATTATCGAAAGTTTACATCGCAGAAGACTCCATGGCGCATGCCTACGTTTCAACAGCCCTTCGGGGTTATTCCTTATGCAAAAATATGTCACAGGTTAACAGCTGCAGTTTTTTTGGTCATGGTCATGTGAAAGAGCTTCCACTGTCTCATCAGATCTTACTACAGAATTCTCAAATTCATACAGAACAAAACCAAGCCACATACTTTCAGAGGTTTGTTTGTGATGGAACACTTTACACCACTGATAAGTATGACTCCAAATACTCCAGATGCAACTCCTTGGTAACTATTGCTCAAGCGATTGCAAAAATTGAACACATCGTTGTTGTTCAAACACCAGCCGCTAGTGAACAGCCAGTTTTACTAGTAAGATTAACAAATAAAATCCAAGCTTTTCTCAGAAAGCGAACAGACTATGTTTGCATGGATTCTCACATACTGAAGGTCAAATTCTGTGCAGGCTACAAGGCAGTGCTTCCAGCTGAAGTAACAAACAAATGTATAGAAATTGAAAAAAGACCAGATGGGTTTGTCGTTTTACCCTTACCAAATACATATGAACGAGATTAATTCTGATTATTTGTTGTAGTGACACAATGTAATGTGTTGGAGGAGAAAATTAATGTTTTGGAAAATGAATGTTTATAGTTAGTACAAATCAAACAAAACTTGTATGTTTGTATGTTTATCCTATATGATTTGTAAGAACGCCATACAGATGCCTACTAGATTTTTTGTAAAACTGCAGTTTACCTTGATGTTTTAATCTAACTCTTTAAATATTTTAATGTGACAAATGAAATGTATACTTTTGTAAGATCTATTGTGAAAGCATATAAATAAACAAAAAAAAAATTGAACTGAATTGAATTGAATATTTACATTTGCTAAATTAAAATCAATATCACCTTAGGTGATCTCAATGGACTGTCATTATAGATGCACCCTTACATGCAGAATATCTTGCAATTATCCCCCCACCCCGTACAATAATAAAGGACAAGTGCACTCAACACAAGGAATTTATTATGGTTCACGAGAGCTTTTGAGTACCACACACCTAAACAGCATAATTTAATGTTGCATAGTAGTGGTCCACTGCTTTAGCTTGTACTTACAGTAGTACTATATAACTACAGAATTGGCTACATGTTGCACAATACAGCATAACTGCAGCACAGTGTAGTACAAGTGCAGTAAACATGAATTTCACATGATTACTGAACTGCAGTTGTACTGTTTGTCTACTTTATTATGTTGCCATTTCGCAGTTTTAATTAATTTTACTCCAGTTGTACTTCTTTGTATTTTACTGCTGTTTAACTATATTGTACTGTAGTAGTACTGTGTATAAACTTCATTAAATTGCAAATCTGCAGTTTTACTGCAGTTATCCTTTTATATACTGTAGCTTTACTGCAGTTGTACTTAAGATTACTGCAGTTAGACTACAGTTATTTTTTGTAAGGGTACTCGGAATGGGCGGGGCCTAACCCGGAAGTGGGCGGGGTTTAACCTGGAAGTGGGTCGGGTTGTCTTGAAATGGGCGGGGCTTTAACCGGTATGTTATTTTAAGCATGCAATTGATATGGGTTGATCAGAAATTTTTATATTTATTGCTGATTAGAAAACTATTTACATGACAGCATCAGCATTGAGCTTCAGATCAATGGTTTTGATCACGATAACAAACAAACTATATACAGAACAAGTTTTGCAACAATGAATGCGGTTGCAATTATGAAGTAAAATGTAATGAACAAGAGTTTTCATCTCAACATAACTTTCTTTTTTTAACTTTTAATTTTTTATGATCAGTGTGATTATTATTTTTTTTGTTATTTTTTATTTCCACACCAGGTATGTGTGTCTGTGTGTGTAGCTAATTAATTTGTAATATAGTTTTATACCACAACTACCTTTATTTTATTTTTTAAATACAGCAAGAAAGTGTCAGACACTCAGTGCGTGAAGTAAAAAAAACTGGTTAGAGCCAGCTGACGGTTTAAAAAAGAAAAAGAAATCTCCGACAGGCAGAGACGCGAGTCGCATTCTACCAAGCACCACGTCTGAACAAACCCCACGTTTACCAAAACTCTACTGGTTAATAAGTAAGTACTACAAACCAAAGTAAAAAACAAACCTGAAGCTAAAGAAACCCTAAACGTTAACGGAAAAAACCCAAGAACCTGAGTGACTGAGGGAGAGACAGAGAAAGAGAACGCGCTGTTCTCTTCTCAGTGTTCTGTGTGTGAGTTAGAGGGTGACACGGGAGTGAATTCTCAAACCTCTCCCATCCCACTCCCACAAAAATTAATCTCTTCCCGTCCCAATCCCACGAAAAAACTGGGGGAAAATCCTTCCACTCCCGGAAGAATGACTCCCATGTTGGGTTTTTATTTTTTTGCCGAAATCTGTCAATTACAGTAAAAATATAGTACAGATCACAGCGTGCCCACCTTATTAGTTGAATAACAACCCAAAATGTAGTTTTTTGTTATTATATTGAACTGAAAGCCATCTTATGCTCAGTGTTGCACAGATTAAATGTCATGTAAATCATCCATGCTAACACACACGTCTTCTATTTTATTTATTTTTTATATTTCACCCTCTATAGATATATATTTTTCAAAGACGGAGTTTCGAAGTTTCTCGCTCAAGTTCACATGAGACCTAAAGCGCATCCTGTTTGCTTAAAAGCACAACGTTTCGTTGTTATTCTGAGTGCACACAAATAAACGTAGAGTCTTTACAGATTCGAAAGATGTATTAGGCTACTTTTATCTGTATGACCAAAAATTACGGAGATTTTAAGAGCAAGTGAGCGCACCGGAGCCTGTCCTGCAGCAAACGCGCTTTCACTCTCCACACAAACACTTCAATAGCGCACATTTCTCTAGGTTAACATCATATTGAGCGGCCATGTAAAGTTGCTAGTAGGGATGGGCATTTTAAGCAAAAGTAATATTCGATAATTGCTGGGTATTATTCGATTACTATTCGAAAATCGCACCCCTCCCGTGCATGTGCGCACACACACACACACACACAAACAGAGAGAGAGGGGAGAGAGAGACCACCCAGGCTTTCAATCTGTATGATAACAAACTGTTTAATTAATTAGAGAATATTCTATCTTAACCCAAGAAAATTAATGGTTGTAAAGTATGAGTGCTGAAACATATTAATATAACATAACCGAATGACGGCATTTATTAACAGAACAGTCCGTCGATTATCAACTGCTCATAAGGCTATACATTTCTATTTAAAAAATGAACATGAACATTCATATTATTAAAAATAAAATCTTAAATTTGATTAATGCATTAATGAATATTAGGCGGAAAACATATTGCACGCTAAACAGAATATCATTCTTAAAACATATTACGTGCTAAAACATAATTTGTGAACCGCCTGAATGACGGCACTTATTATGTGAACATTCATTTTAATGTCTGTCTTCATAAAAATAACCTATTTCATATATATATATATATATATATATATATATATTAAATTAACATGGGAAGAAGACGGGAGTGTTGTTCACAATTAGTTCAGTGAACTTTGAATTTAAACAAGGAAAGGAATATAGAGCCCTGCAGCTTCTCAGAATTCTCCGTCTGAGTCTGAGCCTCTCTCTCTCTTTCTCTCTCCTCCCCATTACATTACAATGCTGCTGTTGCTGCCATTTAAATTGTTCAGTTTTGGTTTTTAATAGCAAATGCAGGGATCTCGTCACGGCTTCATAAGAGGGAAACAGGACGTGAAGGTGGTAGAGAAGCACTCTCGCTCAGCACAGTTGAGTCCATCATTTTGTTAACTTTGTGGTTTATTATTTTGAGTTGTTTGGGACGCTGTAGCAAACGGCCCTCTCACAATATATTGCTTAACAGGTCTATTGTTCATGCAATCAGAATGCACGTATCAGAAGTTCCGTTCTCCGGCGTGGTTAGTGCTCACATGTGTGCCGCGCCCGAGTGCCGACAGTGCAGTTTGTGTGCAAGTACGGAAACAGAAGATGCTCTAAAATAAAACAAACAAATATCCTGTTGATCGGTGCATCTGTACTCCAGTATATAAATTCAATATGGATTAATTATTGCTAAAGTTACTTGCCAAGAGGGGTAGTTTGACATACTTTATGTATTTGTCCGTTCAGGCGGCTCGCGGCTGTCTGTGCTCGCGCGGTTCACACAGAACAGCATGTACTGAAAGGAGTTGTATTTCGCGCCCAAATGCTTTTTAATTGCTTACATTTTTAAACAAACAAGGCTTAAAAACGCATGCAAATGATACAATTTAGTGACCACCTGCAGTGGCCCGATCTGGCAAGTGACAAATCCGAGCGTCCTTCATGCCATCGGACAGTCTTTATTGTCAAACCCTGGTACACCTGGTACATCCTGCGGGATTCCCGTGACCCGTGGGATTCCCGAAAAAATGTCAGCCTCTAGTGTGAGTGAGCAGAGCGGGACACAGCAACACAATAAATCTGTATGTGTGTAGGGGAGGGGCGCTGTGACTAGCCTATCACAGAACGCAGACACAGTCAGCTACCCAATGATAATTTTTATTCAATCCGAGCACAGATATTGACTCGTATTACTCGTATGATACTCGTACTCGGCAAAAGTGCTTTATCTGTACCGGATACTCGTTTCAGCCGAGTATCCGGCTCAACTCTAGTGGCTAGTATAATATGTACATATCTATGGGTATAAAAACAAGCATTGACTTGATTAGATTCAAGGTTTTATTAGTCACATAGTCAATTATACATATTATAATCAATAGTGAAATGTAAGTCTGGTCAGGTCCGCTCAATGGACAGTGCAAAATATGTAACACAGCACAAGAGGATAAACATAAATATAGGTAAAAAATAAAGAGTAAAATGTGCAATACAGGTATACTGTGGACTTAATAAAAAATTATAAAAGCAGGGATGTGCAAGAGAAATTTGCAAACAGGTTGTAAAGGGTATATACACATAGCAGCAATACGGATGATGGATAATAGTGAATATATTACAGTTTCTTAAATTCCCCCGATGGCCTGGGGGAAGAAGCTCCTCCTAAGTCTCTCAGTTTTTGCCATCATACTCCGGAAGCGCTTGCCAGATGGCAGTAAAATAAAGAGACGGTTACCAGGGTGATTTGAGTCTTTGAGGTAGATGTCCTGCAGAGAGGGGAGAGCAGACCCTGAGATGTGCTCAGCTAAGCGTACAACTCTCTGCAGAGCTTTGCAGTCCTGATTAGAGGCGTTACCTTACCACACTGAGATGCACCGAGTCAATACACTTTCTATGGCCCCTGAATAGAAAGTTTTCAGGATTGCTGGTGAGACCCTGAATGTCCTCGGCTGTCGCAGATGGTACAGTCTTTGCCTGGCTTTCTTGACCTGTGTTTGGATGTGTGCAGTCCAAGTCAGGTCCTTGGAGATGTTTACACTGAGGTACTTGAAGCTGCTCACCCTCTCCACAGGGGTCCCACTGATCATAAGAGGAGTGTAGGGCCACTGCTGTCTCTTCCTGAACTCCACAATCAGCTCTTTAGTTTTACTCCCGTTCAGAAAGAGACAGTTGTCCTGGCACCATGATGTAAGTCTCTCTACCTCATCCAAGTATGCGGTCTCATCGTTGTTGGGAATGAGGCCCAGAACCACAGTATCATCAGCAAATTTAACAATAGAAGTGGAGCTGTGAGAGGACATGCAGTCGTGTGTAGAGAGAGTAGAGCAGGGGACTCAGGACACAGCCCTGTGGGGCTCCTACGTTCAGGGTAGGGCTGGGCAATATGGCAAAAATGTAATCTCTATAATTTTTTTCCATATTGAACGATAACGAAATTTACATGTGCATTTAGCAGACGCTTTTATCCAAAGCGGCTTACAGTGCATTTAGGCGATGAGTTTTTGTTTTATAAGTATGTGTGTTCCCTGGGAATCAAACCCACAACCTTTTGTGCTGCTAACGCAATGCTCTACCACTGAGCCACAGGAACACTAGATATATATTTCGATATAAGTTGTTAATGCTTCCAACTTTAAAAGAGCATCCCAACAATGACTGAAGCCACAAAAGTTAGAGGGTCCATTAAATTACATTTTAAAGTATAGTTTATTAACAAAAACAGATTACACATTTGGCCTTAAATTAAAACAATTCAAATGTTCTTTTTCTTTTTACACTAAAACTTATGTCCAAAATGTTAACAAAACTATTGTAAACATCATTTGTAACACAATTACAGTTTGTTTTTCCCAGAAAGACTAATCTGTCCGCAGTGTCTGGCTTTAAGAGGTAGATTAAATGTGCAAAACGTAAACATAAAAATATACAACTTCTAGCTAGTGCACACAATTTGTAAAACTTTTACAGGTTTTTTGCCAGAAGGACTAGTCTGTCCACTGTGTCTGGCTTTAAAGCTGCCCTGTTGCAGGACACAATATTACCACCTGTGCTAAAAGCACGCCCTGAGGGTGAGCTGGTGGCAGGAATACACAGGTAATGTAGCTGTTTAGTTCAGCTTCATTAGCCTGCTGTTCTGTGAGATCAGATGTTGCAGCAGACTTAGTGTAGGACTTCTTGAAAAAGCTGCCCAGTGTTGTCTTCTGCAATTTGGCTGGTGTAGCAGCAGCACCATCCCCTTTGCCTCCACCCAGTGCAGTGGATGGAATGCAGGAGTAGCTTGCGATGTGCTCTGACATTCATCCAGCATCTGAGCCATGGCTCTGGATTTCACAGCCTCAACCTTGTCATCTTTGATGTAGCCTGTCTTAAAATGAGGATCATTTGTGGCAGCATTGTCATATTTCTCATTCAGATAGCTGATGACAGAAGCCTTGATGGTCTTGGTGAGCTCTGAGTCATCAGCTACAGGTTTCAAGACCTCCTTACCGGAAAGATGCAGTACAGGTTTCAGGTATGACACACTCACATATTCTTCACCAGAAAGGGCATCAGTGAAATCAGCAAGTGGGTTTAGAGCCTTGCAAACAGACTCAAGAACGTCAATGTCCTGCCATGAAGGAGCCAAGTGCCTTGTTTTTTTTTATCAGCTGATAAAACTTTTGCAATGGCCTTCTCCTGCTCTAGCACTCATGCTATCATTGACCCCCACCTGGTGGGTGATTTCGTGATCAACTTGTGCTTTGGCAGCTTGAGCTCCTCTTGAGTGGCCGCTAGTTCTCGTTTCTTTTTCCATGAGAAGGAAGAGCACTGACCACTTTTTTGCACACACCCATGGCTCTTTGGATTCAATGGTCTCTCATACTCCCCTCTGATGATGAAGAAAACAGTATAGGCACATGTTTAGAATCTTTACAAGGCAAAGATGATTATAAAAATTACTTGTTTGTGATGATAAATTACAATGTTATGAGATTTTCAATCAATAATGAGAAACTACATTTAGACTACATACACTAGGGCTGTCTTTTTATCCCACAATTCTGTTAAATAAAGGCTAGTTCACACTGCCCCAATAAATTGACATAATGGCTTAAGCATGCCATGACAACTTCAATGCCAACAGAAATGTAACTGAATCAAAATTGAATTAATTATGAGAAATGATCACATTATTATTGTGGAATAGATGCATTACTCACATTTTAAAACATTAATCACATTTAACATGCTTAATATATATATGCATATTTATCAAATAGCGTCAAGCAGGGTTAGACAATCATTTATTTATCCCTGCCTTTACAGCGCACAACCACACGCGAGTTGGTGTTTGATTGGGCAGCATTTTCTAAATTATGCAGTCAAAGGTGATATAGCCTTAAATGCTGTGAAATCAATTAGGATATGTTATAAATCCTCATATGCTGTTTTTAGCACTGAAAACTTGACCTTTTTTTAGATGATTAACTTACCAATTGCTAGATGCAGCCGGTGACCAAAACACTGTAGGCGAGTCCAGTTTTTAAGTGAGACAGCCTTGATAATGTTTGTGCCATTGTCCGTTGTGATGCACACCTGACGGTCCTCGCTAAGGCAGCAAAAAATGTTTCCAAACATTGATAATTAATCAGTATATTAGAATGATTTCTGAATTATTTTAATGAATATTTAAATTGCAATTTCAAATTTTTTCAGTGTTTTATTAATTTTTTTATCCAATAAATGCAGCTTTGATAAGCACGCGAAACTACTTTAAAAAAACATTAGTAATCCCAAACTTTTTAATCATTCATTCGTTCGTTTTTTTTAAGTGTTCAAATGTACCATCTATTCCTGTTTCCGCTGACACCGTGAACCAAGCAGCTTCTCTTTTTATTTGATTTTTATAATCTTTTAGAGACGTATTATATAAAATTGGACAATGTGAGATGGCTAAAATGAAAGATTCCTCCATCTTCACACGCTTTTCTGTAGAGAAAGGTCACGCTATTTTTGTGAACTTGGTTCTTCTAAAGTGTAGAAAACTCAGAAGAGAAGACCAGGAGACTTCGGATTGGATCGTCAGCAGGATTCTTTATTGAAAAACCCAAGCTGGTGGTAGCTGTAGTCATCGAAATCTCAATCTTAAGTAACTTTACAAGGTTATTTTATAGGCATTTTTTGGAGGAGGGATTCTTGGAGGTGGAGACAAATTCAAACAAAGCAAGCACATGAGGGAGGCGTTAGTTTGTTGCTAAACTTCCCGTGGTTCTAATCTCATCAACATAATCAAATGCATAGACACTAATTCAATCAACCTAACGAATCCACGTCTGGGCCAGGGGGCTCCGAAAGATAGACACTAATCCAATCAACCTAACGAATCAACGTCTGGGCCAAGGGTTCTTTGAATCAACGTCTGGGCCAGGGGTTCTTTGAATCTCTGCCAATCAACATGACTTGATTGAGACAAAGCACAGTTAAACATTGAGTCAGGAAGTGGATAATAAGAATCTAAATTAAACATTTAAATACA